>OU443162.1:2613738-3920608 GCA_911622165.2 Bombus sylvestris | reverse complement strand
TTACGTTATAACTTTTAACGTTATATAGCACATCAGAATATCGCATAACCTAATATAGTATTACGTTATAAATTTTAAGGTTATATAGCACATCAGTAAAACGTATAACGTTATACAGTATTACGTTATAACTTTTAACGTTATATAGCACATCAGTATATCGTATAACGTAATATAGTATTACGTTATAACGCTTAACGTTATATAGTATTACGTTAATACGCTTAACGTTATATAGTATTACGCTTTATCTTTTAAAGGTTTAAAGCACTTCAGTATAACGTATAACTTTCTATAGCATAACCTTATACCGTATAACGTTATGTAGTATTACGTTATAACCTTTAACGCTATATAGCACATCCGTAAAGCGTATAACGCTATATTGTATTACGTTATAACGCTTAACGTTCTATAGCACATCAGCAAAACGTATAACATTATATAGTATTACGTTATAACTTTTAATGTTATATAGCACATCAGTAAAACGTATAACGTTACATAGTATTACGTTATAACGCTTTACGTTATATAGCACATCAGTAAAACGTATAACGTTATATAGTATTGCGTTATAACTTTTAACGTTATATAGTATTACGTCATAACGATTAACGTCATATAGCACATCAGTATAACGTATAACGTTATATAGTATTACGTCATAACTTTTAACGTTATATAGCAGATCAGTATAACGTATAACGTTATATTGTATTACGTTATAACGCTTTACGTTATATAGCACATCAGTAAAACGTATAACGTTATATAGTATTACGTTATAACGCTTTACGTTATATAGCACATCAGTATAACGTATAACGTTATGTAGTATTACGTCATAACTTTTAACGTTATATAGCAAATCAGGAAAACCTATAACGTTGTATAGTATTACGTTATAACTTTTGACGTTATGTAGCACATCAGTATAACGTATAGCTTTATATAGTATTACGTTATAACTTTTAACGTTATATAGCACATCAGTATATCGCATAACGTAATATAGTATTACGTTATAACTTTTAAGGTTATATAGCACATCAGTAAAACGTATAACGTTATATAGTATTACGTTATAACTTTTAACGTTATATAGCACATCAGTATATCGTATAACGTTATATAGTATTACGTTATATCTTTTAACGTTATATAGTATTACGTTAATACGCTTAACGTTATATAGTATTACGTTTTAACTTTTAAAGGTATAAAGCACTTCAGTATAACGTATAACTTTCTATAGCATAACCTTATGCCGTATAACGTTATGTAGTATTACGTTATAACCTTTAACGCTATATAGCACATCCGTAAAGCGTATAACGTTATATAGTATTGCGTTATAACGCTTAACGTCCTATAGCACATCAGCAAAACGTATAACATTATATAGTATTACGTTATAACATTTAATGTTATATAGCACATCAGTAAAACGTATAACGTTATACAGTATTACGTTATAACGCTTTACGTTATATAGCACATCAGTAAAACGTATAACATTATATAGTATTACGATATAACTTTTAACGTTATATAGCACATCAGTATGTCGTATAACGTAATATAGTATTAGATTATAACGCTTAACGTTATATAGTATTACGTTAATACGCTTAACGTTATATAATATTACGTTATAACTTTTAAAGGTATAAAGCACTTCAGTATAACGTATAACTTTCCATAACATAACCTTATACCGTATAACGTTATGTAGTATTACGTCATAACTTTTAACGTTATATAGCAAATCAGGAAAACGTATAACGTTGTATAGTATTACGTTATAACTTTTAACGTTATATAGTATTACGTTATAACTTTTAACGTTATATAGTATTACGTTAATACGCTTAACGTTATATAGTATTACGTTTTGACTTTTAAAGGTATAAAGCACTTCAGTATAACGTATAACGTTATATAGTATTACGTCATAACTTTTAACGTTATATAGCAAATCAGGAAAACGTATAACGTTATATAGTATTACGTTATAACGCTTAACGTTCTATAGCACATCAGCAAAACGTATAACATTATATAGTATTACGTTATAACTTTTAATGTTATATAGCACATCAGTAAAACGTATAACGTTATATAGTATTACGTTATAACGCATTACGTTATATAGCACATCAGTAAAACGTATAACGTTATATAGTATTACGTCATAACTTTTAACGTTATATAGCAAATCAGGAAAACGTATAACGTTGTATAGTATTACGTTATAACTTTTAACGTTATATAGCACATCAGTATAACGTATAACGTTATATAGTATTACGTTATAACTTTTAACGTTATATAGCACATCAGTATAACGTATAACGATATAAAGCATTACGTTATAACTTTTAACGTTATATAGCACATTAGTAAAACGTATAACATTATATAGAATTACGTTATAACGCTTTACGTTATATAGCACATCAGTAAGACGTATAACGTTATATAGTATTACGTCATAACTTTTAACGTTATATAGCATATCAGGAAAACGTATAACGTTGTATAGTATTACGTTATAACTTTTAAAGGTATAAAGCACTTCAGTATAACGTATAACTTTCTATAGCATAACCTTATACCCTATAACGTTATGTAGTATTACGTTATAACCTTTAACGCTATATAGCACATCCGTAAAACGTATAACGTTATATAGTATTACGTTAAAACGCTTAACGTTCTATAGCACATCAGTAAAACGTATAACGTTATATAGTATTACGTTATAACTTTTAACGTTGTATGGCACGTCAGTATAACGTATAAGGTTATATAGTATTACGTTATAACGTTTACCGTTATATAGCACATCAGTAAAACGTATAACGTTATATAGTATTACGATATAACTTTTAACGTTATATAGCACATCAGTATAACGTATACACTTATAAAGTATTACGTTATAACGCTTTACGTTATATAGCACATCAGTAAAACGTATAGCGTTATATAGTATTACGTTATAACTTTTAACGTCGTATGGCACGTCAGTATAACGTATAAGGTTATATAGTATTACGTTATACCTTTTACCGTTATATAGCACATCAGTATAACGTATAACATTATATAGTATTAGGTTATAACGGTTAACGTTACATAGCACATCAGCAAAGCGTATAACGTTATATAGTATTACGTTATAACTTTTACCGTTATATAGCACATCAGTATAACGTATATCATTATATAGTATCACGTTATAACTTTTAACGTTATATAGCACATCAGTATAACGTATAACATTATGTAGTATTACGTTATTACTTTTAATGTTATATAGCACACCACTATAACGTATAACACTATATAGAATTACGTCATAACTTTTAACGTTATATAGGACATCAGTATATCGTATAAGGTAATATAGTATTACGTTATAACGCTTAACGTTATATAGTATTACGTTAGTACTTTTAACGTTATATAGCACATCCGTAAAGCGTATAACGTTATATAGTATTACGTTATAACGCTTAACGTTCTACAGCACATCAGCAAAACGTATAACATTATATAGTATTACGTTATAACCTTTAATGTTATATAGCACATCAGTAAAACGTATAACGTTATATAGTATTACGTCATAACTTTTGACGTTATGTAGCACATCAGTATAACGTATAACTTTATATAGTATTACGTTATAACTTTTAAGGTTATATAGCACATCAGTAAAACGTATAACGTCATATAGTATTACGTTATAACTTTTAACGTTATATAGCACATCAGTATATCGTATAACGTTATATAGTATTACGTTATAACTTTTAACGTTATATAGTATTACGTTATAACTTTTAACGTTATATAGTATTACGTTAATACGCTTAACGTTATATAGTATTACGTTTTAACTTTTAAAGGTATAAAGCACTTCAGTATAACGTATAACGTTATATAGTATTACGTCATAACTTTTAACGTTATATAGCAAATCAGGAAAACGTATAACGTTGTACAGTATTACGTTATAACTTTTAACGTTATATAGCACATCAGTATAACGTATAACGTTATATAGTATTACGTTATAACTTTTAACGTTATATAGCACATCAGTATATCGCATAACGTAATATAGTATTACGTTATAAATTTTAAGGTTATATAGCACATCAGTAAAACGTATAACGTTATACAGTATTACGTTATAACCTTTAACGTTATATAGCACATCAGTATATCGTATAACGTAATATAGTATTACGTTATAACGCTTAACGTTATATAGTATTACGTTAATACGCTTAACGTTATATAGTATTACGCTTTAACTTTTAAAGGTTTAAAGCACTTCAGTATAACGTATAACTTTCTATAGCATAACCTTATACCGTATAACGTTATGTAGTATTACGTTATAACCTTTAACGCTATATAGCACATCCGTAAAGCGTATAACGCTATATTGTATTACGTTATAACGCTTAACGTTCTATAGCACATCAGCAAAACGTATAACATTATATAGTATTACGTTATAACTTTTAATGTTATATAGCACATCAGTAAAACGTATAACGTTACATAGTATTACGTTATAACGCTTTACGTTATATAGCACATCAGTAAAACGTATAACGTTATATAGTATTGCGTTATAACTTTTAACGTTATATAGTATTACGTCATAACGATTAACGTCATATAGCACATCAGTATAACGTATAACGTTATATAGTATTACGTCATAACTTTTAACGTTATATAGCAGATCAGTATAACGTATAACGTTATATTGTATTACGTTATAACGCTTTACGTTATATAGCACATCAGTAAAACGTATAACGTTATATAGTATTACGTTATAACGCTTTACGTTATATAGCACATCAGTATAACGTATAACGTTATGTAGTATTACGTCATAACTTTTAACGTTATATAGCAAATCAGGAAAACCTATAACGTTGTATAGTATTACGTTATAACTTTTGACGTTATGTAGCACATCAGTATAACGTATAGCTTTATATAGTATTACGTTATAACTTTTAACGTTATATAGCACATCAGTATATCGCATAACGTAATATAGTATTACGTTATAACTTTTAAGGTTATATAGCACATCAGTAAAACGTATAACGTTATATAGTATTACGTTATAACTTTTAACGTTATATAGCACATCAGTATATCGTATAACGTTATATAGTATTACGTTATAACTTTTAACGTTATATAGTATTACGTTAATACGCTTAACGTTATATAGTATTACGTTTTAACTTTTAAAGGTATAAAGCACTTCAGTATAACGTATAACTTTCTATAGCATAACCTTATGCCGTATAACGTTATGTAGTATTACGTTATAACCTTTAACGCTATATAGCACATCCGTAAAGCGTATAACGTTATATAGTATTGCGTTATAACGCTTAACGTCCTATAGCACATCAGCAAAACGTATAACATTATATAGTATTACGTTATAACATTTAATGTTATATAGCACATCAGTAAAACGTATAACGTTATACAGTATTACGTTATAACGCTTTACGTTATATAGCACATCAGTAAAACGTATAACATTATATAGTATTACGATATAACTTTTAACGTTATATAGCACATCAGTATGTCGTATAACGTAATATAGTATTAGATTATAACGCTTAACGTTATATAGTATTACGTTAATACGCTTAACGTTATATAATATTACGTTATAACTTTTAAAGGTATAAAGCACTTCAGTATAACGTATAACTTTCTATAACATAACCTTATACCGTATAACGTTATGTAGTATTACGTCATAACTTTTAACGTTATATAGCAAATCAGGAAAACGTATAACGTTGTATAGTATTACGTTATAACTTTTAACGTTATATAGCACATCAGTATAACGTATAACGTTATATAGTATTACGTTATAACTTTTAACGTTATATAGCACATCAGTATATCGCATAACGTAATATAGTATTACGTTAATACGCTTAACATTATATAGTATTACGTTTTAACTTTTAAAGGTATAAAGCACTTCAGTATAACGTATAACTTTCTATAGCATAACCTTGTACCGTATAAAGTTATGTAGTATTACGTTATAACCTTTAACGCTATATAGCACATCCGTAAAGCGTATAACGTTATATAGTATTACGTTATAACGCTTAACGTTCTATAGCACATCAGTAAAGCGTATAACGGTATATAGTATTACGTCATAACTTTTAACGTTATATAGCAAATCAGGAAAACGTATAACGTTGTATAGTATTACGTTATAACTTTTAACGTTATATAGCACATCAGTATAACGTATAACATTATATAGTATTACGATATAACTTTTAACGTTATATAGCACATCAGTATGTCGTATAACGTAATATAGTATTACGTTATAACGCTTAACGTTATATAGTATTACGTTAATTCGCTTAACGTTATATAGTATTACGTTATAACTTTTAAAGGTATAAAGCACTTCAGTATAACGTATAACTTTCTATAGCATAACCTTATACCCTATAACGTTATGTAGTATTACGTTATAACCTTTAACGCTATATAGCACATCCGTAAAACGTATAACGTTATATAGTATTACGTTAAAACGCTTAACGTTCTATAGCACATCAGTAAAACGTATAACGCTATATAGTATTACGTTATAACTTTTAACGTTGTATGGCACGTCAGTATAACGTATAAGGTTATATAGTATTACGTTATAACTTTTAACGTTATATAGCACACCAGTATAACGTATAACGTTATATAGTATTACGTTATAACTTTTAACGTTATATAGCACATCAGTATATCGCATAACGTAATATAGTATTACGTTAATACGCTTAACGTTATATAGTATTACGTTTTAACTTTTAAAGGTATAAAGCACTTCAGTATAACGTATAACTTTCTATAGCATAACCTTGTACCGTATAACGTTATGTAGTATTACGTTATAACCTTTAACGCTATATAGCACATCCGTAAAGCGTATAACGTTATATAGTATTACGTTATAACGCTTAACGTTCTATAGCACATCAGCAAAACGTATAACATTATATAGTATTACGTTATAACTTTTAATGTTATATAGCACATCAGTAAAACGTATAACGTTACATAGTATTACGTTATAACGCTTTACGTTATATAGCACATCAGTAAAACGTATAACGTTATATAGTATTGCGTTATAACTTTTAACGTTATATAGTATTACGTCATAACGATTAACGTCATATAGCACATCAGTATAACGTATAACGTTATATAGTATTACGTCATAACTTTTAACGTTATATAGCAGATCAGTATAACGTATAACGTTATATTGTATTACGTTATAACGCTTTACGTTATATAGCACATCAGTAAAACGTATAACGTTATATAGTATTACGTTATAACGCTTTACGTTATATAGCACATCAGTAAAACGTATAACGTTATGTAGTATTACGTCATAACTTTTAACGTTATATAGCAAATCAGGAAAACGTATAACGTTGTATAGTATTACGTTATAACTTTTGACGTTATGTAGCACATCAGTATAACGTATAGCTTTATATAGTATTACGTTATAACTTTTAACGTTATATAGCACATCAGTATATCGCATAACGTAATATAGTATTACGTTATAACTTTTAAGGTTATATAGCACATCAGTAAAACGTATAACGTTATATAGTATTACGTTATAACTTTTAACGTTATATAGCACATCAGTATATCGTATAACGTTATATAGTATTACGTTATAACTTTTAACGTTATATAGTATTACGTTAATACGCTTAACGTTATATAGTATTACGTTTTAACTTTTAAAGGTATAAAGCACTTCAGTATAACGTATAACTTTCTATAGCATAACCTTATACCGTATAACGTTATGTAGTATTACGTTATAACCTTTAACGCTATATAGCACATCCGTAAAGCGTATAACGTTATATAGTATTGCGTTATAACGCTTAACGTTCTACAGCACATCAGCAAAACGTATAACATTATATAGTATTACGTTATAACATTTAATGTTATATAGCACATCAGTAAAACGTATAACGTTATACAGTATTACGTTATAACGCTTTACGTTATATAGCACATCAGTAAAACGTATAACATTATATAGTATTACGATATAACTTTTAACGTTATATAGCACATCAGTATGTCGTATAACGTAATATAGTATTAGATTATAACGCTTAACGTTATATAGTATTACGTTAATACGCTTAACGTTATATAATATTACGTTATAACTTTTAAAGGTATAAAGCACTTCAGTATAACGTATAACTTTCTATAACATAACCTTATACCGTATAACGTTATGTAGTATTACGTCATAACTTTTAACGTTATATAGCAAATCAGGAAAACGTATAACGTTGTATAGTATTACGTTATAACTTTTAACGTTATATAGCACATCAGTATAACGTATAACGTTATATAGTATTACGTTATAACTTTTAACGTTATATAGCACATCAGTATATCGCATAACGTAATATAGTATTACGTTAATACGCTTAACGTTATATAGTATTACGTTTTAACTTTTAAAGGTATAAAGCACTTCAGTATAACGTATAACTTTCTATAGCATAACCTTGTACCGTATAACGTTATGTAGTATTACGTTATAACCTTTAACGCTATATAGCACATCCGTAAAGCGTATAACGTTATATAGTATTACGTTATAACGCTTAACGTTCTATAGCACATCAGTAAAGCGTATAACGGTATATAGTATTACGTCATAACTTTTAACGTTATATAGCAAATCAGGAAAACGTATAACGTTGTATAGTATTACGTTATAACTTTTAACGTTATATAGCACATCAGTATAACGTATAACATTATATAGTATTACGATATAACTTTTAACGTTATATAGCACATCAGTATGTCGTATAACGTAATATAGTATTACGTTATAACGCTTAACGTTATATAGTATTACGTTAATACGCTTAACGTTATATAGTATTACGTTATAACTTTTAAAGGTATAAAGCACTTCAGTATAACGTATAACTTTCTATAGCATAACCTTATACCCTATAACGTTATGTAGTATTACGTTATAACCTTTAACGCTATATAGCACATCCGTAAAACGTATAACGTTATATAGTATTACGTTAAAACGCTTAACGTTCTATAGCACATCAGTAAAACGTATAACGCTATATAGTATTACGTTATAACTTTTAACGTTGTATGGCACGTCAGTATAACGTATAAGGTTATATAGTATTACGTTATAACGTTTACCGTTATATAGCACATCAGTAAAACGTATAACGTTATATAGTATTACGTTATAACTTTTAACGTTATATAGCACATCAGTATATCGTATAACGTTATATAGTATTACGTTATAACTTTTAACGTTATATAGTATTACGTTAATACGCTTAACGTTATATAGTATTACGTTTTAACTTTTAAAGGTATAAAGCACTTCAGTATAACGTATAACTTTCTATAGCATAACCTTATACCGTATAACGTTATGTAGTATTACGTTATAACCTTTAACGGTATATAGCACATCCGTAAAGCGTATAACGTTATATAGTATTGCGTTATAACGCTTAACGTTCTACAGCACATCAGCAAAACGTATAACATTATATAGTATTACGTTATAACATTTAATGTTATATAGCACATCAGTAAAACGTATAACGTTATACAGTATTACGTTATAACGCTTTACGTTATATAGCACATCAGTAAAACGTATAACATTATATAGTATTACGATATAACTTTTAACGTTATATAGCACATCAGTATGTCGTATAACGTAATATAGTATTACGTTATAACGCTTAACGTTATATAGTATTACGTTAATACGCTTAACGTTATATAGTATTACGTTATAACTTTTAAAGGTATAAAGCACTTCAGTATAACGTATAACTTTCTATAGCATAACCTTATACCCTATAACGTTATGTAGTATTACGTTATAACCTTTAACGCTATATAGCACATCCGTAAAACGTATAACGTTATATAGTATTACGTTAAAACGCTTAACGTTCTATAGCACATCAGTATAACGTATAACGTTATATAGTATTAGGTTATGACGGTTAACGTTTTATAGCACATCAGCAAAGCGTATAACGTTATATAGTATTACGTTATAACTTTTACCGTTATATAGCACATCAGTATAACGTATATCATTATATAGTATCACGTTATAACTTTTAACGTTATATAGCACATCAGTATAACGTGTAACATTATGTAGTATTACGTTATAACTTTTAATGTTATATAGCACATCAGTATAACGTATAACATTATATAGAATTACGTCATAACTTTTAACGTTATATAGGACATCAGTATATCGTATAAGGTAATATAGTATTACGTTATAACGCTTAACGTTATATAGTATTACGTTAATACGCTTAACGTTATATAGTATTACGCTTTAACTTTTAAAGGTTTAAAGCACTTCAGTATAACGTATAACTTTCTATAGCATAACCTTATACCGTATAACGTTATGTAGTATTACGTTATAACCTTTAACGCTATATAGCACATCCGTAAAGCGTATAACGCTATATTGTATTACGTTATAACGCTTAACGTTCTATAGCACATCAGCAAGACGTATAACATTATATAGTATTACGTTATAACTTTTAATGTTATATAGCACATCAGTAAAACGTATAACGTTACATAGTATTACGTTATAACGCTTTACGTTATTTAGCACATCAGTAAAACGTATAACGTTATATAGTATTGCGTTATAACTTTTAACGTTATATAGTATTACGTCATAACGATTAACGTCATATAGCACATCAGTATAACGTATAACGTTATATAGTATTACGTCATAACTTTTAACGTTATATAGGAGATCAGTATAACGTATAACGTTATACTGTATTACGTTATAACGCTTTACGTTATATAGCACATCAGTAAAACGTATAACGTTATATAGTATTACGTTATAACGCTTTACGTTATATAGCACATCAGTAAAACGTATAACGTTATGCAGTATTACGTCATAACTTTTAACGTTATATAGCAAATCAGGAAAACGTATAACGTTGTATAGTATTACGTTATAGCTTTTGACGTTATGTAGCACATCAGTATAACGTATAACTTTATATAGTATTACGTTATAACTTTTAACGTTATATAGCACATCAGTATATCGCATAACGTAATATAGTATTACGTTATAACTTTTAAGGTTATATAGCACATCAGTATAACGTATAACATTATATAGAATTACGTCATAACTTTTAACGTTATATAGGACATCAGTATATCGTATAAGGTTATATAGTATTACGTTATAACGCTTAACGTTATATAGTATTACGTTAATACGCTTAACGTTATATAGTATTACGCTTTAACTTTTAAAGGTTTAAAGCACTTCAGTATAACGTATAACTTTCTATAGCGTAACCTTGTACCGTATAACGTTATGTAGTATTACGTTATAACCTTTAACGCTCTATAGCACATCCGTAAAGCGTATAACGTTATATAGTATTACGTTATAACGCTTAACGTTCTATAGCACATCAGTAAAGCGTATAACGGTATATAGTATTACGTCATAACTTCTAACGTTATATAGCAAATCAGGAAAACGTATAACGTTGTATAGTATTACGTTATAACTTTTAACGTTATATAGCACATCAGTATAACGTATAACATTATATAGT
This sequence comes from Bombus sylvestris, assembly GCA_911622165.2. NCBI lineage: Eukaryota > Metazoa > Arthropoda > Insecta > Hymenoptera > Apidae > Bombus > Bombus sylvestris. The sequence goes on along the minus strand of OU443162.1, from coordinate 3,908,789 downwards.
ATTACGATATAACTTTTAACGTTATATAGCACATCAGTATGTCGTATAACGTAATATAGTATTACGTTATAACGCTTAACGTTATATAGTATTACGTTAATACGCTTAACGTTATATAGTATTACGTTATAACTTTTAAAGGTATAAGGCACTTCAGTATAACGTATAACTTTCTATAGCATAACCTTATACCCTATAACGTTATGTAGTATTACGTTATAACCTTTAACGCTATATAGCACATCCGTAAAACGTATAACGTTATATAGTATTACGTTAAAACGCTTAACGTTCTATAGCACATCAGTATAACGTATAACGTTATATAGTATTAGGTTATGACGGTTAACGTTTTATAGCACATCAGTATAACGTATAACGTTATATAGTATTACGTTATAACTTTTACCGTTATATAGCACATCAGTATAACGTATATCATTATATAGTATCACGTTATAACTTTTAACGTTATATAGCACATCAGTATAACGTATAACATTATGTAGTATTACGTTATAACTTTTAATGTTATATAGCACATCAGTATAACGTATAACATTATATAGAATTACGTCATAACTTTTAACGTTATATAGGACATCAGTATATCGTATAAGGTAATATAGTATTACGTTATAACGCTTAACGTTATATTGTATTACGTTAGTACTTTGAACGTTATATAGCACGTCAGTATAACGTATAACGATATAAAGCATTACGTTATAACTTTTAACGTTATATAGCACATCAGTAAAACGTATAACATTAAATAGAATTACGTTATAACATTTAACGTTCTATAGCACATCAGTAAAACGTATAACGTTATATAGTATTACGTTATAACGCTTAATGTTATATAGTATTACGTTATCACTTTTAACGTTGTATGGCACGTCAGTATAACGTATAAGGTTATATAGTATTACGTTATAACGTTTACCGTTATATAGCACATCAGTATAACGTATAACATTATATAGAATTACGTCATAACTTTTAACGTTATATAGGACATCAGTATATCGTATAAGGTAATATAGTATTACGTTATAACGCTTAACGTTATATAGTATTACGTTAATACGCTTAACGTTATATAGTATTACGCTTTAACTTTTAAAGGTTTAAAGCACTTCAGTATAACGTATAACTTTCTATAGCATAACCTTATACCGTATAACGTAATGTAGTATTACGTTATAACCTTTAACGCTATATAGCACATCCGTAAAGCGTATAACGCTATATTGTATTACGTTATAACGCTTAACGTTCTATAGCACATCAGCAAAACGTATAACATTATATAGTATTACGTTATAACTTTTAATGTTATATAGCACATCAGTAAAACGTATAACGTTACATAGTATTACGTTATAACGCTTTACGTTATATAGCACATCAGTAAAACGTATAACGTTATATAGTATTGCGTTATAACTTTTAACGTTATATAGTATTACGTCATAACGATTAACGTCATATAGCACATCAGTATAACGTATAACGTTATATAGTATTACGTCATAACTTTTAACGTTATATAGGAGATCAGTATAACGTATAACGTTATACTGTATTACGTTATAACGCTTTACGTTATATAGCACATCAGTAAAACGTATAACGTTATATAGTATTACGTTATAACGCTTTACGTTATATAGCACATCAGTAAAACGTATAACGTTATGTAGTATTACGTCATAACTTTTAACGTTATATAGCAAATCAGGAAAACGTATAACGTTGTATAGTATTACGTTATAACTTTTGACGTTATGTAGCACATCAGTATAACGTATAACTTTATATAGTATTACGTTATAACTTTTAACGTTATATAGCACATCAGTATTTCGCATAACGTAATATAGTATTACGTTATAACTTTTAAGGTTATATAGCACATCAGTAAAACGTATAACGTTATATGGCACATCAGTATATCGTATAACGTTATATAGTATTACGTTATAACTTTTAACGTTATATAGTATTACGTTAATACGCTTAACGTTATATAGTATTACGTTTTAACTTTTAAAGGTATAAAGCACTTCAGTATAACGTATAACTTTCTATAGCATAACCTTATACCGTATAACGTTATGTAGTATTACGTTATAACCTTTAACGCTATATAGCACATCCGTAAAGCGTATAACGTTATATAGTATTGCGTTATAACGCTTAACGTTCTATAGCACATCAGCAAAACGTATAACATTATATAGTATTACGTTATAACTTTTAATGTTATATAGCACATCAGTAAAACGTATAACGTTATACAGTATTACGTTATAACGCTTTACGTTATATAGCACATCAGTAAAACGTATAACATTATATAGTATTACGATATAACTTTTAACGTTATATAGTACATCAGTATGTCGTATAACGTAATATAGTATTAGATTATAACGCTTAACGTTATATAGTATTACGTTAATACGCTTAACATTATATAATATTACGTTATAACTTTTAAAGGTATAAAGCACTTCAGTATAACGTATAACTTTCTATAACATAACCTTATACCGTATAACGTTATGTAGTATTACGTCATAACTTTTAACGTTATATAGCAAATCAGGAAAACGTATAACGTTGTATAGTATTACGTTATAACGCTTAACGTTCTATAGCACATCAGCAAGACGTATAACATTATATAGTATTACGTTATAACTTTTAATGTTATATAGCACATCAGTAAAACGTATAACGTTACATAGTATTACGTTATAACGCTTTACGTTATTTAGCACATCAGTAAAACGTATAACGTTATATAGTATTGCGTTATAACTTTTAACGTTATATAGTATTACGTCATAACGATTAACGTCATATAGCACATCAGTATAACGTATAACGTTATATAGTATTACGTCATAACTTTTAACGTTATATAGGAGATCAGTATAACGTATAACGTTATACTGTATTACGTTATAACGCTTTACGTTATATAGCACATCAGTAAAACGTATAACGTTATATAGTATTACGTTATAACGCTTTACGTTATATAGCACATCAGTAAAACGTATAACGTTATGCAGTATTACGTCATAACTTTTAACGTTATATAGCAAATCAGGAAAACGTATAACGTTGTATAGTATTACGTTATAGCTTTTGACGTTATGTAGCACATCAGTATAACGTATAACTTTATATAGTATTACGTTATAACTTTTAACGTTATATAGCACATCAGTATATCGCATAACGTAATATAGTATTACGTTATAACTTTTAAGGTTATATAGCACATCAGTATAACGTATAACATTATATAGAATTACGTCATAACTTTTAACGTTATATAGGACATCAGTATATCGTATAAGGTTATATAGTATTACGTTATAACGCTTAACGTTATATAGTATTACGTTAATACGCTTAACGTTATATAGTATTACGCTTTAACTTTTAAAGGTTTAAAGCACTTCAGTATAACGTATAACTTTCTATAGCGTAACCTTGTACCGTATAACGTTATGTAGTATTACGTTATAACCTTTAACGCTCTATAGCACATCCGTAAAGCGTATAACGTTATATAGTATTACGTTATAACGCTTAACGTTCTATAGCACATCAGTAAAGCGTATAACGGTATATAGTATTACGTCATAACTTCTAACGTTATATAGCAAATCAGGAAAACGTATAACGTTGTATAGTATTACGTTATAACTTTTAACGTTATATAGCACATCAGTATAACGTATAACATTATATAGTATTACGATATAACTTTTAACGTTATATAGCACATCAGTATGTCGTATAACGTAATATAGTATTACGTTATAACGCTTAACGTTATATAGTATTACGTTAATACGCTTAACGTTATATAGTATTACGTTATAACTTTTAAAGGTATAAGGCACTTCAGTATAACGTATAACTTTCTATAGCATAACCTTATACCCTATAACGTTATGTAGTATTACGTTATAACCTTTAACGCTATATAGCACATCCGTAAAACGTATAACGTTATATAGTATTACGTTAAAACGCTTAACGTTCTATAGCACATCAGTATAACGTATAACGTTATATAGTATTAGGTTATGACGGTTAACGTTTTATAGCACATCAGCAAAGCGTATAACGTTATATAGTATTACGTTATAACTTTTACCGTTATATAGCACATCAGTATAACGTATATCATTATATAGTATCACGTTATAACTTTTAACGTTATATAGCACATCAGTATAACGTATAACATTATGTAGTATTACGTTATAACTTTTAATGTTATATAGCACATCAGTATAACGTATAACATTATATAGAATTACGTCATAACTTTTAACGTTATATAGGACATCAGTATATCGTATAAGGTAATATAGTATTACGTTATAACGCTTAACGTTATATTGTATTACGTTAGTACTTTGAACGTTATATAGCACGTCAGTATAACGTATAACGATATAAAGCATTACGTTATAACTTTTAACGTTATATAGCACATCAGTAAAACGTATAACATTAAATAGAATTACGTTATAACATTTAACGTTCTATAGCACATCAGTAAAACGTATAACGTTATATAGTATTACGTTATAACGCTTAATGTTATATAGTATTACGTTATCACTTTTAACGTTGTATGGCACGTCAGTATAACGTATAAGGTTATATAGTATTACGTTATAACGTTTACCGTTATATAGCACATCAGTATAACGTATAACATTATATAGAATTACGTCATAACTTTTAACGTTATATAGGACATCAGTATATCGTATAAGGTAATATAGTATTACGTTATAACGCTTAACGTTATATAGTATTACGTTAATACGCTTAACGTTATATAGTATTACGCTTTAACTTTTAAAGGTTTAAAGCACTTCAGTATAACGTATAACTTTCTATAGCATAACCTTATACCGTATAACGTAATGTAGTATTACGTTATAACCTTTAACGCTATATAGCACATCCGTAAAGCGTATAACGCTATATTGTATTACGTTATAACGCTTAACGTTCTATAGCACATCAGCAAAACGTATAACATTATATAGTATTACGTTATAACTTTTAATGTTATATAGCACATCAGTAAAACGTATAACGTTACATAGTATTACGTTATAACGCTTTACGTTATATAGCACATCAGTAAAACGTATAACGTTATATAGTATTGCGTTATAACTTTTAACGTTATATAGTATTACGTCATAACGATTAACGTCATATAGCACATCAGTATAACGTATAACGTTATATAGTATTACGTCATAACTTTTAACGTTATATAGGAGATCAGTATAACGTATAACGTTATACTGTATTACGTTATAACGCTTTACGTTATATAGCACATCAGTAAAACGTATAACGTTATATAGTATTACGTTATAACGCTTTACGTTATATAGCACATCAGTAAAACGTATAACGTTATGTAGTATTACGTCATAACTTTTAACGTTATATAGCAAATCAGGAAAACGTATAACGTTGTATAGTATTACGTTATAACTTTTGACGTTATGTAGCACATCAGTATAACGTATAACTTTATATAGTATTACGTTATAACTTTTAACGTTATATAGCACATCAGTATTTCGCATAACGTAATATAGTATTACGTTATAACTTTTAAGGTTATATAGCACATCAGTAAAACGTATAACGTTATATGGCACATCAGTATATCGTATAACGTTATATAGTATTACGTTATAACTTTTAACGTTATATAGTATTACGTTAATACGCTTAACGTTATATAGTATTACGTTTTAACTTTTAAAGGTATAAAGCACTTCAGTATAACGTATAACTTTCTATAGCATAACCTTATACCGTATAACGTTATGTAGTATTACGTTATAACCTTTAACGCTATATAGCACATCCGTAAAGCGTATAACGTTATATAGTATTGCGTTATAACGCTTAACGTTCTATAGCACATCAGCAAAACGTATAACATTATATAGTATTACGTTATAACTTTTAATGTTATATAGCACATCAGTAAAACGTATAACGTTATACAGTATTACGTTATAACGCTTTACGTTATATAGCACATCAGTAAAACGTATAACATTATATAGTATTACGATATAACTTTTAACGTTATATAGTACATCAGTATGTCGTATAACGTAATATAGTATTAGATTATAACGCTTAACGTTATATAGTATTACGTTAATACGCTTAACATTATATAATATTACGTTATAACTTTTAAAGGTATAAAGCACTTCAGTATAACGTATAACTTTCTATAACATAACCTTATACCGTATAACGTTATGTAGTATTACGTCATAACTTTTAACGTTATATAGCAAATCAGGAAAACGTATAACGTTGTATAGTATTACGTTATAACTTTTAACGTTATATAGCACATCAGTATAACGTATAACGTTATATAGTATTACGTTATAACTTTTAACGTTATATAGCACATCAGTATATCGCATAACGTAATATAGTATTACGTTAATACGCTTAACGTTATATAGTATTACGTTTTAACTTTTAAAGGTATAAAGCACTTCAGTATAACGTATAACTTTCTATAGCATAACCTTGTACCGTATAACGTTATGTAGTATTACGTTATAACCTTTAACGCTATATAGCACATCCGTGAAGCGTATAACGTTATATAGTATTACGTTATAACGCTTAACGTTCTATAGCACATCAGTAAAGCGTATAACGGTATATAGTATTACGTCATAACTTTTAACGTTATATAGCAAATCAGGAAAACGTATAACGTTGTATAGTATTACGTTATAACTTTTAACGTTATATAGCACATCAGTATAACGTATAACATTATATAGTATTACGATATAACTTTTAACGTTATATAGCACATCAGTATGTCGTATAACGTAATATAGTATTACGTTATAACGCTTAACGTTATATAGTATTACGTTAATACGCTTAACGTTATATAGTATTACGTTATAACTTTTAAAGGTATAAAGCACTTCAGTATAACGTATAACTTTCTATAGCATAACCTTATACCCTATAACGTTATGTAGTATTACGTTATAACCTTTAACGCTATATAGCACATCCGTAAAACGTATAACGTTATATAGTATTACGTTAAAACGCTTAACGTTCTATAGCACATCAGTATAACGTATAACGTTATATAGTATTAGGTTATGACGGTTAACGTTTTATAGCACATCAGCAAAGCGTATAACGTTATATAGTATTACGTTATAACTTTTACCGTTATATAGCACATCAGTATAACGTATATCATTATATAGTATCACGTTATAACTTTTAACGTTATATAGCACATCAGTATAACGTATAACATTATGTAGTATTACGTTATAACTTTTAATGTTATATAGCACATCAGTATAACGTATAACATTATATAGAATTACGTCATAACTTTTAACGTTATATAGGACATCAGTATATCGTATAAGGTAATATAGTATTACGTTATAACGCTTTACGTTATATAGCACATCAGTAAAACGTATAACGTTATATAGTATTACGTTATAACTTTTAACGTCGTATGGCACGTCAGTATATCGTATACACTTATATAGTATTACGTTATAACGCTTTACGTTATATAGCACATCAGTAAAACGTATAACGTTATATAGTATTACGTTATAACTTTTAACGTCGTATGGCACGTCAGTATATCGTATAAGGTTATATAGTATTACGTTATAACTTTTACCGTTATATAGCACGTCAGTATAACGTATAACGATATAAAGCATTACGTTATAACTTTTAACGTTATATAGCACATCAGTAAAACGTATAACATTATATAGAATTACGTCATAACTTTTAACGTTATATAGGACATCAGTATATCGTATAAGGTAATATAGTATTACGTTATAACGCTTAACGTTATATAGTATTACGTTAGTACTTTGAACGTTATATAGCACGTCAGTATAACGTATAACGATATAAAGCATTACGTTATAACTTTTAACGTTATATAGCACATCAGTAAAACGTATAACATTATATAGAATTACGTTATAACTTTTAACGTTCTATAGCACATCAGTAAAACGTATAACGTTGTATAGTATTACGTTATAACGCTTAATGTTATATAGTATTACGTTATAACTTTTAACGTTGTATGGCACGTCAGTATAACGTATAAGGTTATATAGTATTACGTTATAACGTTTACCGTTATATAGCACATCAGTAAAACGTATAACGTTATATAGTATTACGATATAACTTTTAACGTTATATAGCACATCAGTATAACGTATACACTTATATAGTATTACGTTATAACGCTTTACGTTATATAGCACATCAGTAAAACGTATAACGTTATATTGTAATACGTTATAACTTTTAACGTCGTATGGCACGTCAGTATAACGTATAAGGTTATATAGTATTACGTTATAACTTTTACCGTTATATAGCACATCAGTATAACGTATAACGTTATATAGTATTAGGTTGTGACGGATAACGTTTTATAGCACATCAGCAAAGCGTATAACGTTATACAGTATTACGTTATAACTTTTACCGTTATATAGCACATCAGTATAACGTATATCATTATATAGTATCACGTTATAAGTTTTAACGTTACATAGCACATCAGTATAACGTATAACATTATATAGAACTACGTCATAACTTTTAACGTTATATAGCACATCAGTATAACGTATAACATTATATAGAATTACGTCATAACTTTTAACGTTATATAGGTCATCAGTATATCGTATAAGGTAATATAGTATTACGTTATAACGCTTAACGTTATATAGTATTACGTTAGTACTTTGAACGTTATATAGCACGTCAGTATAACGTATAACGATATAAAGCATTACGTTATAACTTTTAACGTTATATAGCACATCAGTAAAACGTATAACGTTATATAGTATTACGATATAACTTTTAACGTTATATAGCACATCAGTATAACGTATACACTTATATAGTATTACGTTATAACGCTTTACGTTATATAGCACATCAGTAAAACGTATAACGTTATATAGTATTACGTTATAACTTTTAACGTCGTATGGCACGTCAGTATAACGTATAAGGTTATATAGTATTACGTTATAACTTTTACCGTTATATAGCACATCAGTATAACGTATAACGTTATATAGTATTAGGTTGTGACGGTTAACGTTTTATAGCACATCAGCAAAGCGTATAACGTTATATAGTATTACGTTATAACGTTTACCGTTATATAGCACATCAGTAAAACGTATAACGTTATATAGTATAACGATATAACTTTTAACGTTATATAGCACATCAGTATAACGTATACACTTATATAGTATTACGTTATAACGCTTTACGTTATATAGCACATCAGTAAAACGTATAACGTTATATAGTATTACGTTATAACCTTTAACGCTATATAGCACATCCGTAAAACGTATAACGTTATATAGTATTACGTTAAAACGCTTAACGTTCTATAGCACATCAGTATAACGTATAACGTTATATAGTATTAGGTTATGACGGTTAACGTTTTATAGCACATCAGCAAAGCGTATAACGCTATATAGTATTACGTTATAACTTTTAACGTTATATAGCACATCAGTATAACGTATAACATTATGTAGTATTACGTTATAACTTTTAATGTTATATAGCACATCAGTATAACGTATAACATTATATAGAATTACGTCATAACTTTTAACGTTATATAGGACATCAGTATATCGTATAAGGTAATATAGTATTACGTTATAACGCTTTACGTTATATAGCACATCAGTAAAACGTATAACGTTATATAGTATTACGTTATAACTTTTAACGTCGTATGGAACGTCAGTATATCGTATACACTTATATAGTATTACGTTATAACGCTTTACGTTATATAGCACATCAGTAAAACGTATAACGTTATATAGTATTACGTTATAACTTTTAACGTCGTATGGCACGTCAGTATATCGTATAAGGTTATATAGTATTACGTTATAACTTTTACCGTTATATAGCACGTCAGTATAACGTATAACGATATAAAGCATTACGTTATAACTTTTAACGTTATATAGCACATCAGTAAAACGTATAACATTATATAGAATTACGTCATAACTTTTAACGTTATATAGGACATCAGTATATCGTATAAGGTAATATAGTATTACGTTATAACGCTTTACGTTATATAGCACATCAGTAAAACGTATAACGTTATATAGTATTACGTTATAACTTTTAACGTCGTATGGAACGTCAGTATATCGTATACACTTATATAGTATTACGTTATAACGCTTTACGTTATATAGCACATCAGTAAAACGTATAACGTTATATAGTATTACGTTATAACTTTTAACGTCGTATGGCACGTCAGTATATCGTATAAGGTTATATAGTATTACGTTATAACTTTTACCGTTATATAGCACGTCAGTATAACGTATAACGATATAAAGCATTACGTTATAACTTTTAACGTTATATAGCACATCAGTAAAACGTATAACATTATATAGAATTACGTCATAACTTTTAACGTTATATAGGACATCAGTATATCGTATAAGGTAATATAGTATTACGTTATAACGCTTAACGTTATATAGTATTACGTTATAACGCTTAACGTTATATAGTATTACGTTAGTACTTTGAACGTTATATAGCACGTCAGTATAACGTATAACGATATAAAGCATTACGTTATAACTTTTAACGTTATATAGCACATCAGTAAAACGTATAACATTATATAGAATTACGTTATAACTTTTAACGTTCTATAGCACATCAGTAAAACGTATAACGTTATATAGTATTACGTTATAACGCTTAATGTTATATAGTATTACGTTATAACTTTTAACGTTGTATGGCACGTCAGTATGACGTATAAGGTTATATAGTATTACGTTATAACGTTTACCGTTATATAGCACATCAGTAAAACGTATAACGTTATATAGTATTACGATATAACTTTTAACGTTAAATAGCACATCAGTATAACGTATACACTTATATAGTATTACGTTATAACGCTTTACGTTATATAGCACATCAGTAAAACGTATAACGTTATATAGTATTACGTTATAACTTTTAACGTCGTATGGCACGTCAGTATAACGTATAAGGTTATATAGTATTACGTTATAACTTTTACCGTTATATAGCACATCAGTATAACGTATAACGTTATATAGTATTAGGTTGTGACGGTTAACGTTTTATAGTACATCAGCAAAGCGTATAACGTTATATAGTATTACGTTATAACTTTTACCGTTATATAGCACATCAGTATAACGTATATCATTATATAGTATCACGTTATAACTTTTAACGTTACATAGCACATCAGTATAACGTATAACATTATATAGAATTACGTCATAACTTTTAACGTTATATAGCACATCAGTATAACGTATAACATTATATAGAATTACGTCATAACTTTTAACGTTATATAGGACATCAGTATATCGTATAAGGTAATATAGTATTACGTTATAACGCTTTACGTTATATAGCACATCAGTAAAACGTATAACGTTATATAGTATTACGTTATAACTTTTAACGTCGTATGGAACGTCAGTATATCGTATACACTTATATAGTATTACGTTATAACGCTTTACGTTATATAGCACATCAGTAAAACGTATAACGTTATATAGTATTACGTTATAACTTTTAACGTCGTATGGCACGTCAGTATATCGTATAAGGTTATATAGTATTACGTTATAACTTTTACCGTTATATAGCACGTCAGTATAACGTATAACGATATAAAGCATTACGTTATAACTTTTAACGTTATATAGCACATCAGTAAAACGTATAACATTATATAGAATTACGTCATAACTTTTAACGTTATATAGGACATCAGTATATCGTATAAGGTAATATAGTATTACGTTATAACGCTTTACGTTATATAGTATTACGTTATAACGCTTAACGTTATATAGTATTACGTTAGTACTTTGAACGTTATATAGCACGTCAGTATAACGTATAACGATATAAAGCATTACGTTATAACTTTTAACGTTATATAGCACATCAGTATAACGTATAACATTATATAGTATTTCGTTATAACTTTTAACGTTATATAGCACATCAGTATAACGTATAACGTTATATAGTATTACGTTATAACGCTTAATGTTATATAGTATTACGTTATAACTTTTAACGTTGTATGGCACGTCAGTATAACGTATAAGGTTATATAGTATTACGTTATAACGTTTACCGTTATATAGCACATCAGTAAAACGTATAACGTTATATAGTATTACGATATAACTTTTAACGTTAAATAGCACATCAGTATAACGTATACACTTATATAGTATTACGTTATAACGCTTTACGTTATATAGCACATCAGTAAAACGTATAACGTTATATAGTATTACGTTATAACTTTTAACGTCGTATGGCACGTCAGTATAACGTATAAGGTTATATAGTATTACGTTATAACTTTTACCGTTATATAGCACATCAGTATAACGTATAACGTTATATAGTATTAGGTTGTGACGGTTAACGTTTTATAGCACATCAGCAAAGCGTATAACGTTATATAGTATTACGTTATAACTTTTACCGTTATATAGCACATCAGTATAACGTATATCATTATATAGTATCACGTTATAACTTTTAACGTTACATAGCACATCAGTATAACGTATAACATTATATAGAATTACGTCATAACTTTTAACGTTATATAGCACATCAGTATAACGTATAACATTATATAGAATTACGTCATAACTTTTAACGTTATATAGGACATCAGTATATCGTATAAGGTAATATAGTATTACGTTATAACGCTTAACGTTATATAGTATTACGTTAGTACTTTGAACGTTATATAGCACGTCAGTATAACGTATAACGATATAAAGCATTACGTTATAACTTTTAACGTTATATAGCACATCAGTAAAACGTATAACATTATATAGAATTACGTTATAACTTTTAACGTTCTATAGCACATCAGTAAAACGTATAACGTTATATAGTATTACGTTATAACGCTTCATGTTACATAGTATTACGTTATAACGCTTCATGTTACATAGTATTACGTTATAACTTTTAACGTTGTATGGCACGTCAGTATAACGTATAAGGTTATATAGTATTACGTTATAACGTTTACCGTTATATAGCACATCAGTAAAACGTATAACGTTATATAGTATTACGATATAACTTTTAACGTTATATAGCACATCAGTATAACGTATACACTTATATAGTATTACGTTATAACGCTTTACGTTATATAGCACATCAGTAAAACGTATAACGTTATATAGTATTACGTTATAACTTTTAACGTCGTATGGCACGTCAGTATAACGTATAAGGTTATATAGTATTACGTTATAACTTTTACCGTTATATAGCACATCAGTATAACGTATAACGTTATATAGTATTAGGTTGTGACGGTTAACGTTTTATAGCACATCAGCAAAGCGTATAACGTTATATAGTATTACGTTATATCTTTTACCGTTATATAGCACATCAGTATAACGTATATCATTATATAGTATCACGTTATAACTTTTAACGTTACATAGCACATCAGTATAACGTATAACATTATATAGAATTACGTCATAACTTTTAACGTTATATAGGACATCAGTATATCGTATAAGGTAATATAGTATTACGTTATAACGCTTAACGTTATATAGTATTACGTTAGTACTTTTAACGTTATATAGCACGTCAGTATAACGTATAACGATATAAAGCATTACGTTATAACTTTTAACGTTATATAGTATTACGTTAATACGCTTAACGTTATATAGTATTACGTTATAACTTTTAACGTTATATAGCACATCAGTAAAACGTATAACATTATATAGAATTACGTTATAACTTTTAACGTTATATAACACATCAGTATAACGTATAACATTATGTAGTATTACGTTATAACTTTTAACGTTATATAGCACATCAGTATAACGTATAACGTTATATAGTATTACGTTTTAACTTTTAAAGGTATAAAGCACTTCAGTATAACGTATAACTTTCTATAGCATAACCTTATACCGTATAACGTTATGTAGTATTACGTTATAACCTTTAACGTTATATAGCACATCCGTAAAGCGTATAACGTTATATAGTATTACGTTATAACGCTTAACGTTCTATAGCACATCAGTAAAGCGTATAACGTTATATAGTATTACGTCATAACTTTTAACGTTATATAGCAAATCAGGAAAACGTATAACATTATATAGTATTACGATATAACTTTTAACGTTATATAGTATTACGTTAATACGCTTAACGTTATATAGTATTACGTTATAACTTTTAACGTTATATAGCACATCAGTATATCGCATTACGTAATATAGTATTACGTTATAACTTTTAACGTTATAGAGCACATCAGTAAAACGTATAACGATATATAGCATTATGTTATAACTTTTAACGTTATATAGCACACCAGTATAACGTATAACGTTATATAGTATTACGTTATAACGCTTAACGTTATATAGTATTACGTTATAACGCTTTACGTTATATAGCACATCAGTAAAACGTATAACGTTATATAGTATTACGTCATAACTTTTAACGTTATATAGCAAATCAGGAAAACGTATAACGTTGTATAGTATTACGTTATAACTTTTAACGTTATATAGTATTACGTTATAACTTTTAACGTTATATAGTATTACGTTAATACGCTTAACGTTATATAGTATTACGTTTTAACTTTTAAAGGTATAAAGCACTTCAGTATAACGTATAACTTTCTATAGCATAACCTTATACCGTATAACGTTATGTATTATTACGTTATAACCTTTAACGCTATATAGCACATCCGTAAAGCGTATAACGTTATATAGTATTACGTTATAACGCTTAACGTTCTGTAGCACATCAGCAAAACGTATAACATTATATAGTATTACGTTATAACTTTTAATGTTATATAGCACATCAGTAAAACGTATAACGTTATATAGTATTACGTTATAACGCTTTACGTTATATAGCACATCAGTAAAACGTATAACGTTATATAGTATTACGTCATAACTTTTAACGTTATATAGCAAATCAGGAAAACGTATAACGTTGTATAGTATTACGTTATAACTTTTAACGTTATATAGCACATCAGTATGTCGTATAACGTAATATAGTATTACGTTATAACGCTTAACGTTATATAGTATTACGTTAATACGCTTAACGTTATATAGTATTACGTTATAACTTTTAAAGGTATAAAGCACTTCAGTATAACGTATAACTTTCTATAACATAACCTTATACCGTATAACGTTATGTAGTATTACGTCATAACTTTTAACGTTATATAGCAAATCAGGAAAACGTATAACGTTGTATAGTATTACGTTATAAATTTTAACGTTATATAGCACATCAGTATAACGTATTACGTTATATAGTATAACGTTATAACTTTTAACGTTATATAGCAAATCAGGAAAACGTATAACGTTGTATAGTATTACGTTATAACTTTTAACGTTATATAGCACATCAGTATAACGTATAACGTTATATAGTATTACGTTATAACTTTTAACGTTGTATGGCACGTCAGTATAACGTATAAGGTTATACAGTATTACGTTATAACGTTTACCGTTATATAGCACATCAGTAAAACGTATAACGTTATATAGTATTACGTTATAACTTTTAATGTTATATAGCACATCAGTAAAACGTATAACGTTATATAGTATTACGTTATAAAGCTTTACGTTATATAGCACATCAGTAAAACGTATAACGTTATATAGTATTACGTCATAACTTTTAACGTTATATAGCAAATCAGGAAAACGTATAACGTTGTATAGTATTACGTTATAACTTTTAACGTTATATAGCACATCAGTATGTCGTATAACGTAATATAGTATTACGTTATAACGCTTAACGTTATATAGTATTACGTTAATACGCTTAACGTTATATAGTATTACGTTATAACTTTTAAAGGTATAAAGCACTTCAGTATAACGTATAACTTTCTATAACATAACCTAATACCGTATAACGTTATGTAGTATTACGTCATAACTTTTAACGTTATATAGCAAATCAGGAAAACGTATAACGTTGTATAGTATTACGTTATAAATTTTAACGTTATATAGCACATCAGTATAACGTATTACGTTATATAGTATAACGTTATAACTTTTAACGTTATATAGCAAATCAGGAAAACGTATAACGTTATATAGTATTACGTTATAACTTTTAACGTTATATAGCACATCAGTATAACGTATAACGTTATATAGTATTACGTTATAACTTTTAACGTTATATAGCACATCAGTAAAACGTATAACGTTATATAGTATTACGTTATAACTTTTAACGTTATATAGCACATCAGTATAACGTATACACTTATATAGTATTACGTTATAACGCTTTACGTTATATAGCACATCAGTAAAACGTATAACGTTATATAGTATTACGTTATAACTTTTAACGTCGTATGGCACGTCAGTATAACGTATAAGGTTATATAGTATTACGTTATAACTTTTACCGTTATATAGCACATCAGTATAACGTATAACGTTATATAGTATTAGGTTATGACGGTTAACGTTTTATAGCACATCAGCAAAGCGTATAACGTTATGTAGTATTACGTTATAACTTTTACCGTTATATAGCACATCAGTATAACGTATATCATTATATAGTATCACGTTATAACTTTTAACGTTATATAGCACATCAGTATAACGTATAACATTATGTAGTATTACGTTATAACTTTTAATGTTATATAGCACATCAGTATAACGCATAACATTATATAGAATTACGTCATAACTTTTAACGTTATATAGGACATCAGTATATCGTATAAGGTAATATAGTATTACGTTATAACGCTTAACGTTATATAGTATTACGTTAGTACTTTTAACGTTATATAGCACGTCAGTATAACGTATAACGATATAAAGCATTACGTTATAACTTTTAACGTTATATAGCACATCAGTAAAACGTATAACATTATATAGAATTACGTTATAACTTTTAACGTTATATAGCACATCAGTATAACGTATTACGTTATATAGTATAACGTTATAACTTTTAACGTTATATAGCACATCAGTATATCGCATTACGTAATATAGTATTACGTTATAACTTTTAACGTTATAGAGCACATCAGTAAAACGTATAACGATATATAGCATTATGTTATAACTTTTAACGTTATATAGCACACCAGTATAACGTATAACGTTATATAGTATTACGTTATAACGCTTAACGTTATATAGTATTACGTTATAACGCTTTACGTTATATAGCACATCAGTAAAACGTATAACGTTATATAGTATTACGTCATAACTTTTAACGTTATATAGCAAATCAGGAAAACGTATAACGTTGTATAGTATTACGTTATAACTTTTAACGTTATATAGTATTACGTTATAACTTTTAACGTTATATAGTATTACGTTAATACGCTTAACGTTATATAGTATTACGTTTTAACTTTTAAAGGTATAAAGCACTTCAGTATAACGTATAACTTTCTATAGCATAACCTTATACCGTATAACGTTATGTAGTATTACGTTATAACCTTTAACGCTATATAGCACATCCGTAAAGCGTATAACGTTATATAGTATTACGTTATAACGCTTAACGTTCTGTAGCACATCAGCAAAACGTATAACATTATATAGTATTACGTTATAACTTTTAATGTTATATAGCACATCAGTAAAACGTATAACGTTATATAGTATTACGTTATAACGCTTTACGTTATATAGCACATCAGTAAAACGTATAACGTTATATAGTATTACGTCATAACTTTTAACGTTATATAGCAAATCAGGAAAACGTATAACGTTGTATAGTATTACGTTATAACTTTTAACGTTATATAGCACATCAGTATGTCGTATAACGTAATATAGTATTACGTTATAACGCTTAACGTTATATAGTATTACGTTAATACGCTTAACGTTATATAGTATTACGTTATAACTTTTAAAGGTATAAAGCACTTCAGTATAACGTATAACTTTCTATAACATAACCTTATACCGTATAACGTTATGTAGTATTACGTCATAACTTTTAACGTTATATAGCAAATCAGGAAAACGTATAACGTTGTATAGTATTACGTTATAAATTTTAACGTTATATAGCACATCAGTATAACGTATTACGTTATATAGTATAACGTTATAACTTTTAACGTTATATAGCAAATCAGGAAAACGTATAACGTTGTATAGTATTACGTTATAACTTTTAACGTTATATAGCACATCAGTATAACGTATAACGTTATATAGTATTACGTTATAACTTTTAACGTTGTATGGCACGTCAGTATAACGTATAAGGTTATACAGTATTACGTTATAACGTTTACCGTTATATAGCACATCAGTAAAACGTATAACGTTATATAGTATTACGTTATAACTTTTAATGTTATATAGCACATCAGTAAAACGTATAACGTTATATAGTATTACGTTATAAAGCTTTACGTTATATAGCACATCAGTAAAACGTATAACGTTATATAGTATTACGTCATAACTTTTAACGTTATATAGCAAATCAGGAAAACGTATAACGTTGTATAGTATTACGTTATAACTTTTAACGTTATATAGCACATCAGTATGTCGTATAACGTAATATAGTATTACGTTATAACGCTTAACGTTATATAGTATTACGTTAATACGCTTAACGTTATATAGTATTACGTTATAACTTTTAAAGGTATAAAGCACTTCAGTATAACGTATAACTTTCTATAACATAACCTAATACCGTATAACGTTATGTAGTATTACGTCATAACTTTTAACGTTATATAGCAAATCAGGAAAACGTATAACGTTGTATAGTATTACGTTATAAATTTTAACGTTATATAGCACATCAGTATAACGTATTACGTTATATAGTATAACGTTATAACTTTTAACGTTATATAGCAAATCAGGAAAACGTATAACGTTATATAGCATTACGTTACAACTTTTAACGTTATATAGCACATCAGTATAACGTATAACGTTATATAGTATTACGTTATAACTTTTAGCGTTATATAGCACATCAGTAAAACGTATAACGTTATATAGTATTACGTTATAACTTTTAACGTTATATAGCACATCAGTATAACGTATACACTTATATAGTATTACGTTATAACGCTTTACGTTATATAGCACATCAGTAAAACGTATAACGTTATATAGTATTACGTTATAACTTTTAACGTCGTATGGCACGTCAGTATAACGTATAAGGTTATATAGTATTACGTTATAACTTTTACCGTTATATAGCACATCAGTATAACGTATAACGTTATATAGTATTAGGTTATGACGGTTAACGTTTTATAGCACATCAGCAAAGCGTATAACGTTATGTAGTATTACGTTATAACTTTTACCGTTATATAGCACATCAGTATAACGTATATCATTATATAGTATCACGTTATAACGTTTAACGTTATATAGCACATCAGTATAACGTATAACATTATGTAGTATTACGTTATAACTTTTAATGTTATATAGCACATCAGTATAACGCATAACATTATATAGAATTACGTCATAACTTTTAACGTTATATAGGACATCAGTATATCGTATAAGGTAATATAGTATTACGTTATAACGCTTAACGTTATATAGTATTACGTTAGTACTTTTAACGTTATATAGCACGTCAGTATAACGTATAACGATATAAAGCATTACGTTATAACTTTTAACGTTATATAGCACATCAGTAAAACGTATAACATTATATAGAATTACGTTATAACTTTTAACGTTATATAGCACATCAGTATAACGTATAACATTATGTAGTATTACGTTATAACTTTTTGCGTTATATAGCACATCAGTATAACGTATAACATTATATAGAATTACGTTATAACTTTTAACGTTATATAGCACATCAGTATAACGTATAACATTATGTAGTATTACGTTATAACTTTTTGCGTTATATAGCACATCAGTATAACGTATAACATTATGTTGTATTACGTTTTAACTTTTAATGTTATATAGCACATCAGTATAACGTATAACATTATATAGTATTACGATATAACTTTTAACGTTATATAGCACATCAGTATGTCGTATAACGTAATATAGTATTAGATTATAACGCTTAACGTTATATAGTATTACGTTAATACGCTTAACGTTATATAGTATTACGTTATAACTTTTAAAGGTATAAAGCACTTCAGTATAACGTATAACTTTCTATAACATAACCTTATACCGTATAACGTTATGTAGTATTACGTCATAACTTTTAACGTTATATAGCAAATCAGGAAAACGTATAACGTTGTATAGTATTACGTTATAACTTTTAACGTTATATAGCACATCAGTATAACGTATAACGCTATATAGTATTACGTTATAACGCGTAATGTTATATAGAATTACGTTATAACTTTTAACGTTATATAGCACATCAGTATAACGTATAACATTATGTAGTATTACGTTATAACTTTTAACGTTATATAGCACATCAGCATAACGTATAACGTTATATAGTATTACGTTTTAACTTTTAAAGGTATAAAGCACTTCAGTATAACGTATAACTTTCTATAGCATAACCTTATACCGTATAACGTTATGTAGTATTACGTTATAACCTTTAACGCTATATAGCACATCCGTAAAGCGTATAACGTTATATAGTATTACGTTATAACGCTTAACGTTCTATAGCACATCAGTAAAGCGTATAACGTTATATAGTATTACGTCATAACTTTTAACGTTATATAGCAAATCAGGAAAACGTATAACGTTGTATAGTATTACGTTATAACTTTTAACGTTATATAGCACATCAGTATAACGTATAACATTATATAGTATTACGATATAACTTTTAATGTTATATAGTATTACGTTAATACGCTTAACGTTATATAGTATTACGTTATAACTTTTAAAGGTATAAAGCATTTCAGTATAACGTATAACTTTCTATAGCATAACCTTATACCCTTTAACGTTATGTAGTATTACGTTATAACCTTTAACGCTATATAGCACATCCGTAAAACGTATAACGTTATATAGTATTACGTTAAAACGCTTAACGTTCTATAGCACATCAGTAAAACGTATAACGCTATATAGTATTACGTTATAACGCTTAATGTTATAGAGTATTACGTTATAACTTTTAACGTTGTATGGCACGTCAGTATAACGTATAAGGTTATATAGTATTACGTTATAACGTTTACCGTTATATAGCACATCAGTAAAACGTATAACGTTATATAGTATTACGATATAACTTTTAACGTTATATAGCACATCAGTATAACGTATACACTTATATACTATTACGTTATAACGCATTACGTTATATAGCACATCAGTAAAACGTATAACGTTATATAGTATTACGTTATAACTTTTAACGTCGTATGGCACGTCAGTATAACGTATAAGGTTATATAGTATTACGTTATAACTTTTACCGTTATATAGCACATCAGTATAACGTATAACGTTATATAGTATTAGGTTATGACGGTTAACGTTTTATAGCACATCAGCAAAGCGTATAACGTTATATAGTATTACGTTATAACTTTT
The DNA here is from genome assembly GCA_911622165.2 of Bombus sylvestris. Classification (NCBI taxonomy): domain Eukaryota; kingdom Metazoa; phylum Arthropoda; class Insecta; order Hymenoptera; family Apidae; genus Bombus; species Bombus sylvestris. The sequence goes on along the minus strand of OU443162.1, from coordinate 3,886,872 downwards.
AACGTTATATAGTATTACGTGAATACGCTTAACGTTATATAGCACATCAGTATGTCGTATAACGTAATATAGTATTACGTTATAACGCTTAACGTTATATAGTATTACGTTAATACGCTTAACGTTATATAGTATTACGTTATAACTTTTAAAGGTATAAAGCACTTCAGTATAACGTATAACTTTCTATAACATAACCTTATACCGTATAACGTTATGTAGTATTACGTCATAACTTTTAACGTTATATAGCAAATCAGGAAAACGTATAACGTTGTATAGTATTACGTTATAACTTTTAACGTTATATAGCACATCAGTATAACGTATAACGTTATATAGTATAACGTTATAACTTTTAACGTTATATAGCAAAGCAGGAAAACGTATAACGTTGTATAGTATTACGTTATAACTTTTAACGTTATATAGCACATCAGTATAACGTATAACGTTATATAGTATTACGTTATAACTTTTAACGTCGTATGGCACGTCAGTATAACGTATAAGGTTATATAGTATTACGTTATAACTTTTACCGTTATATAGCACATCAGTATAACGTATAAAGTTATATAGTATTAGGTTATGACGGTTAACGTTTTATAGCACATCAGCCAAGCGTATAACGTTATGTAGTATTACGTTATAACTTTTACCGTTATATAGCACATCAGTATAGCGTATATCATTATATAGTATCACGTTATAACTTTTAACGTTATATAGCACATCAGTATAACGTATAACATTATGTAGTATTACGTTATAACTTTTAATGTTATATAGCACATCAGTATAACGTATAACATTATATAGAATTACGTCATAACTTTTAACGTTATATAGGACATCAGTATATCGTATAAGGTAATATAGTATTACGTTATAACTTTTAATGTTATATAGCACATCAGGAAAACGTATAACATTATATAGTATTACGTTATAACTTTTAACGTTATAGAGCACATCAGTAAAACGTACAACGATATATAGCATTATGTTATAACTTTTAACGTTATATAGCACACCATTATAACGTATAACGTTATATAGTATTACGTTGTAACGCTTAACGTTATATAGTATTACGTTATAACGCTTTACGTTATATAGCACATCAGTATATCGCATAACGTAATATAGTATTACGTTATAACTTTTAACGTTATATAGCACATCAGTAAAACGTATAACATTATATAGAATTACGTTATAACTTTTAACGTTATATAGCACATCAGTATAACGTATAACATTATGTAGTATTACGTTATAACTTTTAGCATTATATAGCACATCAGTATAACGTATAACATTATGTTGTATTACGTTATAACTTTTAATGTTATATAGCACATCAGTATAACGTATAACATTATACAGAATTACGTCATAACTTTTAACGTTATATAGGACATCAGTATATCGTATAAGGTAATATAGTATTACGTTATAACGCTTAACGTTAAATAGTATTACGTTAGTACTTTTAACGTTATATAGCACGTCAGTATAACGTATAACGATATAAAGCATTACGTTATAGCTTTTATCGTTATATGGCACATCAGTAAAACGTATAACATTATATAGAATTACGTTATAACTTTTAACGTTATATAGCACATCAGTATAACGTATAACATTATGTAGTATTACGTTATAACTTTTAGCATTATATAGCACATCAGTATAACGTATAACATTATGTTGTATTACGTTATAACTTTTAATGTTATATAGCACTTCAGTATAACGTATAACATTATATAGAATTACGTCATAACTTTTAACGTTATATAGGACATCAGTATATCGTATAAGGTAATATAGTATTACGTTATAACGCTTAACGTTATATAGTATTACGTTAGTACTTTTAACGTTATATAGCACGTCAGTATAACGTATAACGATATAAAGCATTACGTTATAACTTTTATCGTTATATGGCACATCAGTAAAACGTATAACATTATATAGAATTACGTTATAACTTTTAACGTTATATAGCACATCAGTATAACGTATAACATTATGTAGTATTACGTAATAACTTTTAACGTTATATAGCACATCAGTATAACGTATAACGTTATATAGTATTACGTTATAACTTTTAATGTTATATAGCACATCAGGAAAACGTATAACATTATACAGTATTACGTTATAACTTTTAACGTTATAGGGCACATCAGTAAAACGTATAACGATATATAGCATTATGTTATAACTTTTAACGTTGTATGGCACGTCAGTATAACGTATAAGGTTATATAGTATTACGTTATAACGTTTACCGTTATATAGCACATCAGTAAAACGTATAACGTTATATAGTATTACGATATAACTTTTAACGTTATATAGCACATCAGTATAACGTATACACTTATATAGTATTACGTTATAACGCTTTACGTTATATAGCACATCAGTAAAACGTATAACGTTATATTGTAATACGTTATAACTTTTAACGTCGTATGGCACGTCAGTATAACGTATAAGGTTATATAGTATTACGTTATAACTTTTACCGTTATATAGCACATCAGTATAACGTATAACGTTATATAGTATTAGGTTGTGACGGATAACGTTTTATAGCACATCAGCAAAGCGTATAACGTTATACAGTATTACGTTATAACTTTTACCGTTATATAGCACATCAGTATAACGTATATCATTATATAGTATCACGTTATAAGTTTTAACGTTACATAGCACATCAGTATAACGTATAACATTATATAGAACTACGTCATAACTTTTAACGTTATATAGCACATCAGTATAACGTATAACATTATATAGAATTACGTCATAACTTTTAACGTTATATAGGTCATCAGTATATCGTATAAGGTAATATAGTATTACGTTATAACGCTTAACGTTATATAGTATTACGTTAGTACTTTGAACGTTATATAGCACGTCAGTATAACGTATAACGATATAAAGCATTACGTTATAACTTTTAACGTTATATAGCACATCAGTAAAACGTATAACGTTATATAGTATTACGATATAACTTTTAACGTTATATAGCACATCAGTATAACGTATACACTTATATAGTATTACGTTATAACGCTTTACGTTATATAGCACATCAGTAAAACGTATAACGTTATATAGTATTACGTTATAACTTTTAACGTCGTATGGCACGTCAGTATAACGTATAAGGTTATATAGTATTACGTTATAACTTTTACCGTTATATAGCACATCAGTATAACGTATAACGTTATATAGTATTAGGTTGTGACGGTTAACGTTTTATAGCACATCAGCAAAGCGTATAACGTTATATAGTATTACGTTATAACGTTTACCGTTATATAGCACATCAGTAAAACGTATAACGTTATATAGTATAACGATATAACTTTTAACGTTATATAGCACATCAGTATAACGTATACACTTATATAGTATTACGTTATAACGCTTTACGTTATATAGCACATCAGTAAAACGTATAACGTTATATAGTATTACGTTATAACCTTTAACGCTATATAGCACATCCGTAAAACGTATAACGTTATATAGTATTACGTTAAAACGCTTAACGTTCTATAGCACATCAGTATAACGTATAACGTTATATAGTATTAGGTTATGACGGTTAACGTTTTATAGCACATCAGCAAAGCGTATAACGCTATATAGTATTACGTTATAACTTTTAACGTTATATAGCACATCAGTATAACGTATAACATTATGTAGTATTACGTTATAACTTTTAATGTTATATAGCACATCAGTATAACGTATAACATTATATAGAATTACGTCATAACTTTTAACGTTATATAGGACATCAGTATATCGTATAAGGTAATATAGTATTACGTTATAACGCTTTACGTTATATAGCACATCAGTAAAACGTATAACGTTATATAGTATTACGTTATAACTTTTAACGTCGTATGGAACGTCAGTATATCGTATACACTTATATAGTATTACGTTATAACGCTTTACGTTATATAGCACATCAGTAAAACGTATAACGTTATATAGTATTACGTTATAACTTTTAACGTTGTATGGCACGTCAGTATATCGTATAAGGTTATATAGTATTACGTTATAACTTTTACCGTTATATAGCACGTCAGTATAACGTATAACGATATAAAGCATTACGTTATAACTTTTAACGTTATATAGCACATCAGTAAAACGTATAACATTATATAGAATTACGTCATAACTTTTAACGTTATATAGGACATCAGTATATCGTATAAGGTAATATAGTATTACGTTATAACGCTTTACGTTATATAGCACATCAGTAAAACGTATAACGTTATATAGTATTACGTTATAACTTTTAACGTCGTATGGAACGTCAGTATATCGTATACACTTATATAGTATTACGTTATAACGCTTTACGTTATATAGCACATCAGTAAAACGTATAACGTTATATAGTATTACGTTATAACTTTTAACGTCGTATGGCACGTCAGTATATCGTATAAGGTTATATAGTATTACGTTATAACTTTTACCGTTATATAGCACGTCAGTATAACGTATAACGATATAAAGCATTACGTTATAACTTTTAACGTTATATAGCACATCAGTAAAACGTATAACATTATATAGAATTACGTCATAACTTTTAACGTTATATAGGACATCAGTATATCGTATAAGGTAATATAGTATTACGTTATAACGCTTAACGTTATATAGTATTACGTTATAACGCTTAACGTTATATAGTATTACGTTAGTACTTTGAACGTTATATAGCACGTCAGTATAACGTATAACGATATAAAGCATTACGTTATAACTTTTAACGTTATATAGCACATCAGTAAAACGTATAACATTATATAGAATTACGTTATAACTTTTAACGTTCTATAGCACATCAGTAAAACGTATAACGTTATATAGTATTACGTTATAACGCTTAATGTTATATAGTATTACGTTATAACTTTTAACGTTGTATGGCACGTCAGTATGACGTATAAGGTTATATAGTATTACGTTATAACGTTTACCGTTATATAGCACATCAGTAAAACGTATAACGTTATATAGTATTACGATATAACTTTTAACGTTAAATAGCACATCAGTATAACGTATACACTTATATAGTATTACGTTATAACGCTTTACGTTATATAGCACATCAGTAAAACGTATAACGTTATATAGTATTACGTTATAACTTTTAACGTCGTATGGCACGTCAGTATAACGTATAAGGTTATATAGTATTACGTTATAACTTTTACCGTTATATAGCACATCAGTATAACGTATAACGTTATATAGTATTAGGTTGTGACGGTTAACGTTTTATAGTACATCAGCAAAGCGTATAACGTTATATAGTATTACGTTATAACTTTTACCGTTATATAGCACATCAGTATAACGTATATCATTATATAGTATCACGTTATAACTTTTAACGTTACATAGCACATCAGTATAACGTATAACATTATATAGAATTACGTCATAACTTTTAACGTTATATAGCACATCAGTATAACGTATAACATTATATAGAATTACGTCATAACTTTTAACGTTATATAGGACATCAGTATATCGTATAAGGTAATATAGTATTACGTTATAACGCTTTACGTTATATAGCACATCAGTAAAACGTATAACGTTATATAGTATTACGTTATAACTTTTAACGTCGTATGGAACGTCAGTATATCGTATACACTTATATAGTATTACGTTATAACGCTTTACGTTATATAGCACATCAGTAAAACGTATAACGTTATATAGTATTACGTTATAACTTTTAACGTCGTATGGCACGTCAGTATATCGTATAAGGTTATATAGTATTACGTTATAACTTTTACCGTTATATAGCACGTCAGTATAACGTATAACGATATAAAGCATTACGTTATAACTTTTAACGTTATATAGCACATCAGTAAAACGTATAACATTATATAGAATTACGTCATAACTTTTAACGTTATATAGGACATCAGTATATCGTATAAGGTAATATAGTATTACGTTATAACGCTTTACGTTATATAGTATTACGTTATAACGCTTAACGTTATATAGTATTACGTTAGTACTTTGAACGTTATATAGCACGTCAGTATAACGTATAACGATATAAAGCATTACGTTATAACTTTTAACGTTATATAGCACATCAGTAAAACGTATAACATTATATAGAATTACGTTATAACTTTTAACGTTCTATAGCACATCAGTAAAACGTATAACGTTATATAGTATTACGTTATAACGCTTAATGTTATATAGTATTACGTTATAACTTTTAACGTTGTATGGCACGTCAGTATAACGTATAAGGTTATATAGTATTACGTTATAACGTTTACCGTTATATAGCACATCAGTAAAACGTATAACGTTATATAGTATTACGATATAACTTTTAACGTTAAATAGCACATCAGTATAACGTATACACTTATATAGTATTACGTTATAACGCTTTACGTTATATAGCACATCAGTAAAACGTATAACGTTATATAGTATTACGTTATAACTTTTAACGTCGTATGGCACGTCAGTATAACGTATAAGGTTATATAGTATTACGTTATAACTTTTACCGTTATATAGCACATCAGTATAACGTATAACGTTATATAGTATTAGGTTGTGACGGTTAACGTTTTATAGCACATCAGCAAAGCGTATAACGTTATATAGTATTACGTTATAACTTTTACCGTTATATAGCACATCAGTATAACGTATATCATTATATAGTATCACGTTATAACTTTTAACGTTACATAGCACATCAGTATAACGTATAACATTATATAGAATTACGTCATAACTTTTAACGTTATATAGCACATCAGTATAACGTATAACATTATATAGAATTACGTCATAACTTTTAACGTTATATAGGACATCAGTATATCGTATAAGGTAATATAGTATTACGTTATAACGCTTAACGTTATATAGTATTACGTTAGTACTTTGAACGTTATATAGCACGTCAGTATAACGTATAACGATATAAAGCATTACGTTATAACTTTTAACGTTATATAGCACATCAGTAAAACGTATAACATTATATAGAATTACGTTATAACTTTTAACGTTCTATAGCACATCAGTAAAACGTATAACGTTATATAGTATTACGTTATAACGCTTCATGTTACATAGTATTACGTTATAACGCTTCATGTTACATAGTATTACGTTATAACTTTTAACGTTGTATGGCACGTCAGTATAACGTATAAGGTTATATAGTATTACGTTATAACGTTTACCGTTATATAGCACATCAGTAAAACGTATAACGTTATATAGTATTACGATATAACTTTTAACGTTATATAGCACATCAGTATAACGTATACACTTATATAGTATTACGTTATAACGCTTTACGTTATATAGCACATCAGTAAAACGTATAACGTTATATAGTATTACGTTATAACTTTTAACGTCGTATGGCACGTCAGTATAACGTATAAGGTTATATAGTATTACGTTATAACTTTTACCGTTATATAGCACATCAGTATAACGTATAACGTTATATAGTATTAGGTTGTGACGGTTAACGTTTTATAGCACATCAGCAAAGCGTATAACGTTATATAGTATTACGTTATATCTTTTACCGTTATATAGCACATCAGTATAACGTATATCATTATATAGTATCACGTTATAACTTTTAACGTTACATAGCACATCAGTATAACGTATAACATTATATAGAATTACGTCATAACTTTTAACGTTATATAGGACATCAGTATATCGTATAAGGTAATATAGTATTACGTTATAACGCTTAACGTTATATAGTATTACGTTAGTACTTTTAACGTTATATAGCACGTCAGTATAACGTATAACGATATAAAGCATTACGTTATAACTTTTAACGTTATATAGTATTACGTTAATACGCTTAACGTTATATAGTATTACGTTATAACTTTTAACGTTATATAGCACATCAGTAAAACGTATAACATTATATAGAATTACGTTATAACTTTTAACGTTATATAACACATCAGTATAACGTATAACATTATGTAGTATTACGTTATAACTTTTAACGTTATATAGCACATCAGTATAACGTATAACGTTATATAGTATTACGTTTTAACTTTTAAAGGTATAAAGCACTTCAGTATAACGTATAACTTTCTATAGCATAACCTTATACCGTATAACGTTATGTAGTATTACGTTATAACCTTTAACGTTATATAGCACATCCGTAAAGCGTATAACGTTATATAGTATTACGTTATAACGCTTAACGTTCTATAGCACATCAGTAAAGCGTATAACGTTATATAGTATTACGTCATAACTTTTAACGTTATATAGCAAATCAGGAAAACGTATAACATTATATAGTATTACGATATAACTTTTAACGTTATATAGTATTACGTTAATACGCTTAACGTTATATAGTATTACGTTATAACTTTTAACGTTATATAGCACATCAGTATATCGCATTACGTAATATAGTATTACGTTATAACTTTTAACGTTATAGAGCACATCAGTAAAACGTATAACGATATATAGCATTATGTTATAACTTTTAACGTTATATAGCACACCAGTATAACGTATAACGTTATATAGTATTACGTTATAACGCTTAACGTTATATAGTATTACGTTATAACGCTTTACGTTATATAGCACATCAGTAAAACGTATAACGTTATATAGTATTACGTCATAACTTTTAACGTTATATAGCAAATCAGGAAAACGTATAACGTTGTATAGTATTACGTTATAACTTTTAACGTTATATAGTATTACGTTATAACTTTTAACGTTATATAGTATTACGTTAATACGCTTAACGTTATATAGTATTACGTTTTAACTTTTAAAGGTATAAAGCACTTCAGTATAACGTATAACTTTCTATAGCATAACCTTATACCGTATAACGTTATGTAGTATTACGTTATAACCTTTAACGCTATATAGCACATCCGTAAAGCGTATAACGTTATATAGTATTACGTTATAACGCTTAACGTTCTGTAGCACATCAGCAAAACGTATAACATTATATAGTATTACGTTATAACTTTTAATGTTATATAGCACATCAGTAAAACGTATAACGTTATATAGTATTACGTTATAACGCTTTACGTTATATAGCACATCAGTAAAACGTATAACGTTATATAGTATTACGTCATAACTTTTAACGTTATATAGCAAATCAGGAAAACGTATAACGTTGTATAGTATTACGTTATAACTTTTAACGTTATATAGCACATCAGTATGTCGTATAACGTAATATAGTATTACGTTATAACGCTTAACGTTATATAGTATTACGTTAATACGCTTAACGTTATATAGTATTACGTTATAACTTTTAAAGGTATAAAGCACTTCAGTATAACGTATAACTTTCTATAACATAACCTTATACCGTATAACGTTATGTAGTATTACGTCATAACTTTTAACGTTATATAGCAAATCAGGAAAACGTATAACGTTGTATAGTATTACGTTATAAATTTTAACGTTATATAGCACATCAGTATAACGTATTACGTTATATAGTATAACGTTATAACTTTTAACGTTATATAGCAAATCAGGAAAACGTATAACGTTGTATAGTATTACGTTATAACTTTTAACGTTATATAGCACATCAGTATAACGTATAACGTTATATAGTATTACGTTATAACTTTTAACGTTGTATGGCACGTCAGTATAACGTATAAGGTTATACAGTATTACGTTATAACGTTTACCGTTATATAGCACATCAGTAAAACGTATAACGTTATATAGTATTACGTTATAACTTTTAATGTTATATAGCACATCAGTAAAACGTATAACGTTATATAGTATTACGTTATAAAGCTTTACGTTATATAGCACATCAGTAAAACGTATAACGTTATATAGTATTACGTCATAACTTTTAACGTTATATAGCAAATCAGGAAAACGTATAACGTTGTATAGTATTACGTTATAACTTTTAACGTTATATAGCACATCAGTATGTCGTATAACGTAATATAGTATTACGTTATAACGCTTAACGTTATATAGTATTACGTTAATACGCTTAACGTTATATAGTATTACGTTATAACTTTTAAAGGTATAAAGCACTTCAGTATAACGTATAACTTTCTATAACATAACCTAATACCGTATAACGTTATGTAGTATTACGTCATAACTTTTAACGTTATATAGCAAATCAGGAAAACGTATAACGTTGTATAGTATTACGTTATAAATTTTAACGTTATATAGCACATCAGTATAACGTATTACGTTATATAGTATAACGTTATAACTTTTAACGTTATATAGCACATCAGGAAAACGTATAACGTTATATAGTATTACGTTATAACTTTTAACGTTATATAGCACATCAGTATAACGTATAACGTTATATAGTATTACGTTATAACTTTTAACGTTATATAGCACATCAGTAAAACGTATAACGTTATATAGTATTACGTTATAACTTTTAACGTTATATAGCACATCAGTATAACGTATACACTTATATAGTATTACGTTATAACGCTTTACGTTATATAGCACATCAGTAAAACGTATAACGTTATATAGTATTACGTTATAACTTTTAACGTCGTATGGCACGTCAGTATAACGTATAAGGTTATATAGTATTACGTTATAACTTTTACCGTTATATAGCACATCAGTATAACGTATAACGTTATATAGTATTAGGTTATGACGGTTAACGTTTTATAGCACATCAGCAAAGCGTATAACGTTATGTAGTATTACGTTATAACTTTTACCGTTATATAGCACATCAGTATAACGTATATCATTATATAGTATCACGTTATAACTTTTAACGTTATATAGCACATCAGTATAACGTATAACATTATGTAGTATTACGTTATAACTTTTAATGTTATATAGCACATCAGTATAACGCATAACATTATATAGAATTACGTCATAACTTTTAACGTTATATAGGACATCAGTATATCGTATAAGGTAATATAGTATTACGTTATAACGCTTAACGTTATATAGTATTACGTTAGTACTTTTAACGTTATATAGCACGTCAGTATAACGTATAACGATATAAAGCATTACGTTATAACTTTTAACGTTATATAGCACATCAGTAAAACGTATAACATTATATAGAATTACGTTATAACTTTTAACGTTATATAGCACATCAGTATAACGTATTACGTTATATAGTATAACGTTATAACTTTTAACGTTATATAGCACATCAGTATATCGCATTACGTAATATAGTATTACGTTATAACTTTTAACGTTATAGAGCACATCAGTAAAACGTATAACGATATATAGCATTATGTTATAACTTTTAACGTTATATAGCACACCAGTATAACGTATAACGTTATATAGTATTACGTTATAACGCTTAACGTTATATAGTATTACGTTATAACGCTTTACGTTATATAGCACATCAGTAAAACGTATAACGTTATATAGTATTACGTCATAACTTTTAACGTTATATAGCAAATCAGGAAAACGTATAACGTTGTATAGTATTACGTTATAACTTTTAACGTTATATAGTATTACGTTATAACTTTTAACGTTATATAGTATTACGTTAATACGCTTAACGTTATATAGTATTACGTTTTAACTTTTAAAGGTATAAAGCACTTCAGTATAACGTATAACTTTCTATAGCATAACCTTATACCGTATAACGTTATGTAGTATTACGTTATAACCTTTAACGCTATATAGCACATCCGTAAAGCGTATAACGTTATATAGTATTACGTTATAACGCTTAACGTTCTGTAGCACATCAGCAAAACGTATAACATTATATAGTATTACGTTATAACTTTTAATGTTATATAGCACATCAGTAAAACGTATAACGTTATATAGTATTACGTTATAACGCTTTACGTTATATAGCACATCAGTAAAACGTATAACGTTATATAGTATTACGTCATAACTTTTAACGTTATATAGCAAATCAGGAAAACGTATAACGTTGTATAGTATTACGTTATAACTTTTAACGTTATATAGCACATCAGTATGTCGTATAACGTAATATAGTATTACGTTATAACGCTTAACGTTATATAGTATTACGTTAATACGCTTAACGTTATATAGTATTACGTTATAACTTTTAAAGGTATAAAGCACTTCAGTATAACGTATAACTTTCTATAACATAACCTTATACCGTATAACGTTATGTAGTATTACGTCATAACTTTTAACGTTATATAGCAAATCAGGAAAACGTATAACGTTGTATAGTATTACGTTATAAATTTTAACGTTATATAGCACATCAGTATAACGTATTACGTTATATAGTATAACGTTATAACTTTTAACGTTATATAGCAAATCAGGAAAACGTATAACGTTGTATAGTATTACGTTATAACTTTTAACGTTATATAGCACATCAGTATAACGTATAACGTTATATAGTATTACGTTATAACTTTTAACGTTGTATGGCACGTCAGTATAACGTATAAGGTTATACAGTATTACGTTATAACGTTTACCGTTATATAGCACATCAGTAAAACGTATAACGTTATATAGTATTACGTTATAACTTTTAATGTTATATAGCACATCAGTAAAACGTATAACGTTATATAGTATTACGTTATAAAGCTTTACGTTATATAGCACATCAGTAAAACGTATAACGTTATATAGTATTACGTCATAACTTTTAACGTTATATAGCAAATCAGGAAAACGTATAACGTTGTATAGTATTACGTTATAACTTTTAACGTTATATAGCACATCAGTATGTCGTATAACGTAATATAGTATTACGTTATAACGCTTAACGTTATATAGTATTACGTTAATACGCTTAACGTTATATAGTATTACGTTATAACTTTTAAAGGTATAAAGCACTTCAGTATAACGTATAACTTTCTATAACATAACCTAATACCGTATAACGTTATGTAGTATTACGTCATAACTTTTAACGTTATATAGCAAATCAGGAAAACGTATAACGTTGTATAGTATTACGTTATAAATTTTAACGTTATATAGCACATCAGTATAACGTATTACGTTATATAGTATAACGTTATAACTTTTAACGTTATATAGCAAATCAGGAAAACGTATAACGTTATATAGTATTACGTTATAACTTTTAACGTTATATAGCACATCAGTATAACGTATAACGTTATATAGTATTACGTTATAACTTTTAACGTTATATAGCACATCAGTAAAACGTATAACGTTATATAGTATTACGTTATAACTTTTAACGTTATATAGCACATCAGTATAACGTATACACTTATATAGTATTACGTTATAACGCTTTACGTTATATAGCACATCAGTAAAACGTATAACGTTATATAGTATTACGTTATAACTTTTAACGTCGTATGGCACGTCAGTATAACGTATAAGGTTATATAGTATTACGTTATAACTTTTACCGTTATATAGCACATCAGTATAACGTATAACGTTATATAGTATTAGGTTATGACGGTTAACGTTTTATAGCACATCAGCAAAGCGTATAACGTTATGTAGTATTACGTTATAACTTTTACCGTTATATAGCACATCAGTATAACGTATATCATTATATAGTATCACGTTATAACGTTTAACGTTATATAGCACATCAGTATAACGTATAACATTATGTAGTATTACGTTATAACTTTTAATGTTATATAGCACATCAGTATAACGCATAACATTATATAGAATTACGTCATAACTTTTAACGTTATATAGGACATCAGTATATCGTATAAGGTAATATAGTATTACGTTATAACGCTTAACGTTATATAGTATTACGTTAGTACTTTTAACGTTATATAGCACGTCAGTATAACGTATAACGATATAAAGCATTACGTTATAACTTTTAACGTTATATAGCACATCAGTAAAACGTATAACATTATATAGAATTACGTTATAACTTTTAACGTTATATAGCACATCAGTATAACGTATAACATTATGTAGTATTACGTTATAACTTTTTGCGTTATATAGCACATCAGTATAACGTATAACATTATATAGAATTACGTTATAACTTTTAACGTTATATAGCACATCAGTATAACGTATAACATTATGTAGTATTACGTTATAACTTTTTGCGTTATATAGCACATCAGTATAACGTATAACATTATGTTGTATTACGTTTTAACTTTTAATGTTATATAGCACATCAGTATAACGTATAACATTATATAGTATTACGATATAACTTTTAACGTTATATAGCACATCAGTATGTCGTATAACGTAATATAGTATTAGATTATAACGCTTAACGTTATATAGTATTACGTTAATACGCTTAACGTTATATAGTATTACGTTATAACTTTTAAAGGTATAAAGCACTTCAGTATAACGTATAACTTTCTATAACATAACCTTATACCGTATAACGTTATGTAGTATTACGTCATAACTTTTAACGTTATATAGCAAATCAGGAAAACGTATAACGTTGTATAGTATTACGTTATAACTTTTAACGTTATATAGCACATCAGTATAACGTATAACGCTATATAGTATTACGTTATAACGCGTAATGTTATATAGAATTACGTTATAACTTTTAACGTTATATAGCACATCAGTATAACGTATAACATTATGTAGTATTACGTTATAACTTTTAACGTTATATAGCACATCAGCATAACGTATAACGTTATATAGTATTACGTTTTAACTTTTAAAGGTATAAAGCACTTCAGTATAACGTATAACTTTCTATAGCATAACCTTATACCGTATAACGTTATGTAGTATTACGTTATAACCTTTAACGCTATATAGCACATCCGTAAAGCGTATAACGTTATATAGTATTACGTTATAACGCTTAACGTTCTATAGCACATCAGTAAAGCGTATAACGTTATATAGTATTACGTCATAACTTTTAACGTTATATAGCAAATCAGGAAAACGTATAACGTTGTATAGTATTACGTTATAACTTTTAACGTTATATAGCACATCAGTATAACGTATAACATTATATAGTATTACGATATAACTTTTAATGTTATATAGTATTACGTTAATACGCTTAACGTTATATAGTATTACGTTATAACTTTTAAAGGTATAAAGCATTTCAGAATAACGTATAACTTTCTATAGCATAACCTTATACCCTTTAACGTTATGTAGTATTACGTTATAACCTTTAACGCTATATAGCACATCCGTAAAACGTATAACGTTATATAGTATTACGTTAAAACGCTTAACGTTCTATAGCACATCAGTAAAACGTATAACGCTATATAGTATTACGTTATAACGCTTAATGTTATAGAGTATTACGTTATAACTTTTAACGTTGTATGGCACGTCAGTATAACGTATAAGGTTATATAGTATTACGTTATAACGTTTACCGTTATATAGCACATCAGTAAAACGTATAACGTTATATAGTATTACGATATAACTTTTAACGTTATATAGCACATCAGTATAACGTATACACTTATATACTATTACGTTATAACGCATTACGTTATATAGCACATCAGTAAAACGTATAACGTTATATAGTATTACGTTATAACTTTTAACGTCGTATGGCACGTCAGTATAACGTATAAGGTTATATAGTATTACGTTATAACTTTTACCGTTATATAGCACATCAGTATAACGTATAACGTTATATAGTATTAGGTTATGACGGTTAACGTTTTATAGCACATCAGCAAAGCGTATAACGTTATATAGTATTACGTTATAACTTTTAACGTTATATAGTATTACGTGAATACGCTTAACGTTATATAGCACATCAGTATGTCGTATAACGTAATATAGTATTACGTTATAACGCTTAACGTTATATAGTATTACGTTAATACGCTTAACGTTATATAGTATTACGTTATAACTTTTAAAGGTATAAAGCACTTCAGTATAACGTATAACTTTCTATAACATAACCTTATACCGTATAACGTTATGTAGTATTACGTCATAACTTTTAACGTTATATAGCAAATCAGGAAAACGTATAACGTTGTATAGTATTACGTTATAACTTTTAACGTTATATAGCACATCAGTATAACGTATAACGTTATATAGTATAACGTTATAACTTTTAACGTTATATAGCAAAGCAGGAAAACGTATAACGTTGTATAGTATTACGTTATAACTTTTAACGTTATATAGCACATCAGTATAACGTATAACGTTATATAGTATTACGTTATAACTTTTAACGTCGTATGGCACGTCAGTATAACGTATAAGGTTATATAGTATTACGTTATAACTTTTACCGTTATATAGCACATCAGTATAACGTATAAAGTTATATAGTATTAGGTTATGACGGTTAACGTTTTATAGCACATCAGCCAAGCGTATAACGTTATGTAGTATTACGTTATAACTTTTACCGTTATATAGCACATCAGTATAGCGTATATCATTATATAGTATCACGTTATAACTTTTAACGTTATATAGCACATCAGTATAACGTATAACATTATGTAGTATTACGTTATAACTTTTAATGTTATATAGCACATCAGTATAACGTATAACATTATATAGAATTACGTCATAACTTTTAACGTTATATAGGACATCAGTATATCGTATAAGGTAATATAGTATTACGTTATAACTTTTAATGTTATATAGCACATCAGGAAAACGTATAACATTATATAGTATTACGTTATAACTTTTAACGTTATAGAGCACATCAGTAAAACGTACAACGATATATAGCATTATGTTATAACTTTTAACGTTATATAGCACACCATTATAACGTATAACGTTATATAGTATTACGTTGTAACGCTTAACGTTATATAGTATTACGTTATAACGCTTTACGTTATATAGCACATCAGTATATCGCATAACGTAATATAGTATTACGTTATAACTTTTAACGTTATATAGCACATCAGTAAAACGTATAACATTATATAGAATTACGTTATAACTTTTAACGTTATATAGCACATCAGTATAACGTATAACATTATGTAGTATTACGTTATAACTTTTAGCATTATATAGCACATCAGTATAACGTATAACATTATGTTGTATTACGTTATAACTTTTAATGTTATATAGCACATCAGTATAACGTATAACATTATACAGAATTACGTCATAACTTTTAACGTTATATAGGACATCAGTATATCGTATAAGGTAATATAGTATTACGTTATAACGCTTAACGTTAAATAGTATTACGTTAGTACTTTTAACGTTATATAGCACGTCAGTATAACGTATAACGATATAAAGCATTACGTTATAGCTTTTATCGTTATATGGCACATCAGTAAAACGTATAACATTATATAGAATTACGTTATAACTTTTAACGTTATATAGCACATCAGTATAACGTATAACATTATGTAGTATTACGTTATAACTTTTAGCATTATATAGCACATCAGTATAACGTATAACATTATGTTGTATTACGTTATAACTTTTAATGTTATATAGCACTTCAGTATAACGTATAACATTATATAGAATTACGTCATAACTTTTAACGTTATATAGGACATCAGTATATCGTATAAGGTAATATAGTATTACGTTATAACGCTTAACGTTATATAGTATTACGTTAGTACTTTTAACGTTATATAGCACGTCAGTATAACGTATAACGATATAAAGCATTACGTTATAACTTTTATCGTTATATGGCACATCAGTAAAACGTATAACATTATATAGAATTACGTTATAACTTTTAACGTTATATAGCACATCAGTATAACGTATAACATTATGTAGTATTACGTAATAACTTTTAACGTTATATAGCACATCAGTATAACGTATAACGTTATATAGTATTACGTTATAACTTTTAATGTTATATAGCACATCAGGAAAACGTATAACATTATACAGTATTACGTTATAACTTTTAACGTTATAGGGCACATCAGTAAAACGTATAACGATATATAGCATTATGTTATAACTTTTAACGTTATATAGCACACCAGTATAACGTATAACGTTATATAGTATTACGTTATAACGCTTAACGTTATATAGTATTACGTTATCACGCTTTACGTTATATAGCACATCAGTATAACGTATAACATTATGTAGTATTACGTAATAACTTTTAACGTTATATAGCACATCAGTATAACGTATAACGTTATATAGTATTACGTCATAACTTTTAACGTTATATAGCAAATCAGGAAAACGTATAACGTTGTATGGTATTACGTTATAACTTTTAAAGGTATAAAGCACTTCAGTGTAACGTATAACTTTCTATAGCATAACCTTATACCCTATAACGTTATGTAGTATTACGTTATAACCTTTAACGCTATATAGCACGTCCGTAAAACGTATAACGTTATATAGTATTATGTTAAAACTCTTAACGTTCTATAGCATATCAGTAAAACGTATAACGTTATATAGTATTACGTTATAACGCTTAATGTTATATAATATTACGTTAGTACTTTTAACGCTTTATAGCACGTCAGTATAACGTATAACGATATAAAGCATTACGTTATAACTTTTAACGTTATATAGCACATCAGTAAAACGTATAACGTTATATAGAATTACGTTATAACTTTTAACGTTATATAGCACATCAGTATAACGTATAACATTATGTAGTATTACGTTATAACTTTTAGCATTATATAGCACATCAGTATAACGTATAACATTATGTTGTATTACGTTATAACTTTTAATGTTATATAGCACATCAGTATAACGTATAACATTATATAGAATTACGTCATAACTTTTAACGTTATATAGGACATCAGTATATCGTATAAGGTAATATAGTATTACGTTATAACGCTTAACGTTATATAGTATTACGTTATAACGCTTAACGTTATATAGTATTACGTTATCACGCTTTACGTTATATAGCACATCAGTATAACGTATAACGATATAAAGCATTACGTTATAACTTTTAACGTTATATAGCACATCAGTAAAGCGTACAACGTTATATAGTATTACGTTATAACTTTTAACGTTATATAGCACGTCAGTATAACGTATAACATTATATAATATTACGTTATAACTTTTAACGTTATATAGTATTAGGTTATAACGATTAACGTTATATAGCACATCAATAAAACGTATAACGTTATATAGTATTACGGTATAATGCTTAACGTTATATAGTATTACGTTATAACTTTTAACGTTGTATGGCACGTCAATATAACGTATAACGTTATATAGTATTACGTTATAACGCTTTACGTTATATAGCACATCAGTAAAACGTGTAACGTTATATAGTATTACCGTATAACTTTTAACGTTATATAGCACATCAGTACAACGTATAACGTTATATAGTATTACGTTATAACTTTTAACGTCGTATGGCACGTCAGTATAACGTATAAGGTTATATAGTATTACGTTATAACTTTTACCGTTATATAGCACATCAGTAAAACGTGTAACGTTATATAGTATTACCGTATAACTTTTAACGTTATATAGCACATCAGTACAACGTATAACATTATATAGTATTACGTTATAACTTTTAGCGTTATATAGCACATCAGCAAAGCGTATAACGTTATATAGTATTACGGTATAACTTTTAACGCTATATAGCACATCAGTATATCGTATAACGTAATATAGTATTACGTTATAACGCTTAACGTTATATAGTATTACGTTAATACGCTTAACGTTATATAGTATTACGTTAATACGCTTAACGTTATATAGTATTACGTTATAACTTTTAAAGGTATAAAGCACTTCAGTATAACGTATAACTTTCTATAGAATAACCTTACACCGTATAACGTTATGTAGTATTCCGTTATAACTTTTAATGTTATATAGCACATCAGTAAAACGTATAACGTAATATAGTATTACGTTATAACGCTTAACGTTAAATAGTATTACGTTAGAACTTTTAAAGGTATAAAGCACTTAAGTATAACGTATAACTTTCTATAGCATAACCTTATACCGTATAACGTTATGTAGTATTACGTTATAGCCTTTAACGCTATATGGCACATACGTAAAACGTATAACGTTATATAGCATTACGTTACAACTTTTAACGTTATATAGCACATCAGTATAACGTATAACGTTATATAGTATTACGTCATAACTTTTAACGTTATATAGCAAATCAGGAAAACGTATAACGTTGTATAGTATTATGTTATAACTTTTAACGTTATATAGCACATCAGTATAACGTATAACATTATATAGTATTACGTTATAACTTTTAACGTTATATAGTACATCAGTATATCGTATAACGTAATATAGTATTACGTTATAACGCTTAACGTTATATAGTATTACGTTAATACGCTTAGCGTTATATAGTATTACGTTATAACTTTTAAAAGTATAAAGCACTTCAGTATAACGTATAACTTTCTATAGCATAACCTTATACCGTATAACGTCATATAGTGTTACGTTATAACGCTTAACGTTATATAGCGCATCAGTAAAACGTATAACGTTATATAGTATAACGTTATCACGCTTTACGTTATATAGCACATCAGTAAAATGTATAACGTTATATAGTATTGCGTTATAACTTTTAACGTTATATAGTATTGTGTTATAAGGATTAACGTCATATAGCACATCAGTATAACGTACAACGTTATATAGTATTACGTTATAACTTTTAACGTTATATATTATTATGACATAACGAATAACGTCATATAGCACATCAGTATAACGTATTACATTATATAGTACTACAGTATAACTTTTAACGTTATATAGCACATCAGTATAAGGTATTACATTATCTTGTATTACGTTATAACGCTTAACGTTCTATAGCACATCAGCAAAACGTATAACGTTATATAGTATTACGTCATAACTTTTAACGTTATATAGCACATCAGTATAACGTATAACGTTATATTGTATTACGTTATAACGCTTTACGTTATATAGCACATCAGTAAAGCGTATAACGTTATATAGTATTACGTTATAACTTTTAACGTTATATAGCACGTCAGTATAACGTATAACATTATATAGGATTACGTTATAACTTTTAACGTTATATAGTATTACGTTATAACTTTTAACGTTGTATGGCACGTCAATATAACGTATAACGTTATATAGTATTACGTTATAACGCTTTACGTTATATAGCACATCAGTAAAACGTGTAACGTTATATAGTATTACCGTATAACTTTTAACGTTATATAGCACATCAGTACAACGTATAACGTTATATAGTATTACGTTATAACTTTTAACGTCGTATGGCACGTCAGTATAACGTATAAGGTTATATAGTATTACGTTATAACTTTTACCGTTATATAGCACATCAGTAAAACGTGTAACGTTATATAGTATTACCGTATAACTTTTAACGTTATATAGCAACATCAGTACAACGTATAACATTATATAGTATTACGTTATAACTTTTAGCGTTATATAGCACATCAGCAAAGCGTATAACGTTATATAGTATTTCGGTATAACTTTTAACGCTATATAGCACATCAGTATATCGTATAACGTAATATAGTATTACGTTATAACGCTTAACGTTATATAGTATTACGTTAATACGCTTAACGTTATATAGTATTACGTTAATACGCTTAACGTTGTATAGCACATCAGCAAAGCGTATAAAGTTATATAGTATTACGTTATAACTTTTAAAGGTATAAAGCACTTCAGTATAACGTATAACTTTCTATAGCATAACCTTACACCGTATAACGTTATGTAGTATTCCGTTATAACTTTTAATGTTATATAGCACATCAGTAAAACGTATAACGTAATATAGTAATACGTTATAACGCTTAACGTTAAATAGTATTACGTTAGAACTTTTAAAGGTATAAAGCACTTAAGTATAACGTATAACTTTCTATAGCATAACCTTATACCGTATAACGTTATGTAGTATTACGTTATAGCCTTTAACGCTATATGGCACATACGTAAAACGTATAACGTTATATAGCATTACGTTACAACTTTTAACGTTATATAGCATATCAGTATAACGTATAACGTTATATAGTATTACGTCATAACTTTTAACGTTATATAGCAAATCAGGAAAACGTATAACGTTGTATAGTATTACGTTATAACTTTTAACGTTATATAGCACATCAGTATAACGTATAACATTATATAGTATTACGTTATAACTTTTAACGTTATATAGTACATCAGTATATCGTATAACGTAATATAGTATTACGTTATAACGCTTAACGTTATATAGTATTACGTTAATACGCTTAACGTTATATAGTATTACGTTATAACTTTTAAAAGTATAAAGCACTTCAGTATAACGTATAACTTTCTATAGCATAACCTTATACCGTATAACGTCATATAGTGTTACGTTATAACGCTTAACGTTATATAGCGCATCAGTAAAACGTATAACGTTATATAGTATAACGTTATCACGCTTTACGTTATATAGCACATCAGTAAAATGTATAACGTTATATAGTATTGCGTTATAACTTTTAACGTTATATAGTATTATGTTATAAGGATTAACGTCATATAGCACATCAGTATAACGTACAACGTTATATAGTATTACGGTATAACTTTTAACGTTATATATTATTATGACATAACGAATAACGTCATATAGCACATCAGTATAACGTATTACATTATATAGTATTACAGTATAACTTTTAACGTTATATAGCACATCAGTATAAGGTATTACATTATCTTGTATTACGTTATAACGCTTAACGTTCTATAGCACATCAGCAAAACGTATAACGTTATATAGTATTACGTCACAACTTTTAACGTTATATAGCACATCAGTATAACGTATAACGTTATATTGTATTACGTTATAACGCTTTACGTTATATAGCACATCAGTAAAACGTATAACGTTATATAGTGTTACGTTATAACGCGTTACGTTATATAGCACATCAGTATAACGTATACACTTATATAGTATTACGTTATAACGCTTTACGTTATATAGCACATCAGTATAACGTATAACGTTATATAGTATTACGTTATAACTTTTAATGTTATATAGCACATCAGTAAAACGTATAACATTATATTGTATTACGTCATAACTTTTAGCGTTATATAGTACATCAGCAAAACGTATAACGTTATATAGTATTACGTTATAACTCTTAACGTTATATAGTATTAGGTTATAACGGTTAACGTTATATAGGACATCAGTATATCGTATAACGTAATATAGTATTACGTTATAACGCTTAACGTTATATAGTATTACGTTAGTACTTTTAACGTTATATGGCACGTCAGTATAACGTATAACGATATAAAGCATTACGTTATAACTTTTAACGTTATATAGCACATCAGCAAAACGTATAACGTTATATAGTATTACGTTATAACGCTTTACGTTATATAGCACATCATTAAAACGTATAACGTTATATTGTATTATGTCATAACGATTAACGTCATGTAGCACATCAGTATAACGTATAACGTTATATAGTATTACGTTATAACGCTTAACGTTCTATAGCACATCAGCAAAACGTATAACGTTATATAGTATTACGTCATAACTTTTAACGTTATATAGCACATCAGTATAACGTATAACGTTATATTGTATTACGTTATAACGCTTTACGTTATATAGCACATCAGTAAAACGTATAACGTTATATAGTATTAGGTTATAACGGTTAACGTTATATAGGACATCAGTATAACGTATAACATTATACAGAATTACGTTATAACTTTTAACGTTATGTAGCACATCAGTAAAACGTATAACATTATATAGTATTACGTTATAACTTTTAACGTTATATAGCACATCAGTATAACGTATAACATTATGTAGTTTTACGTTATAACTTTTAGCGTTATATAGCATATCAGTATAACGTATAACATTATATAGAATTACGTTATACCTTTTAACGTTGTATAGCACATCAGTATAACGTATAACGTTATATAGTATTACGTTATAACTTTTAACGTTATATAGTATTAGGTTATAACGCTTAACGTTCTATAGCACATCTGTTACGACGGCCGACTCTCTACCTGGGCCAAGCTACACACCGCGGGCAGGATGGCAGCCACATGTCCGCACATCCTTGTCGCATACCCTCAATAGCCTCTAGGACCCCTCATAAACCTTGCACAAATCTATCTAAGATCCTACAGTCCGGATGTAGCATCTGCATAGCACATGTTCACTTCTTACGGGAAAGTTAGTTTCGCACGTGCAATACCTCCTACCATCAACTTTCCTCCGAGGGCAGCTAAGACCCTTCCTAGTCCACCGCTCATCTTATTGACCAATAAGAAACAATGTTCACTACCCTCACTTCCTAACCAAAAATACTATGAACAAATCCGCTTATTCCATACGCTAGATCCACCCATCTCTAGCTTTCCTCTGCCACCGCATCATTGCCAAACGCAACTGATTTACCAACTTTCGCATGGTCAACACCTTTGGCCGACTTTCTATCACTAGATCAGTCACATACTAAACTTGTACCTAACGCAACAGCGTAACTATTCATCACAAAGTTGTTGGAATAAATCGTTAATTATACATTATCATATCTGTGTCGCAATTCAATTAACCACTCCTGTTATCCTAAACGAAACAGGGGATCGATCATTTCGCGGCGTCGATTATCTAATCGTAACGGGAATTGACGACTCCCGTTGACGTGCTTCTTCGCGATCGCGTCTCTCCGCGAGTGAACGAAACAACATCAGTAAAACGTATAACGTTATATAGTATTTCGATATAACTCTTTACGTTATATAGCACATCAGTAAAACGTATAACGTTATATAGTATTACGTTATAACTTTTACCGTTATATAGCACATCAGTAAAACGTATAACGTTATATAGTATTACGTCATAACTTTTAACGTTATATAGCACATCAGCAAAACGTACAACGTTATATAGCATTACGTTATAACTTTTAACGTTATATAGTATTATGTTATAACGATTAACGTCATATAGCACATCAGTATAACGTATAAGGTTATATAGTATTACGTTATAACTTTAACCGTTATATAGCACATCAGTAAAACGTATAACGTTATATAGTATTACGTCATAACTTTTAACGTTATATAGCACATCAGCAAAACGTACAACGTTATATAGCATTACGTTATAACTTTTAACGTTATATAGTATTATGTTATAACGATTAACGACATATAGCACATCAGTATAACGTATAACGTTATATACTATTACGTTGTAACGCTTACCGTTATATAGTATTACATTATAACCTTTAACGTTGTATGGCACGTCAGTATAACGTATAAGGTTATATAGTATTACGTTATAACTTTTACCGTTACATAGCACATCAGTAAAACGTATAACGTTATATAGTATTACGTCATAACTTTTAACGTTATATAGCACATCAGCAAAACGTACAACGTTATATAGCATTACGTTATAACTTTTAACGTTATATAGTATTATGTTATAACGATTAACGTCATATAGCACATCAGTATAACGTATAACGATATATAGTATTACGTTATAACTTTTAATGTTATATAGCACATCAGTAAAACGTATAACATTATATTGTATTACGTCATAACTTTTAGCGTTATATAGTACATCAGCAAAACGTATAACGTTATATAGTATTACGTTATAACTCTTAACGTTATATAGTATTAGGTTATAACGGTTAACGTTATATAGGACATCAGTATATCGTATAACGTAATATAGTATTACGTTATAACGCTTAACGTTATATAGTATTACGTTAGTACTTTTAACGTTATATGGCACGTCAGTATAACGTATAACGATATAAAGCATTACGTTATAACTTTTAACGTTATATAGCACATCAGCAAAACGTATAACGTTATATAGTATTACGTTATAACGCTTTACGTTATATAGCACATCATTAAAACGTATAACGTTATATTGTATTACGTTATAACGCTTTACGTTATATAGCACATCAGTAAAACGTATAACGTTATATAGTATTAGGTTATAACGGTTAACGTTATATAGCACATCAGTATAACGTATAACGTTATGTAGTATCACGTTATAACTTTTAACGTTATATAGTATTATGTTATAACGATTAACGTCATATAGCACATCAGTATAACGTATAACGTTATATAGTATTACGTCATAACATTAAACGTTATATAGCACATCAGTATAACGTATAACATTATGTAGTATTACGTTATAACTTTTAATGTTATATAGCACATCAGTAAAACGTATAACGTAATATAGTATTACGTTATAACGCTTAACGTTATATAGTATTATGTTATAACGATTAACGTCATATAGCACATCAGTATAACGTATAACGTTATATAGTATTACGTTATAACGCTTAACGTTCTATAGCACATCAGCAAAACGTATAACGTTATATAGTATTACGTTAAAACGCTTAACGTTATATAGTATTACGTTATAACTTTTACCGTTATATAGCACATCAGTATAACGTCTAACGTTATATAGTATTACCGTATAACTTTTAACGTTATATAGCACATCAGTACAACGTATAACATTATATAGTATTACGTTATAACTTTTAGCGTTATATAGCACATCAGCAAAGCGTATAACGTTATATAGTATTACGGTATAACTTTTAACGTTATATAGCACATCAGTATAACGTATAACATTATATAGAATTACGTCATAACATTAAACGTTATATAGCACATCAGTATAACGTATAACATTATGTAGTATTACGTTATAACTTTTAATGTTATATAGCACATCAGTAAAACGTATAACGTAATATAGTATTACGTTATAACGCTTAACGTTATATAGTATTACGTTGTAACTTTTAACGTTGTATGGCACGTCAGTATAACGTATAAGGTTATATAGTATTACGCTATAACTTTTACCGTTATATAGCACATCAGTAAAACGTATAACGTAATATAGTATTACGTTATACCGCCTAAAGTTAAATAGTATTACGTTAGAACTTTTAAAGGTATAAAGCACTTAAGTATAACGTATAACTTTCTGTAGCATAACCTTATACCGTATAACGTTATGTAGCATTACGTTACAACTTTTAACGTTATATAGCATATCAGTATAACGTATAACGTTATATAGTATTACGTTATAACGCTTTACGTTATATAGCACATCAGTAAAGCGTATAACGTTATATAGTACTACGTCATAAATTTTAACGTTATATAGCAAATCAGGAAAACGTATAACGTTGTACAGTATTACGTTATAACTTTTAACGTTATATAGCACATCAGTATAATGTATAACGTAATATAGCATTATGTTATAACTTTTAACGTTATATAGCACATCAGTATAACGTATAACGTTATATAGTATTACGTTATAACTTTTAACGTTATATAGTTTTATGTTATAACAATTAACGTCATATAGCACATCAGTATAACGTATAACGTTATATAGTATTACGTCATAACTTTTAACGTTATATA
Source organism: Bombus sylvestris (assembly GCA_911622165.2). Classification (NCBI taxonomy): domain Eukaryota; kingdom Metazoa; phylum Arthropoda; class Insecta; order Hymenoptera; family Apidae; genus Bombus; species Bombus sylvestris. The sequence continues at coordinate 3,859,029 of OU443162.1, read as the reverse complement.
GCACATCAGTATAACGTATAACGTTATATAGTATTTCGATATAACGCTTTACGTTATATAGCACAACAGTAAAACGTATAACGTTATATAGTATTACGTTCTAACGCTTTACGTTATATAGCACATCAGTAAAACGTATAACGTTATATAGTATTACGTTATAACGCTTAACGTTATGTAGTATTACGTTATAACGCTTAACGTTCTATAGCACATCAGCAAAACGTATAACGTTATATAGTATTACGTTAAAACGCTTAACGTTATATAGTATTACGTTATAACTTTTACCGTTATATAGCACATCAGTATAACGTCTAACGTTATATAGTATTACCGTATAACTTTTAACGTTATATAGCACATCAGTACAACGTATAACATTATATAGTATTACGTTATAACTTTTAGCGTTATATAGCACATCAGCAAAGCGTATAACGTTATATAGTATTACGGTATAACTTTTAACGTTATATAGCACATCAGTATAACGTATAACATTATATAGAATTACGTCATAACATTAAACGTTATATAGCACATCAGTATAACGTATAACATTATGTAGTATTACGTTATAACTTTTAATGTTATATAGCACATCAGTAAAACGTATAACGTAATATAGTATTACGTTATAACGCTTAACGTTATATAGTATTACGTTGTAACTTTTAACGTTGTATGGCACGTCAGTATAACGTATAAGGTTATATAGTATTACGCTATAACTTTTACCGTTATATAGCACATCAGTAAAACGTATAACGTAATATAGTATTACGTTATACCGCCTAAAGTTAAATAGTATTACGTTAGAACTTTTAAAGGTATAAAGCACTTAAGTATAACGTATAACTTTCTGTAGCATAACCTTATACCGTATAACGTTATGTAGCATTACGTTACAACTTTTAACGTTATATAGCATATCAGTATAACGTATAACGTTATATAGTATTACGTTATAACGCTTTACGTTATATAGCACATCAGTAAAGCGTATAACGTTATATAGTACTACGTCATAAATTTTAACGTTATATAGCAAATCAGGAAAACGTATAACGTTGTACAGTATTACGTTATAACTTTTAACGTTATATAGCACATCAGTATAATGTATAACGTAATATAGCATTATGTTATAACTTTTAACGTTATATAGCACATCAGTATAACGTATAACGTTATATAGTATTACGTTATAACTTTTAACGTTATATAGTTTTATGTTATAACAATTAACGTCATATAGCACATCAGTATAACGTATAACGTTATATAGTATTACGTCATAACTTTTAACGTTATATAGCACATCAGTATAACGTATAACGTTATATAGTATTTCGATATAACGCTTTACGTTATATAGCACAACAGTAAAACGTATAACGTTATATAGTATTACGTTCTAACGCTTTACGTTATATAGCACATCAGTAAAACGTATAACGTTATATAGTATTACGTTATAACGCTTAACGTTATGTAGTATTACGTTATAACTTTTAACGTTGTATGGCACGGCAGTATAACGTATAAGGTTATATAGTATTACGCTATAACTTTTACCGTTATATAGCACATCAGTAAAACGTATAACGTAATATAGTATTACGTTATACCGCCTAAAGTTAAATAGTATTACGTTAGAACTTTTAAAGGTATAAAGCACTTAAGTATAACGTATAACTTTCTATAGCATAACCTTATACCGTATAAAGTTATGTAGCATTACGTTACAACTTTTAACGTTATATAGCACATCAGTATAACGTATAACGTTATATAGTATTACGTTATAACGCTTTACGTTATATAGCACATCAGTAAAGCGTATAACGTTATATAGTACTACGTCATAACTTTTAACGTTATATAGCAAATCAGGAAAACGTATAACGTTGTATAGTATTACGTTATAACTTTTAACGTTATATAGCACATCAGTATAATGTATAACGTAATATAGCATTATGTTATTACTTTTAACGTTATATAGCACATCAGTATAACGTATAACGTTATATAGTATTACGTTATAACTTTTAACGTTATATAGTATTATGTTATAACAATTAACGTCATATAGCACATCAGTTTAACGTATAACGTTATATAGTATTACGTCATAACTTTTAACGTTATATAGCACATCAGTATAACGTATAACGTTATATAGCATTTCGATATAACGCTTTACGTTATATAGCACAACAGTAAAACGTATAACGTTATATAGTATTACGTTATAACGCTTTACGTTATATAGCACATCAGTAAAACGTATAACGTTATATAGTATTACGTTATAACGCTTAACGTTATATAGTATTACGTTATAACGCTTAACGTTATATAGTATTACGTTATAACTTTTAACGTTGTATGGCACGTCAGTATAACATATAAGGTTATATAGTATTACGTTATAACTTTTACCGTTATATAGCACATCAGTAAAACGTATAACGTTATATAGTATTACGTTATAACGCTTAACGTTATATAGTATTACGTTATAACGCTTAACGTTATATAGTATTACGTTATAACTTTTAACGTTGTATGGCACGTCAGTATAACGTATAAGGTTATATAGTACTACGATATAACGCTTTACGTTATATAGCACATCAGTAAAGCGTATGAAGTTATATAGTATTACCGTATAACTTTTAACGTTATATAGCACATCAGTACAACGTATAACATTATATAGTATTACGTTATAACGCTTAACGTTATATAGTATTACGTTATAACTTTTAACGTTGTATGGCACGTCAGTATAACGTATAAGGTTATATAGTACTACGATATAACGCTTTACGTTATATAGCACATCAGTAAAGCGTATGAAGTTATATAGTATTACCGTATAACTTTTAACGTTATATAGCACATCAGTACAACGTATAACATTATATAGTATTACGTTGTAACTTTTAGCGTTATATAGCACATCAGCAAAGCGTATAACGTTATATAGTATTACGGTATAACTTTTAACGTTATATAGTATTACGTTATAACTTTTAATGTTATATAGCACATCAGTATTACGTATAACATTATATAGAATTACGTCATAACTTTTAACGTTATATAGCACATCAGTAAAACGTATAACGTAATATAGTATTACGTTATACCGCCTAACGTTAAATAGTATTACGTTAGAACTTTTAAAGGTATAAAGCACTTAAGTATAACGTATAACTTTCTATAGCATAACCTTATACCGTATAACGTTATGTAGCATTACGTTACAACTTTTAACGTTATATAGCACATCAGTATAACGTATAACGTAATATAGTATTACGTTATAACTTTTAACGTTATATAGCACATCAGTATACTGTATAACGTAATATAGCATTATGTTATAACTTTTAACGTCATATAACACATCAGTATTACGTATAGCGTTATATAGTATTACGTTATAACTGTTAACGTTATATAGTATTATGTTATAACAATTAACGTCATATAGCACATCAGTATAACGTATAACGTTATATAGTATTACGTGATAACTTTTACCGTTATATAGCACATCAGTATAACGTATAACGTTATATAGTATTTCGTTATAACGCTTTACGTTATATAGCACATCAGTAAAACGTATAACGTTATATAGTACATCAGTATAACGTATAATCTTATATAGTACTACGATATAACGCTTTACGTTATATAGCACATCAGTAAAGCGTATGAAGTTATATAGTATTACGTTGTAACTTTTAACGTCGTATGGCACGTCAGTATAACGTATAAGGTTATATAGTATTACGTTGTAACTTTTACCGTTATATAGCACATCAGTATAACGTGTAACGTTATATAGTATTACCGTATAACTTTTAACGTTATATAGCACATCAGTACAACGTATAACATTATATAGTATTACGTTGTAACTTTTAACGTTATATAGCACATCAGCAAAGCGTATAACGTTATATAGTATTACGGTATAACTTTTAACGTTATATAGTATTACGTTATAACTTTTAACGTTATATAGCACATCAGTATAACGTATAACATTATATAGAATTACGTCATAACTTTTAACGTTATATAGCACATCAGTATAACGTCTAACGTTATATAGTATTACCGTATAACTTTTAACGTTATATAGCACATCAGTACAACGTATAACATCATATAGTATTACGTTATAACTTTTAGCGTTATATAGCACATCAGCAAAGCGTATAACGTTATATAGTATTACGGTATAACTTTTAACGTTATATAGCACATCAGTATAACGTATAACATTATATAGAATTACGTCATAACATTAAACGTTATATAGCACATCAGTATAACGTATAACATTATGTAGTATTACGTTATAACTTTTAATGTTATATAGCACATCAGTAAAACGTATAACGTAATATAGTATTACGTTATAACGCTTAACGTTATATAGTATTACGTTGTTACTTTTAACGTTGTATGGCACGTCAGTATAACGTATAAGGTTATATAGTATTACGCTATAACTTTTACCGTTATATAGCACATCAGTAAAACGTATAACGTAATATAGTATTACGTTATACCGCCTAAAGTTAAATAGTATTACGTTAGAACTTTTAAAGGTATAAAGCACTTAAGTATAACGTATAACTTTCTGTAGCATAACCTTATACCGTATAACGTTATGTAGCATTACGTTACAACTTTTAACGTTATATAGCATATCAGTATAACGTATACCGTTATATAGTATTACGTTATAACGCTTTACGTTATATAGCACATCAGTAAAGCGTATAACGTTATATAGTACTACGTCATAACTTTTAACGTTATATAGCAAATCAGGAAAACGTATAACGTTGTATAGTATTACGTTATAACTTTTAACGTTATATAGCACATCAGTATAATGTATAACGTAATATAGCATTATGTTATAACTTTTAACGTTATATAGCACATCAGTATAACGTATAACGTTATATAGTATTACGTTATAACTTTTAACGTTATATAGTATTATGTTATAACAATTAACGTCATATAGCACATCAGTATAACGTATAACGTTATATAGTATTACGTCATAACTTTTAACGTTATATAGCACATCAGTATAACGTATAACGTTATATAGCATTTCGATATAACGCTTTACGTTATATAGCACAACAGTAAAACGTATAACGTTATATAGTATTACGTTATAACGCTTTACGTTATATAGCACATCAGTAAAACGTATAACGTTATATAGTATTACGTTATAACGCTTAACGTTATATAGTATTACGTTATAACGCTTAACGTTATATAGTATTACGTTATAACTTTTAACGTTGTATGGCACGTCAGTATAACATATAAGGTTATATAGTATTACGTTATAACTTTTACCGTTATATAGCACATCAGTAAAACGTATAACGTTATATAGTATTACGTTATAACGCTTTACGTTATATAGCACATCAGTAAAACGTATAACATTATATAGTATTACGTTATAACGCTTAACGTTATATAGTATTACGTTATAACTTTTAACGTTGTATGGCACGTCAGTATAACGTATAAGGTTATATAGTACTACGATATAACGCTTTACGTTATATAGCACATCAGTAAAGCGTATGAAGTTATATAGTATTACCGTATAACTTTTAACGTTATATAGCACATCAGTACAACGTATAACATTATATAGTATTACGTTGTAACTTTTAGCGTTATATAGCACATCAGCAAAGCGTATAACGTTATATAGTATTACGGTATAACTTTTAACGTTATATAGTATTACGTTATAACTTTTAACGTTATATAGCACATCAGTATTACGTATAACATTATATAGAATTACGTCATAACTTTTAACGTTATATAGCACATCAGTAAAACGTATAACGTAATATAGTATTACGTTATACCGCCTAACGTTAAATAGTATTACGTTAGAACTTTTAAAGGTATAAAGCACTTAAGTATAACGCATAACTTTCTATAGCATAACCTTGTACCGTATAACGTTATGTAGCATTACGTTACAACTTTTAACGTAATATAGCACATCAGTATAACGTATAACGTAATATAGTATTACGTTATAACGCCTTACGTTATATAGCACATCAGTAAAGCGTATTACGTTATACAGTACTACGTCATAACTTTTAACGTTATATAGCAAATCAGGAAAACGTATAACGTTATATAGTATTACGTTATAACTGTTAACGTTATATAGTATTATGTTATAACAATTAACGTCATATAGCACATCAGTATAACGTATAACGTTATATAGTATTACGTGATAACTTTTAACGTTGTATGGCACGTCAGTATAACGTATAACATTGTATAGAATTACGTCATAACTTTTAACGTTATATAGCACATCAGTATAACGTATAAGGTTATATAATATTACGTTATAACTTTTACCGTTATATAGCACATCAGTAAAACGTATAACGTAATATAGTATTACGTTATACCGCCTAACGTTAAATAGTATTACGTTAGAACTTTTAAAGGTATAAAGCACTTAAGTATAACATATAACTTTCTATAGCATAACCTTATACCGTATAACGTTATGTAGCATTACGTTACAACTTTTAACGTTATATAGCACATCAGTATAACGTATAACGTAATATAGTATTACGTTATAACGCCTTACGTTATATAGCACATCAGTAAAGCGTATTACGTTATATAGTACTACGTCATAACTTTTAACGTTATATAGCAAATCAGGAAAACGTATAACGTTATATAGTATTACGTTATAACTGTTAACGTTATATAGTATTATGTTATAACAATTAACGTCATATAGCACATCAGTATAACGTATAACGTTATATAGTATTACGTGATAACTTTTAACGTTATATAGCACATCAGTATAACGTATAACGTAATATAGTATTACGTTATATCTTTTAACGTTATATAGCACATCAGTATACTGTATAACGTAATATAGCATTATGTTATAACTTTTAACGTCATATAGCACATCAGTATTACGTATAGCGTTATATAGTATTACGTTATAACTGTTAACGTTATATAGTATTATGTTATAACAATTAACGTCATATAGCACATCAGTATAACGCATAACGTTATATAGTATTACGTGATAACTTTTACCGTTATATAGCACATCAGTATAACGTATAACGTTATATAGTATTTCGTTATAACGCCTTACGTTATATAGCACATCAGTAAAACGTATAACGTTATATAGTATTACGTTGTAACGCTTTACGTTATATAGCACATCAGTAAAACGTATAACGTTATATAGTATTACGTTATAACTCTTTACGTTATATAGCACATCTGTATAACGTATAACGATATATAGTATTACGTTATAACGCTTTACGTTATATAGCACATCAGTAAAACGTATAACGTTATATAGTATTACGTTATAACGCTTTACGTTATATAGCACATCAGTAAAACGTATAACGTTAGATAGTATTACGTCATAACTTTTAACGTTATATAGCACATCAGCAAAACGTACAACGTTATATAGCATTACGTTATAACTTTTAACGTTATATAGTATTATGTTATAACTATCAACGTCATATAGCACATCAGTATAACGTATAACGTTATATAGTATTACGTTATAACGCTTAACGTTCTATAGCACATCAACAAGACGCTTAACGTTATATAGTATTACGTTATAACTTTTAACGTTGTATGGCACGTCAGTATAACGTATAAGGTTATATAGTATTACGTTATAACTTTTAGCGTTATATAGCACATCAGCAAAGCGTATAACGTTATATAGTATTACGTCATAACTTTTAACGTTATATAGCACATCAGTAAAACGTATAACGTTATATAGTATTACGTTATAACGCTTAACGTTATATAGTATTACGTTATAACTTTTAACGTTGTATGGCACGTCAGTATAACGTATAAGGTTAAATAGTATTACGTTATAACTTTAACCGTTATATAGCACATCAGTAAAACGTATACCGTTATATAGTATTACGTCATAACTTTTAACGTTATATAGCACATCAGCAAAACGTACAACGTTATATAGCATTACGTTATAACTTTTAACGTTATATAGTATTATGTTATAACGATTAACGACATATAGCACATCAGTATAACGTATAACGTTATATAGTATTACGTTGTAACGCTCAACGTTATATAGTATTACATTATAACCTTTAATGTTGTATGGCACGTCAGTATAACGTATAAGGTTATATAGTATTACGCTATAACTTTTACCGTTATATAGCACATCAGTAAAACGTATAACGTAATATAGTATTACGTTATACCGCCTAAAGTTAAATAGTATTACGTTAGAACTTTTAAAGGTATAAAGCACTTAAGTATAACGTATAACTTTCTATAGCATAACCTTATACCGTATAACGTTATGTAGCATTACGTTACAACTTTTAACGTTATATAGCACATCAGTATAACGTATAACGTTATATAGTATTACGTTATAACGCTTTACGTTATATAGCACATCAGTAAAGCGTATAACGTTATATAGTACTACGTTATAACGCTTAACGTTATATAGTATTACGTTATAACTTTTAACGTTGTATGGCACGTCAGTATAACGTATAAGGTTAAATAGTATTACGTTATAACTTTAACCGTTATATAGCACATCAGTAAAACGTATACCGTTATATAGTATTACGTCATAACTTTTAACGTTATATAGCACATCAGCAAAACGTACAACGTTATATAGCATTACGTTATAACTTTTAACGTTATATAGTATTATGTTATAACGATTAACGACATATAGCACATCAGTATAACGTATAACGTTATATAGTATTACGTTGTAACGCTCAACGTTATATAGTATTACATTATAACCTTTAATGTTGTATGGCACGTCAGTATAACGTATAAGGTTATATAGTATTACGTTATAACTTTTACCGTTATATAGCACATCAGTAAAACGTATAACGTTATATAGTATTACGTCATAACTCTTAACGTTATATAGCACATCAGCAAAACGTACAACGTTATATAGTATTACGATATAACTTTTAGCGTTATATAGCACATCAGTATAACGTATGAACTTATATAGTAATACGTTATAACGCTTTACGTTATATAGCACATCAGTAAAGCGTATAACGTTATATAGTATTACGTTATAACTTTTAACGTCGTATGGCACGTCAGTATAACGTATAACGTTATATAGTATTACGTCATAACTTTTAACGTTATATAGTATTATGTTATAACGATTAACGTCATATAGCACATCAGTATAACGTATAACGTTATATAGTATTACGTTATAACGCTTAACGTTCTATAGCACATCAGCAAAACGTATAACGTTATATAGTATTACGTTAAAACGCTTAACGTTATATAGTATTACGTTATAACTTTTATCGTTATATAGCACATCAGTATAACGTCTAACGTTATATAGTATTACCGTATAACTTTTAACGTTATATAGCACATCAGTACAACGTATAACATTATATAGTATTACGTTATAACTTTTAGCGTTATATAGCACATCAGCAAAGCGTATAACGTTATATAGTATTACGGTATAACTTTTAACGTTATATAGCACATCAGTATAACGTATAACATTATATAGAATTACGTCATAACATTAAACGTTATATAGCACATCAGTATAACGTATAACATTATGTAGTATTACGTTATAACTTTTAATGTTATATAGCACATCAGTAAAACGTATAACGTAATGTAGTATTACGTTATAACGCTTAACGTTCTATAGCACATCAGCAAAACGTATAACGTTATATAGTATTACGTTAAAACGCTTAACGTTATATAGTATTACGTTATAACTTTTACCGTTATATAGCACATCAGTATAACGTCTAACGTTATATAGTATTACCGTATAACTTTTAACGTTATATAGCACATCAGTACAACGTATAACATTATATAGTATTACGTTATAACTTTTAGCGTTATATAGCACATCAGCAAAGCGTATAACGTTATATAGTATTACGGTATAACTTTTAACGTTATATAGCACATCAGTATAACGTATAACATTATATAGAATTACGTCATAACATTAAACGTTATATAGCACATCAGTATAACGTATAACATTATGTAGTATTACGTTATAACTTTTAATGTTATATAGCACATCAGTAAAACGTATAACGTAATGTAGTATTACGTTATAACGCTTAACGTTATATAGTATTACGTTGTAACATTTTTACGTTGTATGGCACGTCAGTATAACGTATAAGGTTATATAGTATTACGCTATAACTTTTACCGTTATATAGCACATCAGTAAAACGTATAACGTAATATAGTATTACGTTATACCGCCTAAAGTTAAATAGTATTACGTTAGAACTTTTAAAGGTATAAAGCACTTAAGTATAACGTATAACTTTCTATAGCATAACCTTATACCGTATAACGTTATGTAGCATTACGTTACAACTTTTAACGTTATATAGCACATCAGTATAACGTATAACGTTATATAGTATTACGTTATAACGCTTTACGTTATATAGCACATCAGTAAAGCGTATAACGTTATATAGTACTACGTCATAACTTTTAACGTTATATAGCAAATCAGGAAAACGTATAACGTTGTACAGTATTACGTTATAACTTTTAACGTTATATAGCACATCAGTATAATGTATAACGTAATATAGCATTATGTTATAACTTTTAACGTTATATAGCACATCAGTATAACGCATAACGTTATATAGTATTACGTTATAACTTTTAACGTTATATAGTTTTATGTTATAACAATTAACGTCATATAGCACATTAGTATAACGTATAACGTTATATAGCACATCAGTATAACGTATAACGTTATATAGTATTTCGATATAACGCTTTACGTTATATAGCACAACAGTAAAACGTATAACGTTATATAGTATTACGTTATAACGCTTTACGTTATATAGCACATCAGTAAAACGTATAACGTTATATAGTATTACGTTATAACGCTTAACGTTATATAGTATTACGTTATAACTTTTAACGTTGTATGGCACGTCAGTATAACGTATAAGGTTATATAGTATTACGCTATAACTTTTACCGTTATATAGCACATCAGTAAAACCTATAACGTAATACAGTATTACGTTATACCGCCTAAAGTTAAATAGTATTACGTTAGAACTTTTAAAGGTATAAAGCACTTAAGTATAACGTATAACTTTCTGTAGCATAACCTTATACCGTATAAAGTTATGTAGCATTACGTTACAACTTTTAACGTTATATAGCACATCAGTATAACGTATAACGTTATATAGTATTACGTTATAACGCTTTACGTTATATAGCACATCAGTAAAGCGTATAACGTTATATAGTACTACGTCATAACTTTTAACGTTATATAGCAAATCAGGAAAACGTATAACGTTGTATAGTATTACGTTATAACTTTTAACGTTATATAGCACATCAGTATAATGTATAACGTAATATAGCATTATGTTATAACTTTTAACGTTATATAGCACATCAGTATAACGTATAACGTTATATAGTATTACGTTATAACTCTTTACGTTATATAGCACATCTGTATAACGTATAACGATATATAGTATTACGTTATAACGCTTTACGTTATATAGCACATCAGTAAAACGTATAACGTTATATAGTATTACGTTATAACGCTTTACGTTATATAGCACATCAGTAAAACGTATAACGTTAGATAGTATTACGTCATAACTTTTAACGTTATATAGCACATCAGCAAAACGTACAACGTTATATAGCATTACGTTATAACTTTTAACGTTATATAGTATTATGTTATAGCGATTAACGTCATATAGCACATCAGTATAACGTATAACGTTATATAGTATTACGTTATAACGCTTAACGTTCTATAGCACATCAACAAAACGTGAAACGTTACATAGTATTACGTCATAACTTTTAACGTTATATAGCACATCAGTATAATGTATAACGTAATATAGCATTATGTTATAACTTTTAACGTTATATTGCACATCAGTATAACGTATAACATTATATAGTATTACGTTATAACTCTTAACGTTATATAGTATTATGTTATAACAATTAACGTCATATAGCACATCAGTATAACGTATAACGTTATATAGTATTACGTGATAACTTTTAACGTTATATAGCACATCAGTATAACGTATAACGTTATATAGTATTTCGTTATAACGCTTTACGTTATATAGCACATCAGTAAAACGTATAACGTTATATAGTATTACGTTATAACGCTTTACGTTATATAGCACATCAGTAAATCGTATAACGTTATATAGTATTACGTTATAACTCTTTACGTTATATAGCACATCAGTATACCGTATAACATAATGTAGTATTACGTTATAACTTTTAATGTTATATAGCACATCAGTATAACGTATAACATTATATAGAATTACGTCAAAACTTTTAACGTTATATAGGACATCAGTATATCGTATAACGTTATATAGTATTACGTTATAACGCTTTACGTTATATAGCACATCAGTAAAACGTATAACATTATATAGTATTACGTTATAACTTTTAACGTTATATAGCACATCAGTATAACGTATAACATTATATATGATTACGTTATAACTTTGAACGTTATATAGCACATCAGTGTATCGTATAACGTAATATAGTATTACGTTATAACGCTTAACGTTAAATAGTATTACGTTATAACTTTTAAAGGCATAAAACACTTAAGTATAACGTATAACTTTCTATAGCATAACCTTATACCGTATAACGTTATGTAGTATCACGTTAGAACCTTTAACGCTATATAGCACATCCGTAAAACTTATAACGTTATATAGCATTAAGTTATAACTTTTAGCGTTATATAGCACATCAGTATAACGCATAACGTTATATAGTATTACGTTATATCTTTTAACGTTATATAGCACATCAGTATAACGTATAACGTTATATAGTATTACGTTATAACTTCTAATGTTATATAGCACATCGGTATAACGTATAGCATTATATAGAATTACGTCATAACTTTTAACGTTATATAGGACATCAGTATATCGTACAACGTAATAAAGTATTACGTTATAACGCTTAACGTTATATAGTATTACGTTAGTACTTTTAACGTTATATAGCACATCAGTATAACGTATAACGTTATATAGTATTACGTTATAACGCTTAACGTTCTATAGCACATCAGCAAAACGTATAACATTATATAGTATTACGTTATAACTTTTAACGTTATATAACACATCAGTATAACGTATAACATAATATAGGATTACGTCATAACTTTTAACGTTATATAGCACATCAGTATAACGTATAACGTTATATAGTATTACGTTATAACGCTTAACGTTATATAGTATTACGGTATAACTTTTAACGTTATATAGCACATCAGTATACCGTATAAACTTATATAGTATTACGTTATAACGCTTTACGTTATATAGCACATCACTAAAACGTATAACGTTATATGGTATTAAGTTATAACTTTTAACGTTGTATGGCACGTCAGTATAACGTATAAGGTTATATAGTATTACGTTATAACTTTTACCGTTATATAGCACATCAGTAAAACGTGTAACGTTATATAGTATTACGATATAACTTTTAACGTTATATAGCACATCAGTACAACGTATAACGTAATATAGTATTACGTCATAACTATTAACGTTATATAGCACATCAGCATAACGTATAACGTTATATAGTATTACGTTATAACGCTTAACGTTCTATAGCACATCAGCAAAACGTATAACGTTATATAGTATTACGTCACAACTTTTAACGTTATATAGCACATCAGTATAACGTATAACGTTATATAGTATTACATTATACCTTTTAGCGTTATATACCACATCAGCAAAACGTATAACGTTATATAGTATTACGTTATAACGCTTAACGTTATATAGTATTACGGTATAACTTTTAACGTTGTATGGCACGTCAGTATAACGTATAAGGTTATATAGTATTACGTTATAACTTTTACCGTTATATAGCACATCAGTAAAACGTATAACGTTATATAGTATTACGATATAACTTTTAACGTTATATAGCACATCAGTATACCGTATAAACTTATATAGTATTACGTTATAACGCTTTACGTTATATAGCACATCACTAAAACGTATAACGTTATATGGTATTAAGTTATAACTTTTAACGTTGTATGGCACGTCAGTATAACGTATAAGGTTATATAGTATTACGTTATAACTTTTACCGTTATATAGCACATCAGTAAAACGTGTAACGTTATATAGTATTACGATATAACTTTTAACGTTATATAGCACATCAGTACAACGTATAACGTAATATAGTATTACGTCATAACTTTTAACCTTATATAGCACATCAGTACAACGTATAACATTATATAGTATTACGTCATAACTTTTAACGTTATATAGCACATCAGTATAACGTATAACGTTATATAGTATTACATTATACCTTTTAGCGTTATATAGCACATCAGCAAAACGTATAACGTTATATAGTGTTACGTTATAACGCTTAACGTTATATAGCACATCAGTATACCGTATAAACTTATATAGTATTACGTTATAACGCTTTACGTTATATAGCACATCAGTAATACGTATAACGTTATATGGTATTAAGTTATAACTTTTAACGGTGTATGGCACGTCAGTATAACGTATAAGGTTATATAGTATTACGTTATAACATTTACCGTTATATAGCACATCAGTAAAACGTGTAACGTTATATAGTATTACGATATAACTTTTCACGTTATATAGCACATCAGTACAATGTATCACATTATATAGTATTACGTCATAACTTTTAACGTTATATAGCACATCAGTATAACGTATAACATTATATATGATTACGTTATAACTTTGAACGTTATATAGCACATCAGTGTATCGTATAACGTAATATAGTATTACGTTATAACGCTTAACGTTAAATAGTATTACGTTATAACTTTTAAAGGCATAAAACACTTAAGTATAACGTATAACTTTCTATAGCATAACCTTATACCGTATAACGTTATGTAGTATCACGTTAGAACCTTTAACGCTATATAGCACATCCGTAAAACTTATAACGTTATATAGCATTAAGTTATAACTTTTAGCGTTATATAGCACATCAGTATAACGTATAACGTTATATAGTATTACGTTATATCTTTTAACGTTATATAGCACATCAGTATAACGTATAACGTTATATAGTATTACGTTATAACTTCTAATGTTATATAGCACATCGGTATAACGTATAGCATTATATAGAATTACGTCATAACTTTTAACGTTATATAGGACATCAGTATATCGTACAACGTAATATAGTATTACGTTATAACGCTTAACGTTATATAGTATTACGTTAGTACTTTTAACGTTATATAGCACATCAGTATAACGTATAACGTTATATAGTATTACGTTATAACGCTTAACGTTCTATAGCACATCAGCAAAACGTATAACATTATATAGTATTACGTTATAACTTTTAACGTTATATAACACATCAGTATAACGTATAACATAATATAGGATTACGTCATAACTTTTAACGTTATATAGCACATCAGTATAACGTATAACGTTATATAGTATTACGTTATAACGCTTAACGTTATATAGTATTACGGTATAACTTTTAACGTTATATAGCACATCAGTATACCGTATAAACTTATATAGTATTACGTTATAACGCTTTACGTTATATAGCACATCACTAAAACGTATAACGTTATATGGTATTAAGTTATAACTTTTAACGTTGTATGGCACGTCAGTATAACGTATAAGGTTATATAGTATTACGTTATAACTTTTACCGTTATATAGCACATCAGTAAAACGTGTAACGTTACATAGTATTACGATATAACTTTTAACGTTATATAGCACATCAGTACAACGTATAACGTAATATAGTATTACGTCATAACTATTAACGTTATATAGCACATCAGCATAACGTATAACGTTATATAGTATTACGTTATAACGCTTAACGTTCTATAGCACATCAGCAAAACGTATAACGTTATATAGTATTACGTCACAACTTTTAACGTTATATAGCACATCAGTATAACGTATAACGTTATATAGTATTACATTATACCTTTTAGCGTTATATAGCACATCAGCAAAACGTATAACGTTATATAGTATTACGTTATAACGCTTAACGTTATATAGTATTACGGTATAACTTTTAACGTTGTATGGCACGTCAGTATAACGTATAAGGTTATATAGTATTACGTTATAACTTTTACCGTTATATAGCACATCAGTAAAACGTATAACGTTATATAGTATTACGATATAACTTTTAACGTTATATAGCACATCAGTATACCGTATAAACTTATATAGTATTACGTTATAACGCTTTACGTTATATAGCACATCACTAAAACGTATAACGTTATATGGTATTAAGTTATAACTTTTAACGTTGTATGGCACGTCAGTATAACGTATAACGTTATATAGTGTTACGTTATAACGCTTAACGTTATATAGCACATCAGTATACCGTATAAACTTATATAGTATTACGTTATAACGCTTTACGTTATATAGCACATCAGTAATACGTATAACGTTATATGGTATTAAGTTATAACTTTTAACGGTGTATGGCACGTCAGTATAACGTATAAGGTTATATAGTATTACGTTATAACATTTACCGTTATATAGCACATCAGTAAAACGTGTAACGTTATATAGTATTACGATATAACTTTTAACGTTATATAGCACATCAGTACAATGTATCACATTATATAGTATTACGTCATAACTTTTAACGTTATATAGCACATCAGTATAACGTATAACGTTATATAGTATTACATTATAACGCTTAACGTTATATAGTATTACGGTATAACTTTTAACGTTGTATGGCACGTCAGTATAACGTATAAGGTTATATAGTATTACGTTATAACTTTTACCGTTATATAGCACATCAGTAAAACGTATAACGTTATATAGTATTACGATATAACTTTTAACGTTATATAGCACATCAGTATACCGTATAAACTTATATAGTATTACGTTATAACGCTTTACGTTATATAGCACATCACTAAAACGTATAACGTTATATGGTATTAAGTTATAAATTTTAACGTTGTATGGCACGTCAGTATAACGTATAACGTTATATAGTGTTACGTTATAACGCTTAACGTTATATAGCACATCAGTATACCGTATAAACTTATATAGTATTACGTTATAACGCTTTACGTTATATAGCACATCAGTAATACGTATAACGTTATATGGTATTAAGTTATAACTTTTAACGGTGTATGGCACGTCAGTATAACGTATAAGGTTATATAGTATTACGTTATAACATTTACCGTTATATAGCACATCAGTAAAACGTGTAACGTTATATAGTATTACGATATAACTTTTAACGTTATATAGCACATCAGTACAATGTATCACATTATATAGTATTACGTCATAACTTTTAACGTTATATAGCACATCAGTATAACGTATAACGTTATATAGTATTACATTATACCTTTTAGCGTTATATAGCACATCAGCAAAACGTATAACGTTATATAGTATTACGTTATAACGCTTAACGTTATATAGTATTACGGTATAACTTTTAACGTTGTATGGCACGTCAGTATAACGTATAAGGTTATATAGTATTACGTTATAACTTTTACCGTTATATAGCACATCAGTAAAACGTATAACGTTACATAGTATTACGATATAACTTTTAACGTTATATAGCACATCAGTATACCGTATAAACTTATATAGTATTACGTTATAACGCTTTACGTTATATAGCACATCACTAAAACGTATAACGTTATATGGTATTAAGTTATAACTTTTAACGTTGTATGGCACGTCAGTATAACGTATAAGGTTATATAGTATTACGTTATAACTTTTACCGTTATATAGCACATCAGTAAAACGTGTAACGTTATATAGTATTACGATATAACTTTTAACGTTATATAGCACATCAGTACAACGTATAACGTAATATAGTATTACGTCATAACTTTTAACGTTATATAGCACATCAGCATAACGTATAACGTTATATAGTATTACGTTATAACGCTTAACGTTCTATAGCACATCAGCAAAACGTATAACGTTATATAGTATTACGTCACAACTTTTAACGTTATATAGCACATCAGTATAACGTATAACGTTATATAGTATTACATTATACCTTTTAGCGTTATATAGCACATCAGCAAAACGTATAACGTTATATAGTATTACGTTATAACGCTTAACGTTATATAGTATTACGGTATAACTTTTAACGTTGTATGGCACGTCAGTATAACGTATAAGGTTATATAGTATTACGTTATAACTTTTACCGTTATATAGCACATCAGTAAAACGTATAACGTTATATAGTATTACGATATAACTTTTAACGTTATATAGCACATCAGTATACCGTATAAACTTATATAGTATTACGTTATAACGCTTTACGTTATATAGCACATCACTAAAACGTATAACGTTATATGGTATTAAGTTATAACTTTTAACGTTGTATGGCACGTCAGTATAACGTATAAGGTTATATAGTATTACGTTATAACTTTTACCGTTATATAGCACATCAGTAAAACGTGTAACGTTATATAGTATTACGATATAACTTTTAACGTTATATAGCACATCAGTACAACGTATAACGTAATATAGTATTACGTCATAACTTTTAACGTTATATAGCACATCAGTATAACGTATAACGTTATATAGTATTACGTTATAACGCTTAACGTTCTATAGCACATCAGCAAAACGTATAACGTTATATAGTATTACGTCACAACTTTTAACGTTACATAGCACATCAGTATAACGTATAACGTTATATTGTATTACGTTATAACGGTTAACGTTATATAGCTCATCAGCAAAGCGTATAACGTTATGTAGTATTACGTTATAACTTTTAACGTCGTATGGCACATCAGTATAACGTATAAGGTTATATAGTATTACGTTATAACCTTTACCGTTATATAGCACATCAGTAAAACGTATAACGTTATATAGTATCACGTTATAACTTTTAACGTAGTATGGCACATCAGTATAACGTATAAGGTTATATAGTATTACGTTATAACTTTTAACGTCGTATGGCTCATCAGTATAACGTATAAGGTTATATAGTATTACGTTATAACTTGTACCGTTATATAGCACATCAGTATAACGTATAACATTATATAGAATTACGTCATAACTTTTAACGTTGTATGGCACGTCAGTATAACGTATAAACTTATATAGTATTACGTTATAACGCTTTACGTTATATAGCACATCAGTAAAACGTATAACGTTATATAGTATTACGTTATAACTTTTAACGTCGTATGGCACATCAGTATAACGTATAAGGTTATATAGTATTACGTTATAACTTTTACCGTTATATAGCACATCAGTATAACGTGTAACGTTATATAGTATTACCGTATAACTTTTAACGTTATATAGCACATCAGTACAACGTATAACATTATATAGTATTACGTTATAACTTTTAGCGTTATATAGCACATCAGCAAAGCGTATATCGTTATATAGTATTACGTTATAACTTTTAACGTTATATAGCACATCAGTATAACGTATAACGTTATATGGTATTACGTCATAACTTTTGACGTTGTATAGCACATCAGTATAACGTATAACGTTATATAGTATTACGTTATAACGCTTTACGTTATATAGCACATCAGCAAAACGTATAACGTTATATAGTATTACGTTATAACGCTTAACGTTATATAGCATTACGTTATAACTTTTAACGTTGTATCGCACGTCAGTATAACGTATAGGGTTATATAGTATTACGTTATAACTTTTACCGTTATATAGCACATCAGTAAAACGTATAACGTTATATAGTATTACGATATAACTTTTAACGTTATATAGCACATCAGTACAACGTATAACGTTATATAGTATTACGTCATAACTTTTAATATTATATAGCACATCAGCAAAACGTACAACGTTATACAGCATTACGTTATAACTTTTAACGTTATATAGTATTATGTTATAACGATTAACGTCATATAGCACATCAGTATAACGTATAACGTTATATAGTATTACGTTATAACGCTTAACGTTCTATAGCACATCAGCAAAACGTGAAACGTTGCATAGTATTACGTCATAACTTTTAACGTTATATAGCACATCAGTACAACGTATAACGTTATATAGTATTACGTCATAACTTTTAACATTATATAGCACATCAGCAAAACGTACAACGTTATATAGCATTACGTTATAACTTTTAATGTTATATAGCACATCAGTATAACGTATAACATTATATAGTATTACGTTATAACTTTTAGCGTTATATAGCACATCAGCAAAGCGTATAACGTTAGATAGTATTACGTTATAACTTTTAACGTTATATAGCACATCAGTATAACGTATAACGTTATATAGTATTACGTCATAACTTTTGACGTTGTATAGCACATCAGTATAACGTATAACGTTATATAGTATTACGTTATAACAATTAACGTCATATAGCACATCAGTATAACGTATAACGTTATATAGTATTACGTTATAACAATTAACGTCATATAGCACATCAGTATAACGTATAACGTTATATAGTATTACGTGATAACTTTTAACGTTATATAGCACATCAGTATAACGTATAACGTTATATAGTATTTCGTTATAACGCTTTACGTTATATAGCACATCAGTAAAACGTATAACGTTATATAGTATTACGTTATAACGCTTTACGTTATGTAGCACATCAGTAAAACGTATAACGTTATATAGTATTACGTTATAACTCTTTACGTTATATAGCACATCAGTATAACGTATAACATTATGTAGTATTACGTTATAACTTTTAATGTTATATAGCACATCAGTATAACGTATAACATTATATAGTATTACGTTATAACTTTTAGCGTTATATAGCACATCAGCAAAGCGTATAACGTTATATAGTATTACGTTATAACTTTTAACGTTATATAGCACATCAGTATAACGTACAACGTTATACAGCATTACGTTATAACTTTTAACGTTATATAGTATTATGTTATAACGATTAACGTCATATAGCACATCAGTATAACGTATAACGTTATATAGTATTACGTTATAACGCTTAACGTTCTATAGCACATCAGCAAAACGTGAAACGTTGCATAGTATTACGTCATAACTTTTAACGTTATATAGCACATCAGTACAACGTATAACGTTATATAGTATTACGTCATAACTTTTAACATTATATAGCACATCAGCAAAACGTACAACGTTATATAGCATTACGTTATAACTTTTAATGTTATATAGCACATCAGTATAACGTATAACATTATATAGTATTACGTTATAACTTTTAGCGTTATATAGCACATCAGCAAAGCGTATAACGTTATATAGTATTACGTTATAACTTTTAACGTTATATAGCACATCAGTATAACGTATAACGTTATATAGTATTACGTCATAACTTTTGACGTTGTATAGCACATCAGTATAACGTATAACGTTATATAGTATTACGTTATAACGCTTTACGTTATATAGCACATCAGCAAAACGTATAACGTTATATAGTATTTCGTTATAACGCTTTACGTTATATAGCACATCAGTAAAACGTATAACGTTATATAGTATTACGTTATAACGCTTTACGTTATGTAGCACATCAGTAAAACGTATAACGTTATATAGTATTACGTTATAACTCTTTACGTTATATAGCACATCAGTATAACGTATAACATTATGTAGTATTACGTTATAACTTTTAATGTTATATAGCACATCAGTATAACGTATAACATTATATAGTATTACGTTATAACTTTTAGCGTTATATAGCACATCAGCAAAGCGTATAACGTTATATAGTATTACGTTATAACTTTTAACGTTATATAGCACATCAGTATAACGTATAACGTTATATAGTATTACGTCATAACTTTTGACGTTATATAGCACATCAGTATGACGTATAACGTTATATAGTATTACGTTATAACGCTATACGTTATATAGCACATCAGCAAAACGTATAACGTTATATAGTATTACGTTATAACGCTTAACGTTACATAGTATTACGTTATAACTTTTAACGTTGTATCGCACGTCAGTATAACGTATAGGGTTATATAGTATTACGTTATAACTTTTACCGTTATATAGCACATCAGCAAAACGTACAACGTCATATAGCATTACGTTATAACTTTTAACGTTATGTAGTATTATGTTATAACGATTAACGTCATATAGCACATCAGTATAACGTATAACGTTATATAGTATTACGTTATAACGCTTAACGTTCTATAGCACATCAACAAAACGTGAAACGTTGCATAGTATTACGTCATAACTTTTAACGTTATATAGCACATCAGTATAACGTATAACATTATATAGAATTACGTCATAACTTTTAACGTTATATAGGACAACAGTATATCGTATAACGTAATATAGTATTACGTTATAACGCTTAACGTTATATAGTATTACGTTAGTACTTTTAACGTTATATGGCACGTCAGTATAACGTATAACAATATATATAGTATTACGTTATACCTTTCAGCGTTATATAGCACATCAGCAAAACGTATAACGTTATAGAGTATTACGTCATTACTTTTGACATTATATAGCACATCAGTATAACGTATAACGTTATATAGTATTACGTTATAACGCTTTACGTTATATAGCACATCAGTAAATCGTGTAACGTTATATAGTATTACGTTATAACTTTTAACGTTGTATCGCACGTCAGTAGAACGTATAGGGTTATATAGTATTACGTTATAACTTTTACCGTTATATAGCACATCAGTAAAACGTATAACGTTATATAGTATTACGATATAACTTTTAACGTTATATAGCACATCAGTACAACGTATAACATTATATAGTATTACGTTATAACTTTTAGCGTTATATAGCACATCAGTATAACGTATAACATTATATAGAATTACGTCATAACTTTTAACGTTATATAGCACATCAGTATAACGTATAACTTTATGTAGTATTACGTTATAACTTTTAATGTTATATAGCACATCAGTATAACGTATAACATTATATAGAATTACGTCATAACTTTTAACGTTATATAGCACATCAGTATAACGTATAACTTTATGTAGTATTACGTTATAACTTTTAGCGTTATATAGCACATCAGTATAACGTATAACATTATATAGTATTACGTTATAACTTTTAGCGTTATATAGCACATCAGTATAACGTATAACATTATATAGAATTACGTCATAACTTTTAACGTTATATAGCACATCAGTATAACGTATAACTTTATGTAGTATTACGTTATAACTTTTAATGTTATATAGCACATCAGTATAACGTATAACATTATATAGAATTACGTCATAACTTTTAACGTTATATAAGACATCAGTATAACGTATAACTTTATGTAGTATTACGTTATAACTTTTAATGTTATATAGCACATTAGTATAACGTATAACATTATATAGAATTACGTCATAACTTTTAACGTTATATAGGACATCAGTATATCGTATAAAGTAATATAATGTTACGTTATAACGCTTAACGTTATATAGTATTACGTTAGTACTTTTAACGTTATATGGCACGTCAGTATAACGTATAACAATATATATAGTATTACGTTATACCTTTCAGCGTTATATAGCACATCAGCAAAACGTATAACATTATATAGTATTACGTTATAACTTTTAACGTTATATAGCACATAAGTGTAACGTATAACATTATATAGGATTACGTTATAACTTTGAACGTTATATAGCACATCAGTGTACCGTATAACGTAATATAGTATTACGTTATAACTTTTAAAGGCATAAAGCACTTAACTATAAGGTATAACTTTCCATAGCATAACCTTATACCGTATAACGTTATGTAGCATTACGTTATAACCTTTAACGTTATATAGCACATCAGTATAACGTATAACATTTTATAGAATTACGTCATAACTTTTAACGTTATATAGCACATCAGTATCACGTATAACATTATGTAGTATTACGTTATAACTTTTAATGTTATATGGCACGTCAGTATAACGTATAACGATATATAATTTTACGTTATACCTTTTAGCGTTATATAGCACATCAGCAAAACGTATAACGTTATATAGTATTAGGTTATAACTTTTAACGTTATATAGTATTAGGTTATAACGATTAACCTCATATAGCACATCAGTATAACGTATAACATTATGTAGTATTACGTAATAACTTTTACCGTTATACAGCACATCAGTATAACGTATAACATTATATAGAATTACGTCATAACTTTTAACGTTATATAGCACATCAGTATAGCGTATAACATTATGTAGTATTACGTTATAACTTTTAATGTTATATAGCACATCAGTATAACGTATAACATTATATAGAATTACGTCATAACTTTTAACGTTATATAGGACATCAGTATATCGTACAACGTAATATAGTATTACGTTATAACGATTAACGTTATATAGTATAACGTTAGTACTTTTAACGTTATATAGCACATCAGTATAACGTATAACGTTATATAGTATTACGTTATAACGCTTAACGTTCTATAGCACATCAGCAAAACGTATAACATTATATAGTATTACGTTATAACTTTTAACGTTATATAACACATCAGTATAACGTATAACATTATATAGGATTACGTTATAACTTTGAACGTTATATAGCACATCAGTATAACAGATAACGTTATATTGTATTACGTTATAACGCTTTACGTTTTATAGCACATCAGTAAAACGTATAACGTTATATAGTATTACGTTATAACGCTTTACGTTCTATAGCACATCAGCAAAACGTATAACATTATATAGTATTACGTTATAACTTTTAAAGTTATATAGCACATCAGTATAACGTATAACATTATATAGAATTACGTCATAACTTTTATCGTTATATACGACATCAGTATATCGTATAACGTAATATAGTATTACGTTATAACGCTTAACGTTATATAGTATTACGTTAGTTCTTTTAACGTTATATGGCACGTCAGTAAAACGTATAACGTTATATAGTATTACGATATAACTTTTAACGTTATATAGCACATCAGTATAACGTATAACATTATATAGAATTACGTCATAACTTTTATCGTTATATAGGACATCAGTATATCGTATAACGTAATATAGTATTACGTTATAACGCTTAACGTTATATAGTAGTACGTTAGTTCTTTTAACGTTATATGGCACGTCAGTATAACGTATAACGTTATATAGTATTACGTTATAACGCTTAACGTTCTATAGCACATCAGCAAAACGTATAACTTTATATAGTATTACGTTATAACTTTTAACGTTATATAACACATCAGTATAACGTATAATATTATATAGAATTACGTCATAACTTTTAACGTTATATAGGACATCAGTATATCGTATAACGTAATATAGTATTACGTTATAACACTTAACGTTATATAGTATTACGTTATAACTTTTAACGTTGTATGGCACGTCAGTATAACGTATAACGTTATATAGTATTACGTTATAACGCTTTACGTTCTATAGCACATCAGCAAAACGTATAACATTATATAGTATTACGTTATAACTTTTAATGTTATATAGCACATCAGTAAAACGTATAACGTAATATAGTATTACGTTATAACGCTTAACGTTATATAGTATTACGTTTTAACTTTTAACGTTGTATGGCACGTCAGTATAACGTATATGGTTATATAGTATTACGTTATAACTTTTACCGTTATATAGCACATCAGTAAAACGTATAACGTTATAAGGTATTACGTTTTAACTTTTAATGTTATATGGCACGTCAGTATAACGTATAACGATATATAATATTACGTTATACCTTTTAGCGTTATATAGCACATCAGCAAAACGTATAACGTTATATAGTATTAGGTTATAACTTTGAACGTTATATAGCACATCAGTGTATCGTATAACGTTATACAGTATTACGTTATAACTTTTACCGTTATATAGCACATCAGTAAAACGTATAACATTATATAGGATTACGTTATAACTTTGAACGTTATATAGCACATCAGTGTATCGTATAACGTAATATAGTATTACGTTATAACGCTTAGCGTTAAATAGTATTCCGTTATAACTTTTAAAGGCATAAAGCACTTAAGTATAACGTATAACTTTCTATAGCATAACCTTATACCGTATAACGTTATACAGTGTTACATTATAACTTTTAACGTCGTATGGCACATCAGTATAACGTATAAGGTTATATAGTATTACGTTATAACTTTTACCGTTATATTGCACATCAGTATAACGTGTAACGTTATATAGTATTATCGTATAACTTTTAACGTTATATAGCACATCAGTACAACGTATAACATTATATAGTATTACGTTATAACTTTTAACGTTATATAACACATCAGTATAACGTATAACATTATATAGGATTACGTTATAACTTTGAACGTTATATAGCACATCAGTAAAACGTATAACGTTATATAGTATTACGATATAACTTTTAACGTTATATAGCACATCAGTATAACGTATAAACTTATATAGTACTACGTTATAACTTTTAACGTTATATAGCACATAAGTGTAACGTATAACATTATATAGGATTACGTTATAACTTTGAACGTTATATAGCACATCAGTGTACCGTATAACGTAATATAGTATTACGTTATAACTTTTAAAGGCATAAAGCACTTAACTATAAGGTATAACTTTCCATAGCATAACCTTATACCGTATAACGTTATGTAGCATTACGTTATAACCTTTAACGTTATATAGCACATCAGTATAACGTATAACATTTTATAGAATTACGTCATAACTTTTAACGTTATATAGCACATCAGTATCACGTATAACATTATGTAGTATTACGTTATAACTTTTAATGTTATATGGCACGTCAGTATAACGTATAACGATATATAATTTTACGTTATACCTTTTAGCGTTATATAGCACATCAGCAAAACGTATAACGTTATATAGTATTAGGTTATAACTTTTAACGTTATATAGTATTAGGTTATAACGATTAACCTCATATAGCACATCAGTATAACGTATAACATTATGTAGTATTACGTAATAACTTTTACCGTTATACAGCACATCAGTATAACGTATAACATTATATAGAATTACGTCATAACTTTTAACGTTATATAGCACATCAGTATAGCGTATAACATTATGTAGTATTACGTTATAACTTTTAATGTTATATAGCACATCAGTATAACGTATAACATTATATAGAATTACGTCATAACTTTTAACGTTATATAGGACATCAGTATATCGTACAACGTAATATAGTATTACGTTATAACGATTAACGTTATATAGTATAACGTTAGTACTTTTAACGTTATATAGCACATCAGTATAACGTATAACGTTATATAGTATTACGTTATAACGCTTAACGTTCTATAGCACATCAGCAAAACGTATAACATTATATAGTATTACGTTATAACTTTTAACGTTATATAACACATCAGTATAACGTATAACATTATATAGGATTACGTTATAACTTTGAACGTTATATAGCACATCAGTATAACAGATAACGTTATATTGTATTACGTTATAACGCTTTACGTTTTATAGCACATCAGTAAAACGTATAACGTTATATAGTATTACGTTATAACGCTTTACGTTCTATAGCACATCAGCAAAACGTATAACATTATATAGTATTACGTTATAACTTTTAAAGTTATATAGCACATCAGTATAACGTATAACATTATATAGAATTACGTCATAACTTTTATCGTTATATACGACATCAGTATATCGTATAACGTAATATAGTATTACGTTATAACGCTTAACGTTATATAGTATTACGTTAGTTCTTTTAACGTTATATGGCACGTCAGTAAAACGTATAACGTTATATAGTATTACGATATAACTTTTAACGTTATATAGCACATCAGTATAACGTATAACATTATATAGAATTACGTCATAACTTTTATCGTTATATAGGACATCAGTATATCGTATAACGTAATATAGTATTACGTTATAACGCTTAACGTTATATAGTAGTACGTTAGTTCTTTTAACGTTATATGGCACGTCAGTATAACGTATAACGTTATATAGTATTACGTTATAACGCTTAACGTTCTATAGCACATCAGCAAAACGTATAACTTTATATAGTATTACGTTATAACTTTTAACGTTATATAACACATCAGTATAACGTATAATATTATATAGAATTACGTCATAACTTTTAACGTTATATAGGACATCAGTATATCGTATAACGTAATATAGTATTACGTTATAACACTTAACGTTATATAGTATTACGTTATAACTTTTAACGTTGTATGGCACGTCAGTATAACGTATAACGTTATATAGTATTACGTTATAACGCTTTACGTTCTATAGCACATCAGCAAAACGTATAACATTATATAGTATTACGTTATAACTTTTAATGTTATATAGCACATCAGTAAAACGTATAACGTAATATAGTATTACGTTATAACGCTTAACGTTATATAGTATTACGTTTTAACTTTTAACGTTGTATGGCACGTCAGTATAACGTATATGGTTATATAGTATTACGTTATAACTTTTACCGTTATATAGCACATCAGTAAAACGTATAACGTTATAAGGTATTACGTTTTAACTTTTAATGTTATATGGCACGTCAGTATAACGTATAACGATATATAATATTACGTTATACCTTTTAGCGTTATATAGCACATCAGCAAAACGTATAACGTTATATAGTATTAGGTTATAACTTTGAACGTTATATAGCACATCAGTGTATCGTATAACGTTATACAGTATTACGTTATAACTTTTACCGTTATATAGCACATCAGTAAAACGTATAACATTATATAGGATTACGTTATAACTTTGAACGTTATATAGCACATCAGTGTATCGTATAACGTAATATAGTATTACGTTATAACGCTTAGCGTTAAATAGTATTCCGTTATAACTTTTAAAGGCATAAAGCACTTAAGTATAACGTATAACTTTCTATAGCATAACCTTATACCGTATAACGTTATACAGTGTTACATTATAACTTTTAACGTCGTATGGCACATCAGTATAACGTATAAGGTTATATAGTATTACGTTATAACTTTTACCGTTATATTGCACATCAGTATAACGTGTAACGTTATATAGTATTATCGTATAACTTTTAACGTTATATAGCACATCAGTACAACGTATAACATTATATAGTATTACGTTATAACTTTTAACGTTATATAACACATCAGTATAACGTATAACATTATATAGGATTACGTTATAACTTTGAACGTTATATAGCACATCAGTAAAACGTATAACGTTATATAGTATTACGATATAACTTTTAACGTTATATAGCACATCAGTATAACGTATAAACTTATATAGTACTACGTTATAACGCTTTACGTTATATAGCACATCAGTAAAGCGTATAACGTTATATAGTATTACGTTATAACTTTTAACGTCGTATGGCACGTCAGTATAACGTATAAGGTTATATAGTATTACGTTATAACTTTTAACGTTATATAGCACATCAGTATAATGTATAACGTACTGTAGTATTACGTTATAACTTTTAACGTTATATAGCACATCAGTATAACGTGTAAACTTATATAGTACTACGTTATAACGCTTTACGTTATATAGCACATCAGTAAAGCGTATAACGTTATATAGTATTACGTTATAACTTTTAACGTCGTATGGCACGTCAGTATAACGTATAAGGTTATATAGTATTACGTTATAACTTTTAACGTTATATAGCACATCAGTATAATGTATAACGTACTGTAGTATTACGTTACAACTTTTAACGTTATATAGCACATCAGTATAACGTATAACATTATGTAGTATTACGTTATAACTTTTAATGTTATATAGCACATCAGTAAAACGTATAACGTAATATAGTATTACGTTATAACGCTTAACGTTATATAGTATTACGTTTTAACTTTTAACGTTGTATGGCACGTCAGTATAACGTATATGGTTATATAGTATTACGTTACAACTTTTAACGTTATATAGCACATCAGTAAAACGTATAACGTTTTATAGCATTACGTTATAACGCTTAATGTTATATAGTATTACGTTATAACTTTTAACGTTGTATGGCACGTCAGTATAACGTATAAACTTACATAGTATTACGTTATAACGCTTTACGTTATATAGCACATCAGTATAATGTATAACGTAATATAGTATTACGTTATAACTTTTAACGTTATATAGCACATCAGTATACTGTATAACGTAATATAGCATTATGTTATAACTTTTAACGTCATATAGCACATCAGTATTACGTATAGCGTTATATAGTATTACGTTATAACTTTTAACGTTATATAGCACATCAGTATACCGTATAAACTTATATAGTATTACGTTATAACGCTTAACGTTATATAGTATTACGTTATAACTTTTAACGTTGTATGGCACGTCAGTATAACGTATAAGGTTATATAGTATTACGCTATAACTTTTACCGTTATATAGCACATCAGTAAAACGTCTAACGTAATATAGTATTACGTTATACCGCCTAAAGTTAAATAGTATTACGCTAGAACTTTTAAAGGTATAAAGCACTTAAGTATAACGTATAACTTTCTATAGCATAACCTTATACCGTATAACGTTATGTAGCATTACGTTACAACTTTTAACGTTATATAGCACATCAGTATAACGTATAACGTTATATAGTATTTCGATATAACGCTTTACGTTATATAGCACATAAGTAAAACGTATAACGTTATATAGTATTACGTTATAACGCTTTACGTTATATAGCACATCAGTAAAACGTATAACGTTATATAGTATTACGTTATAACGCTTAACGTTATATAGTATTACGTTATAACTTTTAACGTTGTATGGCACGTCAGTATAACGTATAAGGCTATATAGTATTTCGTTATAACTTTTACCGTCATATAGCACATCAGTAAAACGTATAACGTTATAAAGTATTACGTTATAACGCTTTACGTTATATAGCACATCAGTAAAACGTATAACGTTATATAGTATTACGATATAACTTTTAACGTTATATAGCACATCAGTATAACGTATAAACTTATATAGTACTACGTCATAACTTTTAACGTTATATAGCACATCAGTATAATGTATAACGTACTGTAGTATTACGTTATAACTTTTAACGTTATATAGCACATCAGTATAACGTATAACATTATGTAGTATTGCGTTATAACTTTTAATGTTATATAGCACATCAGGAAAACGTATAACGTAATATAGTATTACGTTATAACGCTTAACGTTATATAGTATTACGTTTTAACTTTTAACGTTGTATGGCACGTCAGTATAACGTATATGGTTATATAGTATTACGT
The DNA here is from genome assembly GCA_911622165.2 of Bombus sylvestris. Classification (NCBI taxonomy): domain Eukaryota; kingdom Metazoa; phylum Arthropoda; class Insecta; order Hymenoptera; family Apidae; genus Bombus; species Bombus sylvestris. Next base: position 3,827,095 of record OU443162.1, on the reverse strand, counting down.
TATAACTTTTACCGTTATATAGCACATCAGTAAAACGTATAACGTTATAAGGTATTACGTTATAACGCTTTACGTTATATAGCACATCAGTAAAACGTATAACGTTATATAGTATTACGATATAACTTTTAACGTTATATAGCACATCAGTATAACGTATAAACTTATATAGTACTACGTTATAACGCTTTACGTTATATAGCACATCAGTAAAGCGTATAACGTTATATAGTATTACGTTATAACTTTTAACGTCGTATGGCACGTCAGTATAACGTATAAGGTCATATAGTATTACGTTATAACTTTTAACGTTATATAGCACATCAGTATAATGTATAACGTACTGTAGTATTACGTTATAACTTTTAACGTTATATAGCACATCAGTATAATGTATAACGTACTGTAGTATTACGTTACAACTTTTAACGTTATATAGCACATCAGTATAACGTATAACATTATGTAGTATTACGTTATAACTTTTAATGTTATATAGCACATCAGTAAAACGTATAACGTAATATAGTATTACGTTATACCGCTTAACGATATATAGTATTACGTTTTAACTTTTAACGTTGTATGGCACGTCAGTATAACGTATATGGTTATATAGTATTACGTTCTAACTTTTACCGTTATATAGCACATCAGTAAAACGTATAACGTAATATAGTATTTCGTATATACCGCCTAACGTTAAATAGTATTACGTTAGAACTTTTAAAGGTATAAAGCACTTAAGTATAACGTATAACTTTCTATAGCATAACCTTATACCGTATAACGTTATGTAGCATTACGTTACAACTTTTAACGTTATATAGCACATCAGTAAAACGTATAACGTTTTATAGCATTACGTTATAACGCTTAATGTTATATAGTATTACGTTATAACTTTTAACGTTGTATGGCACGTCAGTATAACGTATAAACTTACATAGTATTACGTTATAACGCTTTACGTTATATAGCACATCAGTATAATGTATAACGTAATATAGTATTACGTTATAACTTTTAACGTTGTATGGCACGTCAGTATAACGTATAACGTAATATAGCATTATGTTATAACTTTTAACGTCATATAGCACATCAGTATTACGTATAGCGTTATATAGTATTACGTTATAACTTTTAACGTTATATAGCACATCAGTATAACGTATAACGTTATATAGTATTTCGTTATAACGCGTTACGTTATATAGCACATCAGTAAAACGTATAACGTTATATAGTATTACGTTATAACTTTTAACGTTATATAGTATTAGGTTATAACGGTTAACGTTATATAGCACATCAGCAATGCGTATAACGTTATATAGTATTACGTTATAACGCTTTACGTTATATAGCACATCAGTAAAACGTATAACGTTATATAGTATTACGTTATAACACTTAACGTTATATAGTATTACGTTATAACTTTTAACGTTGTATGGCACGTCAGTATAACGTATAACGTTATATAGTATTACGTTATAACGCTTATCGTTCTATAGCACATCAGTAAAACGTATAACGTTATATAGTATTACGTTATAACGCTGAACGTTCTATAGCACATCAGTAAAACGTATAACGTTTTATAGCATTACGTTATAACGCTTAATGTTATATAGTATTACGTTATAACTTTTAACGTTGTATGGCACGTCAGTATAACGTATAAACTTACATAGTATTACGTTATAACGCTTTACGTTATATAGCACATCAGTAAAACGTATAACGTTATATAGTATTACGTTATAACTTTTAACGTCGTATGGCACATCAGTATAACGTATAAGGTTATATAGTATTACGTTATAACTTTTACCGTTATATAGCACATCAGTATAACGTATAACATTATATAGAATTACGTCATAACTTTTCACGTTATATAGCACATCAGTATAAGGTATAACGTTATATAGTATTATGTCATAACGATTAACGTCATATAGCACATCAGTATAACGTATAACGTTATATAGTATTACGTCATAACTTTTAACGTCGTATGGCACATCAGTATAACGTATAAGGTTATATAGTATTACGTTATAACTTTTAACGTCGTATGGCACATCAGTATAACGTATAAGGTTATATAGTATTACGTTATAACTTTTACCGTCGTATGGCACATCAGTATAACGTATAAGGTTATATAGTATTACGTTATAACCTTTACCGTTATATAGCACATCAGTATAACGTATAACATTATATAGAATTACGTCATAACTTTTAAGTTGTATGGCACGTCAGTATAACGTATAAACTTATATAGTATTACGTTATAACGCTTTACGTCATATAGCACATCAGTAAAACGTATATCGTTATACAGTATTATGTCATAACTTTTAACGTCGTATGGCACATCAGTATAACGTATAACGTTATATAGTATTATGTTATAACGATTAACGTCATATAGCACATCAGTATAACGTATAACGTTATATAGTATTACGTTATAACGCTTAACGTTCTATAGCACATCAGCAAAACGTGAAACGTTACATAGTATTACGTCATAACTTTTAACTTTATATAGCACATCAGTGTATCGTATAACGTTATATAGCATTACGTTATAACTTTTAACGTTATATAGTATTATGTTATAACGATTAACGTCATATAGCACATCAGTAAAACGTATAACATTATATAGGATTACGTTATAACTTTGAACGTTATATAGCACATCAGTGTATCGTATAACGTAATATAGTATTACGTTATAACGCTTAGCGTTAAATAGTATTCCGTTATAACTTTTAAAGGCATAAAGCACTTAAGTATAACGTATAACTTTCTATAGCATAACCTTATACCGTATAACGTTATACAGTATTACGTTATAACTTTTAACGTCGTATGGCACATCAGTATAACGTATAAGGTTATATAGTATTACGTCATAACTTTTAATGTTATATAGCATTATCAGTATAACGTATAACATTATATAGAATTACGTCATAAATTTTAACGTTATATAGGACATCAGTATATCGTACAACGTAATATAGTATTACGTTATACCGCTTAACGTTCTATAGCACATCAGCAAAACGTATAACATTATATAGTATTACGTTATAACTTTTAACGTTATATAACACATCAGTATAACGTATAACATTATATAGGATTACGTTATAACTTTGAACGTTATATAGCACATCAGTATAACGTATAACGTTATATTGTATTACGTTATAACGCTTTACGTTATATAGCACATCAGTAAAACGTATAACGTTATATAGTATTACGTTATAACGCTTTACGTTCTATAGCACATCAGCAAAACGTATAACTTTATATAGTATTACGTTATAACTTTTAATGTTATATAGCACATCAGTATAACGTATAACATTATATAGAATTACGTCATAACTTTTAACGTTATATAGGACATCAGTATATCGTATAACGTAATATAGTATTACGTTATAACGCTTAACGTTATATAGTATTACGTTATAACGCTTAACGTTATATAGCACATCAGTAAAACGTATAACGTTATATAGTATTGCGATATAACTTTTAACGTTATATAGCACATCAGTACAACGTATAACATTATTTAGAATTACGTCATAACTTTTAACGTTATATAGGACATCAGTATATCGTATAACGTAATATAGTATTACGTTATAACTTTTAACGTTATATAGTATTAGGTTATAACGATTAACGTCATATAGCACATCAGTAAAACGTATAACATTATATAGGATTACGTTATAACTTTGAACGTTATATAGCACATCAGTGTATCGTATAACGTAATATAGTATTACGTTATAACGCTTAGCGTTAAATAGTATTACGTTATAACTTTTAAAGGCATAAAGCACTTAAGTATAACGTATAACTTTCTATAGCATAACCTTATACCGTATAACGTTATGTAGTATTACGTTATAACCTTTAACGTTATATAGCACATCAGTATAACGTATAACATTTTATAGAATTACGTCATAACTTTTAACGTTATATAGCACATCAGTATAATGTATAACGTAATATAGTATTACGTTATAACTTTTAACGTTATATAGCACATCAGTATAACGTATAACGTTATATAGTATTTCGTTATAACGCTTTACGTTATATAGCACATCAGTAAAACGTATAACGTTATATAGTATTACGTTATAACGCTTTACGTTATATAGCACATCAGTAAAACGTATAACGTTATATAGTATTACGTCATAACTTTTAACGTTATATAGCACATCAGCAAAACGTACAACGTTATATAGCATTACGTTATAACTTTTAACGTTATATAGTATTATGTTATAACGATTAACGTCATATAGCACATCAGTATAACGTATAACGTTATATAGTATTACGTTATAACGCTTAACGTTCTATAGCACATCAGCAAAACGTGAAACGTTACATAGTATTACGTCATAACTTTTAACTTTATATAGCACATCAGTGTATCGTATAACGTTATATAGCATTACGTTATAACTTTTAACGTTATATAGTATTATGTTATAACGATTAACGTCATATAGCACATCAGTAAAACGTATAACATTATATAGGATTACGTTATAACTTTGAACGTTATATAGCACATCAGTGTATCGTATAACGTAATATAGTATTACGTTATAACGCTTAGCGTTAAATAGTATTCCGTTATAACTTTTAAAGGCATAAAGCACTTAAGTATAACGTATAACTTTCTATAGCATAACCTTATACCGTATAACGTTATACAGTATTACGTTATAACTTTTAACGTCGTATGGCACATCAGTATAACGTATAAGGTTATATAGTATTACGTCATAACTTTTAATGTTATATAGCATTATCAGTATAACGTATAACATTATATAGAATTACGTCATAAATTTTAACGTTATATAGGACATCAGTATATCGTACAACGTAATATAGTATTACGTTATAACGCTTAACGTTATATAGTATTACGTTAGTACTTTTAACGTTATATAGCACATCAGTATAACGTATAACGTTATATAGTATTACGTTATACCGCTTAACGTTCTATAGCACATCAGCAAAACGTATAACATTATATAGTATTACGTTATAACTTTTAACGTTATATAACACATCAGTATAACGTATAACATTATATAGGATTACGTTATAACTTTGAACGTTATATAGCACATCAGTATAACGTATAACGTTATATTGTATTACGTTATAACGCTTTACGTTATATAGCACATCAGTAAAACGTATAACGTTATATAGTATTACGTTATAACGCTTTACGTTCTATAGCACATCAGCAAAACGTATAACATTATATAGTATTACGTTATAACTTTTAATGTTATATAGCACATCAGTATAACGTATAACATTATATAGAATTACGTCATAACTTTTAACGTTATATAGGACATCAGTATATCGTATAACGTAATATAGTATTACGTTATAACGCTTAACGTTATATAGTATTACGTTATAACGCTTAACGTTATATAGCACATCAGTAAAACGTATAACGTTATATAGTATTACGATATAACTTTTAACGTTATATAGCACATCAGTACAACGTATAACATTATTTAGAATTACGTCATAACTTTTAACGTTATATAGGACATCAGTATATCGTATAACGTAATATAGTATTACGTTATAACTTTTAACGTTATATAGTATTAGGTTATAACGATTAACGTCATATAGCACATCAGTAAAACGTATAACATTATATAGGATTACGTTATAACTTTGAACGTTATATAGCACATCAGTGTATCGTATAACGTAATATAGTATTACGTTATAACGCTTAGCGTTAAATAGTATTACGTTATAACTTTTAAAGGCATAAAGCACTTAAGTATAACGTATAACTTTCTATAGCATAACCTTATACCGTATAACGTTATGTAGTATTACGTTATAACCTTTAACGTTATATAGCACATCAGTATAACGTATAACATTTTATAGAATTACGTCATAACTTTTAACGTTATATAGCACATCAGTATCACGTATAACATTATGTAGTATTACGTTTTAACTTTTAATGTTATATGGCACGTCAGTATAACGTATAACGATATATAATATTACGTTATACCTTTTAGCGTTATATAGCACATCAGCAAAACGTATAACGTTATATAGTATTAGGTTATAACTTTGAACGTTATATAGCACATCAGTGTATCGTATAACGTTATACAGTATTACGTTATAACTTTTACCGTTATATAGCACATCAGTAAAACGTATAACATTATATAGGATTACGTTATAACTTTGAACGTTATATAGCACATCAGTGTATCGTATAACGTAATATAGTATTACGTTATAACGCTTAGCGTTAAATAGTATTCCGTTATAACTTTTAAAGGCATAAAGCACTTAAGTATAACGTATAACTTTCTATAGCATAACCTTATACCGTATAACGTTATACAGTGTTACATTATAACTTTTAACGTCGTATGGCACATCAGTATAACGTATAAGGTTATATAGTATTACGTTATAACTTTTACCGTTATATTGCACATCAGTATAACGTGTAACGTTATATAGTATTATCGTATAACTTTTAACGTTATATAGCACATCAGTACAACGTATAACATTATATAGTATTACGTTATAACTTTTAACGTTATATAACACATCAGTATAACGTATAACATTATATAGGATTACGTTATAACTTTGAACGTTATATAGCACATCAGTATAACGTATAACGTTATATTGTATTACGTTATAACGCTTTACGTTATATAGCACATAAGTAAAACGTATAACGTTATATAGTATTACGTTATAACGCTTTACGTTCTATAGCACATCAGCAAAACGTATAACATTATATAGTATTACGTTATAACTTTTAATGTTATATAGCACATCAGTATAACGTATAACATTATATAGGATTACGTTATAACTTTTAACGTTATATAACACATCAGTATAACGTATAACATTATATAGGAATACGTTATAACTTTGAACGTTATATAGCACATCAGTATAACGTATAACATTATATAGAATTTCGTCATAACTTTTAACGTTATATAGGACATCAGTATATCGTATAACGTAATATAGTATTACGTTATAACGCTTAACGTTATATAGTATTACGTTAGTACTTTTAACGTTATATGGCACGTCAGTATAACGTATAACGTTATATAGTATTACGTTATAACGCTTAACGTTCTATAGCACATCAGCAAAACGTATAACATTATATAGTATTACGTTATAACTTTTAATGTTATATAGCACATCAGTATAACGTATAACATTATATAGAATTACGTCATAACTTTTAACGTTATATAGGACATCAGTATATCGTATAACGTAATATAGTATTACGTTATAACGCTTAAAGTTATATAGTATTACGTTATAACGCTTAACGTTATATAGTATTACGGTATAACTTTTAACGTTGTATGGCACGTCAGTATAACGTATAAGGTTATACAGTATTACGTTATAACTTTTACCGTTATGTAGCACATCAGTAAAACTTATAACGTTATATAGTATTACGTTATACCTTTTAGCGTTATATAGCACATCAGCAAAACGTATAACGTTATATAGTATTACGTTATAACGCTTAACGTTATATAGTATTACGGTATAACTTTTAACGTCGTATGGCACGTCAGTATAACGTATAAGGTTATACAGTATTACGTTATAACTTTTACCGTTATATAGCACACCAGTAAAACGTATAACGTTATATAGTATTACGGTATAACTTTTAACGTTGTATGGCACGTCAGTATAACGTATAAGGTTATACAGTATTACGTTATAACTTTTACCGTTATATAGCACATCAGTAAAACGTATAACGTTATATAGTATTACGATATAACTTTTAACGTTGTATGGCACGTCAGTATAACGTATAAGGTTATATAGTATTACGTTATAACTTTTACCGTTATATAGCACATCAGTATAACGTGTAACGTTATATAGTATTACGATATAACTTTTAACGTTATATAGCACATCAGTACAACGTATAACATTATATAGTATTACGTCATAACTTTTAACGTTATATAGCACATCAGTAAAACGTGTAAAGTTATATAGTATTACGATATAACTTTTAACGTTATATAGCACATCAGTACAACGTATAACATTATATAGTATTACGTCATAAATTTTAACGTTATATAGCACATCAGTATAACGTATAACGTTATATTGTATTACGTTATAACGGTTAACGTTATATAGCACATCAGCAAAGCGTATAACGTTATATAGTATTACGTTATAACTTTTACCGTTATATAACACATCAGTATAATGTTTAACACTATATAGTATTACGTTATAACTTTTAACGTTATATAGCACATAAGTATAACGTATAACATTATATAGAATTACGTCATAACTTTTAACGTTATACAGCACATCAGTATAACGTATAACGTTATATAGTATTATGTCATAACGATTAACGTCATATAGCACATCAGTATAAGGTATAACGTTATATAGTATTACGTCATAACTTTTAACGTTATATAGCACATCAGTATAACGTATAACGTTATAATGTATTACGTTATAACGCCTTACGTTATATAGCTCATCAGTAAGACGTATAACGTTATATAGTATTACGTTATAACGCTTAATGTAATATAGTATTACGTTATAACTTTTAACGTTATATAGCACATCAGTATAACGTATAAACTTATATAGTATTACGTTATAACGCTTTACGTTGTATAGCAAATCAGTAAAACGTATAACGTTATATAGTATTACGTTATAACTTTTAACGTTGTATGGCACGTCAGTATAACGTATAAGGTTATATAGTATTACGTTATAACTTTTACCGTTATATAGCACATCAGTAAAACGTATAACGTTATATAGTATTACGATATAACTTTTAACGTTGTATGGCACGTCAGTATAACGTATAAGGTTATATAGTATTACGTTATAACTTTTACCGTTATATAGCACATCAGTATAACGTGTAACGTTATATAGTATTACGATATAACTTTTAACGTTATATAGCACATCAGTACAACGTATAACATTATATAGTATTACGTCATAACTTTTAACGTTATATAGCACATCAGTATAACGTATAACGTTATATAGTATTACTTTATAACGCTTAACGTTCTATAGCACATCAGCAAAACGTGTAACGTTATATAGTATTACGTCACAACTTTTAACGTTATATAGCAAATCAGTATAACGTGTTACGCTATACAGTATTACGTTATAACGTTTAACGTTATATAGTATTACGATATAACGTATAAAGTTATATAGTATTATGATATTACGTATAACGTTATATAGTATTACGTTATAACTTTTAACGTTATATAGTATTATGTTATAACTATTAACGTTGTATAGCACATCAGTATGAAGTATAACTTTCTATAGCATAACCGCATAACGTATAACGTTATGTAGCACATCAGTATAACGTATAACGTTGAATAGTATTACGTTATAACGCTTAACGATATATAGTATTACGTTATAACTTTTAACGTATATAGTATTACGATATAACGTATACAGTTATATAATATTATGACATAACCTATATCGTTATATAGAATTACGATATAACGTTTAACGTTATATACTATTACGATATAACGTATAACGTTATATAGTATTACGATATAACGTATAACGTTATATAGTATTACGTTACAAAGTCATATAGCATATGAGTATAACGTATAACGTTATATAGCATATCAGTATAACGTATAACGTTATATAGTATTACGTTATAACTTTTAACGTTATATAGCACATCAGTAAAACGTATAACGTTATATAGTATTACGTTATAACTTTTAACGTTGTATAGCACATCAGTATGAAGTATAACTTTCTATAGCATAACCTCATAACGTATAACGTTATGTAGTATCACGTTATAACGTTTAACGCTATATAGCACGTCAGTAAAACGTATAAAGTTATATAGTGTAACGGTATAACTTTTAACGTTATATAGCACATCAGTATAACGTATAACGTTGTATAGTATTACGTTATAACGCTTAACGATATATAGTATTACGTTATAACTTTTAACGTTTTATAGTATTACGATATATCGTATACAGTTATATAATATTATGACATAACGTATATAGTTATATAGAATTACGATATAACGTGTAACGTTATATGGTACTACGTTATAACGTTTAACGTCATATAGCTTATCAGTATAACGTATAACATTATATAGAATTACGTTATAACTTTTAACGATATATAGCACATGAGTATATCGCATAACGAAATATAGTATTACGTTATAACGCTTAACGTTATATAGTGTTACGTTATAACTTTTAACGTTATAAGGCACGTCACTGTAACGTATAACGTTATATAGTATTACGTTATAACGCTTAACGTTCTATAGCACATCAGTATATCGTATAACGCAACATAGAATTACGTTATAACGCTTAGCGTTATATAGTGTTACGTTATAGCTTTTAACGTTATATGGCACGTCAGTATAACGTATAACGTTATATAGTATTACGTTATAACGTTTAACGTTCTATAGCACTTCAATAAAGCGTATAACGTTATGTAGTATTACGTTATAACTTTTAACGTTATATAGCACATCAGTATATCGTATAACGTAATATAGTATTACGATGCTTAACATTATATAGTATTACGTTATAACGCTTAACGTTATATAGTACTACGTTATAACGTATAACGTTATATGGTATTACGTTATAACGTTTAACGTTCTATAGCACTTCAGTAAAGCGTATAACGTTATATAGTATTACGTTATAACTTTTAACGTTATATAGCACATCAGTATATCGTATAACGTAATATAGTATTACGTTATAACGCTTAACGTTCTATAGCACATAAGTATATCGTATAACGTAATATAGTATTACGTTATAACGCTTAACGTTATATAGTATTACGTTATAACGCTTAACGTTATATAGTATTACGTTATAACGTATAACGTTATATGGTATTACGTTATAACGTATAACGTTATATGGTATTACGTTATATCGTATAACGTTATGTAGTATTACGTTATAACTTTTAACGTTATATAGTATTACGTTATAATGTATAACGTTATATAGTATTACGTTATATCTTTTAACGTTATATAGTATTACGATATAACGTATGAAGTTATATAATATTATGATATAATGTATAACGTTATATAGTATTACGTTATGACGTTTAACGATATAAGATTTAACGTTATATGGTACTGCTTTATAACGTTCAACGTTATATAGTGCTCCGTTATAACGTTTAACGTTATATAGTATTACGATATAACGTATAACGTTATATAGTATTAGGTTATAACGATTAACGTTATATAGCATGTCAGTATAACGTATAACGTTATATAGTACTACGTTGTAACGTTTAACGTCATATAGCTTATCAGTATAACGTATACCGTTATATAGCATATCAGTATAACGTATACCGTTATATGGCACATCAGTATAACGTATAACGTTATACAGTATTACGCTATAACACTTTACGTTATATAGCACATCAGTAAAACGTATAACGTTATATAGTATTACGTTATAACTTTTAACGTTATATAGTATTATGTTATAACGATGAGCGTTATATAGTATAACATTACATCGTATAACGTTATATAGTATTACGTTATAACTTTTAATGTTTTATAGCACATCAGTAAAACGTATAACGTTATATAGTATTACGTTATAACGTTTAACGTTCCATAGCACATCAGCAAAACGTATAACGTTATATGGTATTGCGTCATAACTTTTAACGTTATATAGCACATCAGCAATACGTATATCGTTATATAGCATATCAGTATAACGTATACCGTTATATAGTATTACGTTATAACGCTTAACGTTCTATAGCACATCAGTATATCGTATAACGTAATATAGTATTACGTTGCAACGCGTAACGTTATATAGTGTTACATTATAAGTTTTAAAGTTATATGGCACGTCTGTATAACGTATAAAGATATATAGTATTACGTCATAACTTTTGACGTTATATAGCACATCAGTATAACGTATAACGTTATATAGTAATACGTTATAACGCTTTACGTTATATAGCACATCAGTAAAACGTATAACGTTATATAGTATTACGTTATAACGTTTAACGTTCCATAGCACATCAGCAAAACGTATAACGTTATATGGTATTGCGTCATAACTTTTAACGTTATATAGCACATCAGCAAAACGTATATCGTTATATAGCATATCAGTATAACGTATACCGTTATATGGCACATCAGTATAACGTATAACGTTATATAGTATTACGCTATAACGCTTTACGTTACATAGCACATCAGTAACACGTATAACGTTATATAGTATTACGTTATAACTTTTAACCTTATATAGCACATCAGTATATCGTATAACGTAATATAGTATTACGTTATAACGCTTAACGTTCTATAGCACATCAGTATATCGTATAACGTAATATAGTATTACGTTGTAACGCGTAACGTTATATAGTGTTACATTATAAGTTTTAAAGTTATATGGCACGTCTGTATAACGTATAAAGATATATAGTATTACGTCATAACTTTTGACGTTATATAGCACATCAGTATAACGTATAACAATATATAGTATTACGTTATAACTTTTAGCGTTATATAGCACATCAGTTAACGTATAACATTATATAGAATTACGTCATAACTTTTAACGTTATATAGCACATCAGTATAACGTATAACATTATTTAGTATTACGTTATAACTATTAATGTTATATAGCACATCAGTATAACGTATAACATTATTTAGAATTACGTCATAACTTTTAACGTTATATAGGACATCAGTATATCGTATAACGTAATATAGTAGTACGTTATAACTTTTAACGTTATATAGTATTAGGTTATAACGATTAACGTCATATAGCACATCAGTAAAACGTATAACATTATATAGGATTACGTTATAACTTTTAACGTTATATAGCACATCAGTAAAACGTGTAAAGTTATATAGTATTACGATATAACTTTTAACGTTATATAGCACATCAGTACAACGTATAACATTATATAGTATTACGTCATAAATTTTAACGTTATATAGCACATCAGTATAACGTATAACGTTATATTGTATTACGTTATAACGGTTAACGTTATATAGCACATCAGCAAAGCGTATAACGTTATATAGTATTACGTTATAACTTTTACCGTTATATAACACATCAGTATAATGTTTAACACTATATAGTATTACGTTATAACTTTTAACGTTATATAGCACATAAGTATAACGTATAACATTATATAGAATTACGTCATAACTTTTAACGTTATACAGCACATCAGTATAACGTATAACGTTATATAGTATTATGTCATAACGATTAACGTCATATAGCACATCAGTATAAGGTATAACGTTATATAGTATTACGTCATAACTTTTAACGTTATATAGCACATCAGTATAACGTATAACGTTATAATGTATTACGTTATAACGCCTTACGTTATATAGCTCATCAGTAAGACGTATAACGTTATATAGTATTACGTTATAACGCTTAATGTAATATAGTATTACGTTATAACTTTTAACGTTATATAGCACATCAGTATAACGTATAAACTTATATAGTATTACGTTATAACGCTTTACGTTGTATAGCAAATCAGTAAAACGTATAACGTTATATAGTATTACGTTATAACTTTTAACGTTGTATGGCACGTCAGTATAACGTATAAGGTTATATAGTATTACGTTATAACTTTTACCGTTATATAGCACATCAGTAAAACGTATAACGTTATATAGTATTACGATATAACTTTTAACGTTGTATGGCACGTCAGTATAACGTATAAGGTTATATAGTATTACGTTATAACTTTTACCGTTATATAGCACATCAGTATAACGTGTAACGTTATATAGTATTACGATATAACTTTTAACGTTATATAGCACATCAGTACAACGTATAACATTATATAGTATTACGTCATAACTTTTAACGTTATATAGCACATCAGTATAACGTATAACGTTATATAGTATTACTTTATAACGCTTAACGTTCTATAGCACATCAGCAAAACGTGTAACGTTATATAGTATTACGTCACAACTTTTAACGTTATATAGCAAATCAGTATAACGTGTTACGCTATACAGTATTACGTTATAACGTTTAACGTTATATAGTATTACGATATAACGTATAAAGTTATATAGTATTATGATATTACGTATAACGTTATATAGTATTACGTTATAACTTTTAACGTTATATAGTATTATGTTATAACTATTAACGTTGTATAGCACATCAGTATGAAGTATAACTTTCTATAGCATAACCGCATAACGTATAACGTTATGTAGCACATCAGTATAACGTATAACGTTGAATAGTATTACGTTATAACGCTTAACGATATATAGTATTACGTTATAACTTTTAACGTATATAGTATTACGATATAACGTATACAGTTATATAATATTATGACATAACCTATATCGTTATATAGAATTACGATATAACGTTTAACGTTATATACTATTACGATATAACGTATAACGTTATATAGTATTACGATATAACGTATAACGTTATATAGTATTACGTTACAAAGTCATATAGCATATGAGTATAACGTATAACGTTATATAGCATATCAGTATAACGTATAACGTTATATAGTATTACGTTATAACTTTTAACGTTATATAGCACATCAGTAAAACGTATAACGTTATATAGTATTACGTTATAACTTTTAACGTTGTATAGCACATCAGTATGAAGTATAACTTTCTATAGCATAACCTCATAACGTATAACGTTATGTAGTATCACGTTATAACGTTTAACGCTATATAGCACGTCAGTAAAACGTATAAAGTTATATAGTGTAACGGTATAACTTTTAACGTTATATAGCACATCAGTATAACGTATAACGTTGTATAGTATTACGTTATAACGCTTAACGATATATAGTATTACGTTATAACTTTTAACGTTTTATAGTATTACGATATATCGTATACAGTTATATAATATTATGACATAACGTATATAGTTATATAGAATTACGATATAACGTGTAACGTTATATGGTACTACGTTATAACGTTTAACGTCATATAGCTTATCAGTATAACGTATAACATTATATAGAATTACGTTATAACTTTTAACGATATATAGCACATGAGTATATCGCATAACGAAATATAGTATTACGTTATAACGCTTAACGTTATATAGTGTTACGTTATAACTTTTAACGTTATAAGGCACGTCACTGTAACGTATAACGTTATATAGTATTACGTTATAACGCTTAACGTTCTATAGCACATCAGTATATCGTATAACGCAACATAGAATTACGTTATAACGCTTAGCGTTATATAGTGTTACGTTATAGCTTTTAACGTTATATGGCACGTCAGTATAACGTATAACGTTATATAGTATTACGTTATAACGTTTAACGTTCTATAGCACTTCAATAAAGCGTATAACGTTATGTAGTATTACGTTATAACTTTTAACGTTATATAGCACATCAGTATATCGTATAACGTAATATAGTATTACGATGCTTAACATTATATAGTATTACGTTATAACGCTTAACGTTATATAGTACTACGTTATAACGTATAACGTTATATGGTATTACGTTATAACGTTTAACGTTCTATAGCACTTCAGTAAAGCGTATAACGTTATATAGTATTACGTTATAACTTTTAACGTTATATAGCACATCAGTATATCGTATAACGTAATATAGTATTACGTTATAACGCTTAACGTTCTATAGCACATAAGTATATCGTATAACGTAATATAGTATTACGTTATAACGCTTAACGTTATATAGTATTACGTTATAACGCTTAACGTTATATAGTATTACGTTATAACGTATAACGTTATATGGTATTACGTTATAACGTATAACGTTATATGGTATTACGTTATATCGTATAACGTTATGTAGTATTACGTTATAACTTTTAACGTTATATAGTATTACGTTATAATGTATAACGTTATATAGTATTACGTTATATCTTTTAACGTTATATAGTATTACGATATAACGTATGAAGTTATATAATATTATGATATAATGTATAACGTTATATAGTATTACGTTATGACGTTTAACGATATAAGATTTAACGTTATATGGTACTGCTTTATAACGTTCAACGTTATATAGTGCTCCGTTATAACGTTTAACGTTATATAGTATTACGATATAACGTATAACGTTATATAGTATTAGGTTATAACGATTAACGTTATATAGCATGTCAGTATAACGTATAACGTTATATAGTACTACGTTGTAACGTTTAACGTCATATAGCTTATCAGTATAACGTATACCGTTATATAGCATATCAGTATAACGTATACCGTTATATGGCACATCAGTATAACGTATAACGTTATACAGTATTACGCTATAACACTTTACGTTATATAGCACATCAGTAAAACGTATAACGTTATATAGTATTACGTTATAACTTTTAACGTTATATAGTATTATGTTATAACGATGAGCGTTATATAGTATAACATTACATCGTATAACGTTATATAGTATTACGTTATAACTTTTAATGTTTTATAGCACATCAGTAAAACGTATAACGTTATATAGTATTACGTTATAACGTTTAACGTTCCATAGCACATCAGCAAAACGTATAACGTTATATGGTATTGCGTCATAACTTTTAACGTTATATAGCACATCAGCAATACGTATATCGTTATATAGCATATCAGTATAACGTATACCGTTATATAGTATTACGTTATAACGCTTAACGTTCTATAGCACATCAGTATATCGTATAACGTAATATAGTATTACGTTGCAACGCGTAACGTTATATAGTGTTACATTATAAGTTTTAAAGTTATATGGCACGTCTGTATAACGTATAAAGATATATAGTATTACGTCATAACTTTTGACGTTATATAGCACATCAGTATAACGTATAACGTTATATAGTAATACGTTATAACGCTTTACGTTATATAGCACATCAGTAAAACGTATAACGTTATATAGTATTACGTTATAACGTTTAACGTTCCATAGCACATCAGCAAAACGTATAACGTTATATGGTATTGCGTCATAACTTTTAACGTTATATAGCACATCAGCAAAACGTATATCGTTATATAGCATATCAGTATAACGTATACCGTTATATGGCACATCAGTATAACGTATAACGTTATATAGTATTACGCTATAACGCTTTACGTTACATAGCACATCAGTAACACGTATAACGTTATATAGTATTACGTTATAACTTTTAACCTTATATAGCACATCAGTATATCGTATAACGTAATATAGTATTACGTTATAACGCTTAACGTTCTATAGCACATCAGTATATCGTATAACGTAATATAGTATTACGTTGTAACGCGTAACGTTATATAGTGTTACATTATAAGTTTTAAAGTTATATGGCACGTCTGTATAACGTATAAAGATATATAGTATTACGTCATAACTTTTGACGTTATATAGCACATCAGTATAACGTATAACAATATATAGTATTACGTTATAACTTTTAGCGTTATATAGCACATCAGTTAACGTATAACATTATATAGAATTACGTCATAACTTTTAACGTTATATAGCACATCAGTATAACGTATAACATTATTTAGTATTACGTTATAACTATTAATGTTATATAGCACATCAGTATAACGTATAACATTATTTAGAATTACGTCATAACTTTTAACGTTATATAGGACATCAGTATATCGTATAACGTAATATAGTAGTACGTTATAACTTTTAACGTTATATAGTATTAGGTTATAACGATTAACGTCATATAGCACATCAGTAAAACGTATAACATTATATAGGATTACGTTATAACTTTGAACGTTATATAGCACATCAGTGTATCGTATAACGTAATATAGTATTACGTTATAACGCTTAGCGTTAAATAGTATTACGTTATAACTTTTAAAGGCATAAAGCACTTAAGTATAACGTATAACTTTCTATAGCATAACCTTATACCGTATAACGTTATGTAGTATTACGTTATAACCTTTAACGTTATATAGCACATCAGTATAACGTATAACATTTTATAGAATTACGTCATAACTTTTAACGTTATATAGCACATCAGTATCACGTATAACATTATGTAGTATTACGCTATAACTTTTAATGTTATATGGCACGTCAGTATAACGTATAACGATATATAATATTACGTTATACCTTTTAGCGTTATATAGCACATCAGCAAAACGTATAACGTTATATAGTATTAGGTTATAACTTTGAACGTTATATAGCACATCAGTGTATCGTATAACGTTATACAGTATTACGTTATAACTTTTACCGTTATATAGCACATCAGTAAAACGTATAACATTATATAGGATTACGTTATAACTTTGAACGTTATATAGCACATCAGTGTATCGTATAACGTAATATAGTATTACGTTATAACGCTTAGCGTTAAATAGTATTCCGTTATAACTTTTAAAGGCATAAAGCACTTAAGTATAACGTATAAATTTCTATAGCATAACCTTATACCGTATAACGTTATACAGTATTACATTATAACTTTTAACGTCGTATGGCACATCAGTATAACGTATAAGGTTATATAGTATTACGTTATAACTTTTACCGTTATATTGCACATCAGTATAACGTGTAACGTTATATAGTATTATCGAATAACTTTTAACGTTATATAGCACATCAGTACAACGTATAACATTATATAGTATTACGTTATAACTTTTAGCGTTATATAGCACATCAGCAAAGCGTATAACGTTATATAGTATTACGTTATAACTTTTAACGTTATATAGTACTACGTCATAACTTTTAATGTTATATAGCATTATCAGTATAACGTATAACATTATATAGAATTACGTCATAAATTTTAACGTTATATAGTACAACAGTATATCGTACAACGTAATATAGTATTACGTTATAACGCTTAACGTTATATAGTATTACGTTAGTACTTTTAACGTTATATAGCACATCAGTATAACGTATAACGTTATATAGTATTACGTTATAACGCTTAACGTTCTATAGCACATCAGCAAAACGTATAACATTATATAGTATTACGTTATAACTTTTAACGTTATATAACACATCAGTATAACGTATAACATTATATAGGATTACGTTATAACTTTGAACGT
Organism: Bombus sylvestris; assembly: GCA_911622165.2. NCBI lineage: Eukaryota > Metazoa > Arthropoda > Insecta > Hymenoptera > Apidae > Bombus > Bombus sylvestris. Next base: position 3,807,605 of record OU443162.1, on the reverse strand, counting down.
TATATAGCACATCAGTATAACGTATAACGTTATATTGTATTACGTTATAACGCTTTACGTTATATAGCACATCAGTAAAACGTATAACGTTATATAGTATTACGTTATAACGCTTTACGTTCTATAGCACATCAGCAAAACGTATAACATTATATAGTATTACGTTATAACTTTTAATGTTATATAGCACATCAGTATAACGTATAACATTATATAGAATTTCGTCATAACTTTTAACGTTGTATAGGACATCAGTATATCGTATAACGTAATATAGTATTACGTTATAACGCTTAACGTTATATAGTATTACGTTATAACTTTTACCGTTATATAGCACATCAGTAAAACGTATAACGTTATATAGTATTACGGTATAACTTTTAACGTTGTATGGCACGTCAGTATAACCTATAAGGTTATACAGTATTACGTTATAACTTTTACCGTTATATAGCACATCAGTAAAACGTATAACGTTATATAGTATTACGATATAACGTTTAACGTTATATAGCACATCAGTATACCGTATAAACTTATGTAGTATTACGTTATAACATTTACCGTTATATAGCACATCAGTAAAACGTGTAACGTTATATAGTATTACGATATAACTTTTAACGTTATATAGCACATCAGTACAACGTATAACATTATATAGTATTACGTCATAACTTTTAACGTTATATAGCACATCAGTATAACGTATAACGTTATATTGTATTACGTTATAACGGTTAACGTTATATAGCACATCAGCAAAGCGTATAACGTTATGTAGTATTACGTTATAACTTTTACCGTTATATAACACATCAGTATAATGTTTAACACTATATAGTATTACGTTATAACTTTTAACGTCATATAGCACATAAGTATAACGTATAACATTATATAGAATTACGTCATAACTTTTAACGTTATACAGCACATCAGTATAACGTATAACGTTATATAGTATTATGTCATAACGATTAACGTCATATAGCACATCAGTATAACGTATAACGTTATATAGTATTACGTCATAACTTTTAACGTTATATAGCACATCAGTATAACGTATAACGTTATAATGTATTACGTTATAACGCTTTACGTTATATAGCACATCAGTAAAACGTATAACGTTATATTGTATTACGTTATAACGCCTTACGTTATATAGCTCATCAGTAAGACGTATAACGTTATATAGTATTACGTTATAACGCTTAATGTAATATAGTATTACGTTATAACTTTTAACGTTATATCGCACATCAGTATAACGTATAAACTTATATAGTATTACGTTATAACGCTTTACGTTATATAGCACATCAGTAAAACGTATAACGTTATATAGTATTACGATATAACTTTTAACGTTGTATGGCACGTCAGTATAACGTATAAGGTTATATAGTATTACGTTATAACTTTTACCGTTATATAGCACATCAGTAAAACGTGTAACGTTATATAGTGTTACGATATAACTTTTAACGTTATATAGCACATCAGTACAACGTATAACATTATATAGTATTACGTCATAACTTTTAACGTTATATAGCACATCAGTATAACGTATAACGTTATATAGTATTACTTTATAACGCTTAACGTTCTATAGCACATCAGCAAAACGTGTAATGTTATATAGTATTACGTCACAACTTTTAACGTTATATAGCACATCAGTATAACGTATAACGTTATATAGTATTACGTTATAACTTTTAACGTCATATAGTATTACGTTATAACGTATAACGTTATATAGCAAATCAGTAAAACGTGTTACGCTATACAGTATTACGTTATAACGTTTAACGTTATATAGTATTACGATATAACGTATAAAGTTATATAGTATTATGATATTACGTATAACGTTATATAGTATTATGTTATAACGATGAGCGTTATATAGTATAACATTACATCGTATAACGTTATATAGTATTACGTTATAACTTATAACGTTAAATAGCACATCAGTAAAACGTATAACGTTATACAGTATTACGTTATAACTTTTAACGTCATATAGTATTACGTTATAACGTATAACGTTATATAGCAAATCAGTATAACGTGTTACGCTATACAGTATTATGATATTACGTATAACGTTATATAGTATTACGTTACAAAGTCATATAGCGTATGAGTTTAACGTATAACGTTATATAGCATATCAGTATAACGTATAACGTTATATAGTATTACGTTATAACTATTAACGTTGTATAGCACATCAGTATGAAGTATAACTTTCTATAGCATAACCGCATAACGTATAACGTTATGTAGCACATCAGTATAACGTATAACGTTGTATAGTATTACGTTATAACGCTTAACGATATATAGTATTACGTTATAACTTTTAACGTATATAGTATTACGATATAACTTATACAGTTATATAATATTATGACATAACGTATATCGTTATATAGAATTACGATATAACGTTTAACGTTATATAGTACTACGTTATAACGTTTAACGTCATATAGCTTATCAGTATAACGTATAACATTATATAGTATTACGTTATAACTTTTAACGATATATAGCACATGAGTATATCGCATAACGAAATATAGTATTACGTTATAACGCCTAACGTTATATAGTGTTGCGTTATAACTTTTAACGTTATATGGCACGTCACTGTAACGTATAACGTTATACAGTATCACGTTATAACGCTTAACGTTATATAGTGTTACGTTATAACTTTTAACGTTATATGGCACGTCAGTATAACGTATAACGTTATATAGTATTACGTTATAACGTTTAACGTTCTATAGCACTTCAATAAAGCGTATAACGTTATGTAGTATTACGTTATAACTTTTAACGTTATATAGCACATCAGTATATCGTATAACGTAATATAGTATTACGATGCTTAACATTATATAGTATTACGTTATAACGCTTAACGTTATATAGTACTACGTTATAACGTATAACGTTATATGGTATTACGTTATAACGTTTAACGTTCTATAGCACTTCAGTAAAGCGTATAACGTTATATAGTATTACGTTATATGGTATTACGTTATATAGTATTACGTTATAACGTTTAACGTCATATAGCTTATCAGTATAACGTATAACATTATATAGTATTACGTTATAACTTTTAACGATATATAGTACATGAGTATATCGCATAACGAAATATAGTATTACGTTATAACGCTTAACGTTATATAGTGTTACGTTATAACTTTTAACGTTATATGGCACGTCACTATAACGTATAACGTTATATAGTATTACGTTATACCTTTTAACGTTATATAGCACATCAGTATAACGTATAACGTAATATAGTATTACGTTATAACGCTTAACGTTCTATAGCACATCAGTATATCGTATAACGTAATATAGTGTTACGTTATAACGCTTAACGTTATATAGTATTACGTTATAACGTATATCGTTATATGGTATTACGTTATAACGTATAACGTTATATAGTATTACGTTATAACTTTTAACGTTATATAGAACATCAGAATATCGTATAACGTAATATAGTATTACGTTATAACGCTTAACGTTCTATAGCACATCAGTATATCGTATAACGTTATATAGTATTACGCTATAACGTTTAACGTTATATACTACTACGATATAACGTATATCATTATATAGAATTACAATATAACGTGTAACGTTATATAGTACTACGTTATAACGTTTAACGTCATATAGCTTATCAGTATAACGTATAACATTATATAGTATTACGTTATAACGTTTAACGTTCTATAGCACTTCAGTAAAGCGTATAATGTTACATAGTATTAGGTTATAACTTTTAACGTTATATAGCACATCAGTATATCGTATAACGTTATATAGTATTACGTTATAACTTTTAACGTTAAATGGCACGTCAGTATAACGTATAACATTATATAGTATTATGTTATAACTTTTATCGTCATATAGCACATCAGTATTACGTATAGCGTTATATAGTATTACGTTATAACGCTTAACGTTCTATAGCACACCAGCAAAACGTATAACGTAATATAGTATTACGTTATAACGCTTAACGTTATATGGTGTTACGTTATAACTTTTAACGTTATATGGCACGTCCGTATAACGTATAACGTTTTTTAGTATTACATTATAACGTTTAACGTTCTATAGCACTTCAGTAAAGCGTATAACGTTATATAGTATTACGTTATAACATTTAACGTTATATAGCACATCAGTATATCGTATAACGTAATATATTATTACGTTATAACGCTTAACGTTCTATAGCACATAAGTATATCGTATAACGTAATATAGTATTACGTTATAACGCTTAACGTTATATAGTATTACGTTATAATGTATAACGTTATATGGTATTACGTTATATCGTATAACGTTATGTAGTATTACGTTATAACTTTTAACGTTATATAGTATTACGTTATAATGTATAACGTTATATAGTATTACGTTATATCTTTTAACGTTATATAGTATTACGATATAACGTATGAAGTTATATAATATTATGATATATTGTATAACGTTATATAGTATTACGTTATGACGTTTAACGATATAAGATTTAACGTTATATGGTACTGCTTTATAACGTTCAACGTTATATAGTGCTCCGTTATAACGTTTAACGTAATATAGCATATCAGTATAACGGAAACCGTTATATAGCATATCAGTATAACGTATACCGTTATATGGCACATCAGTATAACGTATAACGTTATATAGTATTACGCTATAACGCTTTACGTTATATAGCACATCAGTAAAACGTATAACGTTTTATAGTATTACGTTATAACGTTTAACGTTCTATAGCACATCAGCAAAACGTATAACGTTATATAGTATTGCGTCATAACTTTTAACGCTATAAAGCACATCAGCAAAACGTATAACGTTTTATAGTATTACGTTATAACTCTTAACGTTATATATCACATCAGTATAACGTATAACATTATATAGTATTGCGTTATAACTTTAATGTTATATAGCACATCAGTAAAACGTATAACGCTATATAGTTTTACGTTATAACTCTTAACGTGATATAGCACATCAGTATAACGTATAACGTTATATAGTATTACGCTATAACGTTTAACGTTCTATAGCACATCAGTATATCGTATAACGTAACATAGTATTACGTTATAACGCTTAACGTTATATAGTGTTACGTTATATCTTTTAACGTTATATGGCACGTCCGTATAACGTATAACGTAATATAGTATTACGTTATAACGCTTAACGTTCTATAGCACATCAGTATATCGTATAACGTAATATAGTATTACGTTATAACGCTTAACGTTATATAGTGTTACGTTATAACTTTTAACGTTATATGGCAAGTCCGTATAACGTATAACGTTATATAGTATTACGTTATAACGTTTAACGTTCTATAGCACTTCAGTAAAGCGTATAACGTTATATAGTATTACGTTGTAACTTTTAACGTTATATAGCACATCAGTATATCGTATAACGTAACATAGTATTACGTTATAACGCTTAACGTTATATAGTGCTGCATTATAAGTTTTATAGTTATATGGCACGTCTGTATAACGTATAAAGATATATAGTATTCCGTTATACCCGTTATCGTTATATAGCACATCAGTATAACGTATAACGTTATATAGTATTACGTTAAACGTTTAACGCTCTATAGCACATCAGTATATCGTATAACGTAACATAGTATTACGTTATAACGCTTAACGTTATATAGTGTTACGTTATAACTTTTAACGTTATATGGCACGTCCGTATAACGTATAACGTAATATAGTATTACGTTATAACGCTTAACGTTCTATAGCACATCAGTATATAGTATAACGTTATATAGTATTACGTTATAACGCTTAACGGTATATAGTATTACGTGATAACTTTTAACGTTTTATAGTATTACGATATAACGTATACAGTTATATAATATTATGACATAAGGTATAACGTTATATAGTATTACGTTATAACGCTTAACGTTATATAGTATTACGTTATAACTTTTAACGTTATATGGCCCGTCAGTATAACGTATAACATTATATAGTATTATGTTATAACTTTTATCGTCATATAGCACATCAGTATTACGTATAACGTTATATAGTATTACGTTATAACGCTTAACGTTCTATAGCACGTCCGCAGAACGTATAACGATATATAGTATTACGTCATAACTCTCAACGTTATATAGCACATCAGCAGAACGTATAACGTTATATAGTATTACGTTATAACTTTTAACGTTATATAGCACATCAGAATATCGTATAACGTAATATAGTATTACGTTATAACGCTTAACGTTCTATAGCACATCAGTATATAGTATAACGTTATATAGTATTACGTTATAACGCATATCGATATATAGTATTACGTGATAACTTTTAACGTTTTATAGTATTACGATATAACGTATGAAGTTATATAATATTATGATAATATGTATAACGTTATATAGTATTACGTTATGACGTTTAACGATATAAGATTTAACGTTGTATGGTACTACTTTATAACGTTCAACGTTATATAGTGCTCCGTTATAACGTTTAACGTAATATAGCATATCAGTATAACGGAAACCGTTATATAGCATATCAGTATAACGTATACCGTTATATAGCAAGTCAGTAAAACGTGTTACGCTATACAGTATTACGTTATAACGTTTAACGTTATATAGTATTACGATATAACGTATAACGGTATATAGTATTACGTTGTAACGTTTAACGTTATATAGCACATCAGTATAACGTATAACGTTATATAGTATTATGTTATAACTTTTAACGTTATATAGTATTAGGTTATGACGATTAACGTTATACAGCATGTCAGTATAACGTATAACGTTATATAGTACTACGTTGTAACGTTTAGCGTCATATAGCTTATCAGTATAACGCATGCCGTTATATGGCACATCAGTATAACGTGTAACGTTATATAGTATTACGTTATAATTTTTGACGTTATATAGCACATCAGTATAACGTGTAACGTTATATAGTATTACGTTATAACGCTTAACGTTATATAGCACATCAGTAACACGTTTAACGTTATATAGTATTACGTTATAACTTTTAACGTTATATAGCACATCAGTATAACGTATAACGTTATAAGATTTAACGTCATATGGTACTACGTTCTAACGTTCAACGGTATATAGTACTACGTTATAACGTTTAACGTCATGTAGCATATCAGTATAACGTATACCGTTATATAGCATATCAGTATAACTTATACCGTCATATAGCACATCAGTATAACGTGTAACGCTATACAGTATTACGTTATAACGTTTAACGTTATATAGTATTACGATATAACGTATAACGTTATATAGTATTACGTTATAAAGTTTAACGTTATATAGCACATCATTATAACGTGTAACGTTATATAGTATTACGTTATAACGCTTGACGTTATATAGCACATCAGTAACACGTTTAACGTTATATAGTATTACGTATTAACTTTTAACATTATATAGCACATCAGTATATCGTATAACGTAATATAGTATTACGTTATAACTTTTAACGTTATGTAGCACATCCGTATATCGTATAAAGTAATATAGTATTACGTTATGACTTTTAACGTTGTATGGCACGTCAGTATAACGTATAACGTTATATAGTATTACGTTATACCTTTCAACGTTATATAGCACATCAGTATAACGTATAAGGTTATATAGTAATACGTTATAACGTATATCGTTCTATAGCACATCAGCAAAACGTATAACGTTATATATTATTACGTTATAACTTTTAATGTTATATAGCACATCAGTATATCGCATTACGCAATACAGTATTACGTTATAACTTTTAACGATATATAGCACATCAGCAAAATGTATAACGTTATATACTATTACGTTATAACTTTTAACGTTATATAGTATTACGATATAACGTATAACGTTATATAGTATTACGTTTTAAAGTTTAACGTTATATAGCACATGATTATAACGTGTAACGTTATATAGTATTACGTTATAAATTTTAACGTTATATAGCACATCAGTATAACGTATAACGTTATATAGTATTACGTTTTAACGCTTAACGTTATATAGCACATCAGCAAAACGTATAACGTTATATAGTATTACGTATTAACTTTTAACATTATATAGCACATCAGTATATCGTATAAAGTAATATAGTATTACGTTATAACTTTTAACGTTATATAGCACATCAGTATAACGTATAACATTATATAGTATTACGTTATAACTTTTAACGACATATAGCACATCAGTATATCGTATAACGTAATATAGTATTATGTTATAACTTTTAACGTTATATAGCACATCAGTATAACGTATAACGTTATATAGTATTTCGTTTTCCGCTTAACGTTCTATAGCACATCAGAAAAGCGTATAACGTTATATAGTATTACGTTATAACTTTTAACGTTATATAGCACATCAGTATAACGTATATCATTATATAGTATTACGTTATAACTTTTAACGTTATCTAGCACATCAGCATATCGCATTACGTAATATAGTATTACGCTATAACGCTTAACGTTATATAGTGTTACGTTATAACTTTTAACGTTATATGGCACGTCAGTATAACGTATAACGTTATATAGTATTACGTTATACCTTTCAACGTTATATAGCACATCAGTATAACGTATAAGGTTATATAGTAATACGTTATAACGTATAACTTTCTATAGCACATCAGCAAAACGTATAACGTTCTATAGTATTACGTCATAACTTTTATGCTTATATATCACATCAGCAAAACGGATAACGTTATACAGTATTACGTTATAACTTTTAACGTTTTATAGCACATCAGTATATCGCATTACGCAATATAGTATTACGTTATAACTTTTATCGATATATAGCACATCAGCAAAACGTATAACGTTCTATAGTATTACGTCATAACTTTTATGCTTATATATCACATCAGCAAAACGGATAACGTTATACAGTATTACGTTATAACTTCTAACGTTATATAGCACATCAGTATAACGTATAACGTTATAAGATTTAACGTTATATGGTACTACGTTCTAACGTTCAACGTTATATAGTACTACGTTATAACGTTTAACGTCATGTAGCATATGAGTATGACGTATAACGTTATATAGTATTACGTTATAACTTTTAACGTTATATAGCACATCAGTATATCGCATTACGCAATATAGTATTACGTTATAACTTTTAACGATATATAGCATATCAGCAAAACGTATAACGTTATATACTATTACGTTATAACTTTTAACGTTATATAGTATTACGATATAACGTATAACGTTATATAGTATTACGTTTTAAAGTTTAACGTTATATAGCACATGATTATAACGTGTAACGTTATATAGTATTACGTTATAACGCTTAACGTTATATAGCACATCAGTAACACGTTTAACGTTATATAGTATTACGTTATAACTTTTAACGTTATATAGTATTACGTTATAAATTTTAACGTTATATAGCACATCAGTATAACGTATAACGTTATGTAGTATCACGTTTTAACGCTTAACGTTGTATAGCACATCAGCAAAGCGTATAAAGTTATATAGTATTACGTTATAACTTTTAACGTTATATAGCACATCAGTATAACGTATATCATTATATAGTATTACGTTATAACTTTTAATGTTATATAGCACATCAGTATATCGCATTACGCAATATAGTATTACGCTATAACTTTTAACGATATATAGCACATCAGCAAAACGTATAACGTTATATACTATTACGTTATAACTTTTAACGTTATATAGTATTACGATATAACGTATAACGTTATATAGTATTACGTTTTAAAGTTTAACGTTATATAGCACATGATTATAACGTGTAACGTTATATAGTATTACGTTATAACGCTTAACGTTATATAGCACATCAGTAACACGTTTAACGTTATATAGTATTACGTTTTAACGCTTAACGTTATATAGCACATCAGCAAAACGTATAACGTTATATGGTATTACGTATTAACTTTTAACATTATATAGCACATCAGTATATCGTATAAAGTAATATAGTATTACGTTATAACTTTTAACGTTATGTAGCACATCAGTATAACGTATAACATTATATAGTATTACGTTATAACTTTTAACGACATATAGCACATCAGTATATCGTATAACGTAATATAGTATTATGTTATAACTTTTAACGTTATATAGCACATCAGTATAACGTATAACGTTATATAGTATTACGTTTTACGCTTAACGTTCTATAGCACATCAGAAAAGCGTATAACGTTATATAGTATTACGTTATACCTTTCAACGTTATATAGCACATCAGTATAACGTATAACGTTATGTAGTATCACGTTTTAACGCTTAACGTTCTATAGCACATCAGCAAAGCGTATAAAGTTATATAGTATTACGTTATAACTTTTAACGTTATATAGCACATCAGTATAACGTATAAGGTTATATAGTAATACGTTATAACGTATAACTTTCTATAGCACATCAGCAAAACGTATAACGTTCTATGGTATTACGTCATAACTTTTATGCTTATATATCACATCAGCAAAACGGATAACGTTATATAGGATTACGTTATAACTTTTAACGTTTTATAGCACATCAGTATATCGCATTACGCAATATAGTATTACGTTATAACTTTTATCGATATATAGCACATCAGCAAAACGTATAACGTTATATATTATTACGTTATAACTTCTAACGTTATATAGCACATCAGTATAACGTATAACGTTATAAGATTTAACGTTATATGGTACTACGTTCTAATGTTCAACGTTATATAGTACTACGTTATAACGTTTAACGTCATGTAGCATATGAGTATGACGTATAACGTTATATAGTATTACGTTATAACTTTTAACGTTATATAGCACATCAGTATATCGCATTACGCAATATAGTATTACGCTATAACTTTTAACGATATATAGCACATCAGCAAAACGTATAACGTTATATACTATTACGTTATAACTTTTAACGTTATATAGTATTACGATATAACGTATAACGTTATATAGTATTACGTTTTAAAGTTTAACGTTATATAGCACATGATTATAACGTGTAACGTTATATAGTATTACGTTATAACGCTTAACGTTATATAGCACATCAGTAACACGTTTAACGTTATATAGTATTACGTTTTAACGCTTAACGTTATATAGCACATCAGCAAAACGTATAACGTTATATGGTATTACGTATTAACTTTTAACATTATATAGCACATCAGTATATCGTATAAAGTAATATAGTATTACGTTATAACTTTTAACGTTATATAGCACATCAGTATAACGTATAACATTATATAGTATTACGTTATAACTTTTAACGACATATAGCACATCAGTATATCGTATAACGTAATATAGTATTATGTTATAACTTTTAACGTTATATAGCACATCAGTATAACGTATAACGTTATATAGTATTACGTTTTACGCTTAACGTTCTATAGCACATCAGAAAAGCGTATAACGTTATATAGTATTACGTTATAACTTTTAACTTTATATAGCACATCAGTATAACGTATAACATTATATAGTATTACGTTATACCTTTCAACGTTATATAGCACATCAGTATAACGTATAACGTTATGTAGTATCACGTTTTAACGCTTAACGTTCTATAGCACATCAGCAAAGCGTATAACGTTATATACTATTACGTTATAACTTTTAACGTTATATAGTATTACGATATAACGTATAACGTTATATAGTATTACGTTTTAAAGTTTAACGTTATATAGCACATGATTATAACGTGTAACGTTATATAGTATTACGTTATAACGCTTAACGTTATATAGCACATCAGTAACACGTTTAACGTTATATAGTATTACGTTTTAACGCTTAACGTTATATAGCACATCAGCAAAACGTATAACGTTATATGGTATTACGTATTAACTTTTAACATTATATAGCACATCAGTATATCGTATAAAGTAATATAGTATTACGTTATAACTTTTAACGTTATGTAGCACATCAGTATAACGTATAACATTATATAGTATTACGTTATAACTTTTAACGACATATAGCACATCAGTATATCGTATAACGTAATATAGTATTATGTTATAACTTTTAACGTTATATAGCACATCAGTATAACGTATAACGTTATATAGTATTACGTTTTACGCTTAACGTTCTATAGCACATCAGAAAAGCGTATAACGTTATATAGTATTACGTTATACCTTTCAACGTTATATAGCACATCAGTATAACGTATAACGTTATGTAGTATCACGTTTTAACGCTTAACGTTCTATAGCACATCAGCAAAGCGTATAAAGTTATATAGTATTACGTTATAACTTTTAACGTTATATAGCACATCAGTATAACGTATATCATTATATAGTATTACGTTATAACTTTTAACGTTATCTAGCACATCAGCATATCGCATTACGTAATATAGTATTACGCTATAACGCTTAACGTTATATAGTGTTACGTTATAACTTTTAACGTTATATGGCACGTCAGTATAACGTATAACGTTATATAGTATTACGTTATACCTTTCAACGTTATATAGCACATCAGTATAACGTATAAGGTTATATAGTAATACGTTATAACGTATAACTTTCTATAGCACATCAGCAAAACGTATAACGTTCTATGGTATTACGTCATAACTTTTATGCTTATATATCACATCAGCAAAACGGATAACGTTATATAGGATTACGTTATAACTTTTAACGTTTTATAGCACATCAGTATATCGCATTACGCAATATAGTATTACGTTATAACTTTTATCGATATATAGCACATCAGCAAAACGTATAACGTTATATATTATTACGTTATAACTTCTAACGTTATATAGCACATCAGTATAACGTATAACGTTATAAGATTTAACGTTATATGGTACTACGTTCTAATGTTCAACGTTATATAGTACTACGTTATAACGTTTAACGTCATGTAGCATATGAGTATGACGTATAACGTTATATAGTATTACGTTATAACTTTTAACGTTATATAGCACATCAGTATATCGCATTACGCAATATAGTATTACGCTATAACTTTTAACGATATATAGCACATCAGCAAAACGTATAACGTTATATACTATTACGTTATAACTTTTAACGTTATATAGTATTACGATATAACGTATAACGTTATATAGTATTACGTTTTAAAGTTTAACGTTATATAGCACATGATTATAACGTGTAACGTTATATAGTATTACGTTATAACGCTTAACGTTATATAGCACATCAGTAACACGTTTAACGTTATATAGTATTACGTTTTAACGCTTAACGTTATATAGCACATCAGCAAAACGTATAACGTTATATGGTATTACGTATTAACTTTTAACATTATATAGCACATCAGTATATCGTATAAAGTAATATAGTATTACGTTATAACTTTTAACGTTATATAGCACATCAGTATAACGTATAACATTATATAGTATTACGTTATAACTTTTAACGACATATAGCACATCAGTATATCGTATAACGTAATATAGTATTATGTTATAACTTTTAACGTTATATAGCACATCAGTATAACGTATAACGTTATATAGTATTACGTTTTACGCTTAACGTTCTATAGCACATCAGAAAAGCGTATAACGTTATATAGTATTACGTTATAACTTTTAACTTTATATAGCACATCAGTATAACGTATAACATTATATAGTATTACGTTATACCTTTCAACGTTATATAGCACATCAGTATAACGTATAACGTTATGTAGTATCACGTTTTAACGCTTAACGTTCTATAGCACATCAGCAAAGCGTATAAAGTTATATAGTATTACGTTATAACTTTTAACGTTATATAGCACATCAGTATAACGTATATCATTATATAGTATTACGTTATAACTTTTAACGTTATATGGCACGTCAGTATAACGTATAACGTTATATAGTATTACGTTATACCTTTCAACGTTATATAGCACATCAGTATAACGTATAAGGTTATATAGTAATACGTTATAACGTATAATTTTCTATAGCACATCAGCAAAACGTATATCGTTCTATGGTATTACGTCATAACTTTTATGCTTATATATCACATCAGCAAAACGGATAACGTTATATAGGATTACGTTATAACTTTTAACGTTTTATAGCACATCAGTATATCGCATTACGCAATATAGTATTACGTTATAACTTTTATCGATATATAGCACATCAGCAAAACGTATAACGTTATATATTATTACGTTATAACTTCTAACGTTATATAGCACATCAGTATAACGTATAACGTTATAAGATTTAACGTTATATGGTACTACGTTCTAACGTTCAACGTTATATAGTACTACGTTATAACGTTTAACGTCATGTAGCATATGAGTATGACGTATAACGTTATATAGTATTACGTTATAACTTTTAACGTTATATAGCACATCAGTATATCGCATTACGCAATATAGTATTACGTTATAACTTTTAACGATATATAACACATCAGCAAAACGTATAACGTTATATACTATTACGTTATAACTTTTAACGTTATATAGCACATCAGTATAACGTATATCATTATATAGTATTACGTTATAACTTTTAACGTTATCTAGCACATCAGCATATCGCATTACGTAATATAGTATTACGCTATAACGCTTAACGTTATATAGTGTTACGTTATAACTTTTAACGTTATATGGCACGTCAGTATAACGTATAACGTTATATAGTATTACGTTATACCTTCAACGTTATATAGCACATCAGTATAACGTATAAGGTTATATAGTAATACGTTATAACGTATAACTTTCTATAGCACATCAGCAAAACGTATAACGTTCTATAGTATTTCATCATAACTTTTATGCTTATATATCACATCAGCAAAACGGATAACGTTATATAGTATTACGTTATAAATTTAACGTTTTATAGCACATCAGTATATCGCATTACGCAATATAGTATTACGTTATAACATTTATCGATATATAGCACATCAGCAAAACGTATAACGTTATATATTATTACGTTATAACTTCTAACGTTATATAGCACATCAGTATAACGTATAACGTTATAAGATTTAACGTTATATGGTACTACGTTCTAACGTTCAACGTTATATAGTACTACGTTATAACGTTTAACGTCATGTAGCATATGAGTATGACGTATAACGTTATATAGTATTACGTTATACCTTTCAACGTTATATAGCACATCAGTATAACGTATAAGGTTATATAGTAATACGTTATAACTTTTAACATTATATTGCACATCAGTATATCGCATTACGCAATATAGTATTACGTTATAACTTTTATCGATATATAGCACATCAGCAAAACGTATAACGTTATATACTATTACGTTATAACTTTTAACGTTATATAGTATTACGATATACCGTATAACGTTATATAGTATTACGTTTCAAAGTTTAACGTTATATAGCACATGATTATAACGCTTAACGTTATATAGTGTTACGTTATAACTTTTAACGTTATATGGCACGTCAGTATAACGTATAACGTTCTATAGTATTACGTCATAACTTTTATCGTTATATAGCACATCACCAAAACGTATAAGGTTATATAGTAATACGTTATAACTATTAACGTTATATTGCACATCAGTATATCGCATTACGCAATATAGTATTACGTTATAACTTTTATCGATATATAGCACATCAGCAAAACGTATAACGTTATATATTATTACGTTATAACTTTTAATGTTATATAGCACATCAGTATATCGCATTACGCAATATAGTATTACGTTATAACTTTTAACGATATATAGCACATCAGCAAAACGTATAACGTTATATACTATTACGATATAACTTTTAACGTTATATAGTATTACGATATAACGTATAACGTTATATAGTATTACGTTTTAAAGTTTAACGTTATATAGCACATGATTATAACGTGTAACGTTATATAGTATTACGTTATAACGCTTAACGTTATATAGCACATCAGTAACACGTTTAACGTTATATAGTATTACGTTTTAACGCTTAACGTTATATAGCACATCAGGAAAACGTATAACGTTATATAATATTACGTATTAACTTTTAACATTATATAGCACATCAGTATATCGTATAAAGTAATATAGTATTACGTTATAACTTTTAACGTTATATAGCACATCAGTATAACGTATAACATTATATAGTATTACGTTATAACTTTTAACGACATATAGCACATCAGTATATCGTATAACGTAATATAGTATTATGTTATAACTTTTAACGTTATATAGCACATCAGTATAACGTATAACGTTATATAGTATTACGTTTTACGCTTAACGTTCTATAGCACATCAGAAAAGCGTATAACGTTATATAGTATTACGTTATAACTTTTAACTTTATATAGCACATCAGTATAACGTATAACATTATATAGTATTACGTTATACCTTTCAACGTTATAAGGCACATCAGTATAACGTATAACGTTATGTAGTATCACGTTTTAACGCTTAACGTTCTATAGCACATCAGCAAAGCGTATAAAGTTATATAGTATTACGTTATAACTTTTAACGTTATATAGCACATCAGTATAACGTATATCATTATATAGTATTACGTTATAACTTTTAACGTTATCTAGCACATCAGCATATCGCATTACGTAATATAGTATTACGCTATAACGCTTAACGTTATATAGTGTTACGGTATAACTTTTAACGTTATATGGCACGTCAGTATAACGTATAACGTTATATAGTATTACGTTATACCTTTCAACGTTATATAGCACATCAGTATAACGTATAAAATTATATAGTAATACGTTATAACGTATAACGTTCTATAGCACATCAGCAAATCGTATAACGTTCTATAGTATTACGTCATAACTTTTATCGTTATATAGCACCTCAGCAAAACGTATAACGTTATATAGTATTACGTATTAACTTTTAACATTATATAGCACATCAGTATATCGTATAAACTAATATAGTATTACGTTATAACTTTTAACGTTATATAGCACATCAGTATAACGTATAACATTATATAGTATTACGTTATAACTTTTAACGATATATAGCACATCAGTATATCGTATAACGTAATATAGTATTATGTTATAACTTTTAACGTTATATATCACATCAGTATAACGTATAACGTTATATAGTATTACGTTTTACGCTTAACGTTCTATAGCACATCCGAAAAGCGTATAACGTTATATAGTATTACGTTATAACGTTTAACGTTCTATAGCACTTCAGTAAAGCGTATAACGTTATATAGTATTACGTTGTAACTTTTAACGTTATATAGCACATCAGTATATCGTATAACGTAACATAGTATTACGTTATAACGCTTAACGTTATATAGTGCTGCATTATAAGTTTTAAAGTTATATGGCACGTCTGTATAACGTATAAAGATATATAGTATTTCGTTATACCCGTTATCGTTATATAGCACATCAGTATAACGCATAACGTTATATAGTATTACGTTATAACGTTTAACGCTCTATAGCACATCAGTATATCGTATAACGTAACATAGTATTACGTTATAACGCTTAACGTTATATAGTGTTACGTTATAACTTTTAACGTTATATGGCACGTCCGTATAACGTATAACGTAATATAGTATTACGTTATAACGCTTAACGTTCTATAGCACATCAGTATATCGTATAACGTAATATAGTATTACGTTATAACGCTTAACGTTATATAGTATTACGTTATAACGTATGACGTTATATGGTATTACGTTATAACGTATAGCGTTATATAGTATTACGTTATAAATTTTAACGTTATATAGTATTACGTTATAACTTTTAATGATATATAGCTCATCAGTAAAACGTATAACGTTATATAGTATTACGTTATAACTTTTAACGTTATATAGCACATCAGAATATCGTATAACGTAATATAGTATTACGTTATAACGCTTAACGTTCTATAGCACATCAGTATATAGTATAACGTTATATAGTATTACGTTATAACGCTTAACGATATATAGTATTACGTGATAACTTTTAACGTTCTATAGTATTACGATATAACGTATACAGTTATATAATATTATGACATAAGGTATAACGTTATATAGTATTACGTTATAACGCTTAACGTTATATAGTATTACGTTATAACTTTTAACGTTATATGGCCCGTCAGTATAACGTATAACATTATATAGTATTATGTTATAACTTTTATCGTCATATAGCACATCAGCATTACGTATAACGTTATATAGTATTACGTTATAACGCTTAACGTTCTATAGCACGTCCGCAGAACGTATAACGATATATAGTATTACGTCATAACTCTTAACGTTATATAGCACATCAGCAGAACGTATAACGTTATATAGTATTACGTTATAACTTTTAACGTTATATAGCACATCAGAATATCGTATAACGTAATATAGTATTACGTTATAACGCTTAACGTTCTATAGCACATCAGTATATAGTATAACGTTATATAGTATTACGTTATAACGCTTAACGATATATAGTATTACGTGATAACTTTTAACGTTTTATAGTATTACGATATAACGTATGAAGTTATATAATATTATGATATAATGTATAACGTTATATAGTATTACGTTATGACGTTTAACGATATAAGATTTAACGTTGTATGGTACTACTTTATAACGTTCAACGTTATATAGTGCTCCGTTATAACGTTTAACGTAATATAGCATATCAGTATAACGGAAACCGTTATATAGCATATCAGTATAACGTATACCGTTATATAGCAAATCAGTAAAACGTGTTACGCTATACAGTATTACGTTATAACGTTTAACGTTATATAGTATTACGATATAACGTATAACGGTATATAGTATTACGTTGTAACGTTTAACGTTATATAGCACATCAGTATAACGTATAACGTTATATAGTATTATGTTATAACTTTTAACGTTATATAGTATTAGGTTATGACGATTAACGTTATATAGCATGTCAGTATAACGTATAACGTTATATAGTACTACGTTGTAACGTTTAGCGTCATATAGCTTATCAGTATAACGCATACCGCTATATGGCACATCAGTATAACGTGTAACGTTATATAGTATTACGTTATAACTTTTAACGTTATATAGCACATCAGTATAACGTATAACGTTATATAGTATTACGTTATAACTTTTAACGTTATATAGCACATCAGTATATCGCATTACGCAATATAGTATTACGTTATAACTTTTAACGTTATATAGTATTACGATATAACGTATAACGTTATATAGTATTACGTTTTAAAGTTTAACGTTATATAGCACATCATTATAACGTATAACATTATATAGTATTATGTTATAGCTTTTATCGTCATATAGCACATCAGCATTACGTCTAACGTTATATAGTATTACGTTATAACGCTTAACGTTCTATAGCACATCAGCAAAACTTATAACGTTATATAGTATGACGTTATAATTTTTGACGTTATATAGCACATCAGTATAACGTGTAACGTTATATAGTATTACGTTATAACGCTTAACGTTATATAGCACATCAGTAACACGTTTAACGTTATATAGTATTACGTTATAACTTTTAACGTTATATAGCACATCAGTATAACGTATAACGTTATAAGATTTAACGTCATATGGTACTACGTTCTAACGTTCAACGGTATATAGTACTACGTTATAACGTTTAACGTCATGTAGCATATCAGTATAACGTATACCGTTATATAGCATATCAGTATAACTAATACCGTTATATAGCACATCAGTATAACGTCTAACGCTATACAGTATTACGTTATAACGTTTAACGTTATATAGTATTACGATATAACGTATAACGTTATATAGTATAACGTTATAAAGTTTAACGTTATATAGCACATCATTATAACGTGTAACGTTATATAGTATTACGTTATAACGCTTAACGTTATATAGCACATCAGTAACACGTTTAACGTTATATAGTATTACGTATTAACTTTTAACATTATATAGCACATCAGTATATCGTATAACGTAATATAGTATTACGTTATAACTTTTAACGTTATGTAGCACATCCGTATATCGTATAAAGTAATATAGTATTACGTTATAACTTTTAACGTTATATGGCACGTCAGTATAACGTATAACGTTATATAGTATTACGTTATACCTTTCAACGTTATATAGCACATCAGTATAACGTATAAGGTTATATAGTAATACGTTATAACGTATATCGTTCTATAGCACATCAGCAAAACGTATAACGTTATATATTATTACGTTATAACTTTTAACGACATATAGCACATCAGTATATCGTATAACGTAATATAGTATTATGTTATAACTTTTAACGTTATATAGCACATCAGTATAACGTATAACGTTATATAGTATTACGTTTTCCGCTTAACGTTCTATAGCACATCAGAAAAGCGTATAACGTTATATAGTATTACGTTATAACTTTTAACTTTATATAGCACATCAGTATAACGTATAACATTATATAGTATTACGTTATACCTTTCAACGTTATATAGCACATCAGTATAACGTATAAGGTTATATAGTAATACGTTATAACGTATATCGTTCTATAGCACATCAGCAAAACGTATAACGTTATATATTATTACGTTATAACATTTAATGTTATATAGCACATCAGTATATCGCATTACGCAATATAGTATTACGTTATAACTTTTAACGATATATAGCACATCAGCAAAACGTATAACGTTATATACTATTACGTTATAACTTTTAACGTTATATAGTATTACGATATAACGTATAACGTTATATAGTATTACGTTTTAAAGTTTAACGTTATATAGCACATGATTATAACGTGTAACGTTATATAGTATTACGTTATAAATTTTAACGTTATATAGTATTACGTTTTAACGCTTAACGTTATATAGTATTACGTATTAACTTTTAACATTATATAGCACATCAGTATATCGTATAAAGTAATATAGTATTACGTTATAACTTTTAACGTTATATAGCACATCAGTATAACGTATAACATTATATAGTATTACGTTATAACTTTTAACGACATATAGCACATCAGTATATCGTATAACGTAATATAGTATTACGTTATAACGCTTAACGTTCTATAGCACATCAGTATATAGTATAACGTTATATAGTATTACGTTATAACGCTTAACGATATATAGTATTACGTGATAACTTTTAACG
The DNA here is from genome assembly GCA_911622165.2 of Bombus sylvestris. NCBI lineage: Eukaryota > Metazoa > Arthropoda > Insecta > Hymenoptera > Apidae > Bombus > Bombus sylvestris. The sequence continues at coordinate 3,786,091 of OU443162.1, read as the reverse complement.
TTTTATAGTATTACGATATAACGTATGAAGTTATATAATATTATGATATAATGTATAACGTTATATAGTATTACGTTATGACGTTTAACGATATAAGATTTAACGTTGTATGGTACTACTTTATAACGTTCAACGTTATATAGTGCTCCGTTATAACGTTTAACGTAATATAGCATATCAGTATAACGGAAACCGTTATATAGCATATCAGTATAACGTATACCGTTATATAGCAAATCAGTAAAACGTGTTACGCTATACAGTATTACGTTATAACGTTTAACGTTATATAGTATTACGATATAACGTATAACGGTATATAGTATTACGTTGTAACGTTTAACGTTATATAGCACATCAGTATAACGTATAACGTTATATAGTATTATGTTATAACTTTTAACGTTATATAGTATTAGGTTATGACGATTAACGTTATATAGCATGTCAGTATAACGTATAACGTTATATAGTACTACGTTGTAACGTTTAGCGTCATATAGCTTATCAGTATAACGCATACCGTTATATGGCACATCAGTATAACGTGTAACGTTATATAGTATTACGTTATAACGTTTAACGCTCTATAGCACATCAGTATATCGTATAACGTAACATAGTATTACGTTATAACGCTTAACGTTATATAGTGTTACGTTATAACTTTTAACGTTATATGGCACGTCCGTATAACGTATAACGTAATATAGTATTACGTTATAACGCTTAACGTTCTATAGCACATCAGTATATCGTATAACGTAATATAGTATTACGTTATAACGCTTAACGTTCTATAGCACATCAGAATATCGTATAACGTAATATAGTATTACGTTATAACGCTTAACGTTCTATAGCACATCAGTATATAGTATAACGTTATATAGTATTACGTTATAACGCTTAACGATATATAGTATTACGTGATAACTTTTAACGTTCTATAGTATTACGATATAACGTATACAGTTATATAATATTATGACATAAGGTATAACGTTATATAGTATTACGTTATAACGCTTAACGTTATATAGTATTACGTTATAACTTTTAACGTTATATGGCCCGTCAGTATAACGTATAACATTATATAGTATTATGTTATAACTTTTATCGTCATATAGCACATCAGCATTACGTATAACGTTATATAGTATTAAGTTATAACGCTTAACGTTCTATAGCACGTCCGCAGAACGTATAACGATATATAGTATTACGTCATAACTCTTAACGTTATATAGCACATCAGCAGAACGTATAACGTTATATAGTATTACGTTATAACTTTTAACGTTATATAGCACATCAGAATATCGTATAACGTAATATAGTATTACGTTATAACGCTTAACGTTCTATAGCACATCAGTATATAGTATAACGTTATATAGTATTACGTTATAACGCTTAACGATATATAGTATTACGTGATAACTTTTAACGTTTTATAGTATTACGATATAACGTATGAAGTTATATAATATTATGATATAATGTATAACGTTATATAGTATTACGTTATGACGTTTAACGATATAAGATTTAACGTTGTATGGTACTACTTTATAACGTTCAACGTTATATAGTGCTCCGTTATAACGTTTAACGTAATATAGCATATCAGTATAACGGAAACCGTTATATAGCATATCAGTATAACGTATACCGTTATATAGCAAATCAGTAAAACGTGTTACGCTATGCAGTATTACGTTATAACGTTTAACGTTATATAGTATTACGATATAACGTATAACGGTATATAGTATTACGTTGTAACGTTTAACGTTATATAGCACATCAGTATAACGTATAACGTTATATAGTATTATGTTATAACTTTTAACGTTATATAGTATTAGGTTATGACGATTAACGTTATATAGCATGTCAGTATAACGTATAACGTTATATAGTACTACGTTGTAACGTTTAGCGTCATATAGCTTATCAGTATAACGCATACCGTTATATGGCACATCAGTATAACGTGTAACGTTATATAGTATTACGTTATAACTTTTAACGTTATATAGCACATCAGTATAACGTATAACGTTATATAGTATTACGTTATAACTTTTAACGTTATATAGCACATCAGTATATCGCATTACGCAATATAGTATTACGTTATAACTTTTAACGTTATATAGTATTACGATATAACGTATAACGTTATATAGTATTACGTTTTAAAGTTTAACGTTATATAGCACATCATTATAACGTATAACATTATATAGTATTATGTTATAGCTTTTATCGTCATATAGCACATCAGCATTACGTCTAACGTTATATAGTATTACGTTATAACGCTTAACGTTCTATAGCACATCAGCAAAACTTATAACGTTATATAGTATGACGTTATAATTTTTGACGTTATATAGCACATCAGTATAACGTGTAACGTTATATAGTATTACGTTATAACGCTTAACGTTATATAGCACATCAGTAACACGTTTAACGTTATATAGTATTACGTTATAACTTTTAACGTTATATAGCACATCAGTATAACGTATAACGTTATAAGATTTAACGTCATATGGTACTACGTTCTAACGTTCAACGGTATATAGTACTACGTTATAACGTTTAACGTCATGTAGCATATCAGTATAACGTATACCGTTATATAGCATATCAGTATAACTAATACCGTTATATAGCACATCAGTATAACGTGTAACGCTATACAGTATTACGTTATAACGTTTAACGTTATATAGTATTACGATATAACGTATAACGTTATATAGTATAACGTTATAAAGTTTAACGTTATATAGCACATCATTATAACGTGTAACGTTATATAGTATTACGTTATAACGCTTAACGTTATATAGCACATCAGTAACACGTTTAACGTTATATAGTATTACGTATTAACTTTTAACATTATATAGCACATCAGTATATCGTATAACGTAATATAGTATTACGTTATAACTTTTAACGTTATGTAGCACATCCGTATATCGTATAAAGTAATATAGTATTACGTTATAACTTTTAACGTTATATGGCACGTCAGTATAACGTATAACGTTATATAGTATTACGTTATACCTTTCAACGTTATATAGCACATCAGTATAGCGTATAAGGTTATATAGTATTATGTTATAACTTTTAACGTTATATAGCACATCAGTATAACGTATAACGTTATATAGTATTACGTTTTCCGCTTAACGTTCTATAGCACATCAGAAAAGCGTATAACGTTATATAGTATTACGTTATAACTTTTAACTTTATATAGCACATCAGTATAACGTATAACATTATATAGTATTACGTTATACCTTTCAACGTTATATAGCACATCAGTATAACGTATAAGGTTATATAGTAATACGTTATAACGTATATCGTTCTATAGCACATCAGCAAAACGTATAACGTTATATATTATTACGTTATAACTTTTAATGTTATATAGCACATCAGTATATCGCATTACGCAATATAGTATTACGTTATAACTTTTAACGATATATAGCACATCAGCAAAACGTATAACGTTATATACTATTACGTTATAACTTTTAACGTTATATAGTATTACGATATAACGTATAACGTTATATAGTATTACGTTTTAAAGTTTAACGTTATATAGCACATGATTATAACGTGTAACGTTATATAGTATTACGTTATAAATTTTAACGTTATATAGCACATCAGTATAACGTATAACGTTATATAGTATTACGTTTTAACGCTTAACGTTATATAGCACATCAGCAAAACGTATAACGTTATATAGTATTACGTATTAACTTTTAACATTATATAGCACATCAGTATATCGTATAAAGTAATATAGTATTACGTTATAACTTTTAACGTTATATAGCACATCAGTATAACGTATAACATTATATAGTATTACGTTATAACTTTTAACGACATATAGCACATCAGTATATCGTATAACGTAATATAGTATTACGTTATAACGCTTAACGTTCTATAGCACATCAGTATATAGTATAACGTTATATAGTATTACGTTATAACGCTTAACGATATATAGTATTACGTGATAACTTTTAACGTTTTATAGTATTACGATATAACGTATGAAGTTATATAATATTATGATATAATGTATAACGTTATATAGTATTACGTTATGACGTTTAACGATATAAGATTTAACGTTGTATGGTACTACTTTATAACGTTCAACGTTATATAGTGCTCCGTTATAACGTTTAACGTAATATAGCATATCAGTATAACGGAAACCGTTATATAGCATATCAGTATAACGTATACCGTTATATAGCAAATCAGTAAAACGTGTTACGCTATACAGTATTACGTTATAACGTTTAACGTTATATAGTATTACGATATAACGTATAACGGTATATAGTATTACGTTGTAACGTTTAACGTTATATAGCACATCAGTATAACGTATAACGTTATATAGTATTATGTTATAACTTTTAACGTTATATAGTATTAGGTTATGACGATTAACGTTATATAGCATGTCAGTATAACGTATAACGTTATATAGTACTACGTTGTAACGTTTAGCGTCATATAGCTTATCAGTATAACGCATACCGTTATATGGCACATCAGTATAACGTGTAACGTTATATAGTATTACGTTATAACTTTTAACGTTATATAGCACATCAGTATATCGCATTACGCAATATAGTATTACGTTATAACTTTTAACGTTATATAGTATTACGATATAACGTATAACGTTATATAGTATTACGTTTTAAAGTTTAACGTTATATAGCACATCATTATAACGTATAACATTATATAGTATTATGTTATAGCTTTTATCGTCATATAGCACATCAGCATTACGTCTAACGTTATATAGTATTACGTTATAACGCTTAACGTTCTATAGCACATCAGCAAAACTTATAACGTTATATAGTATGACGTTATAATTTTTGACGTTATATAGCACATCAGTATAACGTGTAACGTTATATAGTATTACGTTATAACGCTTAACGTTATATAGCACATCAGTAACACGTTTAACGTTATATAGTATTACGATATAACGTATAACGTTATATAGTATTACGTTATAAAGTTTAACGTTATATAGCACATCATTATAACGTGTAACGTTATATAGTATTACGTTATAACGCTTAACGTTATATAGCACATCAGTAACACGTTTAACGTTATATAGTATTACGTATTAACTTTTAACATTATATAGCACATCAGTATATCGTATAACGTAATATAGTATTACGTTATAACTTTTAACGTTATGTAGCACATCCGTATATCGTATAAAGTAATATAGTATTACGTTATAACTTTTAACGTTATATGGCACGTCAGTATAACGTATAACGTTATATAGTATTACGTTATACCTTTCAACGTTATATAGCACATCAGTATAACGTATAAGGTTATATAGTAATACGTTATAACGTATATCGTTCTATAGCACATCAGCAAAACGTATAACGTTATATACTATTACGTTATAACTTTTAACGTTATATAGTATTACGATATAACGTATAACGTTATATAGTATTACGTTTTAAAGTTTAACGTTATATAGCACATGATTATAACGTGTAACGTTATATAGTATTACGTTATAAATTTTAACGTTATATAGCACATCAGTATAACGTATAACATTATATAGTATTACGTTATAACTTTTAACGACATATAGCACATCAGTATATCGTATAACGTAATATAGTACTATGTTATAACTTTTAACGTTATATAGCACATCAGTATAACGTATAACGTTATATAGTATTACGTTTTACGCTTAACGTTCTATAGCACATCAGAAAAGCGTATAACGTTATATAGTATTACGTTATAACTTTTAACTTTATATAGCACATCAGTATAACGTATAACGTTATAAGATTTAACGTTATATGGTACTACGTTCTAACGTTCAACGTTATATAGTACTACGTAATAACGTTTAACGTCATGTAGCATATGAGTATGACGTATAACATTATATAGTATTACGTTATAACTTTTAACGTTATATAGCACATCAGTATATCGCATTACGCAATATAGTATTACGTTATAACTTTTAACGATATATAGCACATCAGCAAAACGTATAACGTTATATACTATTACGTTATAACTTTTAACGTTATATAGTATTACGATATAACGTATAACGTTATATAGTATTACGTTTTAAAGTTTAACGTTATATAGCACATGATTATAACGTGTAACGTTATATAGTATTACGTTATAACGCTTAACGTTATATAGCACATCAGTAACACGTTTAACGTTATATAGTATTACGTTATAACTTTTAACGTTATCTAGCACATCAGCATATCGCATTACGTAATATAGTATTACGCTATAACGCTTAACGTTATATAGTGTTACGTTATAACTTTTAACGTTATATGGCACGTCAGTATAACGTATAACGTTATATAGTATTACGTTATACCTTTCAACGTTATATAGCACATCAGTATAACGTATAAGGTTATATAGTAATACGTTATAACGTATAACGTTCTATAGCACATCAGCAAAACGTATAACGTTATATATTATTACGTTATAACTTTTAATGTTATATAGCACATCAGTATATCGCATTACGCAATATAGTATTACGTTATAACTTTTAACGATATATAGCACATCAGCAAAACGTATAACGTTATATACTATTACGTTATAACTTTTAACGTTATATAGTATTACGATATAACGCATAACGTTATATAGTATTACGTTTTAAAGTTTAACGTTATATAGCACATGATTATAACGTGTAACGTTATATAGTATTACGTTATAACGCTTAACGTTATATAGCACATCAGTAACACGTTTAACGTTATATAGTATTACGTTATAACTTTTAACGTTATATAGCACATCAGTATAACGTATAACATTATATAGTATTACGTTATAACTTTTAACGATATATAGCACATCAGTATATCGTATAACGTAATATAGTATTATGTTATAACTTTTAACGTTATATAGCACATCAGTATAAAGTATAACGTTATATAGTATTACGTTTTACGCTTAACGTTCTATAGCACATCCGAAAAGCGTATAACGTTATATAGTATTACGTTATACCTTTTAACTTTATATAGCACATCAGTATAACGTATAACATTATATAGTATTACGTTATAACTTTTAACGATATATAGCACATCAGCAAAACGTATAACGTTATATACTATTACGTTATAACTTTTAACGTTATATAGTATTACGATATAACGCATAACGTTATATAGTATTACGTTTTAAAGTTTAACGTTATATAGCACATGATTATAACGTGTAACGTAATATAGTATTATGTTATAACTTTTAACGTTATATAGCACATCAGTATAAAGTATAACGTTATATAGTATTACGTTTTACGCTTAACGTTCTATAGCACATCCGAAAAGCGTATAACGTTATATAGTATTACGTTATACCTTTTAACTTTATATAGCACATCAGTATAACGTATAACATTATATAGTATTACGTTATACCTTTCAACGTTATATAGCACATCAGTATAACGTATAACGTTATGTAGTATCACGTTTTAACGCTTAACGTTCTATAGCACATCAGCAAAGCGTATAAAGGTATATAGTACTACGTTATAACGTTTAACGTCATGTAGCATATCAGTATGACGTATAACGTTATATAGTTTTACGTTATAACTTTTAACGTTATATAGCACATCAGTATATCGCATTGCGCAATATAGTATTACGTTATAAATTTTAACGTTATATAGCACATCAGTATATCGTATAACGTAATATAGTATTATGTTATAGCTTTTAACGTTATATAGCACATCAGTATATCGTATAACGTTATATAGTATTACGTTTTACGCTTAACGTTCTATAGCACATCAGAAAAGCGTATAACGTTATATAGTATTACGTTATAACTTTTAACGTTATATAGCACATCAGTATAACGTATAACATTATATAGTATTACGTTATACCTTTCAACGTTGTATAGCACAGCAGTATAACGTATAACGTTATGTAGTATCACGTTTTAACGCTTAACGTGCTATAGCACATCAGCAAAGCGTATAAAGTTATATAGTATTACGTTATAACTTTTAACGTTATATAGCACATCAGTATAACGTATATCACTATATAGTATTACGTTATAACTTTTAACGTTATCTAGCACATCAGCATATCGCATTAAGTAATATAGTATTACGCTCTAACGCTTAACGTTATATAGTGTTACGTTATAACTTTTAACGTTATATGGCACGACAGTATAACGTATAACGTTATATAGTATTACGGTATACCTTTCAACGTTATATAGCACATCAGTATAACGTATAAGGTTATATAGTAATACGTTATAACGTATAACGTTCTATAGCACATCAGCAAAACGTATAACGTTATATATTATTACGTTATAACTTTTAACGTTATATAGCACATCAGTATAACGTATAACGTTATAAGATTTAACGTTATATGGTACTACGTTCTAACGTTCAAAGTTATATAGTACTACGTTATAACGTTTAACGTCATGTAGCATATCAGTATAACGTATACCGTTATATAGCATATCAGTATAACTTATACCGTTATATAGCACATCAGTATAACGTGTAACGCTATACAGTATTACGTTATAACGTTTAACGTTATATAGCATTACGATATAACGTATAACGTTATATAGTATTACGTTATAAAGTTTAACGTTATATAGCACATCATTATAACGTGTAACGTTATATAGCATATCAGAATAACGTATACCGTTATATGGCACATCAGTATAACGTGTAACGTTATATACTATTACGTTATAACTTTTAACGTTCTATAGCACATCAGCAAAACGTATAACGTTATATAGTATGACGTTATAATTTTTAACGTTATATAGTATTACGTTATAACGCTTAACGTTATATAGCACATCAGTAACACGTTTAACCTTATATAGTATTACGTTATAACTTTTAACGTTATATAGTATTACGTTATAAATTTTAACGTTATATAGCACATCAGTATATCGTATAACGTAATATAGTATTACGTTATAACTTTTCACGTTATATAGCACATCCGTATATCGTATAAAGTAATATAGTATTACGTTCTAACTTTTAACGTTATATAGCATATCAGTATAACTTATACCGTTATATAGCACATCAGTATAACGTGTAACGCTATACAGTATTACGTTATAACGTTTAACGTTATATAGCATTACGATATAACGTATAACGTTATATAGTATTACGTTATAAAGTTTAACGTTATATAGCACATCATTATAACGTGTAACGTTATATAGCATATCAGAATAACGTATACCGTTATATGGCACATCAGTATAACGTGTAACGTTATATACTATTACGTTATAACTTTTAACGTTCTATAGCACATCAGCAAAACGTATAACGTTATATAGTATGACGTTATAATTTTTAACGTTATATAGTATTACGTTATAACGCTTAACGTTATATAGCACATCAGTAACACGTTTAACCTTATATAGTATTACGTTATAACTTTTAACGTTATATAGTATTACGTTATAAATTTTAACGTTATATAGCACATCAGTATATCGTATAACGTAATATAGTATTACGTTATAACTTTTCACGTTATATAGCACATCCGTATATCGTATGAAGTAATATAGTATTACGTTCTAACTTTTAACGTTATATAGCATATCAGTATAACTTATACCGTTATATAGCACATCAGTATAACGTGTAACGCTATACAGTATTACGTTATAACGTTTAACGTTATATAGCATTACGATATAACGTATAACGTTATATAGTATTACGTTATAAAGTTTAACGTTATATAGCACATCATTATAACGTGTAACGTTATATAGCATATCAGTATAACGTATACCGTCATATAGCACATCTGCATTACGTCTCACGTTATATAGTATTACGTTATAACGCTTAACGTTCTATAGCACATCAGCAAAACGTATAACGTTATATAGTATGACGTTATAATTTTTAACGTTATATAGCACATCAGTATAACGTGTAACGTTATATAGTATTACGTTATAACGCTTAACGTTATATAGCACATCAGTAACACGTTTAACCTTATATAGTATTACGTTATAACTTTTAACGTTATATAGTATTACGTTATAAATTTTAACGTTATATAGCAAATCAGTATAACGTATAACATTATATAGTATTACGTTATAACTTTTAACGATATATAGCACATCAGTATATCGTATAACGTAATATAGTATTACGTTATAACTTTTCACGTTATATAGCACATCCGTATATCGTATAAAGTAATATAGTATTACGTTCTAACTTTTAACGTTATATAGCACATCAGTATAACGTATAACGTTATAAGATTTAACGTTATATGGTACTACGTTCTAACTATCAACGTTATATAGTACTACGTTATAACGTTTACCGTCATATAGCATATCAGTATAACGTATACCGTTATATAGCATATCAGTATAACTTATACCGTTATATAGCACATCAGTATAACGTGTAACGCTATACAGTATTACGTTATAACGTTTAACGTTATATAGTATTACGATATAACGTATAACGTTATATAGTATTACGTTATAAAGTTTAACGTTATATAGCACATCATTATAACGTGTAACGTTATATAGTATTACGTTATAAATTTTAACGTTATATAGCACATGATTATAACGTGTAACGTTATATAGTATTACGTTATAACGCTTAACGTTATATAGCACATCAGTAACACGTTTAACGTTATATAGTATTACGTTATAACTTTTAACGTTATATAGTATTACGTTATAAATTTTAACGTTATATAGCACATCAGTATATCGTATAACGTAATATAGTATTATGTTATAACTTTTAACGTTCTATAGCACATCAGTATATCGTATAACGTTATATAGTATTACGTTTTACGCTTAACGTTCTATAGCACATCAGAAAAGCGTATAGCGTTATATAGTATTACGTTATAACTTTTAACGTTATATAGCACATCAGTATAACGTATAACATTATATAGTATTACGTTATACCTTTCAACGTTGTATAGCACATCAGTATAACGTATAGCGTTATGTAGTATCACGTTTTAACGCTTAACGTTCTATAGCACATCAGCAAAGCGTTTAAAGTTATATAGTATTACGTTATAACTTTTAACGTTATATAGCACATCAGTATAACGTATAACGTTATAAGATTTAACGTTGTATGGTACTACGTTCTAACGTTCAACGTTATATAGTACTACGTTATAACGTTTAACGTCATGTTGCATGTCAGTATAACGTATACCGTTATATAGCATATCAGTATAACTTATACCGTTATATAGCACATCAGTATAACGTGTAACGTTATATAGCATATCAGTATAACGTACACCGTTATATGGCACATCAGTATAACGTGTAACGTTATATAGTATTACGTTATAACGTTTAACGTTATATAGTATTACGATATAACGTATAACGTTATATAGTATTACGTTATAAAGTTTAACGTTATATAGCACATCATTATAACGTGTAACGTTATATAGCATATCAGTATAACGTATACCGTTATATGGCACATCAGTATAACGTGTAACGTTATATAGTATTACGTTATAACTTTTAACGTTATATAGCACATCAGTATAACGTATAACGTTATATAGTATTACGTTATAACTTTCAACGTTGTATAGCACATCAGTATAACGTATAGCGTTATGTAGTATCACGTTTTAACGCTTAACGTTCTATAGCACATCAGCAAAGCGTTTAAAGTTATATAGTATTACGTTATACCTTTTAACGTTATATAGCACATCAGTATAACGTATAACGTTATATAGTATTACGTTTTAACGCTTAACGTTATATAGCACATCAGCAAAACGTATAACGTTATATAGTATTACGTATAAACTTTTAACATAATATAGCACATCAGTATATCGTCTAAAGTAATATAGTATTACGTTATAACTTTTAACGTTATATAGCACATCAGTATAACGTATAACATTATATAGTATTACGTTATAACTTTTAACGATATATAGCACATCAGTATATCGTATAACGTAATATAGTATTATGTTATAACTTTTAACGTTATATAGCACATCAGTATAACGTATAACGTTATATAGTATTACGTTTTACGCTTAACGTTCTATAGCACATCAGAAAAGCGTATAACGTTATATAGTATTACGTTATAACTTTTAACTTTATATTGCTCATCAGTATAACGTATAACATTATATAGTATTACGTTATACCTTTCAACGTTATATAGCACATCAGTATAACGTATAACGTTATGTAGTATCACGTTTTAACGCTTAACGTTCTATAGCACATCAGCAAAGCGTATAAAGTTATATAGTACTACGTTATAACGTTTAACGTCATGTAGCATATGAGTATGACGTATAACGTTATATAGTATTACGTTATAACTTTTAACGTTATATAGCACATCAGTATATCGCATTACGCAATATAGTATTACGTTATAACTTTTAACGATATATAGCACATCAGCAAAACGTATAACGTTATATACTATTACGTTATAACTTTTAACGTTATATAGTATTACGATATAACGTATAACGTTATATAGTATTACGTTTCAAAGTTTAACGTTATATAGCACATGATTATAACGTGTAACGTTATATAGTATTACGTTATAACGCTTAACGTTATATAGCACATCAGTAACACGTTTAACGTTATATAGTATTACGTTATAACTTTTAACGTTATATAGTATTACGTTATAAATTTTAACGTTATATAGCACATCAGTATAACGTATAACGTTATGTAGTATCACGTTTTCACGCTTAACGTTCTAAAGCACATCAGCAAAGCGTATAAAGTTATATAGTATTACGTTATAACTTTTAACGTTATATAGCACATCAGTATAACGTATATCATTATATAGTATTACGTTATAACTTTTAACGTTATCTAGCACATCAGCATATCGCATTACGTAATATAGTATTACGCTATAACGCTTAACGTTATATAGTGTTATGTTATAACTTTTAACGTTATATGGCACGTCAGTATAACGTATAACGTTATATAGTATTACGTTATACCTTTCAACGTAATATAGCACATCAGTATAACGTATAAGGTTATATAGTAATACGTTATAACGTATAACGATCTATAGCACATCAGCAAAACGTATAACGTTCTATAGTATTACGTTACAACTTTTAACGTTATATAGTATTACGATATAACGTATAACGTTATATAGTATTACGTTTTAAAGTTTAACGTTATATAGCACATGATTATAACGTGTAACGTTATATAGCACATGATTATAACGTGTAACGTTATATAGTATTACGTTATAACGCTTAACGTTATATAGCACATGAGTAACACGTTTAACGTTATATAGTATTACGTTATAACTTTTAACGTTATATAGTATTACGTTATAAATTTTAACGTTATATAGCACATCAGTATAACGTATAACGTTATGTAGTATCACGTTTTGACGCTTAACGTTCTATAGCACATCAGCAAAGCGTATAAAGTTATATAGTATTACGTTATAACTTTTAACGTTATATATCACATCAGTATAACGTATATCATTATATAGTATTACGTTATAACTTTTAACGTTATCTAGCACATCAGCATATCGCATTACGTAATATAGTATTACGCTATAACGCTTAACGTTATATAGTGTTATGTTATAACTTTTAACGTTATATGGCACGTCAGTATAACGTATAACGTTATATAGTATTACGTTATACCTTTCAACGTTATATAGCACATCAGTATAACGTATAAGGTTATATAGTAATACGTTATAACGTATAACGTTCTATAGCACATCAGCAAAACGTATAACGTTCTATAGTATTACGTCATAACTTTTATCGTTATATAGCACATCAGCAAAACGTATAACGTTATATAGTATTACGTTATAACTTTTAACGTTATATTGCACATCAGTATATCGCATTACGCAATATAGTATTACGTTATAACTTTTATCGATATATAGCACATCAGCAAAACGTATAACGTTATATATTATTACGTTATAACTTTTAATGTTATATAGCACATCAGTATATCGCATTACGCAATATAGTATTACGTTATAACTTTTAACGATATATAGCACATCAGCAAAACGTATAACGTTATATAATATTACGTTATAACTTTTAACGTTATATAGTATTGCGATATAACGTATAACGTTATATAGTATTACGTTTTAAAGTTTAACGTTATATAGCACATGATTATAACGTGTAACGTTATATAGTATTACGTTATAACGCTTAACGTTATATAGCACATCAGTAACACCTTTAACGTTATATAGTATTACGTTATAACTTTTAACGTTATATAGTATTACGTTATAAATTTTAACGTTATATAGCACATCAGTATAACGTATAACGTTATATAGTATTACGTTTTAACGCTTAACGTTATATAGCACATCAGCAAAACGTATAACGTTATATAGTATTACGTATTAACTTTTAACATTATATAGCACATCAGTATATCGTATAAAGTAATATAGTATTACGTTATAACTTTTAACGTTATATGGCACGTCAGTATAACGTATAACGTTATATAGTATTACGTTATACCTTTCAACGTTATATAGCACATCAGTATAACGTATAAGGTTATATAGTAATACGTTATAACGTATAACGTTCTATAGCACATCAGCAAAACGTACAACGTTCTATAGTATTACGTTATAACTTTTAACGTTATATAGTATTACGATATAACGTATAACGTTATATAGTATTACGTTTTAAAGTTTAACGTTATATAGCACATGATTATAAAGTGTAACGTTATATAGTATTACGTTATAACGCTTAACGTTATATAGCACATCAGTAACACGTTTAACGTTATATAGTATTACGTTATAACTTTTAACGTTATATAGTATTACGTTATAAATTTTAACGTTATATAGCACCTCAGTATAACGTATAACGTTATGTAGTATCACGTTTTAACGCTTAACGTTCTATAGCACATCAGCAAAGCGTATAAAGTTATATAGTACTACGTTATAACGTTTAACGTCATGTAGCATATGAGTATGACGTATAACGTTATATAGTATTACGTTATAACTTTTAACGTTATATAGCACATCAGTATATCGCATTACGCAATACAGTGTTACGTTATAACTTTTAACGATATATAGCACATCAGCAAAACGTATAACGTTATATAGTATTACGTTATAACTTTTAACGCTATATAGTATCACGATATAACGTATAACGTTATATAGTATTACGTTTTAAAGTTTAACGTTATATAGCACATGATTATAACGTGTAACGTTATATAGTATTACGTTATAACGCTTAACGTTATATAGCACATCAGTATAACGTATAACGTTATATAGTATTACGTTATAACTTTTAACGTTATATAGCACATCAGTATATCGCATTACGCAATATAGTATTACGTTATAACTTTTAACGATATATAGCACATCAGTATAACGTATAACATTATATAGTATTACGTTATACCTTTCAACGTTGTATAGCACATCAGTATAACGTATATCGTTATGTAGTATCACGTTTTAACGCTTAACGTTCTATAGCACATCAGCAAAGCGTTTAAAGTTATATAGTATTACGTTATAACTTTTAACGTTATATAGCACATCAGTATAACGTATAACGTTATAAGATTTAACGTTGTATGGTACTACGTTCTAACGTTCAACGTTATATAGTACTACGTTATAACGTTTAACGTCATGTTGCATGTCAGTATAACGTATACCGTTATATAGCATATCAGTATAACTTATACCGTTATATAGCACATCAGTATAACGTGTAACGTTATATAGCATATCAGTATAACGTACACCGTTATATGGCACATCAGTATAACGTGTAACGTTATATAGTATTACGTTATAACGTTTAACGTTATATAGTATTACGATATAACGTATAACGTTATATAGTATTACGTTATAAAGTTTAACGTTATATAGCACATCATTATAACGTGTAACGTTATATAGCATATCAGTATAACGTATACCGTTATATGGCACATCAGTATAACGTGTAACGTTATATAGTATTACGTTATAACTTTTAACGTTATATAGCACATCAGTATAACGTATAACGTTATATAGTATTACGTTATAACTTTCAACGTTGTATAGCACATCAGTATAACGTATAGCGTTATGTAGTATCACGTTTTAACGCTTAACGTTCTATAGCACATCAGCAAAGCGTTTAAAGTTATATAGTATTACGTTATACCTTTTAACGTTATATAGCACATCAGTATAACGTATAACGTTATATAGTATTACGTTTTAACGCTTAACGTTATATAGCACATCAGCAAAACGTATAACGTTATATAGTATTACGTATAAACTTTTAACATAATATAGCACATCAGTATATCGTCTAAAGTAATATAGTATTACGTTATAACTTTTAACGTTATATAGCACATCAGTATAACGTATAACATTATATAGTATTACGTTATAACTTTTAACGATATATAGCACATCAGTATATCGTATAACGTAATATAGTATTATGTTATAACTTTTAACGTTATATAGCACATCAGTATAACGTATAACGTTATATAGTATTACGTTTTACGCTTAACGTTCTATAGCACATCAGAAAAGCGTATAACGTTATATAGTATTACGTTATAACTTTTAACTTTATATTGCTCATCAGTATAACGTATAACATTATATAGTATTACGTTATACCTTTCAACGTTATATAGCACATCAGTATAACGTATAACGTTATGTAGTATCACGTTTTAACGCTTAACGTTCTATAGCACATCAGCAAAGCGTATAAAGTTATATAGTACTACGTTATAACGTTTAACGTCATGTAGCATATGAGTATGACGTATAACGTTATATAGTATTACGTTATAACTTTTAACGTTATATAGCACATCAGTATATCGCATTACGCAATATAGTATTACGTTATAACTTTTAACGATATATAGCACATCAGCAAAACGTATAACGTTATATACTATTACGTTATAACTTTTAACGTTATATAGTATTACGATATAACGTATAACGTTATATAGTATTACGTTTCAAAGTTTAACGTTATATAGCACATGATTATAACGTGTAACGTTATATAGTATTACGTTATAACGCTTAACGTTATATAGCACATCAGTAACACGTTTAACGTTATATAGTATTACGTTATAACTTTTAACGTTATATAGTATTACGTTATAAATTTTAACGTTATATAGCACATCAGTATAACGTATAACGTTATGTAGTATCACGTTTTCACGCTTAACGTTCTAAAGCACATCAGCAAAGCGTATAAAGTTATATAGTATTACGTTATAACTTTTAACGTTATATAGCACATCAGTATAACGTATATCATTATATAGTATTACGTTATAACTTTTAACGTTATCTAGCACATCAGCATATCGCATTACGTAATATAGTATTACGCTATAACGCTTAACGTTATATAGTGTTATGTTATAACTTTTAACGTTATATGGCACGTCAGTATAACGTATAACGTTATATAGTATTACGTTATACCTTTCAACGTAATATAGCACATCAGTATAACGTATAAGGTTATATAGTAATACGTTATAACGTATAACGATCTATAGCACATCAGCAAAACGTATAACGTTCTATAGTATTACGTTACAACTTTTAACGTTATATAGTATTACGATATAACGTATAACGTTATATAGTATTACGTTTTAAAGTTTAACGTTATATAGCACATGATTATAACGTGTAACGTTATATAGCACATGATTATAACGTGTAACGTTATATAGTATTACGTTATAACGCTTAACGTTATATAGCACATGAGTAACACGTTTAACGTTATATAGTATTACGTTATAACTTTTAACGTTATATAGTATTACGTTATAAATTTTAACGTTATATAGCACATCAGTATAACGTATAACGTTATGTAGTATCACGTTTTGACGCTTAACGTTCTATAGCACATCAGCAAAGCGTATAAAGTTATATAGTATTACGTTATAACTTTTAACGTTATATATCACATCAGTATAACGTATATCATTATATAGTATTACGTTATAACTTTTAACGTTATCTAGCACATCAGCATATCGCATTACGTAATATAGTATTACGCTATAACGCTTAACGTTATATAGTGTTATGTTATAACTTTTAACGTTATATGGCACGTCAGTATAACGTATAACGTTATATAGTATTACGTTATACCTTTCAACGTTATATAGCACATCAGTATAACGTATAAGGTTATATAGTAATACGTTATAACGTATAACGTTCTATAGCACATCAGCAAAACGTATAACGTTCTATAGTATTACGTCATAACTTTTATCGTTATATAGCACATCAGCAAAACGTATAACGTTATATAGTATTACGTTATAACTTTTAACGTTATATTGCACATCAGTATATCGCATTACGCAATATGGTATTACGTTATAACTTTTATCGATATATAGCACATCAGCAAAACGTATAACGTTATATATTATTACGTTATAACTTTTAATGTTATATAGCACATCAGTATATCGCATTACGCAATATAGTATTACGTTATAACTTTTAACGATATATAGCACATCAGCAAAACGTATAACGTTATATAATATTACGTTATAACTTTTAACGTTATATAGTATTGCGATATAACGTATAACGTTATATAGTATTACGTTTTAAAGTTTAACGTTATATAGCACATGATTATAACGTGTAACGTTATATAGTATTACGTTATAACGCTTAACGTTATATAGCACATCAGTAACACCTTTAACGTTATATAGTATTACGTTATAACTTTTAACGTTATATAGTATTACGTTATAAATTTTAACGTTATATAGCACATCAGTATAACGTATAACGTTATATAGTATTACGTTTTAACGCTTAACGTTATATAGCACATCAGCAAAACGTATAACGTTATATAGTATTACGTATTAACTTTTAACATTATATAGCACATCAGTATATCGTATAAAGTAATATAGTATTACGTTATAACTTTTAACGTTATATGGCACGTCAGTATAACGTATAACGTTATATAGTATTACGTTATACCTTTCAACGTTATATAGCACATCAGTATAACGTATAAGGTTATATAGTAATACGTTATAACGTATAACGTTCTATAGCACATCAGCAAAACGTACAACGTTCTATAGTATTACGTTATAACTTTTAACGTTATATAGTATTACGATATAACGTATAACGTTATATAGTATTACGTTTTAAAGTTTAACGTTATATAGCACATGATTATAAAGTGTAACGTTATATAGTATTACGTTATAACGCTTAACGTTATATAGCACATCAGTAACACGTTTAACGTTATATAGTATTACGTTATAACTTTTAACGTTATATAGTATTACGTTATAAATTTTAACGTTATATAGCACCTCAGTATAACGTATAACGTTATGTAGTATCACGTTTTAACGCTTAACGTTCTATAGCACATCAGCAAAGCGTATAAAGTTATATAGTACTACGTTATAACGTTTAACGTCATGTAGCATATGAGTATGACGTATAACGTTATATAGTATTACGTTATAACTTTTAACGTTATATAGCACATCAGTATATCGCATTACGCAATACAGTGTTACGTTATAACTTTTAACGATATATAGCACATCAGCAAAACGTATAACGTTATATAGTATTACGTTATAACTTTTAACGCTATATAGTATCACGATATAACGTATAACGTTATATAGTATTACGTTTTAAAGTTTAACGTTATATAGCACATGATTATAACGTGTAACGTTATATAGTATTACGTTATAACGCTTAACGTTATATAGCACATCAGTATAACGTATAACGTTATATAGTATTACGTTATAACTTTTAACGTTATATAGCACATCAGTATATCGCATTACGCAATATAGTATTACGTTATAACTTTTAACGATATATAGCACATCAGTATAACGTATAACATTATATAGTATTACGTTATACCTTTCAACGTTGTATAGCACATCAGTATAACGTATATCGTTATGTAGTATCACGTTTTAACGCTTAACGTTCTATAGCACATCAGCAAAGCGTATAAAGTTATATAGTACTACGTTATAACGTTTAACGTCATGTAGCATATGAGTATGACGTATAACGTTATATAGCATTACGTTATAACTTTTAACGTTATATAGCACATCACTATATCGCATTACGCAATATAGTATTACGTTATAACTTTTAACGATATATAGCACATCAGCAAAAAGTATAACGTTATATACTATTACGTTATAACTCTTAACGTTATATGGTATTACGATATAACGTATAACGTTATATAGTATTACGTTTTAAAGTTTAACGTTATATAGCACATGATTATAACGTGTAACGTTATATAGTATTACGTTATAACGCTTAACGTTATATAGCACATCAGTAACACGTTTAAAGTTATATAGTATTACGTTATAACTTTTAACGTTATATAGTATTACGTTATAAATTTTAACGTTATATAGCACATCAGTATAACGTATAACGTTATGCAGTATCACGTTTTGACGCTTAACGTTCTATAGCACATCAGCAAAGCGTATAAAGTTATATAGTATTACGTTATAACTTTTAACGTCATATAGCACATCAGTATAACGTATATTATTATATAGTATTACGTTATAACTTTTAACGTTATCTAGCACATCAGCATATCGCATTACGTAATATAGTATTACGCTATAAGGCTTAGCGTTATATAGTGTTATGTTATAACTTCTAACGTTATATGGCACGTCAGTATAACGTATAACGTTATATATTATTACGTTATAACTTTTAATGTTATATAGCACATCAGTATATCGCATTACGCAATATAGTATTACGTTATAACTTTTAACGATATATAGCACATCAGCAAAACGTATAACGTTATATACTATTACGTTATAACTTTTAACGTTATATAGTATTACGATATAACGTATAACGTTATATAGTATTACGATATAACGTATAACGTTATATAGTATTACGTTTTAAAGTTTAACGTTATATAGCACATGATTGTAACGTGTAACGTTATATAGTATTACGTTATAACGCTTAACGTTATATAGCACATCAGTAACACGTTTAACGTTATATAGTATTACGTTATAACTTTTAACGTTATATAGTATTACGTTATAAATTTTAACGTTATATAGCACATCAGTATAACGTATAACGTTATGTAGTATCACGTTTTAACGCTTAACGTTCTATAGCACATCAGCAAAGCGTATAAAGTTATATAGTATTACGTTATAACTTTTAACGTTATATAGCACATCAGTATAACGTATATCATTATATAGTATTACGTTATAACTTTTAACGTTATCTAGCACATCAGCATATCGCATTACGTAATATAGTATTACGGTATAACGCTTAACGTTATATAGTGTTATGTTATAATTTTTAACGTTATATGGCACGTCAGTATAACGTATAACGTTATATAGTATTACGTTATACCTTTCAACGTTATATAGCACATCAGTATAACGTATAAGGTTATATAGTAATATGTTATAACGTATATCGTTCTATAGCATATCAGCAAAACGTATAACGTTCTATAGTATTACGTCATAACTTTTATCGTTATATAGCACATCAGCAAAACGTATAACGTTATATAGTATTACGTTATAACTTTTAACGTTATATAGCACATCAGTATATCGCATTACGCAATATAGTATTACGTTATAACTTTTATCGATATATAGCACATCAGCAAAACATATAACGTTATATATTATTACGTTATAACTTTTAATGTTATATAGCACATCAGTATATCGCATTACGCAATATAGTATTACGTTATAACTTTTAACGATATATAGCACATCAGCAAAACGTATAACGTTATATACTATTACGTTATAACTTTTAACGTTATATAGTATTACGATATAACGTATAACGTTATATAGTATTACGTTTTAAAGTTTAACGTTATATAGCACATGATTATAACGTGTAACGTTATATAGTATTACGTTATAACGCTTAACGTTATATAGCACATCAGTAACACGTTTAACGTTATGTAGTATTACGTTATAACTTTTAACGTTATATAGTATTACGTTATAAATTTTTACGTTATATAGCACATCAGTATAACGTATAACGTTATATAGTATTACGTTTTAACGCTTAACGTTATATAGCACATCAGCAAAACGTATAACGTTATATAGTATTACGTATTAACTTTTAACATTATATAGCACATCAGTATATCGTATAAAGTAATATAGTATTACGTTATAACTTTTAACGTTATATAGCACATCAGTATAACGTATAACATTATATAGTATTACGTTATACCTTTCAACGTTATATAGCACATCAGAAAAGCGTATACCGTTATATAGTATTACGTTATAACTTTTAACTATATATAGCACATCAGTATAACGTATAACATTATATAGTATTACGTTATACCTTTCAACGTTATATAGCACATCAGTATAACGTAGAACGTTATGTAGTATCACGTTTTAACGCTTAACGTTCTATAGCACATCAGCAAAACGTATAAAGTTATATAGTATTACGTTATAACTTTTAACGTTATATAGCACATCAGTATAACGTATATCATTATATAGTATTACGTTATAACTTTTAACGTTATCTAGCACATCAGCATATCGCATTACGTAATATAGTATTACGCTATAACGCTTAACGTTATATAATGTTACGTTATAACTTTTAACGTTATATGGCACGTCAGTATAACGTATAACGTTATATAGTATTACGTTATACCTTTCAACGTTATATAGCACATCAGTATAACGTATAAGGTTATATAGTAATACGTTATAACGTATAACGTTCTATAGCACATCAGCAAAACGTATAACGTTCTATAGTATTACGTTATAACTTTTAACGTTATATAGCACATCAGTATAACGTATAACGTTATAAGATTTAACGTTATATGGTACTACGTTCTAACGTTCAACGTTATATAGTACTACGTTATAACGTTTAACGTCATGTAGCATATCAGTATAACGTATACCGTTATATAGCATATCAGTATAACTTATACCGTTATATAGCACATCAGTATAACGTGTAACGCTATACAGTATTACGTTATAACGTTTAACGTTATATAGTATTACGATATAACGTATAACGATATATAGTATTACGATATAACGTATAACGTTATATAGTATTACGTTATAACTTTTAATGTTATATAGCACATCAGAAAAACGTATAACGTTATATAGTATTACGTTATAACTTTTAACATTATATAGTATTACGTTATAACGCTTTACGTTATATAGCACATCAGTAAAGCGTATAACGCTATATAGTATTACGTTATAACGCTTAACGTTATATAGTATTACGTTATAACTTTTAACGTTGTATGGCAAGTCAGTATAACGTATAACGTTATATAGTATTACGTTGTAACGCTTTACGTTATATAGCACATCAGAAAAACGTATAACGTTATATAGTATTACGTTATAACTTTTAACGTTATATAGCACATCAGTAAGGCGGATAACGTTATACAGTATTACGTCATAACTTTTAACGTTATATAGCGCATCAGTATAACGTATAACATTATATAGTATTACGTCATAGCTTTTAACGTTATATAGCACATCAGTATAACGTATAACGTTATATAGTATTACGTTATAACGCTTAACGTTAAATAGCACATCAGTAATACGTATAACGTTATATAGTATTACGTTATAACTTTTAACATTATATGGTATTACGTTATAACGCTTTACGTTATATAGCACATCAGTAAAGCGTATAACGTTATATAGTATTACGTTATAACGCTTAACGTTATATAGTATTACGTTATAACTTTTAACGTTGTATGGCAAGTCAGTATAACGTATAACGTTATATAGTATTACGTTGTAACGCTTTACGTTATATAGCACATCAGTAAAACGTATAACGTTATATAGTATTACGTTATAACGCTTAACGTTATACAGCACATCAGTAAAGCGTATAACGCTATATAGTATTACGTTATAACGCTTTACGTTATATAGCACATCAGTAAAACGTATAACGTTATATAGTATTACGTTATAACGCTTTACGTTATATAGCACATCAGTAAAACGTATAACGTTATATAGTATTACGTTATAACGCTTAACGTTATATAGTATTACGTTATAACTTTTAACGTTGTATGGCACGTCAGTAAAACGTATAACGTTATATAGTATTACGTTATAACGCTTTACGTTATATAGCACATCAGTAAAACGTATAACGTTATATAGTATTACGTTATAACGCTTAACGTTATACAGCACATCAGTAAAGCGTATAACGCTATATAGTATTACGTTATAACGCTTTACGTTATATAGCACATCAGTAAAACGTATAACGTTATATAGTATTACGTTATAACGCTATACGTTATATAGCACATCAGTAAAACGTATAACGTTATATAGTATTACGTTATAACGCTTAACGTTATATAGTATAACATTATAACTTTTAACGTTGTATGGCAGGTCTGTATAACGTATATCGTTATATAGTAGTACGTTATAACGCTTAACGTTCTATAGCACATCAGCAAAACGTATAACGTTTTATAGTATTAGGTCATAGCTTTTAACGTTATATAGCACATCAGTTTAACGTATAACGTTATATAGTATTACGCTAGAACGCTTTACGTTATATAGCACATCAGTAAAGCGGTTAACGTTATATAGTATTACGTCATAACTTTTAGCGTTATATAGCACATCAGGAAAACGTATAACGTTGTATAGTATTACGTTATAACTTTTAACGTTATATAGTATTATGTTATAACGATTAACGTCATATAGCACATCAGTATAACGTATAACGATATATAGTATTACGTTATACCTTTTAACGTTATATAGCACATCAGTATAACGTATAACGTTATATAGTATTACGTTATAACATTTAACGTTGTATGGCACGTCAGTAAAACGTATAACGTTATATAGTATTACGTTATAACGCTTAACGTTATATAGCACATCAGTAAAGCGTATAACGCTACATAGTATTACGTTATAACGCTTTACGTTATATAGCACATCAGTAAAACGTATAACGTTATATAGTATTACGTTATAACACTTTACGTTATATAGCACATCAGTAAAACGTATAACATTATGTAGTATTACGTTATAACTTTTAACATTATATAGTATTACGTTATAACGCTTTACGTTATATAGCACATCAGTAAAGCGTGTAACGTTATATAGTATTACGTTATAACGCTTAACGTTATATAGTATTACGTTATAACTTTTAACGTTGTATGGCACGTCAGTAAAACGTATAACGTTATATAGTATTACGTTATAACGCTTAACGTTATATAGCACATCAGTAAAGCGTATAACGCTACATAGTATTACGTTATAACGCTTAACGTTATATAGCACATCATTAAAACGTATAACGTTATGTAGTATTAAGTTATAACGCTTTACGTTATATAGCACATCAGTAAAACGTATAACGTAATATAGTATTACGTTATAACGCTTAACGTTAAATAGTATTACGCTATAACTTTTAGATGTATAAAGCACTTAAGTATAATGTATAATTTTCTCTAGCATAACCTTATACCGTATAACGTTATGTAGTATTACGTTATAACCTTTAACGTTATATAGCACATCAGTAAAGCGGATAACGTTATGTAGTATTACGTCATAACTTTTAACGTTATATAGCACATCAGTATAACGTATAACGTCATATAGTATTACGTTATAACGCTTAACGTTAAATAGCACATCAGTAATACGTATAACGTTATATAGAATTACGTTATAACTTTTAACATTATATAGTATTACGTTATAACGCGTTACGTTATATAGCACATCAGTAAAGCGTATAACGTTATATAGTATAACGTTGTAACGCTTTACGTTATATAGCACATCAGAAAAACGTATAACGTTATATAGTATTACGTTATAACTTTTAAAGTTATATAGCACATCAGTAAAGCGGATAACGTTATATAGTATTACGTCATAACTTTTAACGTTATATAGCGCATCAGTATAACGTATAACATTATATAGTATTACGTCATAGCTTTTAACGTTATATAGCACATCAGTATAACGTATAACGTTGTATAGTATTACGTTATAACGCTTAACGTTATATAGCACATCAGTATAACGTATAACGTTATATAGTTTAACGTTATAACGCTTTACGTTATATAGTATTACGTTATAACTTTTAACGATATATAGCACATCAGTATAGCATATAACATTATATAGTATTACGTTATAACATATAATGTTATATAGCACATCAGTATAACGTATAACGTTATATAGTATTACGATATAACTTTTAACGTTATATAGCGCATCAGTAAAGCGGATAACGTTATGTAGTATTACGTCATAACTTTTAACGTTATATAGCACATCAGTATAACGTATAACGTCATATAGTATTACGTTATAACGCTTAACGTTAAATAGCACATCAGTAATACGTATAACGTTATATAGTATTACGTTATAACTTTTAACATTATATAGTATTACGTTATAACGCTTTACGTTATATAGCACATCAGTAAAGCGTGTAACGTTATATAGTATTACGTTATAACGCTTAACGTTATATAGTATTACGTTATAACTTTTAACGTTGTATGGCGCGTCAGTAAAACGTATAACGTTATATAGTATTACGTTATAACGCTTAACGTTATATAGCACATCAGTAAAGCGTATAACGCTACATAGTATTACGTTATAACGCTTAACGTTATATAGCACATCAGTAAAACGTATAACGTTATATAGTATTACGTTATAACGCTTTACGTTATATAGCACATCAGTATAACGTATAACATTATATAGTATTACGTTATACCTTTTAACGTTATATAGCACATCAGTAAAACGTATAACGTTATATAGTACTACGTTATAACTTTTAACGTTATATAGTATTATGTTATAACGATTAACGTCATATAGCACATCAGTATAACGTATAACATTATATAGTATTACGTTATACCTTTTAACGTTATATAGCACATCAGTAAAACGTATAACGTTATATAGTATTACGTTATAACTTTTAACGTTATATAGTATTACGTTATAACGCTTAACGTTATATAGCACATCAGCAAAGCGTATAACGTTATATAGTATTCCGTTATAACTTTTACCTTTATATAGCACATCAGTATAACGTATAACATTATATAGTATTGCGTTATAACTTTTAACGTTATATAGCACATCAGTAAAGCGGATAACGTTATATAGAATTACGTCATAACTTTTAACGTTATATAGCGCATCAGTATAACGTATAACATTATATAGTATTACGTTATAACTTTTAGCGTTATATAGCACATCAGTATAACGTATAACGTTATATAGTATTACGTTATAACGCTTAACGTTAAATAGTATTACGCTATAACTTTTAAATGTATAAAGCACTTAAGTATAATGTATAATTTTCTATAGCATAACCTTATACCGTATAACGTTATGTAGTATTATGTTATAACCTTTAACGTTATATAGCGCAGCAGTATAACGTATAACATTATATAGTATTACGTTATAACTTTTAACGTTTTATAGCACATCAGTATATCGCATAACGTAATATAGTATTACGTTATAACGCTTAACGTTAAATAGCACATCAGTAATACGTATAACGTTATATAGTATTACGTTGTAACGCTTTACGTTATATAGCACATAAGAAAAACGTATAACGTGATATAGTATTACGTTATAACTTTTAACGTTATATAGCTCATCAGTAAAGCGGATAACGTTATATAGTATTACGTCATAACTTTTAACGTTATATAGCGCATCAGTATAACGTATAACATTATATAGTATTACGTCATAGCTTTTAACGTTATATAGCACATCAGTATGACGTATAACGTTATATAGTATTACGTTATAAGGCTTAACGTTATATAGTATTACATTATAACTTTTAACGTTGTATGGCACGTCAGTAAAACGTATAACGCTATATAGTATTACGTCATAACGCTTTACGTTATATAGCACATCAGTAAAACGTATACCGTTATATAGTATTACGTTATAACGCTTTACGTTATATAGCACATCAGTAAAACGTATAACATTATGTAGTATTACGTTATAACTTTTAATGTTATATAGCACATCAGTAAAACGTATAACGTAATATAGTATTACGTTATAACGCTTAACGTTAAATAGTATTACGCTATAACTTTTAAATGTATAAAGCACTTAAGTATAATGTATAATTTTCTATAGCATAACCTTATACCGTATAACGTTATGTAGTGTTACGTTATAACCTTTAACGTTATATAGCACATCAGTAAAGCGGATAACGTTATATAGTATTACGTCATAACTTTTAACGTTATATAGCACATCAGTATAACGTATAACGTTATATAGTATTACGTTATAACGCTTAACGTTAAATAGCACATCAGTAATACGTATAACGTTATATAGTATTACGTTATAGCTTTTAACATTATATAGTATTACGTTATAACGCTTTACGTTATATAGCACATCAGAAAAGCGTATAACGTTATATAGTATTACGTTATAACGCTTAACGTTATATAGTATTACGTTATAACTTTTAACGTTGTATGGCAAGTCAGTATAACGTATAACGTTATATAGTATAACGTTATAACGCTTTACGTTATATAGTATTACGTTATAACTTTTAACGATATATAGCACATCAGTATAGCATATAACATTATATAGTATTACGTTATAACATATAATGTTATATAGCACATCAGTATAACGTATAACATTATATAGTATTACGATATAACTTTTAACGTTATATAGCACATCAGTATAACGTATAACATTATATAGTATTACGTTATACCTTTTAACGTTATATAGCACATCAGTAAAACGTATAACGTTATATAGTGTTACGTTATAACTTTTAACGTTATATAGTATTATGTTATAACGATTAACGTCATACAGCACATCAGTATAACGTATAACGTTATATAGTATTACGTTATACCTTTTAACGTTATATAGCACATCAGTAAAACGTATAACGTTATATAGTATTACGTTATAACTTTTAACATTATATAGTATTACGTTATAGCGCTTAACGTTATATAGCACATCAGCAAAGCGTATAACGTTATATAGTATTCCGTTATAACGCTTAACGTTAAATGGCACATAAGTAATACGTATAACGTTATATAGTATTACGTTATAACTTTTAACATTATATAGTATTACGTTATAACGCTTTCCGTTATATAGCACATCAGTACAGCGTATAACGTTATATAGTATTACGTTATAACGCTTAACGTTATATAGTATTACGTTATAACTTTTAACGCTGTATGGCAAGTCAGTATAACGTATAACGTTATATAGTATTACGTTGTAACGCTTTACGTTATATAGCACATCAGAAAA
This sequence comes from Bombus sylvestris, assembly GCA_911622165.2. NCBI lineage: Eukaryota > Metazoa > Arthropoda > Insecta > Hymenoptera > Apidae > Bombus > Bombus sylvestris. Next base: position 3,756,109 of record OU443162.1, on the reverse strand, counting down.
ACGTATAACGTTATATAGTATTAGGTTATAACTTTTAACGTTATATAGCACATCAGTAAAGCAGATAACGTTATATAGTATTACGTCATAACTTTTAACGTTATATAGCGCATCAGTATAACGTATAACATTATATAGTATTGCGTCATAGCTTTTAACGTTATATAGCACATCAGTATAACGTATAACGTTATATAGTATTACGTTATAACGCTTAACGTTATATAGTATTACGTTATAACTTTTAACGTTGTATGGCACGTCAGTAAAACGTATAACGTTATATAGTATTACGTTATAACGCTTTACGTTATATAGCACATCAGTAAAACGTATAACGTTATATAGTATTACGTTATAACGCTTAACGTTATATAGCACATCAGTAAAGCGTATAACGCTATATATTATTACGTTATAACGCTTTACGTTATATAGCACATCAGTAAAGCGTATAACGCTATATATTATTACGTTATAACGCTTTACGTTATATAGCACATCAGTAAAACGTATAACGTTATATAGTATTACGTTATAACTTTTAACATTATATAGTATTACGTTATAACGCTTTACGTTATATAGCACATCAGTACAGCGTATAACGTTATATAGTATTACGTTATAACGCTTAACGTTATATAGTATTACGTTATAACTTTTAACGTTATATAGCACATCAGTAAAACGTATAACGTTATATAGTGTTACGTTATAACTTTTAACGTTATATAGTATTATGTTATAACGATTAACGTCATACAGCACATCAGTATAACGTATAACGTTATATAGTATTACGTTATACCTTTTAACGTTATATAGCACATCAGTAAAACGTATAACGTTATATAGTATTACGTTATAACTTTTAACATTATATAGTATTACGTTATAGCGCTTAACGTTATATAGCACATCAGCAAAGCGTATAACGTTATATAGTATTCCGTTATAACGCTTAACGTTAAATGGCACATAAGTAATACGTATAACGTTATATAGTATTACGTTATAACTTTTAACATTATATAGTATTACGTTATAACGCTTTCCGTTATATAGCACATCAGTACAGCGTATAACGTTATATAGTATTACGTTATAACGCTTAACGTTATATAGTATTACGTTATAACTTTTAACGCTGTATGGCAAGTCAGTATAACGTATAACGTTATATAGTATTACGTTGTAACGCTTTACGTTATATAGCACATCAGAAAAACGTATAACGTTATATAGTATTAGGTTATAACTTTTAACGTTATATAGCACATCAGTAAAGCAGATAACGTTATATAGTATTACGTCATAACTTTTAACGTTATATAGCGCATCAGTATAACGTATAACATTATATAGTATTGCGTCATAGCTTTTAACGTTATATAGCACATCAGTATAACGTATAACGTTATATAGTATTACGTTATAACGCTTAACGTTATATAGTATTACGTTATAACTTTTAACGTTGTATGGCACGTCAGTAAAACGTATAACGTTATATAGTATTACGTTATAACGCTTTACGTTATATAGCACATCAGTAAAACGTATAACGTTATATAGTATTACGTTATAACGCTTAACGTTATATAGCACATCAGTAAAGCGTATAACGCTATATATTATTACGTTATAACGCTTTACGTTATATAGCACATCAGTAAAACGTATAACGTTATATAGTATTACGTTATAACTTTTAACATTATATAGTATTACGTTATAACGCTTTACGTTATATAGCACATCAGTACAGCGTATAACGTTATATAGTATTACGTTATAACGCTTAACGTTATATAGTATTACGTTATAACTTTTAACGTTATATAGCACATCAGTATAACGTATAACATTATATAGTATTACGTTATACCTTTTAACGTTATATAGCACATCAGTAAAACGTATAACGTTATATAGTGTTACGTTATAACTTTTAACGTTATATAGTATTATGTTATAACGATTAACGTCATACAGCACATCAGTATAACGTATAACGTTATATAGTATTACGTTATAACTTTTAACGTTGTATGGCACGTCAGTAAAACGTATAACGTTATATAGTATTACGTTATAACGCTTTACGTTATATAGCACATCAGTAAAACGTATAACGTTATATAGTATTACGTTATAACGCTTAACGTTATATAGCACATCAGTAAAGCGTATAACGCTATATATTATTACGTTATAACGCTTTACGTTATATAGCACATCAGTAAAACGTATAACGTTATATAGTATTACGTTATAACTTTTAACATTATATAGTATTACGTTATAACGCTTTACGTTATATAGCACATCAGTACAGCGTATAACGTTATATAGTATTACGTTATAACGCTTAACGTTATATAGTATTACGTTATAACTTTTAACGTTGTATGGCAAGTCAGTATAACGTATAACGTTATATAGTATTACGTTGTAACGCTTTACGTTATATAGCACATCAGTAAAGCGGAAAACGTTATGTAGTATTACGTCATAACTTTTAACGTTATATAGCACATCAGTATAACGTATAACGTCATATAGTATTACGTTATAACGCTTAACGTTAAATAGCACACCAGTAATACGTATAACGTTATATAGTATTACGTTATAACTTTTAACATTATATAGTATTACGTTATAACGCTTTACGTTATATAGCACATCAGTAAAGCGTGTAACGTTATATAGTATTACGTTATAACGCTTAACGTTATATAGTATTACGTTATAACGCTTAACGTTATATAGTATTACGTTATAACTTTTAACGTTGTATGGCACGTCAGTAAAACGTATAACGTTATATAGTATTACGTTATAACGCTTAACGTTATATAGCACATCAGCAAAGCGTATAACGCTACATAGTATTACGTTATAACGCTTAACGTTATATAGCACATCATTAAAACGTATAACGTTATATAGTATTACGGTATAACGCTTTACTTTATCTAGCACATCAGTAAAGCGGTTAACGTTATATAGTATTACGTCATAACTTTTAGCGTTATATAGCACATCAGGAAAACGTATAACGTTGTATAGTATTACGTTATAACGCTTAACGTTATATAGCATTACGTTACAACTTCTAACGTTATATAGCACATCAGTATAACGTATAACGTTATATAGTATTACGGTATAACGCTTTACTTTATCTAGCACATCAGTAAAGCGGTTAACGTTATATAGTATTACGTCATAACTTTTAGCGTTATATAGCACATCAGGAAAACGTATAACGTTGTATAGTATTACGTTATAACTTTTAACGTTATATAGTATTATGTTATAACGATTAACGTCATATAGCACATCAGTATAACGTATAACGATATATAGTATTACGCTATACCTTTTAACGTTATATAGCACATCAGTAAAACGTATAACGTTATATAGTATTACGTTATAACACTTTACGTTATATAGCACATCAGTAAAACGTATAACATTATGTAGTATTACGTTATAACTTTTAAAGTTATATAGCACATCAGTAAAACGTATAACGTAATGTAGTATTGCGTTATAACGCTTAACGTTAAATAGTATTACGCTATAACTTTTAAATGTATAAAGCACTTAAGTATAATGTATAATTTTCTATAGCATAACCTTATACCGTATAACGTTATGTAGTATTACGTTATAACCTTTAACGTTATATAGCACATCAGTAAAGCGGATAACGTTATGTAGTATTACGTCATAACATTTAACGTAATATAGCACATCAGTATAACGTATAACGTCATATAGTATTACGTTATAACGCTTAACGTTAAATAGCACATCAGTAATACGTATAACGTTATATAGTATTACGTTATAACTTTTAACATTATATAGTATTACGTTATAACGCTTTACGTTATATAGTACATCAGTAAAGCGTGTAACGTTATATAGTATTACGTTATAACGCTTAACGTTATATAGTATTACGTTATAACTTTTAACGTTGTATGGCACGTCAGTAAAACGTATAACGTTATATAGTATTACGTTATAACGCTTAACGTTATATAGCACATCAGTAAAGCGTATAACGCTACATAGTATTACGTTATAACGCTTAACGTTATATAGCACATCATTAAAACGTATAACGTTATATAGTATTAAGTTATAACGCTTTACGTTATATAGCACATCAGTAAAACGTATAACGTAATATAGTATTACGTTATAACGCTTAACGTTAAATAGTATTACGCTATAACTTTTAGATGTATAAAGCACTTAAGTATAATGTATAATTTTCTCTAGCATAACCTTATACCGTATAACGTTATGTAGTATTACGTTATAACCTTTAACGTTATATAGCACATCAGTAAAGCGGATAACGTTATGTAGTATTACGTCATAACTTTTAACGTTATATAGCACATCAGTATAACGTATAACGTCATATAGTATTACGTTATAACGCTTAACGTTATATAGCACATCATTAAAACGTATAACGTTATATAGTATTAAGTTATAACGCTTTACGTTATATAGCACATCAGTAAAACGTATAACGTAATATAGTATTACGTTATAACGCTTAACGTTAAATAGTATTACGCTATAACTTTTAGATGTATAAAGCACTTAAGTATAATGTATAATTTTCTCTAGCATAACCTTATACCGTATAACGTTATGTAGTATTACGTTATAACCTTTAACGTTATATAGCACATCAGTAAAGCGGATAACGTTATGTAGTATTACGTCATAACTTTTAACGTTATATAGCATTACGTTACAACTTCTAACGTTATATAGCACATCAGTATAACGTATAACGTTATATAGTATTACGGTATAACGCTTTACTTTATCTAGCACATCAGTAAAGCGGTTAACGTTATATAGTATTACGTCATAACTTTTAACGTTAAATAGCACATCAGTAATGCGTATAACGTTATATAGAATTACGTTATAACTTTTAACATTATATAGTATTACGTTATAACGCGTTACGTTATATAGCACATCAGTAAAGCGTATAACGCTACATAGTATTACGTTATAACGCTTAACGTTATATAGCACATCATTAAGACGTATAACGTTATATAGTATTACGGTATAACGCTTTACTTTATCTAGCACATCAGTAAAGCGGTTAACGTTATATAGTATTACGTCATAACTTTTAGCGTTATATAGCACATCAGGAAAACGTATAACGTTGTATAGTATTACGTTATAACTTTTAACGTTATATAGTATTATGTTATAACGATTAACGTCATATAGCACATCAGTATAACGTATAACGATATATAGTATTACGCTATACCTTTTAACGTTATATAGCACATCAGTATAACGTATAACGTTATATAGTATTACGTTATAACATTTAACGTTGTATGGCACGTCAGTAAAACGTATAACGTTATATAGTATTACGTTATAACGCTTAACGTTATATAGCACATCATTAAAACGTATAACGTTATATAGTATTAAGTTATAACGCTTTACGTTATATAGCACATCAGTAAAACGTATAACGTAATATAGTATTACGTTATAACGCTTAACGTTAAATAGTATTACGCTATAACTTTTAACGTTGTATGGCACGTCAGTAAAACGTATAACGTTATATAGTATTACGTTATAACGCTTAACGTTATATAGCACATCAGTAAAGCGTATAACGCTACATAGTATTACGTTATAACGCTTAACGTTATATAGCACATCATTAAAACGTATAACGTTATATAGTATTAAGTTATTACGCTTTACGTTATATAGCACATCAGTAAAACGTATAACGTAATATAGTATTACGTTATAACGCTTAACGTTAAATAGTATTACGCTATAACTTTTAGATGTATAAAGCACTTAAGTATAATGTATAATTTTCTCTAGCATAACCTTATACCGTATAACGTTATGTAGTATTACGTTATAACCTTTAACGTTATATAGCACATCAGTAAAGCGGATTACGTTATGTAGTATTACGTCATAACTTTTAACGTTATATAGCACATCAGTATAACGTATAACGTCATATAGTATTACGTTATAACGCTTAACGTTAAATAGCACATCAGTAATACGTATAACGTTATATAGAATTACGTTATAACTTTTAACATTATATAGTATTACGTTATAACGCGTTACGTTATATAGCACATCAGTAAAGCGTATAACGTTATATAGTATTACGTTATAACGCTTAACGTTATATAGTATTACGTTATAACTTTTAACGTTGTATGGCAAGTCAGTATAACGTATAACGTTATATAGTATTACGTTGTAACACTTTACGTTATATAGCACATCAGAAAAACGTATAACGTTATATAGTATTACGTTATAACTTTTAAAGTTATATAGCACATCAGTAAAGCGGATAACGTTATATAGTATTACGTCATAACTTTTAACGTTATATAGCGCATCAGTATAACGTATAACATTATATAGTATTACGTCATAGCTTTTAACGTTATATAGCACATCAGTATAACGTATAACGTTGTATAGTATTACGTTATAACGCTTAACGTTATATAGCACATCAGTATAACGTATAACGTTATATAGTATAACGTTATAACGCTTTACGTTATATAGTATTACGTTATAACTTTTAACGTTATATAGCACATCAGTATAACGTATAACGTCATATAGTATTACGTTATAACGCTTAACGTTAAATAGCACATCAGTAATACGTATAACGTTATATAGTATTACGTTATAACTTTTAACATTATATAGTATTACGTTATAACGCTTTACGTTATATAGCACATCAGTAAAGCGTGTAACGTTATATAGTATTACGTTATAACGCTTAACGTTATATAGTATTACGTTATAACTTTTAACGTTGTATGGCACGTCAGTAAAACGTATAACGTTATGTAGTATTACGTTATAACGCTTAACGTTATATAGCACATCAGTAAAGCGTATAACGCTACATAGTATTACGTTATAACGCTTAACGTTATATAGCACATCAGTAAAACGTATAACGTTATATAGTATTACGTCATAACTTTTAGCGTTATATAGCACATCAGGAAAACGTATAACGTTGTATAGTATTACGTTATAACGCTTAACGTTATATAGCATTACGTTACAACTTCTAACGTTATATAGCACATCAGTATAACGTATAACGTTATATAGTATTACGGTATAACGCTTTACTTTATCTAGCACATCAGTAAAGCGGTTAACGTTATATAGTATTACGTCATAACTTTTAGCGTTATATAGCACATCAGGAAAACGTATAACGTTGTATAGTATTACGTTATAACTTTTAACGTTATATAGTATTATGTTATAACGATTAACGTCATATAGCACATCAGTATAACGTATAACGATATATAGTATTACGCTATACCTTTTAACGTTATATAGCACATCAGTAAAACGTATAACGTTATATAGTATTACGTTATAACACTTTACGTTATATAGCACATCAGTAAAACGTATAACATTATGTAGTATTACGTTATAACTTTTAAAGTTATATAGCACATCAGTAAAACGTATAACGTAATGTAGTATTGCGTTATAACGCTTAACGTTAAATAGTATTACGCTATAACTTTTAAATGTATAAAGCACTTAAGTATAATGTATAATTTTCTATAGCATAACCTTATACCGTATAACGTTATGTAGTATTACGTTATAACCTTTAACGTTATATAGCACATCAGTAAAGCGGATAACGTTATGTAGTATTACGTCATAACTTTTAACGTTATATAGCACATCAGTATAACGTATAACGTCATATAGTATTACGTTATAACGCTTAACGTTAAATAGCACATCAGTAATACGTATAACGTTATATAGAATTACGTTATAACTTTTAACATTATATAGTATTACGTTATAACGCCTTACGTTATATAGCACATCAGTAAAGCGTATAACGTTATATAGTATTACGTTATAACGCTTAACGTTATATAGTATTACGTTATAACATTTAACGTTGTATGGCACGTCAGTAAAACGTATAACGTTATATAGTATTACGTTATAACGCTTAACGTTATATAGCACATCATTAAAACGTATAACGTTATATAGTATTAAGTTATAACGCTTTACGTTATATAGCACATCAGTAAAACGTATAACGTAATATAGTATTACGTTATAACGCTTAACGTTAAATAGTATTACGCTATAACTTTTAACGTTGTATGGCACGTCAGTAAAACGTATAACGTTATATAGTATTACGTTATAACGCTTAACGTTATATAGCACATCAGTAAAGCGTATAACGCTACATAGTATTACGTTATAACGCTTAACGTTATATAGCACATCATTAAAACGTATAACGTTATATAGTATTAAGTTATTACGCTTTACGTTATATAGCACATCAGTAAAACGTATAACGTAATATAGTATTACGTTATAACGCTTAACGTTAAATAGTATTACGCTATAACTTTTAGATGTATAAAGCACTTAAGTATAATGTATAATTTTCTCTAGCATAACCTTATACCGTATAACGTTATGTAGTATTACGTTATAACCTTTAACGTTATATAGCACATCAGTAAAGCGGATAACGTTATGTAGTATTACGTCATAACTTTTAACGTTATATAGCACATCAGTATAACGTATAACGTCATATAGTATTACGTTATAACGCTTAACGTTAAATAGCACATCAGTAATACGTATAACGTTATATAGAATTACGTTATAACTTTTAACATTATATAGTATTACGTTATAACGCGTTACGTTATATAGCACATCAGTAAAGCGTATAACGTTATATAGTATTACGTTATAACGCTTAACGTTATATAGTATTACGTTATAACTTTTAACGTTGTATGGCAAGTCAGTATAACGTATAACGTTATATAGTATTACGTTGTAACACTTTACGTTATATAGCACATCAGAAAAACGTATAACGTTATATAGTATTACGTTATAACTTTTAAAGTTATATAGCACATCAGTAAAGCGGATAACGTTATATAGTATTACGTCATAACTTTTAACGTTATATAGCGCATCAGTATAACGTATAACATTATATAGTATTACGTCATAGCTTTTAACGTTATATAGCACATCAGTATAACGTATAACGTTGTATAGTATTACGTTATAACGCTTAACGTTATATAGCACATCAGTATAACGTATAACGTTATATAGTATAACGTTATAACGCTTTACGTTATATAGTATTACGTTATAACGCTTAACGTTATATAGTATTACGTTATAACTTTTAACGTTGTATGGCACGTCAGTAAAACGTATAACGTTATATAGTATTACGTTATAACGCTTAACGTTATATAGCACATCAGTAAAGCGTATAACGCTACATAGTATTACGTTATAACGCTTAACGTTATATAGCACATCAGTAAAACGTATAACGTTATATAGTATTACGTCATAACTTTTAGCGTTATATAGCACATCAGGAAAACGTATAACGTTGTATAGTATTACGTTATAACGCTTAACGTTATATAGCATTACGTTACAACTTCTAACGTTATATAGCACATCAGTATAACGTATAACGTTATATAGTATTACGGTATAACGCTTTACTTTATCTAGCACATCAGTAAAGCGGTTAACGTTATATAGTATTACGTCATAACTTTTAGCGTTATATAGCACATCAGGAAAACGTATAACGTTGTATAGTATTACGTTATAACTTTTAACGTTATATAGTATTATGTTATAACGATTAACGTCATATAGCACATCAGTATAACGTATAACGATATATAGTATTACGCTATACCTTTTAACGTTATATAGCACATCAGTAAAACGTATAACGTTATATAGTATTACGTTATAACACTTTACGTTATATAGCACATCAGTAAAACGTATAACATTATGTAGTATTACGTTATAACTTTTAAAGTTATATAGCACATCAGTAAAACGTATAACGTAATGTAGTATTGCGTTATAACGCTTAACGTTAAATAGTATTACGCTATAACTTTTAAATGTATAAAGCACTTAAGTATAATGTATAATTTTCTATAGCATAACCTTATACCGTATAACGTTATGTAGTATTACGTTATAACCTTTAACGTTATATAGCACATCAGTAAAGCGGATAACGTTATGTAGTATTACGTCATAACTTTTAACGTTATATAGCACATCAGTATAACGTATAACGTCATATAGTATTACGTTATAACGCTTAACGTTAAATAGCACATCAGTAATACGTATAACGTTATATAGAATTACGTTATAACTTTTAACATTATATAGTATTACGTTATAACGCCTTACGTTATATAGCACATCAGTAAAGCGTATAACGTTATATAGTATTACGTTATAACGCTTAACGTTATATAGTATTACGTTATAACTTTTAACGTTGTATGGCAAGTCAGTATAACGTATAACGTTATATAGTATTACGTTGTAACGCTTTACGTTATATAGCACATCAGAAAAACGTATAACGTTATATAGTATTACGTTATAACTTTTAAAGTTATATAGCACATCAGTAAAGCGGATAACGTTATATAGTATTACGTCATAACTTTTAACGTTATATAGCGCATCAGTATAACGTATAACATTATATAGTATTACGTCATAGCTTTTAACGTTATATAGCACATCAGTATAACGTATAACGTTGTATAGTATTACGTTATAACGCTTAACGTTATATAGCACATCAGTATAACGTATAACGTTATATAGTATAACGTTATAACGCTTTACGTTATATAGTATTACGTTATAACTTTTAACGATATATAGCACATCAGTATAGCATATAACATTATATAGTATTACGTTATAACATATAATGTTATATAGCACATCAGTATAACGTATAACGTTATATAGTATTACGATATAACTTTTAACGTTATATAGCGCATCAGTAAAGCGGATAACGTTATGTAGTATTACGTCATAACTTTTAACGTTATATAGCACATCAGTATAACGTATAACGTCATATAGTATTACGTTATAACGCTTAACGTTAAATAGCACATCAGTAATACGTATAACGTTATATAGTATTACGTTATAACTTTTAACATTATATAGTATTACGTTATAACGCTTTACGTTATATAGCACATCAGTAAAGCGTGTAACGTTATATAGTATTACGTTATAACGCTTAACGTTATATAGTATTACGTTATAACTTTTAACGTTGTATGGCACGTCAGTAAAACGTATAACGTTATATAGTATTACGTTATAACGCTTAACGTTATATAGCACATCAGTAAAGCGTATAACGCTACATAGTATTACGTTATAACGCTTAACGTTATATAGCACATCAGTAAAACGTATAACGTTATATAGTATTACGTTATAACGCTTTACGTTATATAGCACATCAGTATAGCATATAACATTATATAGTATTACGTTATAACATATAATGTTATATAGCACATCAGTATAACGTATAACGTTATATAGTATTACGATATAACTTTTAACGTTATATAGCGCATCAGTAAAGCGGATAACGTTATGTAGTATTACGTTATACCTTTTAACGTTATATAGCACATCAGTAAAACGTATAACGTTATATAGTATTACGTTATAACTTTTAACGTTATATAGTATTACGTTATAACGCTTAACGTTATATAGCACATCAGCAAAGCGTATAACGTTATATAGTATTCCGTTATAACTTTTAACGTTATATAGCGCATCAGTATAACGTATAACATTATATAGTATTACGTCATAGCTTTTAACGTTATATAGCACATCAGTAAAGCGTATAACGCTACATAGTATTACGTTATAACGCTTAACGTTATATAGCACATCAGTAAAACGTATAACGTTATATAGTATTACGTTATAACGCTTTACGTTATATAGCACATCAGTATAACGTATAACATTATATAGTATTGCGTTATAACTTTTAACGTTATATAGCACATCAGTATAGCGGATAACGTTATATAGAATTACGTCATAACTTTTAACGTTATATAGCGCATCAGTATAACGTATAACATTATATAGTATTACGTCATAGCTTTTAACGTTATATAGCACATCAGTATAACGTATAACGTTATATAGTATTACGTTATAACGCTTAACGTTAAATAGCACATCAGTAATACGTATAACGTTATATAGTATTACGTTGTAACGCTTTACGTTATATAGCACATCAGAAAAACGTATAACGTGATATAGTATTACGTTATAACTTTTAACGTTATATAGCACATCAGTAAAGCGGATAACGTTATATAGTATTACGTCATAACTTTTAACGTTTTATAGCTCATCAGTATAACGTATAACATTATATAGTATTACGTCATAGCTTTTAACGTTATATAGCACATCAGTATAACGTATAACGTTATATAGTATTTCGTTATAACGCTTAACGTTATATAGTATTACGTTATAACTTTTAACGTTGTATGGCACGTCAGTAAAACGTATAACGTTATATAGTATTACGTTATAACGCTTTACGTTATATAGCACATCAGTAAAACGTATAACGTTATATAGTATTACGTTATAACGCTTAACGTTAAATAGTATTACGCTATAACTTTTAAATGTATAAAGCACTTAAGTATAATGTATAATTTTCTATAGCATAACCTTATACCGTATAACGTTATGTAGTATTATGTTATAACCTTTAACGTTATATAGCGCAGCAGTATAACGTATAACATTATATAGTATTACGTTATAACTTTTAACGTTTTATAGCACATCAGTATATCGCATAACGTAATATAGTATTACGTTATAACGCTTAACGTTAAATAGCACATCAGTAATACGTATAACGTTATATAGTATTACGTTGTAACGCTTTACGTTATATAGCACATCAGAAAAACGTATAACGTGATATAGTATTACGTTATAACTTTTAACGTTATATAGCACATCAGTAAAGCGGATAACGTTATATAGTATTACGTCATAACTTTTAACGTTATATAGCGCATCAGTATAACGTATAACATTATATAGTATTACGTCATAGCTTTTAACATTATATAGTATTACGTTATAACGCTTTACGTTATATAGCACATCAGTAAAGCGTATAACGTTATATAGTATTACGTTATAACGCTTAACGTTATATAGTATTACGTTATAACTTTTAACGTTGTATGGCAAGTCAGTATAACGTATAACGTTATATAGTAAAACGTTATAACGCTTTACGTTATATAGTATTACGTTATAACTTTTAACGATATATAGCACATCAGTATAGCATATAACATTATATAGTATTACGTTATAACATATAATGTTATATAGCACATCAGTATAACGTATAACATTATATAGTATTACGATATAACTTTTAACGTTATATAGCACATCAGTATAACGTATAACATTATATAGTATTACGTTATACCTTTTAACGTTATATAGCACATCAGTAAAACGTATAACGTTATATAGTGTTACGTTATAACTTTTAACGTTATATAGTATTATGTTATAACGATTAACGTCATATAGCACATCAGTATAACGTATAACGTTATATAGTATTACGTTATACCTTTTAACGTTATATAGCACATCAGTAAAACGTATAACGTTATATAGTATTACGTTATAACTTTTAACGTTATATAGTATTACGTTATAGCGCTTAACGTTATATAGCACATCAGTATAACGTATAACGTTATATAGTATTACGTTATACCTTTTAACGTTATATAGCACATCAGTAAAACGTATAACGTTATATAGTATTACGTTATAACTTTTAACGTTATATAGTATTACGTTATACCTTTTAACGTTATATAGCACATCAGTAAAGCGGATAACGTTATATAGTATTACGTCATAACTTTTAACGTTATATAGCACATCAGTATAACGTATAACGTTATATAGTATTACGTTATAACGCTTAACGTTAAATAGCACATCAGAAAAACGTATAACGTTATATAGTATTACGTTATAACGCTTAACGTTATATAGTACTACGTTATAACTTTTAACGTTGTATGGCAAGTCAGTATAACGTATAACGTTATATAGTATTACGTTGTAACGCTTTACGTTATATAGCACATCAGAAAAACGTATAACGTTATATAGTATTACGTTATAACTTTTAACGTTATATAGCACATCAGTAAAGCGGTTAACGTTATATAGTATTACGTCATAACTTTTAACGTTATATAGCGCATCAGTATAACGTATAACATTATATAGTATTACGTCATAGCTTTTAACGTTATATAGCACATCAGTATAACGTATAACGTTATATAGTATTACGTTATACCTTTTAACGTTATATAGCACATCAGTAAAACGTATAACGTTATATAGTGTTACGTTATAACTTTTAACGTTATATAGCACATCAGTATAACGTATAACATTATATAGTATTACGATATAACTTTTAACGTTATATAGCACATCAGTATAACGTATAACATTATATAGTATTACGTTATACCTTTTAACGTTATATAGCACATCAGTAAAACGTATAACGTTATATAGTGTTACGTTATACCTTTTAACGTTATATAGCACATCAGTAAAACGTATAACGTTATATAGTATTACGTTATAACTTTTAACGTTATATAGTATTACGTTATACCTTTTAACGTTATATAGCACATCAGTAAAGCGGATAACGTTATATAGTATTACGTCATAACTTTTAACGTTATATAGCACATCAGTATAACGTATAACGTTATATAGTATTACGTTATAACGCTTAACGTTAAATAGCACATCAGAAAAACGTATAACGTTATATAGTATTACGTTATAACGCTTAACGTTATATAGTACTACGTTATAACTTTTAACGTTGTATGGCAAGTCAGTATAACGTATAACGTTATATAGTATTACGTTGTAACGCTTTACGTTATATAGCACATCAGAAAAACGTATAACGTTATATAGTATTACGTTATAACTTTTAACGTTATATAGCACATCAGTAAAGCGGTTAACGTTATATAGTATTACGTCATAACTTTTAACGTTATATAGCGCATCAGTATAACGTATAACATTATATAGTATTACGTCATAGCTTTTAACGTTATATAGCACATCAGTATAACGTATAACGTTATATAGTATTACGTTATAACGCTAAACGTTATATAGCACATCAGTATAACGTATAACGTTGTATAGTATAACGTTATAACGCTTTACGTTGTATAGTATTACGTTATAACTTTTAACGATATATAGCACATCAGTATAGCATATAACATTATATAGTATTACGTTATAACATATAATGATATATAGCACATCAGTATAACGTATGACGTTATATAGTATTACGATATAACTTTTAACGTTATATAGCACATCAGTATAACGTATAACATTATATAGTATTACGTTATACCTTTTAACGTTATATAGCACATCAGTAAAACGTATAACGTTATAAATTATTACGTTATAACTTTTAACGTTACATAGTATTATGTTATAACGATTAACGTCATATAGCACATCAGTATAACGTATAACGTTATATAGTATTACGTTATACCTTTTAACGTTATATAGCACATCAGTAAAACGTATAACGTTATATAATATTACGTTATAACTTTTAACGTTATATAGTATTACGTTATAACGCTTAACGTTATATAGCACATCAGCAAAGCGTATAACGTTATATAGTATTCCGTTATAACTTTTAACGTTATATAGCGCATCAGTATAACTTTTAACGTTATATAGTATTACGTTATAGCGCTTAACGTTATATAGCACATCAGTATAACGTATAACGTTATATAGTATTACGTTATACCTTTTAACGTTATATAGCACATCAGTAAAACGTATAACGTTATATAGTATTACGTTATAACTTTTAACGTTATATAGTATTACGTTATACCTTTTAACGTTATATAGCACATCAGTAAAACGTATAACGTTATATAGTATTACGTTATAACTTTTAACGTTATATAGTATTACGTTATACCTTTTAACGTTATACAGCACATCAGTAAAGCGGATAACGTTATATAGTATTACGTCATAACTTTTAACGTTATATAGCACATCAGTATAACGTATAACGTTATATAGTATTACGTTATAACGCTTAACGTTAAATAGCACATCAGAAAAACGTATAACGTTATATAGTATTACGTTATAACGCTTAACGTTATATAGTACTACGTTATAACTTTTAACGTTGTATGGCAAGTCAGTATAACGTATAACGTTATATAGTATTACGTTGTAACGCTTTACGTTATATAGCACATCAGAAAAACGTATAACGTTATATAGTATTACGTTATAACTTTTAACGTTATATAGCACATCAGTAAAGCGGTTAACGTTATATAGTATTACGTCATAACTTTTAACGTTATATAGCGCATCAGTATAACGTATAACATTATATAGTATTACGTCATAGCTTTTAACGTTATATAGCACATCAGTATAACGTATAACGTTATATAGTATTACGTTATAACGCTAAACGTTATATAGCACATCAGTATAACGTATAACGTTGTATAGTATAACGTTATAACGCTTTACGTTGTATAGTATTACGTTATAACTTTTAACGATATATAGCACATCAGTATAGCATATAACATTATATAGTATTACGTTATAACATATAATGATATATAGCACATCAGTATAACGTATGACGTTATATAGTATTACGATATAACTTTTAACGTTATATAGCACATCAGTATAACGTATAACATTATATAGTATTACGTTATACCTTTTAACGTTATATAGCACATCAGTAAAACGTATAACGTTATATAGTATTACGTTATAACTTTTAACGTTACATAGTATTATGTTATAACGATTAACGTCATATAGCACATCAGTATAACGTATAACGTTATATAGTATTACGTTATACCTTTTAACGTTATATAGCACATCAGTAAAACGTATAACGTTATATAATATTACGTTATAACTTTTAACGTTATATAGTATTACGTTATAACGCTTAACGTTATATAGCACATCAGCAAAGCGTATAACGTTATATAGTATTCCGTTATAACTTTTACCTTTATATAGCACATCAGTATAACGTATAACATTATATAGTATTGCGTTATAACTTTTAACGTTATATAGCACATCAGTATAACGTATAACATTATATAGAATTACGTCATAACTTTTAACGTTATATAGCACATCAGTATAACGTATAACATTATGTAGTATTACGTTATAACTTTTAATGTTATATAGCACATCAGTAAAACGTATAACGTAATATAGTATTACGTTATAACGCTTAACGTTAAATAGTATTACGCTATAACTTTTAAATGTATAAAGCACTTAAGTATAATATATAATTTTCTATAGCATAACCTTATACCGTATAACGTTATGTAGTATTACGTTATAACCTTTAACGTTATATAGCGCATCAGTATAACGTATAACATTATATAGTATTACGTTATAACTTTTAACGTTTTATAGCACATCAGTATATCGCATAACGTAATTTAGTATTACGTTATAACTTTTAATGTTATATAGCACATCAGAAAAACGTATAACGTTATAAAGTATTACGTTATTACTTTTAACGTTATATAGCACATCAGTAAAGCGGATAACGTTATATAGTATTACGTCATAACTTTTAACGTTATATAGCACATCAGTATAACGTATAACGTTATATAGTATTACGTTATAACGCTTAACGTTAAATGGCACATCAGTAATACGTATAACGTTATATAGTATTACGTTATAACTTTTAACATTATATAGAATTACGTTATAACGCTTTACGTTATATAGCACATCAGTACATCGTATAACGTTATATAGTATTACGTTATAACTTTTAACGTTATATAGCGCATCGGTAAAGCGGATAACGTTATATAGTATTACGTCATAACTTTTAACGTTATATAGCGCATCAGTATAACGTATAACATTATATAGTATTACGTCATAGCTTTTAACGTTATATAGCACATCAGTATAACGTATAACGTTATATAGTATTACGTTATAACGCTTAACGTTATATAGCACATCAGTATAACGTATAACGTTATATAGTATAACGTTATAACGCTTTACGTTATATAGTATTACGTTATAACTTTTAACGATATATAGCACATCAGTATAGCATATAACATTATATAGTATTACGTTATAACATATAATGTTATATAGCACATCAGTATAACGTATAACGTTATATAGTATTACGATATAACTTTTAACGTTATATAGCACATCAGTATAACGTATAACATTATATGGTATTACGTTATACGTTTTAACGTTATATAGCACATCAGTAAAACGTATAACGTTATATAGTATTACGTTATAACTTTTAACGTTATATAGTATTATGTTATAACGATTAACGTCATATAGCACATCAGTATAACGTATAACGTGATATAGTATTACGTTACACCTTTTAACGTTATATAGCACATCAGTAAAACGTATAACGTTATATAGTATTACGTTATAACTTTTAACGTTATATAGTATTACGTTATAACGCTTAACGTTATATAGCACATCAGCAAAGCGTATAACGTTATATAGTATTCCGTTATAACTTTTACCGTTATATAGCACATCAGTATAACGTATAACATTATATAGTATTGCGTTATAACTTTTAACGTTATATACCACATCAGTATAACGTATAACATTATATAGAATTACGTCATAACTTTTAACGTTATATAGCACATCAGTATAACGTATAACATTATGTAGTATTACGTTATAACTTTTAATGTTATATAGCACATCAGTAAAACGTATAACGTAATATGGTATTACGTTATAACGCTTAACGTTAAATAGCATTACGCTATAACTTTTAAATGTATAAAGCACTTAAGTATAATGTATAATTTTCTATAGCATAACCTTATACCGTATAACGTTATGTAGTATTACGTTATAACCTTTAACGTTATATAGCGCATCAGTATAACGTATAACATTATATAGTATTACGTTATAACTTTTAACGTTTTATTGCACATCAGTATATCGCATAACGTAATATAGTATTACGTTATAACTTTTAATGTTATATAGCACATCAGAAAAACGTATAACGTTATATAGTATTACGTTATAACTTTTAACGTTATATAGCACATCAGTAAAGCGGATAACGTTATATAGTATTACGTCATAACTTTTAACGTTATATAGCACATCAGTATAACGTATAACGTTATATAGTATTACGTTATAACGCTTAACGTTAAATGGCACATCAGTAATACGTATAACGTTATATAGTATTACGTTATAACTTTTAACATTATATAGTATTACGTTATAACGCTTTACGTTATATTGCACATCAGTACAGCGTATAACGTTACATAGTATTACGTTATAACGCTTAACGTTATATAGTATTACGTTATAACTTTTAACGTTGTATGGCAAGTCAGTATAACGTATAACGTTATATAGTATTACGTTGTAACGCTTTACGTTATATAGCACATCAGAAAAACGTATCACGTTATATAGTATTACGTTATAACTTTTAACGTTATATAGCACATCAGTAAAGCGGATAACGTTATATAGTATTACGTCATAACTTTTAACGTTATATAGCGCATCAGTATAACGTATAACATTATATAGTATTACGTCATAGCTTTTAACGTTATATAGCACATCAGTATAACGTGTAACGTTATATAGTATTACGTTATAACGCTTAACGTTATATAGCACATCAGTATAACGTATAACGTTATATAGTATAACGTCATAACGCTTTACGTTATATAGTATTACGTTATAACTTTTAACGATATATAGCACATCAGTATAGCATATAACATTATATAGTATTACGTTATAACATATAATGTTATATAGCACATCAGTATAACGTATAACGTTATATAGTATTACGATATAACTTTTAACGTTATATAGCACATCAGTATAACGTATAAAATTATATAGTATTACGTTATACGTTTTAACGTTATATAGCACATCAGTAAAACGTATAACGTTATATAGTATTACGTTATAACTTTTAACGTTATATAGTATTTTGTTATAACGATTAACGTCATATAGCACATCAGTATAACGTATAACGTTATATAGTATTACGTTATACCTTTTAACGTTATATAGCACATCAGTAAAACGTATAAAGTTATATAGTATTACGTTATAACTTTTAACGTTATATAGTATTACGTTATAACGCTTAACGTTATATAGCACATCAGCAAAGCGTATAACGTTATATAGTATTCCGTTATAACTTTTACCTTTATATAGCACATCAGTATAACGTATAACATTATACAGTATTACGTTATAACGCTTAACGTTAAATAGTATTACGCTATAACTTTTAAATGTATAAAGCACTTAAGTATAATGTATAATTTTCTATAGCATAACCTTATACCGTATAACGTTATGTAGTATTACGTTATAACCTTTAACGTTATATAGCGCATCAGTATAACGTATAACATTATATAGTATTACGTTATAACTTTTAACGTTTTATAGCACATCAGTATATCGCATAACGTAATATAGTATTACGTTATAACTTTTAATGTTATATAGCACATCAGAAAAACGTATAACGTTATATAGTATTACGTTATAACTTTTAACGTTATATAGCACATCAGTAAAGCGGATAACGTTATATAGCATTACGTCATAACTTTTAACGTTATATAGCACATCAGTATAACGTATAACGTTATATAGTATTACGTTATAACGCTTAACGTTATATAGTATTACGTTATAACTTTTAACGCTGTATGGCAAGTCAGTATAACGTATAACGTTATATAGTATTACGTTGTAACGCTTTACGTTATATAGCACATCAGAAAAACGTATAACGTTATATAGTATTACGTTATAACTTTTAACGTTATATAGCACATCAGTAAAGCGGATAACGTTATATAGTATTACGTCATAACTTTTAACGTTATATAGCGCATCAGTATAACGTATAACATTATATAGTATTACGTCACAGCTTTTAACGTTATATAGCACATCAGTATAACGTGTAACGTTATATAGTATTACGTTATAACGCTTAACGTTATATAGCACATCAGTATAACGTATAACGTTATATAGTATAACGTTATAACGCTTTACGTTATATAGTACTACGTTATAACTTTTAACGATATATAGCACATCAGTATAGCATATAACATTATATAGTATTACGTTATAACATATAATGTTATATAGCACATCAGTATAACGAATAACGTTATATAGTATTACGATATAACTTTTAACGTTATATAGCACATCAGTATAACGTATAAAATTATATAGTATTACGTTATACGTTTTAACGTTATATAGCACATCAGTAAAACGTATAACGTTATATAGTATTACGTTATAACTTTTAACGTTATATAGTATTATGTTATAACGATTAACGTCATATAGCACATCAGTATAACGTATAACGTTATATAGTATTACGTTATACCTTTTAACGTTATATAGCACATCAGTAAAACGTATAAAGTTATATAGTATTACGTTATAACTTTTAACGTTATATAGTATTACGTTTGTCTCGTTCACTCGCGGAGAGACGCGATCGCGAAGAAGCACGTCAACGGGAGTCGTAAATTCCCGTTACGATTGAATGATCGACGCCGCGAAGTGATCGATCCCCTATTTCGTTTAGGATAATAAGGGTAATTAGAGTGAGTGTTCCACGGATATAATAATATATGCTTAACAGTTTATTCCAGCAAGTGATATACAAATAAGTTCCAAATAGAAGAAGATAATTATAAGTTCGAAAACGAATAGCGTGTATAATATAAAGTCAATTGTGAAAGGGTCGAATACCGAAAAGCGAATGAATCTCTATCGTAATGAGGCTACGGAGGAAAACTAGTGATGGGTGGGTCCGAGGATATGAGATGAGCTGATTCGTTAAGGAATGATTTTAGCTATGAGAGAGGGAAATAGACTTCGATGTCAATTGGCGGTTTTCAGGGTCGGTAGGTGAAGAAGGGTGATAACCGCCCTCGAAAGAAGTTGCTGGTGGGAGGCCTCAGCTGTGAAAATAGCCAGTCTTCCGGTGTCAACCCGTGATAGATAATAATTTAAGAGAAAAATAAGCAAGTGAAAAATAGAGAATGTTTGTGCGGTCTGAAGGACCTTTAGCTAGAACTCTTAAGATCTATGGGGGGCGCTACATAGATTATTGAGGGACTCCATAAGTATGTGAAGACAGCTGGTTGCCAGCCTGCCCGCGGCGTGTGGCCTGGTCCAAACCGAGAGTCGCCAGACGGAACATCCTCCCCCCGTTGAGAGGGCACCGATCAAAATTGGCAAGTGTGTTGTTGTTTGAAGTTCCCGTTGGGCTTGTCTCGGCTACTGGTTGTTCCTATTTCTCGAAGTCGGGTTGAGTTGGCAGTGGGACAAGCCTTTTGACGCCCCGATCTAAGATGCTCTTCGCCGTTTGAATTGTAGCCGTTCGGACGATACCATCGGCGCCTGGGTGGACCTTGACAACTCGCCCCAGAGGCCATTGCATTGAGGGTACGTTGTCCTCTCGAAGGAGAACGATTGTCCCTTCTCGGATGTTGTGTCCACCCTTGTTCCATTTGCTGCGGTTGAGCAATTCGTTCAGATACTCCTTATGCCAGCGGTTCCAAAAATGTTGTTTAAGCTGTTGCAGATGTTGCCATTTGGAGAGCCGGTTGGATGGAGTGTCCCTGAAATCTCGCTCCCGCAAACTCATTAATGATTCGCCGATGATGAAATGGCCGGGAGTAAGGACTAGGAGATCATTCGGGTCAGAGGATATTGGCGTTAACGGTCGTGAATTGAGGATCGCTTCGATTTCAATTATAAGTGTGTTGAACTGCTCGAAAGTAAGTAATTCGTTGCCGGCGACACGTTTAAGGTGGCGTTTGAACGATTTTACAGCTGCTTCCCATAGCCCGCCGAAATGCGGGGTATGAGGGGGGATGAAGTGCCAGTCGATTTGCTTATCTGATAGGAATGCGTGTACCTTTGATTTGTGATCTTCCGATCGTAGAAGGTCATGAAGCTCTCGTAATTCGTTATTTGCGCCGGTGAAGTTTGTACCGTTGTCTGAATGAATTGTCGAACAGAACCCGCGTCGAGCGATAAATCTGCGGAGAGCGGCGATGAAGGCTTCACTCGTAAGATCGCTAACAAGCTCGATGTGCACCGCCTTGACTGCTAGGCATACGAATATGGCCACGTACACCTTGATCTGGCGGCGATTCCGATCTCGTTTCTCCTTTATATGGAATGGGCCGCAATAGTCGACGCCGACGTTCGTGAATGTTCGGGCTTCCGTAACTCGCGCTTCCGGCAAATTACCCATCACGTAATCCACCGGGGGTGGGTGAGCGCGGCAGCAACGGACGCAGTCCTTGATGGTACGCCACACTTGACTTCGGCCGTCGATAGGCCAATATCGCTGTCTGACTGCATACAATGTAGCTTGTGTTCCTGCGTGCAAGTGGACCTGGTGTTGGTGTTCTATAATGCGTGCTGTAACAAATGACTTGGGCAATATAATGGGGTGTTTTTGGGCGAAGGTCATCGGCGACTGACTGAGGCGACCCCCAACCCGCAGTATTCCTTCCTTGTCTATGAATGGATTGAGTCGCATGAGTTTACCCTTTATTGCCGCGTCTCGATCCTTTTGAAGCGTGCGAATCTCTTCGGAAAAATGGATGGTCTGCAGTAACTTGATAAGCTTATCATGGGCTGAGTTTAATTCGGTTGCGGTTATGGGAGTGGTTCGACCCTCTCTTTGTTTCCACCGGAGACAACGAGCGATGATCCGAATCAATTTGGGCCAGGATGAATACCTTTGCAGGAAGCTGTGATCGACGGGAGTTGCAGATAGACAGATTACCTTTTTCTGTTCGAGTAGTTCCGTCTGAGGCATTGGTGTCCACGCCGGCCAGCAGTCTTCGGTCTGTCGGAGCCATGTGGGGCCGTGCTGCCAAAGGCTCGGGCGGAGGAACTCTTCAGGTGTCTGTCCTCGTGAAATTAGATCGGCGGGATTGTCGTTGGTGGGAACGTGGCGCCAATCGCGGAAGCTAGTTTTCGTCTGGATCTCGGAAATTCGATTAGCAACAAATGTTTTAAGTGTGTGGGGAGACGTATTTATCCAATGGAGAACTATGGTAGAGTCGGTCCAGTACACGGTTCGAGAAATATTGTGCGTTAAAGCTTGTCGTATAGTAGAGATCAGGGACGTGAGGAGAAGGGCTCCGCTCAATTCGAGCCGAGGAATGGTTTGTGATTTAAGCGGAGCCACCTTCGATTTTGCGGTTAGAAGCTGCGTACATACACGGCCGAAAGGGTCAATGGTTCGGAGATAAACACAAGCTCCGTAGGCCTTCTCGCTGGCGTCGCAGAAGCCATGCACTTCGATTTCTGTTGCGGATTCGACTATTACCTTACGTGGGAACGTGATGTTGTTTAAAAGTGCCAGTTGGGAGTAATAATTGTTCCATTCTGAATGTAAATCTGTGGGGAGAGATTCATCCCAATCGGCCTTCAATGCCCATACTCTTTGGAGCAACATTTTTGCTCGGACGATCACTGGAGCGAGTAGTCCCAAGGGGTCATAAATTCGAGCAATTACGGAGCTGATCGATCGTTTCGTAACGCGGGAAATGTTAACCTTGGCGTCGACCGAGTAGATGATTGAGTCGTCGGGAGATTTCCAAAAAACCCCAAGTGTTTTTAAAGGTTGAGACTCACCCAATTGTAAATTTTGGTTTATGTCCTGTTCGGATAGCCCATTGAGTAGTTTCCGGTGGTTGGATGCCCACTTCGTATTCTTAAACCAGCCAGTTGGAGAAGTTCGGTGAGTTCGGTTCGGATCGACATAGCCTCGGCCATCGTGTCAGCCCCGGTAAGTGCGTCGTCGACGTAGAAGTCTCGCTGCAATATTGATGCCGCTCGTGGGAACCGGTGTCCTTCGTCTTCTGCTAATTGATTAAGACACCGAATAGCTAAATAGGGTGCAGCGGACAGTCCAAACGTGACGGTGTTGAGTTGGTAAATTTCGACTTCGCCGTTGGAGTTGCGCCACAGGATTTTCTGGTACGTTCGATCTTCCGGACGCACGAGAAATTGTCGGTACATTTTCTCGATATCACCTGTGAGGACGTACTGATGAGAGCGGAATCTCAAGAGGATGTCGAACAAGTCGTCCTGCAATTTCGGGCCTGTATAAAGGGTGTCATTTAACGAAACTCCGGTGGTGCTTGGTGCCGATCCGTCAAACACAACGCGAAGTTTTGTAGATGTGCTGGAGTCCTTGATCACACCGTGATGTGGTAAGTAGTATTCGTTGGCCGATTGGTGATGTGCTGTGGCCTTCGTCATGTGACCCAATTCCAAGTATTCCTGAATGACCGCTCGGTACGCTGCTTCGAATCGTTGATCTCGTTGGAATCGGCGATGGAGAGATGCGAGTCGTTTCATCGCAATTGTTTTGGTTGATCCGAGTGAAGGGAGTTTCTCGTTAAAAGGGAGTGCGACGATATATCGTCCTTCGCTGGTGCGTTGGACATGAGTTTGGAAGTGTTCTTCACATCGTCGATCCGCTTCTGATATGTGTTTTGTCCGTGGTCCCTCGTCAAGTTCCCAAAAGCGGGTGAGGTCCGTTTCCAGATCCGTCGTGGAGGCATGAAAGACTCTTGCGGTCGCTGGGAAGAATGGGCTCCCCCCGATGACCCATCCGAACCGCGTTTTTTGCAGGCGCAGATCGGGGCCTGTTGATGGGTTTAGGTTGATTTGACCGACACACAATGACGCAATTGTGGGCCCTGAGCTCAGTAAAATATCGATGGGCGCTGGTAAATGAAATACCGGATCGGCTAATTGGATATTCCTAGGTATCGGAATGGTTGATCGGTCTATAGGTTGTTCTGGGATTGAAGTTGAAATTGAAGGTATGATTAGGAAAGTCAAGGTCCGTTGGTAGGTTCTGTTCGTGGATGTGACCGTGGCAGTAATAGAGCGGTTTGAAGTCATTGACAAGGTGTCGAGGGCTCCGATTGGGACCGAACATTTACGTTGAGGAAGTCCTAATGCGTTTGCAAGCCGCTCAGTTATGAAATTCATACTTGAACCTGTGTCTAACAGTGCTCGACAGCGCACTGGCTGAGTTTTGTGGTTTAGTATATTGACGCGTGCCGTTATTAACAGATCGTTGAACAGTGTGGTGGATGAAGTCGTAGTCAGTGTGTCGGTCTCCCTTGCCGCGCCTGCTTGTCGCCGTCATTGTTTGCTTTGTCGTTGAGGATTGGACAATGGACTAGAATGTGATTGTGTTGGTGGTGGGTCATATGGATGGTTTAAAGGGTTTTTCCTTATGCGTGGAGGTGTCGTCGGAGGTGTCCGGTTACCCGGGACGTTCCGGCTCTTGACTTGGGCGTCGGATTCATGCAATAGTGTGTGGTGGCGTTGCTCGCATATACGACAAGACCCGGCGTTACAATGTGAAGGCGTGTGTCCTGTCGTCAAACAATTGGTACATGCTGATATCTCTTCGGCGGCCCTGAAACGTTCTTCGACGGTCTTCGTCCTAAAGGTATTGCAGTTCCAAATTTTGTGTTGTCCACGGCAAATTGGACAGAGTGACGAAGGTTGCGAAGTGACAAATGTGTGCCCGCGTGTTTGGCGTATTGTTCTTGTAGGCTCGATGACCTGACATCTTTCGTTTAAAAACTTCAAGAATTCTTTGAACGTAGGGAATGGTGTGGATTTTGTCTTGTCTTTCCATAGTAGATCGGTTTCCCGATCTAATTTGGAAGTGCATAGATATAATAACATGACATCCGCGGTCGGTTGTCCGAGAGATTCTAAAGCCTTATAGTGTGATTCTAACCTGGTCGTGTAAGATTGCAAGTCTCGATGCCCGGTACGCGATAGAGGGGCCGCGTTAATTATCTCTTGCAAATGCCTTTCCACGATTCTAGCTGGTCTGTTGTACCTTTGTTCCAATATTTCCCACGCCGCTGAGTAATTATTTGCCACGTTAGCTAACGATGATATAGCGAGAGCTGCTTCGTGTTTTAAACAAGAGCGGAGATACATTAGTCGTTTGCAATCGTCAATATGAGAATTGTCATGGACGGTGGAGCGAAATTGATCCGCGAAACCTGGCCAATCTTCATATGCTCCCGAAAAGGTGGGTAACTGGATTCTCGGCAAGTCGACGGAATCCGACAATGAAACGCTCGATAAGTTCGTTGCAATACTTCGGATTATCGGTTCTGTTTGCTTGTTTGCGTTACTAATGATTGCAGACGCGTGCCCGGTAACAGTATAGAACATCTGCTGTAGATCGACCCGGTCCTGCTGTGTTTGGCCAGCATCCCTATCGTCTAACTCACATTGACTTTTTCTAAATGACGTGAATTCTGCCTCTATTTCCTTTAAGTTACGCTGGATGGCATGTGTAGGTGCCCCTTCCTCGTAATTAGTGAGTATTGTGCGAA
The DNA here is from genome assembly GCA_911622165.2 of Bombus sylvestris. Classification (NCBI taxonomy): domain Eukaryota; kingdom Metazoa; phylum Arthropoda; class Insecta; order Hymenoptera; family Apidae; genus Bombus; species Bombus sylvestris. The sequence goes on along the minus strand of OU443162.1, from coordinate 3,728,354 downwards.
AAGCTTCTAATTCTTTTCTGAACCCTTCTCGTTTCAATAGCAATTGTTTTACGCGTTCCTCCTGAGTGGGAGCCATGACGAATTTCGATACTTCTAACGAGCTTACCTTGTGTTGTGTTGCGGACGTCGGTCCGGTTATCGGTTGTCGCTCGTTACTGCGCGGCGGGAGGTTGAGTATTTGTTTGGCACGGAAGGTGGTCCTTCCCGAAAGTGACGCTCGTATTTTTGTGAAGCAGGAGTTGTTGGAATATGCGATGTCGATGATTGCCCCGCAGAGAGCCTAGCGGAGATGAGAGGTTGCGTGGTTGCGTTCCTCGAAAGTGACCCACCTGATGTCACTGACTTCGCTGTGGTGATAACGCTTCTGTTGCTATTTTTGATGGATTCACGTGGCACTGTGTGGTCACTGGTAAACGCACTTTTTCACTGACACGTGATATCCGGCTCGAAGGACCAATTGTCTCGTTCACTCGCGGAGAGACGCGATCGCGAAGAAGCACGTCAACGGGAGTCGTAAATTCCCGTTACGATTGAATGATCGACGCCGCGAAGTGATCGATCCCCTATTTCGTTTAGGATAATAAGGGTAATTAGAGTGAGTGTTCCACGGATATAATAATATATGCTTAACAGTTTATTCCAGCAAGTGATATACAAATAAGTTCCAAATAGAAGAAGATAATTATAAGTTCGAAAACGAATAGCGTGTATAATATAAAGTCAATTGTGAAAGGGTCGAATACCGAAAAGCGAATGAATCTCTATCGTAATGAGGCTACGGAGGAAAACTAGTGATGGGTGGGTCCGAGGATATGAGATGAGCTGATTCGTTAAGGAATGATTTTAGCTATGAGAGAGGGAAATAGACTTCGATGTCAATTGGCGGTTTTCAGGGTCGGTAGGTGAAGAAGGGTGATAACCGCCCTCGAAAGAAGTTGCTGGTGGGAGGCCTCAGCTGTGAAAATAGCCAGTCTTCCGGTGTCAACCCGTGATAGATAATAATTTAAGAGAAAAATAAGCAAGTGAAAAATAGAGAATGTTTGTGCGGTCTGAAGGACCTTTAGCTAGAACTCTTAAGATCTATGGGGGGCGCTACATAGATTATTGAGGGACTCCATAAGTATGTGAAGACAGCTGGTTGCCAGCCTGCCCGCGGCGTGTGGCCTGGTCCAAACCGAGAGTCGCCAGACGGAACAACGTTATAACGCTTAACGTTATATAGCACATCAGCAAAGCGTATAACGTTATATAGTATTCCGTTATAACTTTTACCTTTATATAGCACATCAGTATAACGTATAACATTATATAGTATTACGTTATAACGCTTAACGTTAAATAGTATTACGCTATAACTTTTAAATGTATAAAGCACTTAAGTATAATGTATAATTTTCTATAGCATAACCTTATACCGTATAACGTTATGTAGTATTACGTTATAACCTTTAACGTTATATAGCGCATCAGTATAACGTATAACATTATATAGTATTACGTTATAACTTTTAACGTTTTATAGCACATCAGTATATCGCATAACGTAATATAGTATTACGTTATAACTTTTAATGTTATATAGCACATCAGAAAAACGTATAACGTTATATAGTATTACGTTATAACTTTTAACGTTATATAGCACATCAGTAAAGCGGATAACGTTATATAGCATTACGTCATAACTTTTAACGTTATATAGTATTACGTTATAACTTTTAACGTTGTATGGCACGTCAGTAAAACGTATAACGTTATATAGTATTACGTTGTAACGCTTTACGTTATATAGCACATCAGAAAAACGTATCACGTTATATAGTATTACGTTATAACTTTTAACGTTATATAGCACATCAGTAAAGCGGATAACGTTATATAGTATTACGTCATAACTTTTAACGTTATATAGTATTACGTCACAGCTTTTAACGTTATATAGCACATCAGTATAACGTGTAGCGTTATATAGTATTACGTTATAACGCTTAACGTTATATAGCACATCAGTATAACGTATAACGTTATATAGTATAACGTTATAACGCTTTACGTTATATAGTACTACGTTATAACTTTTAACGATATATAGCACATCAGTATAGCATATAACATTATATAGTATTACGTTATAACATATAATGTTATATAGCACATCAGTATAACGAATAACGTTATATAGTATTACGATATAACTTTTAACGTTATATAGCACATCAGTATAACGTATAAAATTATATAGTATTACGTTATACGTTTTAACGTTATATAGCACATCAGTAAAACGTATAACGTTATATAGTATTACGTTATAACTTTTAACGTTATATAGTATTATGTTATAACGATTAACGTCATATAGCACATCAGTATAACGTATAACGTTATATAGTATTACGTTATACCTTTTAACGTTATATAGCACATCAGTAAAACGTATAAAGTTATATAGTATTACGTTATAACTTTTAACGTTATATAGTATTACGTTATAACGCTTAACGTTATATAGCACATCAGCAAAGCGTATAACGTTATATAGTATTCCGTTATAACTTTTACCTTTATATAGCACATCAGTATAACGTATAACATTATATAGTATTTCGTTATAACGCTTAACGTTAAATAGTATTACGCTATAACTTTTAAATGTATAAAGCACTTAAGTATAATGTATAATTTTCTATAGCATAACCTTATACCGTATAACGTTATGTAGTATTACGTTATAACCTTTAACGTTATATAGCGCATCAGTATAACGTATAACATTATATAGTATTACGTTATAACTTTTAACGTTTTATAGCACATCAGTATATCGCATAACGTAATATAGTATTACGTTATAACTTTTAATGTTATATAGCACATCAGAAAAACGTATAACGTTATATAGTATTACGTTATAACTTTTAACGTTATATAGCACATCAGTAAAGCGGATAACGTTATATAGCATTACGTCATAACTTTTAACGTTATATAGTATTACGTTATAACTTTTAACGTTGTATGGCACGTCAGTAAAACGTATAACGTTATATAGTATTACGTTATGACTTTTAACGTTATATAGCACATCAGTAAAGCGGATAACGTTATATAGTATTACGTCATAACTTTTAACGTTATATAGCGCATCAGTATAACGTATAACATTATATAGTATTACGTCATAGCTTTTAACGTTATATAGCACATCAGTATAACGTATAACGTTATATAGTATTACGTTATAACGCTTAACGTTATATAGTATTACGTTATAACATTTAACGTTGTATGGCACGTCAGTAAAACGTATAACGTTATATAGTATTACGTTATAACGCTTTACGTTATATAGCACATCAGTAAAACGTATAACGTTATATAGTATTACGTTATAACGCTTAACGTTATATAGCACATCAGTAAAGCGTATAACGCTATATATTATTACGTTATAACGCTTTACGTTATATAGCACATCAGTAAAACGTATAACGTTATATAGTATTACGTTATAACTTTTAACATTATATAGTATTACGTTATAACGCTCTACGTTATATAGCACATCAGTACAGCGTATAACGTTATATAGTATTACGTTATAACGCTTAACGTTATATAGTATTACGTTATAACTTTTAACGTTGTATGGCAAGTCAGTATAACGTATAACGTTATATAGTATTACGTTGTAACGCTTTACGTTATATAGCACATCAGAAAAACGTATCACGTTATATAGTATTACGTTATAACTTTTAACGTTATATAGCACATCAGTAAAGCGGATAACGTTATATAGTATTACGTCATAACTTTTAACGTTATATAGCGCATCAGTATAACGTATAACGTTATATAGTATTACGATATAACTTTTAACGTTATATAGCACATCAGTATAACGTATAAAATTATATAGTATTACGTTATACGTTTTAACGTTATATAGCACATCAGTAAAACGTATAACGTTATATAGTATTACGTTATAACTTTTAACGTTATATAGTATTATGTTATAACGATTAACGTCATATAGCACATCAGTATAACGTATAACGTTATATAGTATTACGTTATACCTTTTAACGTTATATAGCACATCAGTAAAACGTATAAAGTTATATAGTATTACGTTATAACTTTTAACGTTATATAGTATTACGTTATAACGCTTAACGTTATATAGCACATCAGCAAAGCGTATAACGTTATATAGTATTCCGTTATAACTTTTACCTTTATATAGCACATCAGTATAACGTATAACATTATATAGTATTACGTTATAACGCTTAACGTTAAATAGTATTACGCTATAACTTTTAAATGTATAAAGCACTTAAGTATAATGTATAATTTTCTATAGCATAACCTTATACCGTATAACGTTATGTAGTATTACGTTGTAACGCTTTACGTTATATAGCACATCAGAAAAACGTATAACGTTATATAGTATTACGTTATAACTTTTAACGTTATATATCACATCAGTAAAGCGGATAACGTTATATAGTATTACGTCATAACTTTTAACGTTATATAGCGCATCAGTATAACGTATAACATTATATAGTATTACGTCATAGCTTTTAACGTTATATAGCACATCAGTATAACGTATAACGTTATATAGTATTACGTTATAACGCTTAACGTTATATAGTATTACGTTATAACTTTTAACGTTGTATGGCACGTCAGTAAAACGTATAACGTTATATAGTATTACGTTATAACGCTTTACGTTATATAGCACATCAGTAAAACGTATAACGTTATATAGTATTACGTTATAACGCTTAACGTTATATAGCACATCAGTAAAGCGTATAACGCTATATATTATTACGTTATAACGCTTTACGTTATATAGCACATCAGTAAAACGTATAACGTTATATAGTATTACGTTATAACGCTTTACGTTATATAGCACATCAGTAAAACGTATAACGTTATATAGTATTACGTTATAACGCTTAACGTTATATAGTATTACGTTATAACTTTTAACGTTGTATGGCACGTCTGTATAACGTATAACGTTATATAGTAGTACGTTATAACGCTTAACGTTCTATAGCACATCAGCAAAACGTATAACGTTTTATAGTATTAGGTCATAGCTTTTAACGTTATATAGCACATCAGTTTAACGTATAACGTTATATAGTATTACGCTAGTACGCTTTACGTTATATAGCACATCAGTAAAACGTATAACGCTATATAGCATTACGTTACAACATCTAACGTTATATAGCACATCAGTAAAACGTATAACGTAATATAGTATTACGTTATAACTTTTAACGTTATATAGCATAATGTTATAACTTTTAACGTTATATAGCACATCAGTAAAGCGGATAACGTTATATAGTATTACGTCATAACTTTTAATGTTATATAGCACATCAGTATAACGTATAACGTTATATAGTATTACGTTATAACGCTTAACGTTAAATGGCACATAAGTAATACGTATAACGTTATGTAGTATTACGTTATAACTTTTAACATTATATAGTATTACGTTATAACGCTTTACGTTATATAGCACATCAGTACAGCGTATAACGTTATATAGTATTACGTTATAACGCTTAACGTTATATAGTATTACGTTAGAACTTTTAACGTTGTATGGCAAGTCAGTATAACGTATAACGTTATATAGTATTACGTTGTAACGCTTTACGTTATATAGCACATCATAAAAACGTATAACGTTATATAGTATTACGTTATAACTTTTAACGTTATATAGTATTACGTTATAACTTTTAACGTTGTATGGCACGTCAGTAAAACGTATAACGTTATATAGTATTACGTTATAACGCTTTACGTTATATAGCACATCAGTAAAACGTATAACGTTATATAGTATTACGTTGTAACGCTTAACGTTATATAGCACATCAGTAAAGCGTATAACGCTATATACTATTACGTTATAACGCTTTACGTTATATAGCACATCAGTAAAACGTATAACGTTATATAGTATTACGTTATAACGCTTTACGTTATATAGCACATCGGTAAAACGTATAACGTTATATAGTATTACGTTATAACGCTTAACGTTATATAGTATTACGTTATAACTTTTAACGTTGTATGGCACGTCTGTATAACGTATAACGTTATATAGTAGTACGTTATAACGCTTAACGTTCTATAGCACATCAGCAAAACGTATAACGTTATATAGTATTAGGTCATAGCTTTTAACGTTATATAGCACATCAGTTTAACGTATAACGTTATATAGTATTACGCTAGAACGCTTTACGTTATATAGCACATCAGTAAAACGTATAACGTTATATAGTATTACGTTATAACGCTTAACGTTATATAGCACATCAGTAAAACGTATAACGTAATATAGTATTACGTTATAACTTTTAACGTTATATAGTATTATGTTATAACGATTAACGTCATATAGCACATCAGTATAACGTATAACGTCAAATAGTATTACGTTATAACGCTTTACGTTATATAGCACATCAGTAAAACGTATAACGTTATATAGTATTACGTTATAACTTTTAACGTTATATAGCACATCAGTATTACGTATAACGTTATATAGTATTACGTTATACCTTTTAACGTTATATTGCACATCAGTATAACGTATAACGTTATATAGTATTACGTTATAACGCTTAACGTTATATAGCACATCAGTAAAACGTACAACGTTATATAGTATTGCGTTATAACTTTTAACGCTATATAGTATTACGTTATAACGCTTTACGTTACATAGCGCATCAATAAAACGTATAACGTTATATACTATTACGTTATATCTTTTAACGTTATATAGCACATCAGTATATCGCATAACGTAATATAGTATTAAGTTATAACGCTTAACGTTAAATAGTATTACGTTATAACTTTTAAAGGTAAAAAGCAATTAAGTATAACGTACAACTTTCTATAGCATAACCTTATACCGTATAACGTTATGTAGTATTACGTTATAACCTTTAACGCTATATAGCACATCCTTAAAACGTACAACGTTATATAGCATTACGTTATAACTGTTAACGTTATATAGCACATCAGTATAACGTATAACGTTATATAGTATTACGTTATAACGCTTTCCGTTATATAGCACATCAGTAAAACGTATAACGTTATATAGTATTACGTTATAACGCTTTACGTTATATACCACATCAGTATAACGTATAACATTATATAGTATTACGTTATACCTTTTAACGTTATATAGCACATCAGTAAAACGTATAACGTTATATAGTATTACGTTATAACTTTTAACGTTATATAGTATTATGTTATAACGATTAACGTCATATAGCACATCAGTATAACGTATAACGTTATATAGTATTACGTTATACCTTTTAACGTTATATAGCACATCAGTAAAACGTATGACGTTATATAGTATTATGTTATAACTTTTAACGTTATATAGTATTACGTTATAACGCTTTACGTTATATAGCACATCAGCAAAGCGTATAACGTTATATAGCATTCCGTTATAACTTTTACCTTTATATAGCACATCAGTATAACGTATAACATTATATAGTATTGCGTTATAACTTTTAACGTTATATAGCACATCAGTATAACGTATAACATTATTTAGAATTACGTCATAACTTTTAACGTCATATAGCACATCAGTATAACGTATAACATTATGTAGTATTACGTTATAACTTTTAATGTTATATAGCACATCAGTAAAACGTATAACGTAATATAGTATTACGTTATAACGCTTAACGTTAAATAGTATTACGCTATAACTTTTAAATGTATAAAGCACTTAAGTATAATGTATAATTTTCTATAGCATAACTTTATACCGTATAACGTTATGTAGTATTAAGTTATAACCTTTAACGTTATATAGCGCATCAGTATAACGTATAACATTATATAGTATTACGTCATCGCTTTTAACGTTATATAGCACATCAGTATAACGTATAACGTTATATAGTATTACGTTATAACGCTTTACGTTATATAGCACATCAGTAAAACGTATAACGTTATATAGTATTACGTTATAACGCTTTACGTTATATAGCACATCAGTAAAACGTATAACATTATGTAGTATTACGTTATAACTGTTAATGTTATATAGCACATCAGTAAAACGTATAACGTAATATAGTATTACGATATAACGCTTAACGTTAAATAGTATTACGCTATAACTTTTAAATGTATAAAGCACTTAAGTATAATGTATAATTTTCTATAGCATAACCTTATACCGTATAACGTTATGTAGTATTACGTTATAACCTTTAACGTTACATAGCACATCAGTAAAGCGGATAACGTTATATAGTATTACGTCATAACTTTTAACGTTATATAGCGCATCAGTATAACGTATAACGTTATATAGTATTACGCTATAACGCTTAACGTTAAATAGCACATCAGTAATACGTATAACGTTATATAGTATTACGTTATAACTTTTAACATTATATAGTATTACGTTATAACGCTTTACGTTATATAGCACATCAGTAAAGCGTATAACGTTATATAGTATTACGTTATAACGCTTAACGTTATATAGTATTACGTTATAACTTTTAACGTTGTATGGCACGTCAGTAAAACGTATAACGTTATATAGTATTACGTTATATCGCTTTACGTTATATAGCACATCAGTAAAACGTATAACGTTATATAGTATTACGTTATAACGCTTAACGTTATATAGTATTACGTTATAACTTTTAACGTTGTATGGCACGTCTGTATAACGTATAACGTTATATAGTAGTACGTTATAACGCTTAACGTTCTATAGCACATCAGCAAAACGTATAACGTTTTATAGTATTAGGTCATAGCTTTTAACGTTATATAGCACATCAGTTTAACGTATAACGTTATATAGTATTACGCTAGAACGCTTTACGTTATATAGCACATCAGTAAAACGTATAACGTTATATAGTATTACGTTATAACGCTTAACGTCATATAGCACATCAGTAAAACGTATAACGTAATATAGTATTACGTTATAACGCTTAACGTTATATAGCACATCAGTAAAACGTATAACGTTATATAGTATTGCGTTATAACTTTTAACGTTATATAGTATTACGTTATAACGCTTTACGTTACACAGCACATCAATAAAACGTATAACGTTATATACTATTACGTTATAACTTTTAACGTTATATAGCACATCAGTATATCGCATAACGTAATATAGTATTAAGATATAACGCTTAACGTTAAATAGTATTACGTTATAACTTTTAAAGGTATAAAGCAATTAAGTATAACGTACAACTTTCTATAGCATAACCTTATACCGTATAACGTTATGTAGTATTACGTTATAACCTTTAACGCTATATAGCACATCCGTAAAACGTACAACGTTATATAGCATTACGTTATAACTGTTAACGTTATATAGCACATCAGTATAACGTATAACGTTATATAGTGTTACGTTATAACGCTTTCCGTTATATAGCACATCAGTAAAACGTATAACGTTATATAGTATTACGTTATAACGCTTTACGTTATATACCACATCAGTATAACGTATAACATTATATAGTATTACGTTATACCTTTTAACGTTATATAGCACATCAGTAAAACGTATAACGTAATATAGTATTACGTTATAACTTTTAACGTTATATAGCATAATGTTATAACTTTTAACGTTATATAGCACATCAGTAAAGCGGATAACGTTATATAGTATTACGTCATAACTTTTAATGTTATATAGCACATCAGTATAACGTATAACGTTATATAGTATTACGTTATAACGCTTAACGTTAAATGGCACATAAGTAATACGTATAACGTTATGTAGTATTACGTTATAACTTTTAACATTATATAGTATTACGTTATAACGCTTTACGTTATATAGCACATCAGTACAGCGTATAACGTTATATAGTATTACGTTATAACGCTTAACGTTATATAGTATTACGTTATAACTTTTAACGTTGTATGGCAAGTCAGTATAACGTATAACGTTATATAGTATTACGTTGTAACGCTTTACGTTATATAGCACATCATAAAAACGTATAACGTTATATAGTATTACGTTATAACTTTTAACGTTATATAGTATTACGTTATAACTTTTAACGTTGTATGGCACGTCAGTAAAACGTATAATGTTATATAGTATTACGTTATAACGCTTTACGTTATATAGCACATCAGTAAAACGTATAACGTTATATAGTATTACGTTGTAACGCTTAACGTTATATAGCACATCAGTAAAGCGTATAACGCTATATACTATTACGTTATAACGCTTTACGTTATATAGCACATCAGTAAAACGTATAACGTTATATAGTATTACGTTATAACGCTTTACGTTATATAGCACATCAGTAAAACGTATAACGTTATATAGTATTACGTTATAACGCTTAACGTTATATAGTATTACGTTATAACTTTTAACGTTGTATGGCACGTCTGTATAACGTATAACGTTATATAGTAGTACGTTATAACGCTTAACGTTCTATAGCACATCAGCAAAACGTATAACGTTATATAGTATTAGGTCATAGCTTTTAACGTTATATAGCACATCAGTTTAACGTATAACGTTATATAGTATTACGCTAGAACGCTTTACGTTATATAGCACATCAGTAAAACGTATAACGTTATATAGTATTACGTTATAACGCTTAACGTTATATAGCACATCAGTAAAACGTATAACGTAATATAGTATTACGTTATAACTTTTAACGTTATATAGTATTATGTTATAACGATTAACGTCATATAGCACATCAGTATAACGTATAACGTCAAATAGTATTACGTTATAACGCTTTACGTTATATAGCACATCAGTAAAACGTATAACGTTATATAGTATTACGTTATAACTTTTAACGTTATATAGCACATCAGTATTACGTATAACGTTATATAGTATTACGTTATACCTTTTAACGTTATATTGCACATCAGTATAACGTATAACGTTATATAGTATTACGTTATAACGCTTAACGTTATATAGCACATCAGTAAAACGTACAACGTTATATAGTATTGCGTTATAACTTTTAACGCTATATAGTATTACGTTATAACGCTTTACGTTACATAGCGCATCAATAAAACGTATAACGTTATATACTATTACGTTATATCTTTTAACGTTATATAGCACATCAGTATATCGCATAACGTAATATAGTATTAAGTTATAACGCTTAACGTTAAATAGTATTACGTTATAACTTTTAAAGGTAAAAAGCAATTAAGTATAACGTACAACTTTCTATAGCATAACCTTATACCGTATAACGTTATGTAGTATTACGTTATAACCTTTAACGCTATATAGCACATCCTTAAAACGTACAACGTTATATAGCATTACGTTATAACTGTTAACGTTATATAGCACATCAGTATAACGTATAACGTTATATAGTATTACGTTATAACGCTTTCCGTTATATAGCACATCAGTAAAACGTATAACGTTATATAGTATTACGTTATAACGCTTTACGTTATATACCACATCAGTATAACGTATAACATTATATAGTATTACGTTATACCTTTTAACGTTATATAGCACATCAGTAAATCGTATAACGTTATATAGTATTACGTTATAACTTTTAACGTTATATAGTATTATGTTATAACGATTAACGTCATATAGCACATCAGTATAACGTATAACGTTATATAGTATTACGTTATACCTTTTAACGTTATATAGCACATCAGTAAAACGTATGACGTTATATAGTATTATGTTATAACTTTTAACGTTATATAGTATTACGTTATAACGCTTTACGTTATATAGCACATCAGCAAAGCGTATAACGTTATATAGCATTCCGTTATAACTTTTACCTTTATATAGCACATCAGTATAACGTATAACATTATATAGTATTGCGTTATAACTTTTAACGTTATATAGCACATCAGTATAACGTATAACATTATTTAGAATTACGTCATAACTTTTAACGTCATATAGCACATCAGTATAACGTATAACATTATGTAGTATTACGTTATAACTTTTAATGTTATATAGCACATCAGTAAAACGTATAACGTAATATAGTATTACGTTATAACGCTTAACGTTAAATAGTATTACGCTATAACTTTTAAATGTATAAAGCACTTAAGTATAATGTATAATTTTCTATAGCATAACTTTATACCGTATAACGTTATGTAGTATTAAGTTATAACCTTTAACGTTATATAGCGCATCAGTATAACGTATAACATTATATAGTATTACGTCATCGCTTTTAACGTTATATAGCACATCAGTATAACGTATAACGTTATATAGTATTACGTTATAACGCTTTACGTTATATAGCACATCAGTAAAACGTATAACGTTATATAGTATTACGTTATAACGCTTTACGTTATATAGCACATCAGTAAAACGTATAACATTATGTAGTATTACGTTATAACTGTTAATGTTATATAGCACATCAGTAAAACGTATAACGTAATATAGTATTACGATATAACGCTTAACGTTAAATAGTATTACGCTATAACTTTTAAATGTATAAAGCACTTAAGTATAATGTATAATTTTCTATAGCATAACCTTATACCGTATAACGTTATGTAGTATTACGTTATAACCTTTAACGTTACATAGCACATCAGTAAAGCGGATAACGTTATATAGTATTACGTCATAACTTTTAACGTTATATAGCACATCAGTATAACGTATAACGTTATATAGTATTACGCTATAACGCTTAACGTTAAATAGCACATCAGTAATACGTATAACGTTATATAGTATTACGTTATAACTTTTAACATTATATAGTATTACGTTATAACGCTTTACGTTATATAGCACATCAGTAAAGCGTATAACGTTATATAGTATTACGTTATAACGCTTAACGTTATATAGTATTACGTTATAACTTTTAACGTTGTATGGCACGTCAGTAAAACGTATAACGTTATATAGTATTACGTTATATCGCTTTACGTTATATAGCACATCAGTAAAACGTATAACGTTATATAGTATTACGTTATAACGCTTAACGTTATATAGTATTACGTTATAACTTTTAACGTTGTATGGCACGTCTGTATAACGTATAACGTTATATAGTAGTACGTTATAACGCTTAACGTTCTATAGCACATCAGCAAAACGTATAACGTTTTATAGTATTAGGTCATAGCTTTTAACGTTATATAGCACATCAGTTTAACGTATAACGTTATATAGTATTACGCTAGAACGCTTTACGTTATATAGCACATCAGTAAAACGTATAACGTTATATAGTATTACGTTATAACGCTTAGCGTCATATAGCACATCAGTAAAACGTATAACGTAATATAGTATTACGTTATAACGCTTAACGTTATATAGCACATCAGTAAAACGTATAACGTTATATAGTATTGCGTTATAACTTTTAACGTTATATAGTATTACGTTATAACGCTTTACGTTACATAGCACATCAATAAAACGTATAACGTTATATACTATTACGTTATAACTTTTAACGTTATATAGCACATCAGTATATCGCATAACGTAATATAGTATTAAGATATAACGCTTAACGTTAAATAGTATTACGTTATAACTTTTAAAGGTATAAAGCAATTAAGTATAACGTACAACTTTCTATAGCATAACCTTATACCGTATAACGTTATGTAGTATTACGTTATAACCTTTAACGCTATATAGCACATCCGTAAAACGTACAACGTTATATAGCATTACGTTATAACTGTTAACGTTATATAGCACATCAGTATAACGTATAACGTTATATAGTGTTACGTTATAACGCTTTCCGTTATATAGCACATCAGTAAAACGTATAACGTTATATAGTATTACGTTATAACGCTTTACGTTATATACCACATCAGTATAACGTATAACATTATATAGTATTACGTTATACCTTATAACGTTATATAGCACATCAGTAAAACGTATAACGTTATATAGTATTACGTTATAACTTTTAACGTTATATAGTATTATGTTATAACGATTAACGTCATATAGCACATCAGTATAACGTATAACGTTATATAGTATTACGTTATAACGCTTTCCGTTATATAGCACATCAGTATAACGTATAACATTATATAGTATTGCGTTATAACTTTTAACGTTATATAGCACATCAGTATAACGTATAACATTATATAGAATTACGTCATAACTTTTAACGTCATATAGCACATCAGTATAACGTATAACATTATATAGTATTACGTTATAACTTTTAACGTTTTATAGCACATCAGTATATCGCATAACGTAATATAGTATTACGTTACAACTTTTAATGTTATATAGCACATCAGAAAAACGTATAACGTTATATAGTATTACGTTATAACTTTTAACGTTATATAGCACATCAGTAAAGCGGATAACGTTATATAGTATTACGTCATAACTTTTAACGTTATATAGCGCATCAGTATAACGTATAACATTATATAGTATTACGTCATCGCTTTTAACGTTATATAGCACATCAGTATAACGTATAACGTTATATAGTATTACGTTATAACGCTTTACGTTATATAGCACATCAGTAAAACGTATAACGTTACATAGTATTACGTTATAACGCTTTACGTTATATAGCACATCAGTAAAACGTATAACATTATGTAGTATTACGTTATAACTGTTAATGTTATATAGCACATCAGTAAAACGTATAACGTAATATAGTATTACGTTATAACGCTTAACGTTAAATAGTATTACGCTATAACTTTTAAATGTATAAAGCACTTAAGTATAATGTATAATTTTCTATAGCATAACCTTATACCGTATAACGTTATGTAGTATTACGTTATAACCTTTAACGTTATATAGCACATCAGTAAAGCGGATAACGTTATATAGTATTACGTCATAACTTTTAACATATATAGCACATCAGTATAACGTATAACGTTATATAGTATTACGTTATAACGCTTATCGTTAAATAGCACATCAGTAATACGTATAACGTTATATAGTATTACGTTATAACTTTTAACATTATATAGTATTACGTTATAACTTTTAACGTTGTATGGCACGTCAGTAAAACGTATAACGTTATATAGTATTACGTTATATCGCTTTACGTTATATAGCACATCAGTAAAACGTATAACGTTATATAGTATTACGTTATAACGCTTTACGTTATATAGCGCATCAGTAAAACGTATAACATTATGTAGTATTACGTTATAACGCTTAACGTTATATAGTATTACGTTATAACTTTTAACGTTGTATGGCACGTCAGTAAAACGTATAACGTTATATAGTATTACGTTATATCGCTTTACGTTATATAGCACATCAGTAAAACGTATAACGTTATATAGTATTACGTTATAACGCTTAACGTTATATAGTATTACGTTATAACTTTTAACGTTGTATGGCACGTCTGTATAACGTATAACGTTATATAGTAGTACGTTATAACGCTTAACGTTCTATAGCACATCAGCAAAACGTATAACGTTTTATAGTATTAGGTCATAGCTTTTAACGTTATATAGCACATCAGTTTAACGTATAACGTTATATAGTATTACGCTAGAACGCTTTACGTTATAAAGCACATCAGTAAAACGTATAACGTTATATAGTATTACGTTATAACGCTTAACGTTATATAGCACATCAGTAAAACGTATAACGTAATATAGTATTACGTTATAACGCTTAACGTTATATAGCACATCAGTAAAACGTATAACGTTATATAGTATTGCGTTATAACTTTTAACGTTATATAGTATTACGTTATAACGCTTTACGTTACATAGCACATCAATAAAACGTATAACGTTATATACTATTACGTTATAACTTTTAACGTTATATAGCACATCAGTATATCGCATAACGTAATATAGTATTAAGATATAACGCTTAACGTTAAATAGTATTACGTTATAACTTTTAAAGGTATAAAGCAATTAAGTATAACGTACAACTTTCTATAGCATAACCTTATACCGTATAACGTTATGTGGTATTACGTTATAACCTTTAACGCTATATAGCACATCCGTAAAACGTACAACGTTATATAGCATTACGTTATAACTGTTAACGTTATATAGCACATCAGTATAACGTATAACGTTATATAGTGTTACGTTATAACGCTTTCCGTTATATAGCACATCAGTAAAACGTATAACGTTATATAGTATTACGTTATAACGCTTTACGTTATATACCACATCAGTATAACGTATAACATTATATAGTATTACGTTATACCTTTTAACGTTATATAGCACATCAGTAAAACGTATAACGTTATATAGTATTACGTTATAACTTTTAACGTTATATAGTATTATGTTATAACGATTAACGTCATATAGCACATCAGTATAACGTATAACGTTATATAGTATTACGTTATAACGCTTTCCGTTATATAGCACATCAGTATAACGTATAACATTATATAGTATTGCGTTATAACTTTTAACGTTATATAGCACATCAGTATAACGTATAACATTATATAGAATTACGTCATAACTTTTAACGTCATATAGCACATCAGTATAACGTATAACATTATATAGTATTACGTTATAACTTTTAACGTTTTATAGCACATCAGTATATCGCATAACGTAATATAGTATTACGTTATAACTTTTAATGTTATATAGCACATCAGAAAAACGTATAACGTTATATAGTATTACGTTATAACTTTTAACGTTATATAGCACATCAGTAAAGCGGATAACGTTATATAGTATTACGTCATAACTTTTAACGTTATATAGCGCATCAGTATAACGTATAACATTATATAGTGTTACGTCATCGCTTTTAACGTTATATAGCACATCAGTATAACGTATAACGTTATATAGTATTACGTTATAACGCTTTACGTTATATAGCACATCAGTAAAACGTATAACGTTACATAGTATTACGTTATAACGCTTTACGTTATATAGCACATCAGTAAAACGTATAACATTATGTAGTATTACGTTATAACTGTTAATGTTATATAGCACATCAGTAAAACGTATAACGTAATATAGTATTACGTTATAACGCTTAACGTTAAATAGTATTACGCTATAACTTTTAAATGTATAAAGCACTTAAGTATAATGTATAATTTTCTATAGCATAACCTTATACCGTATAACGTTATGTAGTATTACGTTATAACCTTTAACGTTATATAGCACATCAGTAAAGCGGATAACGTTATATAGTATTACGTCATAACTTTTAACATATATAGCACATCAGTATAACGTATAACGTTATATAGTATTACGTTATAACGCTTATCGTTAAATAGCACATCAGTAATACGTATAACGTTATATAGTATTACGTTATAACTTTTAACATTATATAGTATTACGTTATAACTTTTAACGTTGTATGGCACGTCAGTAAAACGTATAACGTTATATAGTATTACGTTATATCGCTTTACGTTATATAGCACATCAGTAAAACGTATAACGTTATATAGTATTACGTTATAACGCTTTACGTTATATAGCGCATCAGTAAAACGTATAACATTATGTAGTATTACGTTATAACTTTTAATGTTATATAGCACATCAGTAAAACGTATAACGTAATATAGTATTACGTTATAACGCTTAACGTTAAATAGTATTACGCTATAACTTTTAAATGTATAAAGCACTTAAGTATAATGTATAATTTTCTATAGCACAACCTTATACCGTATAACGTTATGTAGTATTACGTTATAACCTTTAACGTTATATAGCACATCAGTAAAGCGGATAACGTTATATAGTATTACGTCATAACTTTTAACGTTATATAGCACATCAGTATAACGTATAATGTTATATAGTATTACGTTATAACGCTTAACGTTAAATAGCACATCAGTAATACGAATAACGTTATATAGTATTACGTTATAACTTTTAACATTATATAGTATTACGTTATAACGCTTTACGTTATATAGCACATCAGTAAAGCGTATAACGTTATATAGTATTACGTTATAACGCTTAACGTTATATAGTATTACGTTATAACTTTTAACGTTGTATGGAAAGTCAGTATAACGTATAACGTTATATAGTATTACGTTGTAACGCTTTACGTTATATAGCACATCAGAAAAACGTATAACGTTATATAGTATTACGTTATAACTTTTAACGTTATATAGCACATCAGTAAAGCGGATAACGTTATATAGTATTACGTCATAACTTTTAACGTTATATAGCACATCAGTATATCGCATAACGTAATATAGTATTAAGATATAACGCTTAACGTTAAATAGTATTACGTTATAACTTTTAAAGGTATAAAGCAATTAAGTATAACGTACAACTTTCTATAGCATAACCTTATACCGTATAACGTTATGTAGTATTACGTTATAACCTTTAACGCTATATAGCACATCCGTAAAACGTACAACGTTATATAGCATTACGTTATAACTGTTAACGTTATATAGCACATCAGTATAACGTATAACGTTATATAGTGTTACGTTATAACGCTTTCCGTTATATAGCACATCAGTAAAACGTATAACGTTATATAGTATTACGTTATAACGCTTTACGTTATATACCACATCAGTATAATGTATAACATTATATAGTATTACGTTATACCTTTTAACGTTATATAGCACATCAGTAAAACGTATAACGTTATATAGTATTACGTTATAACTTTTAACGTTATATAGTATTATGTTATAACGATTAACGTCATATAGCACATCAGTATAACGTATAACGTTATATAGTATTACGTTATAACGCTTTCCGTTATATAGCACATCAGTATAACGTATAACATTATATAGTATTGCGTTATAACTTTTAACGTTATATAGCACATCAGTAAAGCGGATAACGTTATATAGTATTACGTCATAACTTTTAACATATATAGCACATCAGTATAACGTATAACGTTATATAGTATTACGTTATAACTTTTAAATGTATAAAGCACTTAAGTATAATGTATAATTTTCTATAGCATAACCTTATACCGTATAACGTTATGTAGTATTACGTTATAACCTTTAACGTTATATAGCACATCAGTAAAGCGGATAACGTTATATAGTATTACGTCATAACTTTTAACATATATAGCACATCAGTATAACGTATAACGTTATATAGTATTACGTTATAACGCTTATCGTTAAATAGCACATCAGTAATACGTATAACGTTATATAGTATTACGTTATAACTTTTAACATTATATAGTATTACGTTATAACTTTTAACGTTGTATGGCACGTCAGTAAAACGTATAACGTTATATAGTATTACGTTATATCGCTTTACGTTATATAGCACATCAGTAAAACGTATAACGTTATATAGTATTACGTTATAACGCTTTACGTTATATAGCGCATCAGTAAAACGTATAACATTATGTAGTATTACGTTATAACTTTTAATGTTATATAGCACATCAGTAAAACGTATAACGTAATATAGTATTACGTTATAACGCTTAACGTTAAATAGTATTACGCTATAACTTTTAAATGTATAAAGCACTTAAGTATAATGTATAATTTTCTATAGCACAACCTTATACCGTATAACGTTATGTAGTATTACGTTATAACCTTTAACGTTATATAGCACATCAGTAAAGCGGATAACGTTATATAGTATTACGTCATAACTTTTAACGTTATATAGCACATCAGTATAACGTATAATGTTATATAGTATTACGTTATAACGCTTAACGTTAAATAGCACATCAGTAATACGAATAACGTTATATAGTATTACGTTATAACTTTTAACATTATATAGTATTACGTTATAACGCTTTACGTTATATAGCACATCAGTAAAGCGTATAACGTTATATAGTATTACGTTATAACGCTTAACGTTATATAGTATTACGTTATAACTTTTAACGTTGTATGGAAAGTCAGTATAACGTATAACGTTATATAGTATTACGTTGTAACGCTTTACGTTATATAGCACATCAGAAAAACGTATAACGTTATATAGTATTACGTTATAACTTTTAACGTTATATAGCACATCAGTAAAGCGGATAACGTTATATAGTATTACGTCATAACTTTTAACGTTATATAGCACATCAGTATATCGCATAACGTAATATAGTATTAAGATATAACGCTTAACGTTAAATAGTATTACGTTATAACTTTTAAAGGTATAAAGCAATTAAGTATAACGTACAACTTTCTATAGCATAACCTTATACCGTATAACGTTATGTAGTATTACGTTATAACCTTTAACGCTATATAGCACATCCGTAAAACGTACAACGTTATATAGCATTACGTTATAACTGTTAACGTTATATAGCACATCAGTATAACGTATAACGTTATATAGTGTTACGTTATAACGCTTTCCGTTATATAGCACATCAGTAAAACGTATAACGTTATATAGTATTACGTTATAACGCTTTACGTTATATACCACATCAGTATAATGTATAACATTATATAGTATTACGTTATACCTTTTAACGTTATATAGCACATCAGTAAAACGTATAACGTTATATAGTATTACGTTATAACTTTTAACGTTATATAGTATTATGTTATAACGATTAACGTCATATAGCACATCAGTATAACGTATAACGTTATATAGTATTACGTTATAACGCTTTCCGTTATATAGCACATCAGTATAACGTATAACATTATATAGTATTGCGTTATAACTTTTAACGTTATATAGCACATCAGTAAAGCGGATAACGTTATATAGTATTACGTCATAACTTTTAACATATATAGCACATCAGTATAACGTATAACGTTATATAGTATTACGTTATAACGCTTATCGTTAAATAGCACATCAGTAATACGTATAACGTTATATAGTATTACGTTATAACTTTTAACATTATATAGTATTACGTTATAACTTTTAACGTTGTATGGCACGTCAGTAAAACGTATAACGTTATATAGTATTACGTTATATCGCTTTACGTTATATAGCACATCAGTAAAACGTATAACGTTATATAGTATTACGTTATAACGCTTTACGTTATATAGCGCATCAGTAAAACGTATAACATTATGTAGTATTACGTTATAACTTTTAATGATATAGCACATCAGTAAAACGTATAACGTAATATAGTATTACGTTATAACGCTTAACGTTAAATAGTATTACGCTATAACTTTTAAATGTATAAAGCACTTAAGTATAATGTATAATTTTCTATAGCACAACCTTATACCGTATAACGTTATGTAGTATTACGTTATAACCTTTAACGTTATATAGCACATCAGTAAAGCGGATAACGTTATATAGTATTACGTCATAACTTTTAACGTTATATAGCACATCAGTATAACGTATAATGTTATATAGTATTACGTTATAACGCTTAACGTTAAATAGCACATCAGTAATACGAATAACGTTATATAGTATTACGTTATAACTTTTAACATTATATAGTATTACGTTATAACGCTTTACGTTATATAGCACATCAGTAAAGCGTATAACGTTATATAGTATTACGTTATAACGCTTAACGTTATATAGTATTACGTTATAACTTTTAACGTTGTATGGAAAGTCAGTATAACGTATAACGTTATATAGTATTACGTTGTAACGCTTTACGTTATATAGCACATCAGAAAAACGTATAACGTTATATAGTATTACGTTATAACTTTTAACGTTATATAGCACATCAGTAAAGCGGATAACGTTATATAGTATTACGTCATAACTTTTAACGTTATATAGCGCATCAGTATAACGTATAACATTATATAGTATTACGTCATAGCTTTTAACGTTATATAGCATATCAGTAAAACGTATAACGTTATATAGTATTACGTTATAACGCTTAACGTTATATAGTATTACATTATAACTTTTAACGTTGTATGGCACGTCAGTAAAACGTATAACGTTATATAGTATTACGTTATAACGCTTTACGTTATATAGCACATCAGTAAAACGTTTAACGTTATATAGTATTACGTTATAACGCTTAACGTTATATAGCACATCAGTAAAGCGTATAACGCTATATAGTATTACGTTATAACGCTTTACGTTATATAGCACATCAGTAAAACGTATAACGTTATATAGTATTACGTTATAACGCTTTACGTTATATAGCACATCAGTAAAACGTATAACATTATGTAGTATTACGTTATAACTTTTAATGTTATATAGCACATCAGTAAAACGTATAACGTAATATAGTATTACGTTATAACGCTTAACGTTAACTAGTATTACGCTATAACTTTTAAATGTATAAAGCACTTAAGTATAATGTATAATTTTCTATAGCATAACCTTATACCGTATAACGTTATGTAGTATTACGTTATAACCTTTAACGTTATATAGCACATCAGTAAAGCGGATAACGTTATATAGTATTACGTCATAACTTTTAACGTTATATAGCACATCAGTATAACGTATAACGTTATATAGTATTACGTTATAACGCTTAACGTTAAATAGCACATCAGTAATACGTATAACGTTATATAGTATTACGTTATAACTTTTAACATTATATAGTACTACGTTATAACGCTTTACGTTATATAGCACATCAGTAAAGCGTATAACGTTATATAGTATTACGTCATAGCTTTTAACGTTATATAGCACATCAGTATAACGTATAACGTTATATAGTATTACGTTATAACGCTTAACGTTATATAGCACATCAGTATAACGTATAACGTTATATAGTATAACGTTATAACGCTTTACGTTATATAGTATTACGTTATAACTCTTAACGATATATAGCACATCGGTATAGCATATAACATTATATAGTATTACGTTATAACATATAATGTTATATAGCACATCAGTATAACGTATAACGTTATATAGTATTACGATATAACTTTTAACGTTATATAGCACATCAGTATAACGTATAACATTATATAGTATTACGTTATAACGCTTAACGTTATATAGTATTACGTTATAACTTTTAACGTTGTATGGCACGTCTGTATAACGTATAACGTAATATAGTAGTACGTCATAACGCTTAACGTTCTATAGCACATCAGCAAAACGTATAACGTTTTATAGTATTAGGTCATAGCTTTTAACGTTATATAGCACATGAGTTTAACGTATAACGTTATATAGTATTACGCTAGAACGCTTTACGTTATATAGCACATCAGTAAAACGTATAACGTTATATAGTATTATGTTATAACGCTTAACGTTATATAGCGCATCAGTAAAACGTATAACGTAATATAGTATTACGTTATAACTTTTAACGTTATATAGTATTATGTTATAACGATTAACGTCATATAGCACATCAGTATAACGTATAACGTCAAATAGTATTACGTTATAACGCTTAACGTTATATAGCACATCAGAAAAACGTATAACGTTATATAGTATTACGTTATAACTTTTAACGTTATATAGCACATCAGTAAAGCGGATAACGTTATATAGTATTACGTCATAACTTTTAACGTTATATAGCGCATCAGTATAACGTATAACATTATATAGTATTACGTCATAGCTTTTAACGTTATATAGCACATCAGTATAACGTATAACGTTATATAGTATTACGTTATAACGCTTAACGTTATATAGCGCATCAGTATAACGTATAACATTATATAGTATTACGTTATAACTTTTAACGTTTTATAGCACATCAGTATATCGCATAACGTAATATAGTATTACGTTATAACTTTTAATGTTATATAGCACATCAGTATAACGTATAACGTCAAATAGTATTACGTTATAACGCTTAACGTTATATAGCACATCAGTAAAACGTATAACGTTATATAGTATTACGTTATAACGCTTTACGTTATATAGCACATCAGAAAAACGTATAACGTTATATAGTATTACGTTATAACTTTTAACGTTATATAGCACATCAGTAAAGCGGATAACGTTATATAGTATTACGTCATAACTTTTAACGTTATATAGCGCATCAGTATAACGTATAACATTATATAGTATTACGTCATAGCTTTTAACGATATATAGCACATCAGTATAACGTATAACGTTATATAGTATTACGTTATAACGCTTAACGTTATATAGCGCATCAGTATAACGTATAACATTATATAGTATTACGTTATAACTTTTAACGTTTTATAGCACATCAGTATATCGCATAACGTAATATAGTATTACGTTATAACTTTTAATGTTATATAGCACATGAGAAATACGTATAACGTTATATAGTATTACGTTATAACTTTTAACGTTATATAGCACATCAGTATAACGTATAACGTTATATAGTATTACGTTATAACGCTTAACGTTAAATGGCACATCAGTAATACGTATAACGTTATATAGTATTACGTTATATCTTTTAACATTATATAGTATTACGTTATAACGCTTTACGTTATATAGCACATCAGTACAGCGTATAACGTTATATAGTATTACGTTATAACTCTTAACGTTATATAGTATTACGTTATAACTTTTAACGTTGTATGGCAAGTCAGTATAACGTATAACGTTATATAGTATTATGTTGTAACGCTTTACGTTATATAGCACATCAGAAAAACGTATAACGTTATATAGTATTACGTTATAACTTTTAACGTTATATAGCACATCAGTAAAGCGGATAACGTTATATAGTATTACGTTATAACGCTTTACGTTATATAGCACATCAGTAAAACGTATAACGTTATATAGTATTACGTTATAACGCTTTACGTTATATAGCACATCAGTAAAACGTATAACATTATGTAGTATTACGTTATAACTTTTAATGTTATATAGCACATCAGTAAAACGTATAACGTAATATAGTATTACGTTATAACGCTTAACGTTAAATAGTATTACGCTATAACTTTTAAATGTATAAAGCACTTAAGTATAATGTATAATTTTCTATAGCATAACCTTATACCGTATAACGTTATGTAGTATTACGTTATAACCTTTAACGTTATATAGCACATCAGTATAACGTATAACGTTATATAGTATTACGTTATAACGCTTAACGTTATATAGTATTACGTTATAACTTTTAACGTTGTATGGCACGTCTGTATAACGTATAACGTAATATAGTAGTACGTCATAACGCTTAACGTTCTATAGCACATCAGCAAAACGTATAACGTTTTATAGAATTAGGTCATAGCTTTTAACGTTATATAGCACATGAGTTTAACGTATAACGTTATATAGTATTACGCTAGAACGCTTTACGTTATATAGCACATCAGTAAAACGTATAACGTTATATAGTATTACGTTATAACGCTTAACGTTATATAGCGCATCAGTAAAACGTATAACGTAATATAGTATTACGTTATAACGCTTAACGTTATATAGTATTACGTTATAACTTTTAACGTTGTATGGCACGTCTGTATAACGTATAACGTAATATAGTAGTACGTCATAACTTTTAACGTCATATAGCACATCAGTATAACGTATAACATTATATAGTATTACGTTATAACTTTTAACGTTTTATAGCACATCAGTATATCGCATAACGTAATATAGTATTACGTTATAACTTTTAATGTTATATAGCACATCAGAAAAACGTATAACGTTATATAGTATTACGTTATAACTTTTAACGTTATATAGCACATCAGTAAAGCGGATAACGTTATATAGTATTACGTCATAACTTTTAACGTTATATAGCGCATCAGTATAACGTATAACATTATATAGTATTACGTCATCGCTTTTAACGTTATATAGCACATCAGTATAACGTATAACGTTATATAGTATTACGTTATAACGCTTTACGTTATATAGCACATCAGTAAAACGTATAACGTTACATAGTATTACGTTATAACGCTTTACGTTATATAGCACATCAGTAAAACGTATAACATTATGTAGTATTACGTTATAACTGTTAATGTTATATAGCACATCAGTAAAACGTATAACGTAATATAGTATTACGTTATAACGCTTAACGTTAAATAGTATTACGCTATAACTTTTAAATTTATAAAGCACTTAAGTATAATGTATAATTTTCTATAGCATAACCTTATACCGTATAACGTTATGTAGTATTACGTTATAACCTTTAACGTTATATAGCACATCAGTAAAGCGGATAACGTTATATAGTATTACGTCATAACTTTTAACATATATAGCACATCAGTATAACGTATAACGTTATATAGTATTACGTTATAACGCTTATCGTTAAATAGCACATCAGTAATACGTATAACGTTATATAGTATTACGTTATAACTTTTAACATTATATAGTATTACGTTATAACTTTTAACGTTGTATGGCACGTCAGTAAAACGTATAACGTTATATAGTATTACGTTATATCGCTTTACGTTATATAGCACATCAGTAAAACGTATAACGTTATATAGTATTACGTTATAACGCTTTACGTTATATAGCGCATCAGTAAAACGTATAACATTATGTAGTATTACGTTATAACTTTTAATGTTATATAGCACATCAGTAAAACGTATAACGTAATATAGTATTACGTTATAACGCTTAACGTTAAATAGTATTACGCTATAACTTTTAAATGTATAAAGCACTTAAGTATAATGTATAATTTTCTATAGCACAACCTTATACCGTATAACGTTATGTAGTATTACGTTATAACCTTTAACGTTATATAGCACATCAGTAAAGCGGATAACGTTATATAGTATTACGTCATAACTTTTAACGTTATATAGCACATCAGTATAACGTATAATGTTATATAGTATTACGTTATAACGCTTAACGTTAAATAGCACATCAGTAATACGAATAACGTTATATAGTATTACGTTATAACTTTTAACATTATATAGTATTACGTTATAACGCTTTACGTTATATAGCACATCAGTAAAGCGTATAACGTTATATAGTATTACGTTATAACGCTTAACGTTATATAGTATTACGTTATAACTTTTAACGTTGTATGGAAAGTCAGTATAACGTATAACGTTATATAGTATTACGTTGTAACGCTTTACGTTATATAGCACATCAGAAAAACGTATAACGTTATATAGTATTACGTTATAACTTTTAACGTTATATAGCACATCAGTAAAGCGGATAACGTTATATAGTATTACGTCATAACTTTTAACGTTATATAGCGCATCAGTATAACGTATAACATTATATAGTATTACGTCATAGCTTTTAACGTTATATAGCACATCAGTAAAACGTATAACGTTATATAGTATTACGTTATAACGCTTAACGTTATATAGTATTACATTATAACTTTTAACGTTGTATGGCACGTCAGTAAAACGTATAACGTTATATAGTATTACGTTATAACGCTTTACGTTATATAGCACATCAGTAAAACGTATAACGTTATATAGTATTACGTTATAACGCTTAACGTTATATAGCACATCAGTAAAGCGTATAACGCTATATAGTATTACGTTATAACGCTTTACGTTATATAGCACATCAGTAAAACGTATAACGTTATATAGTATTACGTTATAACGCTTTACGTTATATAGCACATCAGTAAAACGTATAACATTATGTAGTATTACGTTATAACTTTTAATGTTATATAGCACATCAGTAAAACGTATAACGTAATATAGTATTACGTTATAACGCTTAACGTTAACTAGTATTACGCTATAACTTTTAAATGTATAAAGCACTTAAGTATAATGTATAATTTTCTATAGCATAACCTTATACCGTATAACGTTATGTAGTATTACGTTATAACCTTTAACGTTATATAGCACATCAGTAAAGCGGATAACGTTATATAGTATTACGTCATAACTTTTAACGTTATATAGCACATCAGTATAACGTATAACGTTATATAGTATTACGTTATAACGCTTAACGTTAAATAGCACATCAGTAATACGTATAACGTTATATAGTATTACGTTATAACTTTTAACATTATATAGTACTACGTTATAACGCTTTACGTTATATAGCACATCAGTAAAGCGTATAACGTTATATAGTATTACGTCATAGCTTTTAACGTTATATAGCACATCAGTATAACGTATAACGTTATATAGTATTACGTTATAACGCTTAACGTTATATAGCACATCAGTATAACGTATAACGTTATATAGTATAACGTTATAACGCTTTACGTTATATAGTATTACGTTATAACTCTTAACGATATATAGCACATCGGTATAGCATATAACATTATATAGTATTACGTTATAACATATAATGTTATATAGCACATCAGTATAACGTATAACGTTATATAGTATTACGATATAACTTTTAACGTTATATAGCACATCAGTATAACGTATAACATTATATAGTATTACGTTATAACGCTTAACGTTATATAGTATTACGTTATAACTTTTAACGTTGTATGGCACGTCTGTATAACGTATAACGTAATATAGTAGTACGTCATAACGCTTAACGTTCTATAGCACATCAGCAAAACGTATAACGTTTTATAGTATTAGGTCATAGCTTTTAACGTTATATAGCACATGAGTTTAACGTATAACGTTATATAGTATTACGCTAGAACGCTTTACGTTATATAGCACATCAGTAAAACGTATAACGTTATATAGTATTATGTTATAACGCTTAACGTTATATAGCGCATCAGTAAAACGTATAACGTAATATAGTATTACGTTATAACTTTTAACGTTATATAGTATTATGTTATAACGATTAACGTCATATAGCACATCAGTATAACGTATAACGTCAAATAGTATTACGTTATAACGCTTAACGTTATATAGCACATCAGAAAAACGTATAACGTTATATAGTATTACGTTATAACTTTTAACGTTATATAGCACATCAGTAAAGCGGATAACGTTATATAGTATTACGTCATAACTTTTAACGTTATATAGCGCATCAGTATAACGTATAACATTATATAGTATTACGTCATAGCTTTTAACGTTATATAGCACATCAGTATAACGTATAACGTTATATAGTATTACGTTATAACGCTTAACGTTATATAGCGCATCAGTATAACGTATAACATTATATAGTATTACGTTATAACTTTTAACGTTTTATAGCACATCAGTATATCGCATAACGTAATATAGTATTACGTTATAACTTTTAATGTTATATAGCACATCAGTATAACGTATAACGTCAAATAGTATTACGTTATAACGCTTAACGTTATATAGCACATCAGTAAAACGTATAACGTTATATAGTATTACGTTATAACGCTTTACGTTATATAGCACATCAGAAAAACGTATAACGTTATATAGTATTACGTTATAACTTTTAACGTTATATAGCACATCAGTAAAGCGGATAACGTTATATAGTATTACGTCATAGCTTTTAACGTTATATAGCGCATCAGTATAACGTATAACATTATATAGTATTACGTCATAGCTTTTAACGATATATAGCACATCAGTATAACGTATAACGTTATATAGTATTACGTTATAACGCTTAACGTTATATAGCGCATCAGTATAACGTATAACATTATATAGTATTACGTTATATCTTTTAACATTATATAGTATTACGTTATAACGCTTTACGTTATATAGCACATCAGTACAGCGTATAACGTTATATAGTATTACGTTATAACTCTTAACGTTATATAGTATTACGTTATAACTTTTAACGTTGTATGGCAAGTCAGTATAACGTATAACGTTATATAGTATTATGTTGTAACGCTTTACGTTATATAGCACATCAGAAAAACGTATAACGTTATATAGTATTACGTTATAACTTTTAACGTTATATAGCACATCAGTAAAGCGGATAACGTTATATAGTATTACGTTATAACGCTTTACGTTATATAGCACATCAGTAAAACGTATAACGTTATATAGTATTACGTTATAACGCTTTACGTTATATAGCACATCAGTAAAACGTATAACATTATGTAGTATTACGTTATAACTTTTAATGTTATATAGCACATCAGTAAAACGTATAACGTAATATAGTATTACGTTATAACGCTTAACGTTAAATAGTATTACGCTATAACTTTTAAATGTATAAAGCACTTAAGTATAATGTATAATTTTCTATAGCATAACCTTATACCGTATAACGTTATGTAGTATTACGTTATAACCTTTAACGTTATATAGCACATCAGTATAACGTATAACGTTATATAGTATTACGTTATAACGCTTAACGTTATATAGTATTACGTTATAACTTTTAACGTTGTATGGCACGTCTGTATAACGTATAACGTAATATAGTAGTACGTCATAACGCTTAACGTTCTATAGCACATCAGCAAAACGTATAACGTTTTATAGTATTAGGTCATAGCTTTTAACGTTATATAGCACATGAGTTTAACGTATAACGTTATATAGTATTACGCTAGAACGCTTTACGTTATATAGCACATCAGTAAAACGTATAACGTTATATAGTATTACGTTATAACGCTTAACGTTATATAGCGCATCAGTAAAACGTATAACGTAATATAGTATTACGTTATAACTTTTAACGTTATATAGTATTATGTTATAACGATTAACGTCATATAGCACATCAGTATAACGTATAACGTCAAATAGTATTACGTTATAACGCTTAACGTTATATAGCACATCAGTAAAACGTATAACGTTATATAGTATTACGTTATAACGCTTTACGTTATATAGCACATCAGAAAAACGTATAACGTTATATAGTATTACGTTATAACTTTTAACGTTATATAGCACATCAGTAAAGCGGATAACGTTATATAGTATTACGTCATAACGTTTAACGTTATATAGCGCATCAGTATAACGTATAACATTATATAGTATTACGTCATAGCATTTAACGTTATATAGCACATCAGTATAACGTATAACGTTATATAGTATTACGTTATAACGCTTAACGTTATATAGCGCATCAGTATAACGTATAACATTATATAGTATTACGTTATAACTTTTAACGTTTTATAGCACATCAGTATATCGCATAACGTAATATAGTATTACGTTATAACTTTTAATGTTATATAGCACATCAGTATAACGTATAACGTCAAATAGTATTACGTTATAACGCTTAACGTTATATAGCACATCAGTAAAACGTATAACGTTATATAGTATTACGTTATAACGCTTTACGTTATATAGCACATCAGAAAAACGTATAACGTTATATAGTATTACGTTATAACTTTTAACGTTATATAGCACATCAGTAAAGCGGATAACGTTATATAGTATTACGTCATAACGTTTAACGTTATATAGCGCATCAGTATAACGTATAACATTATATAGTATTACGTCATAGCATTTAACGTTATATAGCACATCAGTATAACGTATAACGTTATATAGTATTACGTTATAACGCTTAACGTTATATAGCGCATCAGTATAACGTATAACATTATATAGTATTACGTTATAACTTTTAACGTTTTATAGCACATCAGTATATCGCATAACGTAATATAGTATTACGTTATAACTTTTAATGTTATATAGCACATCAGTATAACGTATAACGTCAAATAGTATTACGTTATAACGCTTAACGTTATATAGCACATCAGTAAAACGTATAACGTTATATAGTATTACGTTATAACGCTTTACGTTATATAGCACATCAGAAAAACGTATAACGTTATATAGTATTACGTTATAACTTTTAACGTTATATAGCACATCAGTAAAGCGGATAACGTTATATAGTATTACGTCATAACGTTTAACGTTATATAGCGCATCAGTATAACGTATAACATTATATAGTATTACGTCATAGCATTTAACGTTATATAGCACATCAGTATAACGTATAACGTTATATAGTATTACGTTATAACGCTTAACGTTATATAGCGCATCAGTATAACGTATAACATTATATAGTATTACGTTATAACTTTTAACGTTTTATAGCACATCAGTATATCGCATAACGTAATATAGTATTACGTTATAACTTTTAATGTTATATAGCACATCAGTATAACGTATAACGTCAAATAGTATTACGTTATAACGCTTAACGTTATATAGCACATCAGTAAAACGTATAACGTTATATAGTATTACGTTATAACGCTTTACGTTATATAGCACATCAGAAAAACGTATAACGTTATATAGTATTACGTTATAACTTTTAACGTTATATAGCACATCAGTAAAGCGGATAACGTTATATAGTATTACGTCATAACTTTTAACGTTATATAGCACATCAGTATAACGTATAACGTTATATAGTATTACGTTATAACGCTTAACGTTAAATGGCACATCAGTAATACGTATAACGTTATATAGTATTACGTTATATCTTTTAACATTATATAGTATTACGTTATAACGCTTTACGTTGTATAGCACATCAGTACAGCGTATAACGTTATATAGTATTACGTTATAACGCTTAACGTTATATAGTATTACGTTATAACTTTTAACGTTGTATGGCAAGTCAGTATAACGTATAACGTTATATAGTATTATGTTGTAACGCTTTACGTTATATAGCACATCAGTACAGCGTATAACGTTATATAGTATTACGTTATAACGCTTAACGTTATATAGTATTACGTTATAACTTTTAACGTTGTATGGCAAGTCAGTATAACGTATAACGTTATATAGTATTATGTTGTAACGCTTTACGTTATATAGCACATCAGTATAACGTATAACGTTATATAGTATTACGTTGGAACGCTTTACGTTATATAGCACATCAGAAAAACGTATAACGTTATATAGTATTACGTTATAACTTTTAACGTTATATGGCACATCAGTAAAGCGGATAACGTTATATAGTATAACGTCATAACTTTTAACGTTATATAGCGCATCAGTATAACTTATAACATTATATAGTATTACGTCATAGCTTTTAACGTTATATAGCACATCAGTATAACGTATAACGTTATATAGTATTACGTTATAACGCTTAACGTTATATAGCGCATCAGTATAACGTATAACATTATATAGTATTACGTTATAACTTTTAACGTTTTATAGCACATCAGTATATCGCATAACGTAATATAGTATTACGTTATAACTTTTAATGTTATATAGCACATCAGAAAAACGTATAACGTTGTATAGTATTACGTTATAACTTTTAACGTTATATAGCACATCAGTAAAGCGGATAACGTTATATAGTATTACGTCATAACTTTTAACGTTATATAGCACATCAGTATAACGTATAACGTTATATAGTATTACGTTATAACGCTTAACGTTAAATGGCACATCAGTAATACGTATAACGTTATATAGTATTACGTTATAACTTTTAACATTATATAGTATTACGTTATAACGCTTTACGTTATATAGCACATCAGTACAGCGTATAACGTTATATAGTATTACGTTATAACGCTTAACGTTATATAGTATTACGTTATAACTTTTAACGTTGTATGGCAAGTCAGTATAACGTATAACGTTATATAGTATTATGTTGTAACGCTTTACGTTATATAGCACATCAGAAAAACGTATAACGTTATATAGTATTACGTTATAACTTTTAACGTTATATAGCACATCAGTAATGCGGATAACGTTATATAGTATTACGTTATAACTTTTAACGTTATATAGCACATCAGTAAAGCGGATAACGTTATATAGTATTACGTCATAACTTTTAACGTTATATAGCCCATCAGTATAACGTATAACATTATATAGTATTGCGTCATAGCTTTTAACGTTATATAGCACATCAGTATAACGTATAACGTTATATAGTATTACGTTATAACGCTTTACGTTATATAGCACATCAGTAAAACGTATAACGTTATACAGTATTACGTTACAACGCTTTACGTTATATAGCACATCAGTAAAACGTATAACATTATGTAGTATTACGTTATAACTTTTAATGTTATATAGCACATCAGTAAAACGTATAACGTAATATAGTATTACGTTATAACGCTTAACGTTAAATAGTATTACGCTATAACTTTTAAATGTATAAAGCACTTAAGTATAATGTATAATTTTCTATAGCATAACCTTATACCGTATAACGTTATGTAGTATTACGTTATAACCTTTAACGTTATATAGCACATCAGTAAAGCGGATAACGTTATATAGTATTACGTCATAACGTTTAACGTTATATAGCGCATCAGTATAACGTATAACATTATATAGTATTACGTCATAGCATTTAACGTTATATAGCACATCAGTATAACGTATAACGTTATATAGTATTACGTTATAACGCTTTACGTTATATAGCACATCAGAAAAACGTATAACGTTATATAGTATTACGTTATAACTTTTAACGTTATATAGCACATCAGTAAAGCGGATAACGTTATATAGTATTACGTCATAACGTTTAACGTTATATAGCGCATCAGTATAACGTATAACATTATATAGTATTACGTCATAGCATTTAACGTTATATAGCACATCAGTATAACGTATAACGTTATATAGTATTACGTTATAACGCTTAACGTTATATAGCGCATCAGTATAACGTATAACATTATATAGTATTACGTTATAACTTTTAACGTTTTATAGCACATCAGTATATCGCATAACGTAATATAGTATTACGTTATAACTTTTAATGTTATATAGCACATCAGTATAACGTATAACGTCAAATAGTATTACGTTATAACGCTTAACGTTATATAGCACATCAGTAAAACGTATAACGTTATATAGTATTACGTTATAACGCTTTACGTTATATAGCACATCAGAAAAACGTATAACGTTATATAGTATTACGTTATAACTTTTAACGTTATATAGCACATCAGTAAAGCGGATAACGTTATATAGTATTACGTCATAACGTTTAACGTTATATAGCGCATCAGTATAACGTATAACATTATATAGTATTACGTCATAGCATTTAACGTTATATAGCACATCAGTATAACGTATAACGTTATATAGTATTACGTTATAACGCTTAACGTTATATAGCGCATCAGTATAACGTATAACATTATATAGTATTACGTTATAACTTTTAACGTTTTATAGCACATCAGTATATCGCATAACGTAATATAGTATTACGTTATAACTTTTAATGTTATATAGCACATCAGTATAACGTATAACGTCAAATAGTATTACGTTATAACGCTTAACGTTATATAGCACATCAGTAAAACGTATAACGTTATATAGTATTACGTTATAACGCTTTACGTTATATAGCACATCAGAAAAACGTATAACGTTATATAGTATTACGTTATAACTTTTAACGTTATATAGCACATCAGTAAAGCGGATAACGTTATATAGTATTACGTCATAACTTTTAACGTTATATAGCACATCAGTATAACGTATAACGTTATATAGTATTACGTTATAACGCTTAACGTTAAATGGCACATCAGTAATACGTATAACGTTATATAGTATTACGTTATATCTTTTAACATTATATAGTATTACGTTATAACGCTTTACGTTGTATAGCACATCAGTACAGCGTATAACGTTATATAGTATTACGTTATAACGCTTAACGTTATATAGTATTACGTTATAACTTTTAACGTTGTATGGCAAGTCAGTATAACGTATAACGTTATATAGTATTATGTTGTAACGCTTTACGTT
Source organism: Bombus sylvestris (assembly GCA_911622165.2). Taxonomy (NCBI): domain Eukaryota; kingdom Metazoa; phylum Arthropoda; class Insecta; order Hymenoptera; family Apidae; genus Bombus; species Bombus sylvestris. Next base: position 3,692,316 of record OU443162.1, on the reverse strand, counting down.
ATATAGCACATCAGTACAGCGTATAACGTTATATAGTATTACGTTATAACGCTTAACGTTATATAGTATTACGTTATAACTTTTAACGTTGTATGGCAAGTCAGTATAACGTATAACGTTATATAGTATTATGTTGTAACGCTTTACGTTATATAGCACATCAGTATAACGTATAACGTTATATAGTATTACGTTGGAACGCTTTACGTTATATAGCACATCAGAAAAACGTATAACGTTATATAGTATTACGTTATAACTTTTAACGTTATATGGCACATCAGTAAAGCGGATAACGTTATATAGTATAACGTCATAACTTTTAACGTTATATAGCGCATCAGTATAACTTATAACATTATATAGTATTACGTCATAGCTTTTAACGTTATATAGCACATCAGTATAACGTATAACGTTATATAGTATTACGTTATAACGCTTAACGTTATATAGCGCATCAGTATAACGTATAACATTATATAGTATTACGTTATAACTTTTAACGTTTTATAGCACATCAGTATATCGCATAACGTAATATAGTATTACGTTATAAATTTTAATGTTATATAGCACATCAGAAAAACGTATAACGTTGTATAGTATTACGTTATAACTTTTAACGTTATATAGCACATCAGTAAAGCGGATAACGTTATATAGTATTACGTCATAACTTTTAACGTTATATAGCACATCAGTATAACGTATAACGTTATATAGTATTACGTTATAACGCTTAACGTTAAATGGCACATCAGTAATACGTATAACGTTATATAGTATTACGTTATAACTTTTAACATTATATAGTATTACGTTATAACGCTTTACGTTATATAGCACATCAGTACAGCGTATAACGTTATATAGTATTACGTTATAACGCTTAACGTTATATAGTATTACGTTATAACTTTTAACGTTGTATGGCAAGTCAGTATAACGTATAACGTTATATAGTATTATGTTGTAACGCTTTACGTTATATAGCACATCAGAAAAACGTATAACGTTATATAGTATTACGTTATAACTTTTAACGTTATATAGCACATCAGTAATGCGGATAACGTTATATAGTATTACGTTATAACTTTTAACGTTATATAGCACATCAGTAAAGCGGATAACGTTATATAGTATTACGTCATAACTTTTAACGTTATATAGCCCATCAGTATAACGTATAACATTATATAGTATTGCGTCATAGCTTTTAACGTTATATAGCACATCAGTATAACGTATAACGTTATATAGTATTACGTTATAACGCTTTACGTTATATAGCACATCAGTAAAACGTATAACGTTATATAGTATTACGTTACAACGCTTTACGTTATATAGCACATCAGTAAAACGTATAACATTATGTAGTATTACGTTATAACTTTTAATGTTATATAGCACATCAGTAAAACGTATAACGTAATATAGTATTACGTTATAACGCTTAACGTTAAATAGTATTACGCTATAACTTTTAAATGTATAAAGCACTTAAGTATAATGTATAATTTTCTATAGCATAACCTTATACCGTATAACGTTATGTAGTATTACGTTATAACCTTTAACGTTATATAGCACATCAGTAAAGCGGATAACGTTATATAGTATTACGTCATAACTTTTAACGTTATATAGCACATCAGTAAAGCGTATAACGTTATATAGTATTACGTTATAACGCTTAACGTTATATAGTATTACGTTATAACTTTTAACGTTGTATGGCACGTCAGTAAAACGTATAACGTTATATAGTATTACGTTATAACGCTTTACGTTATATAGCGCATCAGTATAACGTATAACATTATATAGTATTACGTTATAACTTTTAACGTTTTATAGCACATCAGTATATCGCATAACGTAATATAGTATTACGTTATAACTTTTAAAGTTATATAGCACATCAGAAAAACGTATAACGTTATATAGTATTACGTTATAACTTTTAACGTTATATAGCACACCAGTAAAGCGGATAACGTTATATAGTATTACGTCATAACTTTTAACGTTATATAGCACATCAGTATAACGTATAACGTTATATAGTATTACGTTATAACGCTTAACGTTAAATAGCACATCAGTAATACGTATAACGTTAGATAGTATTACGTTATAACTTTTAACATTATATAGTATTACGTTATAACGCTTTACGTTATATAGCACATCAGTAAAGCGTCTAACGTTATATAGTATTACGTTATAACGCTTAACGTTATATAGTATTACGTTATAACTTTTAACGTTGTATGGCACGTCAGTATAACGTATAAGGTTATATAGTATTACGTTATAACTTTTACCGTTATATAGCACATCAGTAAAACGTATAACGTTATATTGTATTACGATATAACTTTTAACGTTATATAGCACATCAGTAAAACGTATAACGTTATATAGTATTACGTTATAACTTTTATCGTTATATAGTATTATGTTATAACGATTAACGTCATATAGCATATCAGTATAACGTATAACGTTACATAGTATTACGTTATAACTTTTATCGTTATATACTATTACGTTAATACCTTTAACGCTATATAGCACATCCGTAAAACGTACAACGTTATATAGCATTACGTTATAACTGTTAACGTTATATAGCACATCAGTATAACGTATAACATTATATAGTATTACGTTATAACGCTTTCCGTTATATAGCACATCAGCACAACGTATAACATTATATAGTATTACGTTATAACTTTTAGCGTTATATAGCATATCAGCAAAACGTATAACGTTATATAGTATTACGTCATAACTTTTAACATTATATAGTATTACGTTATAACTTTTAACGTAGTATGGCACGTCTGTATAACGTATAACGTTATATATTATTACGTTATAACGCTTAACGTTATATAGCACATCAGTAAAGCGGATAACGCTATATAGTATTACGTTATAACGCTTAACGTTATATAGCACATCAGTAAAGCGTATAACGTTATATAGTATTATGTTATAACGATTAACGTCATATAGCACATCAGTATAACGTATAACGATATATAGTATTACGTTATACCTTTTAACGTTATATAGCACATCAGTATAACGTATAACGTTATATAGCATTACGTTATAACGCTTAACGTTATATAGCACATCAGTAAAACGTATAACGTTATATAGTATTACGTTATAACTTTTATCGTTATATAGTATTATGATATAACGATTAACGTCATATAGCACATCAGTATAACGTATAAAGTCAAATAGTATTACGTTATAACGCTTAACGTTATATAGCACATCAGTAAAGCGTATAACGTTATATAGTATTACGTTATAACGCTTAACGTTATATAGTATTACGTTATAACTTTTAACGTTGTATGGCACGTCAGTAAAACGTATAACGTTATATAGTATTACGTTATAACGCTTTACGTTATATAGCACATCAGTAAAACGTATAACGTTATATAGTATTACGTTATAACGCTTAACGTTATATAGCACATCAGTAAAGCGTATAACGCTATATAGTATTACATTATAACGCTTAACGTTATATAGCACATCAGTAAAGCGTATAACGTTATATAGTATTATGTTATAACGATTAACGTCATATAGCACATCAGTATAACGTATAACGATATATAGTATTACGTTATAACTTTTAACGTTATATAGTATTATGTTATAACGATTAACGTCATATAGCACATCAGTATAACGTATAACGTCAAATAGTATTACGTTATAACGCTTAACGTTATATAGCACATCAGTAAAACGTATAACGTTATATAGTATTACGTTATACCGCTTTACGTTATATAGCACATCAGTAAAACGTATAACGTAATATAGTATTACGTTATAACTTTTAACGTTATATAGTATTATGTTATAACGATTAACGTCATATAGCACATCAGTATAACGTATAACGTCAAATAGTATTACGTTATAACGCTTAACGTTATATAGCACATCAGTAAAACGTATAACGTTATATAGTATTACGTTATAACGCTTTACGTTATATAGCACATCAGTAAAACGTATAACGTTATATAGTATTACGTTATAACTTTTAACGTTATATAGCACATCAGTATAACGTATAACGTTACATAGTATTACGTTATACCTTTTAACGTTAAATATCACATCAGTATAGCGTATAACGTTATATAGTATTACGTTATAACGCTTAACGTTATATAGCACATCAGTAAAACGTATAACGTAATATAGTATTACGTTATAACTTTTAACGTTATATAGTATTATGTTATAACGATTAACGTCATATAGCACATCAGTATAACGTATAACGTCAAATAGTATTACGTTATAACTTTTAACGTTATATAGTATTATGTTATAACGATTAACGTCATATAGCACATCAGTATAACGTATAACGATATATAGTATTACGTTATACCTTTGAACGTTATATAGCACATCAGTATAACGTATAACGATATATAGTATTACGTTATAACGCTTAACGTTATATAGCACATCAGTAAAGCGTATAACGCTATATAGTATTACGTTATAACGCTTTACGTTATATAGCACATCAGTAAAACGTATAACGTTATATAGTATTACGTTATAACGCTTTACGTTATATAGCACATCAGTAAAACGTATAACATTATGTAGTATTACGTTATAACTTTTAATGTTATATAGCACATCAGTAAAGCGTATAACATTATGTAGTATTACGTTATAACTTTTAACGTTATATAGCACATCAGTAAAGCGGATAACGTTATATAGTATTACGTCATAACTTTTAACGTTATATAGCACATCAGTATAACGTATAACGTTATATAGTATTACGTTATAACGCTTAACGTTAAATAGCACATCAGTAATACGTATAACGTTAGATAGTATTACGTTATAACTTTTAACATTATATAGTATTACGTTATAACGCTTTACGTTATATAGCACATCAGTAAAGCGTCTAACGTTATATAGTATTACGTTATAACGCTTAACGTTATATAGTATTACGTTATGACTTTTAACGTTGTATGGCACGTCAGTATAACGTATAAGGTTATATAGTATTACGTTATAACTTTTACCGTTATATAGCACATCAGTAAAACGTATAACGTTATATTGTATTACGATATAACTTTTAACGTTATATAGCACATCAGTAAAACGTATAACGTTATATAGTATTACGTTATAACTTTTATCGTTATATAGTATTATGTTATAACGATTAACGTCATATAGCATATCAGTATAACGTATAACGTTACATAGTATTACGTTATAACTTTTATCGTTATATACTATTACGTTAATACCTTTAACGCTATATAGCACATCCGTAAAACGTACAACGTTATATAGCATTACGTTATAACTGTTAACGTTATATAGCACATCAGTATAACGTATAACATTATATAGTATTAAGTTATAACGCTTTCCGTTATATAGCACATCAGCACAACGTATAACATTATATAGTATTACGTTATAACTTTTAGCGTTATATAGCATATCAGCAAAACGTATAACGTTATATAGTATTACGTCATAACTTTTAACATTATATAGTATTACGTTATAACTTTTAACGTTGTATGGCACGTCTGTATAACGTATAACGTTATATATTATTACGTTATAACGCTTAACGTTATATAGCACATCAGTAAAGCGGATAACGTTATGTAGTATTACGTCATAACTTTTGACGTTATATAGCACATCAGGAAAACGTATAACGTTGTATAGTATTACGTTAAAACTTTTAACGTTCTATAGCACATCAGTAAAACGTATAACGTTATATAGTATTACGTTATAACTTTTATCGTTATATAGTATTATGATATAACGATTAACGTCATATAGCACATCAGTATAACGTATAACGGTATGTAGTATTACGCTATAACGCTTTACGTTATATAGCACATCAGTAAAACGGATAACGTTATATAGTATTACGTCATAACTTTTAACGTTATATAGCACATCAGTATAACGTATAACGTTATATAGTATTACGTTATAACGCTTAACGTTAAATAGCACATCAGTAATACGTATAACGTTAGATAGTATTACGTTATAACTTTTAACATTATATAGTATTACGTTATAACGCTTTACGTTATATAGCACATCAGTAAAGCGTCTAACGTTATATAGTATTACGTTATAACGCTTAACGTTATATAGTATTACGTTATGACTTTTAACGTTGTATGGCACGTCAGTATAACGTATAAGGTTATATAGTATTACGTTATAACTTTTACCGTTATATAGCACATCAGTAAAACGTATAACGTTATATTGTATTACGATATAACTTTTAACGTTATATAGCACATCAGTAAAACGTATAACGTTATATAGTATTACGTTATAACTTTTATCGTTATATAGTATTATGTTATAACGATTAACGTCATATAGCATATCAGTATAACGTATAACGTTACATAGTATTACGTTATAACTTTTATCGTTATATACTATTACGTTAATACCTTTAACGCTATATAGCACATCCGTAAAACGTACAACGTTATATAGCATTACGTTATAACTGTTAACGTTATATAGCACATCAGTATAACGTATAACGTCAAATAGTATTACGTTATAACTTTTAACGTTATATAGTATTATGTTATAACGATTAACGTCATATAGCACATCAGTAAAACGTATAACGTTATATAGTATTACGTTATAACGCTTTACGTTATATAGCACATCAGTAAAACGTATAACATTATGTAGTATTACGTTATAACTTTTAATGTTATATAGCACATCAGTAAAGCGTATAACATTATGTAGTATTACGTTATAACTTTTAACGTTATATAGCACATCAGTAAAGCGGATAACGTTATATAGTATTACGTCATAACTTTTAACGTTATATAGCACATCAGTATAACGTATAACGTTATATAGTATTACGTTATAACGCTTAACGTTAAATAGCACATCAGTAATACGTATAACGTTAGATAGTATTACGTTATAACTTTTAACATTATATAGTATTACGTTATAACGCTTTACGTTATATAGCACATCAGTAAAGCGTCTAACGTTATATAGTATTACGTTATAACGCTTAACGTTATATAGTATTACGTTATGACTTTTAACGTTGTATGGCACGTCAGTATAACGTATAAGGTTATATAGTATTACGTTATAACTTTTACCGTTATATAGCACATCAGTAAAACGTATAACGTTATATTGTATTACGATATAACTTTTAACGTTATATAGCACATCAGTAAAACGTATAACGTTATATAGTATTACGTTATAACTTTTATCGTTATATAGTATTATGTTATAACTATTAACGTCATATAGCATATCAGTATAACGTATAACGTTACATAGTATTACGTTATAACTTTTATCGTTATATACTATTACGTTAATACCTTTAACGCTATATAGCACATCCGTAAAACGTACAACGTTATATAGCATTACGTTATAACTGTTAACGTTATATAGCACATCAGTATAACGTATAACATTATATAGTATTAAGTTATAACGCTTTCCGTTATATAGCACATCAGCACAACGTATAACATTATATAGTATTACGTTATAACTTTTAGCGTTATATAGCATATCAGCAAAACGTATAACGTTATATAGTATTACGTCATAACTTTTAACATTATATAGTATTACGTTATAACTTTTAACGTTGTATGGCACGTCTGTATAACGTATAACGTTATATATTATTACGTTATAACGCTTAACGTTATATAGCACATCAGTAAAGCGGATAACGTTATGTAGTATTACGTCATAACTTTTGACGTTATATAGCACATCAGGAAAACGTATAACGTTGTATAGTATTACGTTAAAACTTTTAACGTTCTATAGCACATCAGTAAAACGTATAACGTTATATAGTATTACGTTATAACTTTTATCGTTATATAGTATTATGATATAACGATTAACGTCATATAGCACATCAGTATAACGTATAACGGTATGTAGTATTACGCTATAACGCTTTACGTTATATAGCACATCAGTAAAACGTATAACGTTATATATTATTACGTTATAACGCTTAACGTTATATAGCACATCTGTAAAACGTATAACGTTATACAGTATTACGTTATAACTTTTAACGTTATATAGTATTATGTTATAACGATTAAGGCCATATAGCACATCAGTATAACGTATAACGTCAAATAGTATTACGTTATAACGCTTAACGTTATATAGCACATCAGTAAAGCGTATAACGTTATATAGTATTACGTTATAACGCTTTACGTTATATAGCACATCAGTAAAACGTATAACGTTATATAGTATTACGTTATAACTTTTAACGTTATATAGCACATCAGTATAACTTTTAACGTTATATAGTATTACGTTATAACGCTTTACGTTACATAGCACATCAATAAAACGTATAACGTTATATACTATTACGTTATAACTTTTAACGTTATATAGCACATCAGTATAACGTATAACGTTATATAGTATTACGTTATACCTTTTAACGTTATATAGCTCATCAGTATAACGTATAACGTTATATAGTATTACGTTATACCTTTCAACGTTATATAGCACATCAGTATAACGTATAACGTTATGTAGTATTACGTTATAACGCTTAACGTTATATAGCACATCAGTAAAACGTATAACGTTATATAGTATTGCGTTATAACTTATAACGTTATATAGTATTACGTTATAACGGTCAACGTTATATAGCACATCAGCAAAGCGTGTAACGTTATATAATATTACGTTATAACTTTTACCGTTATATAGCACATCAGTATAACGTATAACATTATATAGTATTACGTTATAACTTTTAACGTTATATAACACATCAGTAAAACGTATAACGTTATATAGTATTACGTTATAACTTTTAACGTTATATAGCACATCAGTATACCGTATAACGTTATATAGTATTACGTTTTACCTTTCAACGTTATATAGCACATCAGTATAACGTATAACGTTAAATAGTATTACGTTATAACGCTTAACGTTATATAGCACATCAGTAAAACGTATAACGATATATAGTATTACGTTATAACTTTTAACGTTATATAGTATTATGTTATAACGATTAACGTCATATAGCACATCAGTATAACGTATAGCGTCATATAGTATTACGTTATAACGCATAACGTTATATAGCACATCAGTAAAACGTATAACGTTATATAGTATTACGTTATAACGCTTAACGTTATATAGCACATCAGTAAAACGTATAACGTTATATAGTATTACGTTATAACGCTTTACGTTATATAGCACATCAGTAAAACGTATAACGTTATGTAGTATTACGTCATAACTTTTAACGTTATATAGCACATCAGGAAAACGTATAACGTTGTATAGTATTACGCTAAAACTTTTAACGTTCTATAGCACATCAGTAAAACGTATAACGTTATATAGTATTACGTTATAACTTTTAACGTTATATAGTATTACGTTATAACCGTTAACGCTATATACCACATCCGTAAAACGTACAACGTTATATAGCATTACGTTATAACTGTTAACGTTATATAGCACATCAGTATAACGTATAACGTTATATAGTATTACGTTAAAACGCTTAACGTTATATAGTATTACGTTATAACTTTTAACGTAAGTATGGCACGTCAGTAAAACGTATAACGTTATGTAGTATTACGTCATAACTTTTAACGTTATATAGCACATCAGGAAAACGTATAACGTTGTATAGTATTACGCTAAAACTTTTAAAGTTCTATAGCACATCAGTATAACGTATAACGTTATATAGTATTACGTTATAACTTTTAACGTCATATAGCACATCAGGATAACGTATAACGTTACATAGTATTACGTTATAACTTTTATCGTTATATACTATTACGTTAATACCTTTAACGCTATATAGCACATCCGTAAAACGTACAACGTTATATAGCATTACGTTATAACTGTTAACGTTATATAGCACATCAGTATAACGTATAACATTATATAGTATTACGTTATAACGCTTTCCGTTATATAGCACATCAGCACAACGTATAACATTATATAGTATTACGTTATAACTTTTAGCGTTATATAGCATATCAGCAAAACGTATAACGTTATATAGTATTACGTCATAACCTTTAACATTATATAGTATTACGTTATAACTTTTAACGTTGTATGGCACGTCTGTATAACGTATAACGTTATATATTATTACGTTATAACGCTTAACGTTATATAGCACATCAGTAAAGCGGATAACGTTATGTAGTATTACGTCATAACTTTTGACGTTATATAGCACATCAGGAAAACGTATAACGTTGTATAGTATTACGTTAAAACTTTTAACGTTCTATAGCACATCAGTAAAACGTATAACGTTATATAGTATTACGTTATAACTTTTACCGTTATATAGCACATCAGTATAACGTATAACATTATATAGTATTACGTTATAACTTTTAACGTTATATAACACATCAGTAAAACGTATAACGTTATATAGTATTACGTTATAACTTTTAACGTTATATAGCACATCAGTATACCGTATAACGTTATATAGTATTACGTTTTACCTTTCAACGTTATATAGCACATCAGTATAACGTATAACGTTATATAGTATTACGTTATAACGCTCAACGTTATATAGCACATCAGTAAAACGTATAACGTTATATAGTATTACGTTATAACTTTTAACGTTATATAGTATTATGTTATAACGATTAACGTCATATAGCACATCAGTATAACGTATAGCGTCATATAGTATTACGTTATAACGCTTAACGTTATATAGCACATCAGTAAAACGTATAACGTTATATAGTATTACGTTATAACGCTTAACGTTATATAGCACATCAGTAAAACGTATAACGTTATATAGTATTACGTTATAACGCTTTACGTTATATAGCACATCAGTAAAACGTATAACGTTATGTAGTATTACGTCATAACTTTTAACGTTATATAGCACATCAGGAAAACGTATAACGTTGTATAGTATTACGCTAAAACTTTTAACGTTCTATAGCACATCAGTAAAACGTATAACGTTATATAGTATTACGTTATAACGCTTAACGTTATATAGCACATCAGTAAAACGTATAACGTTATATACTATTACGTTATAACTTTTAACGTTATATAGCACATCAGTATAACGTATAACGTTATATACTATTACGTTATAACGCTTAACGTTATATAGCACATCAGTAAAACGTATAACGTTATATAGTATTGCATTATAACTTTTAACGTTATATAGTATTACGTTATAACGCTTTACGTTACATAGCACATCAATAAAACGTATAACGTTATATACTATTACGTTATAACTTTTAACGTTACATAGCACATCAGTATAACGTATAACGTTATATAGTATTACGTTATACCTTTTAACGTTATATAGCTCATCAGTATAACGTATAACGTTATATAGTATTACGTTATACCTTTCAACGTTATATAGCACATCAGTATAACGTATAACGTTATATAGTATTACGTTATAACGCTTAACGTTATATAGCACATCAGTAAAACGTATAACGTTATATAGTATTGCGTTATAACTTATAACGTTATATAGTATTACGTTATAACGGTCAACGTTATATAGCACATCAGCAAAGCGTGTAACGTTATATAATATTACGTTATAACTTTTACCGTTATATAGCACATCAGTATAACGTATAACATTATATAGTATTACGTTATAACTTTTAACGTTATATAACACATCAGTAAAACGTATAACGTTATATAGTATTACGTTATAACTTTTAACGTTATATAGCACATCAGTATACCGTATAACGTTATATAGTATTACGTTTTACCTTTCAACGTTATATAGCACATCAGTATAACGTATAACGTTATATAGTATTACGTTATAACGCTCAACGTTATATAGCACATCAGTAAAACGTATAACGTTATATAGTATTACGTTATAACTTTTAACGTTATATAGTATTATGTTATAACGATTAACGTCATATAGCACATCAGTATAACGTATAGCGTCATATAGTATTACGTTATAACGCTTAACGTTATATAGCACATCAGTAAAACGTATAACGTTATATAGTATTACGTTATAACGCTTAACGTTATATAGCACATCAGTAAAACGTATAACGTTATATAGTATTACGTTATAACGCTTTACGTTATATAGCACATCAGTAAAACGTATAACGTTATGTAGTATTACGTCATAACTTTTAACGTTATATAGCACATCAGGAAAACGTATAACGTTGTATAGTATTACGCTAAAACTTTTAACGTTCTATAGCACATCAGTAAAACGTATAACGTTATATAGTATTACGTTATAACGCTTAACGTTATATAGCACATCAGTAAAACGTATAACGTTATATACTATTACGTTATAACTTTTAACGTTATATAGTATTACGTTATAACGCTTAACGTTATATAGCACATCAGTAAAACGTATAACGTTATATAGTATTGCATTATAACTTTTAACGTTATATAGTATTACGTTATAACGCTTTACGTTACATAGCACATCAATAAAACGTATAACGTTATATACTATTACGTTATAACTTTTAACGTTATATAGCACATCAGTATAACGTATAACGTTATATAGTATTACGTTATACCTTTTAACGTTATATAGCTCATCAGTATAACGTATAACGTTATATAGTATTACGTTATACCTTTCAACGTTATATAGCACATCAGTATAACGTATAACGTTATATAGTATTACGTTATAACTCTTAACGTTATATAGCACATCAGTAAAACGTATAACGTTATATAGTATTGCGTTATAACTTATAACGTTATATAGTATTACGTTATAACGGTCAACGTTATATAGCACATCAGCAAAGCGTGTAACGTTATATAATATTACGTTATAACTTTTACCGTTATATAGCACATCAGTATAACGTATAACATTATATAGTATTACGTTATAACTTTTAACGTTATATAACACATCAGTAAAACGTATAACGTTATATAGTATTACGTTATAACTTTTAACGTTATATAGCACATCAGTAAAACGTATAACGTTATATAGTATTACGTTATAACGCTTTACGTTATATAGCACATCAGTAAAACGTATAACGTTATGTAGTATTACGTCATAACTTTTAACGTTATATAGCACATCAGGAAAACGTATAACGTTGTATAGTATTACGCTAAAACTTTTAACGTTCTATAGCACATCAGTAAAACGTATAACGTTATATAGTATTACGTTATAACTTTTAACGTTATATAGTATTACGTTATAACCGTTAACGCTATATACCACATCCGTAAAACGTACAACGTTATATAGCATTACGTTATAACTGTTAACGTTATATAGCACATCAGTATAACGTATAACGTTATATAGTATTACGTTAAAACGCTTAACGTTATATAGTATTACGTTATAACTTTTAACGTAAGTATGGCACGTCAGTAAAACGTATAACGTTATGTAGTATTACGTCATAACTTTTAACGTTATATAGCACATCAGGAAAACGTATAACGTTGTATAGTATTACGCTAAAACTTTTAACGTTCTATAGCACATCAGTATAACGTATAACGTTATATAGTATTACGTTAAAACGCTTAACGTTATATAGTATTACGTTATAACTTTTAACGTAAGTATGGCACGTCAGTAAAACGTATAACGTCATATAGTATTACGTTATAACGCTTTACGTTATATAGCACATCAGTAAATCGTATAACATTATATAGTATTACGTTATACCTTTCAACGTTATATAGCACATCAGTATAACGTATAACGTTATATAGTATTATGTTATAACGATTAACGTCATATAGCATATCAGGATAACGTATAACGTCATATAGTATTACGTTATAACGCTTTACGTTATATAGCACATCAGTAACACGTATAACGTTATATAGTATTACGTTATAACGCTTTACGTTATATAGCACATCAGTAAAACGTATAACGTTATATAGTATTACGTTATAACTTTTAACGTTGTATGGCACGTCTGTATAACGTATAACGTTATATATTATTACGTTATAACGCTTAACGTTATATAGCACATCAGTAAAGCGGATAACGTTATGTAGTATTACGTCATAACTTTTAACGTTATATAGCACATCAGGAAAACGTATGACGTTGTATAGTATTACGTTAAAACTTTTAACATTCTATAGCACATCAGTAAAACGTATAACGTTATATAGTATTACGTTATAACTTTTATCGTTATATAGTATTATGTTATAACGATTAACGTCATATAGCGCATCAGTATAACGTATAACGGTATATAGTCTTACGTTATAACGCTTAACGTTCTATAGCACATCAGCAAAACGCATAACGTTTTATAGTATTACGTCATAGCTTCTAACGTTATATAGCACATCAGTATAACTTATAACGTTATATAGTATTACGCTATAACGCTTTACGTTATATAGCACATCAGTAAAACGTATAACGTTATATATTATTACGTTATAACGCTTAACGTTATATAGCACATCAGTAAAGCGTATAACGTTATATAGTATTACGTTATAACGCTTTACGTTATATAGCACATCAGTAAAACGTATAACATTATGTAGTATTACGTTATAACTTTTAATATTATATAGCACATCAGTAAAACGTATAACGTAATATAGTATTACGTTATAACGCTTAACGTTAAATAGTATTACGCTATAACTTTTAAATGTATAAAGCACTTAAGTATAATGTATAATTTTCTATAGCATGACCTTATACCGTATAACGTTATGTAGTATTACGTTATAACCTTTAACGTTATATAGCACATCAGTAAAGCGGATAACGTTATATAGTATTACGTCATAACTTTTAACGTTATATAGCACATCAGTAAAGCGTATAACGTTATATAGTATTACGTTATAACGCTTAACGTTATATAGTATTACGTTATGACTTTTAACGTTGTATGGCACGTCAGTAAAACGTATAACGTTATATAGTATTACGTTATAACGCTTAACGTTATATAGCGCATCAGTATAACGTATAACATTATATAGTATTACGTTATAACTTTTAACGGTTTATAGCACATCAGTATATCGCATAACGTAATATAGTATTACGTTATAACTTTTAAAGTTATATAGCACATCAGAAAAACGTATAACGTTATATAGTATTACGTTATAACTTTTAACGTTATATAGCACACCAGTAAAGCGGATAACGTTATATAGTATTAAGTCATAACTTTTAACGTTATATAGCACATCAGTATAACGTATAACGTTATATAGTATTACGTTATAACGCTTAACGTTAAATGGCACATCAGTAATACGTATAACGTTATATAGTATTACGTTATAACTTTTAACATTATATAGTATTATGTTATAACGCTTTACGTTATATAGCACATCAGTACAGCGTATAACGTTATATAGTATTACGTTATAACGCTTAACGTTATATAGTATTACGTTATAACTTTTAACGTTGTATGGCAAGTCAGTATAACGTATAACGTTATATAGTATTATGTTGTAACGCTTTACGTTATATAGCACATCAGAAAAACGTATAACGTTATATAGTATTACGTTATAACTTTTAACGTTATATAGCACATCAGTAAAGCGGATAACGTTATATAGTATTACGTCATAACTTTTAACGTTATATAGTATTACGTTATAACGCTTTACGTTACATAGCACATCAATAAAACGTATAACGTTATATACTATTACGTTATAACTTTTAACGTTATATAGCACATCAGTATAACGTATAACGTTATATAGTATTACGTTATACCTTTTAACGTTATATAGCTCATCAGTATAACGTATAACGGTATATAGTATTACGTTATAACGCTTAACGTTCTATAGCACATCAGCAAAACGCATAACGTTTTATAGTATTACGTCATAGCTTCTAACGTTATATAGCACATCAGTATAACGTATAACGTTATATAGTATTACGCTATAACGCTTTACGTTATATGGCACATCAGTAAAACGTATAACGTTATATATTATTACGTTATAACGCTTAACGTTATATAGCACATCAGTAAAGCGTATAACGTTATATAGTATTACGTTATAACGCTTTACGTTATATAGCACATCAGTAAAACGTATAACATTATGTAGTATTACGTTATAACTTTTAATATTATATAGCACATCAGTAAAACGTATAACGTAATATAGTATTACGTTATAACGCTTAACGTTAAATAGTATTACGCTATAACTTTTAAATGTATAAAGCACTTAAGTATAATTTATAATTTTCTATAGCATAACCTTATACCGTATAACGTTATGTAGTATTACGTTATAACCTTTAACGTTATATAGCACATCAGTAAAGCGGATAACGTTATATAGTATTACGTCATAACTTTTAACGTTATATAGCACATCAGTAAAGCGTATAACGTTATATAGTATTACGTTATAACGCTTAACGTTATATAGTATTACGTTATAACTTTTAACGTTGTATGGCACGTCAGTAAAACGTATAACGTTATATAGTATTACGTTATAACGCTTAACGTTATATAACGCATCAGTATAACGTATAACATTTTATAGTATTACGTTATAACTTTTAACGTTTTATAGCACATCAGTATATCGCATAACGTAATATAGTATTACGTTATAACTTTTAATGTTATATAGCACATCAGAAAAACGTATAACGTTATATAGTATTACGTTATAACTTTTAACGTTATATAGCACACCAGTAAAGCGGATAACGTTATATAGTATTAAGTCATAACTTTTAACGTTATATAGCACATCAGTATAACGTATAACGTTATATAGTATTACGTTATAACGCTTAACGTTAAATAGCACATCAGTAATACGTATAACGTTATATAGTATTACGTTATAACTTTTAACATTATATAGTATTACGTTATAACGCTTTACGTTATATAGCACATCAGTAAAGCGTATAACGTTATATAGTATTACGTTATAACGCTTAACGTTATATAGCACATCAGTAAAGCGTATAACGTTATATAGTATTATGTTATAACGCTTAACGTTATATAGCACATCAGTAAAGCGTATAACGCTATATAGTATTACGTTATAACGCTTAACGTTATATAGCACATCAGTAAAGCGTATAACGTTATATAGTATTATGTTATAACGATTAACGTCATATAGCACATCAGTATAACGTATAACGATATATAGTATTACGTTATACCTTTTAACGTTATATAGCACATCAGTATAACGTATAACGTTACATAGTATTACGTTATACCTTTTAACGTTAAATAGCACATCAGTATAGCGTATAACGTTATATAGTATTATGTTGTAACGCTTTACGTTATATAGCACATCAGAAAAACGTATAACGTTATATAGTATTACGTTATAACTTTTAACGTTATATAGCACATCAGTAAAGCGGATAACGTTATATAGTATTACGTCATAACTTTTAACGTTATATAGTATTACGTTATAACGCTTTACGTTACATAGCACATCAATAAAACGTATAACGTTATATACTATTACGTTATAACTTTTAACGTTATATAGCACATCAGTATAACGTATAACGTTATATAGTATTACGTTATACCTTTTAACGTTATATAGCTCATCAGTATAACGTATAACGGTATATAGTATTACGTTATAACGCTTAACGTTCTATAGCACATCAGCAAAACGCATAACGTTTTATAGTATTACGTCATAGCTTCTAACGTTATATAGCACATCAGTATAACGTATAACGTTATATAGTATTACGCTATAACGCTTTACGTTATATGGCACATCAGTAAAACGTATAACGTTATATATTATTACGTTATAACGCTTAACGTTATATAGCACATCAGTAAAGCGTATAACGTTATATAGTATTACGTTATAACGCTTTACGTTATATAGCACATCAGTAAAACGTATAACATTATGTAGTATTACGTTATAACTTTTAATATTATATAGCACATCAGTAAAACGTACAACGTAATATAGTATTACGTTATAACGCTTAACGTTAAATAGTATTACGCTATAACTTTTAAATGTATAAAGCACTTAAGTATAATGTATAATTTTCTATAGCATAACCTTATACCGTATAACGTTATGTAGTATTACGTTATAACCTTTAACGTTATATAGCACATCAGTAAAGCGGATAACGTTATATAGTATTACGTCATAACTTTTAACGTTATATAGCACATCAGTAAAGCGTATAACGTTATATAGTATTACGTTATAACGCTTAACGTTATATAGTATTACGTTATAACTTTTAACGTTGTATGGCACGTCAGTAAAACGTATAACGTTATATAGTATTACGTTATAACGCTTAACGTTATATAACGCATCAGTATAACGTATAACATTTTATAGTATTACGTTATAACTTTTAACGTTTTATAGCACATCAGTATATCGCATAACGTAATATAGTATTACGTTATAACTTTTAATGTTATATAGCACATCAGAAAAACGTATAACGTTATATAGTATTACGTTATAACTTTTAACGTTATATAGCACACCAGTAAAGCGGATAACGTTATATAGTATTAAGTCATAACTTTTAACGTTATATAGCACATCAGTATAACGTATAACGTTATATAGTATTACGTTATAACGCTTAACGTTAAATGGCACATCAGTAATACGTATAACGTTATATAGTATTACGTTATAACTTTTAACATTATATAGTATTACGTTATAACGCTTTACGTTATATAGCACATCAGTACAGCGTATAACGTTATATAGTATTACGTTATAACGCTTAACGTTATATAGTATTACGTTATAACTTTTAACGTTGTATGGCAAGTCATTATAACGTATAACGTTATATAGTATTATGTTGTAACGCTTTACGTTATATAGCACATCAGAAAAACGTATAACGTTATATAGTATTACGTTATAACTTTTAACGTTATATAGCACATCAGTAAAGCGGATAACGTTATATAGTATTACGTCATAACTTTTAACGTTATATAGTATTACGTTATAACGCTTTACGTTACATAGCACATCAATAAAACGTATAACGTTATATACTATTACGTTATAACTTTTAACGTTATATAGCACATCAGTATAACGTATAACGTTATATAGTATTACGTTATACCTTTTAACGTTATATAGCTCATCAGTATAACGTATAACGTTATATAGTATTACGTTATACCTTTCAACGTTATATAGCACATCAGTATAACGTATAACATTATGTAGTATTACGTTATAACTTTTAATGCTATATAGCACATCAGTAAAACGTATAACGTAATATAGTATTACGTTATAACGCTTAACGTTAAATAGTATTACGCTATAACTTTTAAATGTATAAAGCACTTAAGTATAATGTATAATTTTCTATAGCATAACCTTATACCGTATAACGTTATGTAGTATTACGTTATAACCTTTAACGTTATATAGCACATCAGTAATGTGGATAACGTTATATAGTATTACGTCATAACTTTTAACGTTATATAGCACATCAGTATAACGTATAACGTTATATAGTATTACGTTATAACGCTTAACGTTAAATAGCACATCAGTAATACGTATAACGTTATATAGTATTACGTTATAACTTTTATCATTATATAGTATTACGTTATAACGCTTTACGTTATATAGCACATCAGTAAAGCGTATAACGTTATATAGTATTACGTTATAACGCTTAACGTTATATAGCACATCAGTAAAGCGTATAACGTTATATAGTATTATGTTATAACGCTTAACGTTATATAGCACATCAGTAAAGCGTATAACGCTATATAGTATTACGTTATAACGCTTAACGTTATATAGCACATCAGTAAAGCGTATAACGTTATATAGTATTATGTTATAACGATTAACGTCATATAGCACATCAGTATAACGTATAACGTTATATAGTATTACGTTATAACTATTAACGTTATATAGCACATCAGTATAACGTATAACGTTATATAGTATTACGTTATACCTTTTAACGTTATATAGCACATCAGTATAACGTATAACGTTATATAGTATTACGTTATAACGCTTAACGTTATATAGCACATCAGTAAAACGTATAACGTTATATAGTATTGCATTATAACTTTTAACGTTATATAGTATTACGTTATAACGCTTTACGTTACATAGCACATCAATAAAACGTATAACGTTATATACTATTGCGTTATAACTTTTAACGTTATATAGCACATCAGTATAACGTATAACGTTATATAGTATTACGTTATACCTTTTAACGTTATATAGCTCATCAGTATAACGTATAACGTTATATAGTATTACGTTTTACCTTTCAACGTTATATAGCACATCAGTATAACGTATAACGTTATATAGTATTACGTTATAACGCTTAACGTTATATAGCACATCAGTAAAACGTATAACGTTATATAGTATTACGTTATAACGCTTAACGTTATATAGCACATCAGTAAAACGTATAACGTTATATAGTATTACGTTATAACGCTTAACGTTATACAGCACATCAGTAAAACGTATAACGTTATATAGTATTACGTTATAACGCTTTACGTTATATAGCACATCAGTAAAACGTATAACGTTATGTAGTATTACGTCATAACTTTTAACGTTATATAGCACATCAGGAAAACGTATAACGTTGTATAGTATTACGCTAAAACTTTTAACGTTATATAGCACATCAGTAAAACGTATAACGTTATATAGTATTACGTTTTACCTTTCAACGTTATATAGCACATCAGTATAACGTATAACGTTATATAGTATTACGTTATAACGCTTAACGTTATATAGCACATCAGTAAAACGTATAACGTTATATAGTATTACGTTATAACGCTTAACGTTATATAGCACATCAGTAAAACGTATAACGTTATATAGTATTACGTTATAACGCTTAACGTTATACAGCACATCAGTAAAACGTATAACGTTATATAGTATTACGTTATAACGCTTTACGTTATATAGCACATCAGTAAAACGTATAACGTTATGTAGTATTACGTCATAACTTTTAACGTTATATAGCACATCAGGAAAACGTATAACGTTGTATAGTATTACGCTAAAACTTTTAACGTTCTATAGCACATCAGTAAAACGTATAACGTTATATAGTATTACGTTATAACTTTAAACGTTATATAGTATTACGTTATAACCTTTAACGCTATATACCACATCCGTAAAACGTACAACGTTATATAGCATTACGTTATAACTGTTAACGTTATATAGCACATCAGTATAACGTATAACGTTATATAGTATTACGTTAAAACGCTTAACGTTATATAGTATTACGTTATAACTTTTAACGTAAGTATGGCACGTCAGTAAAACGTATAACGTTATGTAGTATTACGTCATAACTTTTAACGTTATATAGCACATCAGGAAAACGTATAACGTTGTATAGTATTACGCTAAAACTTTTAACGTTCTATAGCACATCAGTATAACGTATAACGTTATATAGTATTACGTTAAAACGCTTAACGTTATATAGTTTTACGTTATAACTTTTAACGTAAGTATGGCACGTCAGTAAAACGTATAACGTCATATAGTATTACGTTATAACGCTTTACGTTATATAGCACATCAGTAAATCGTATAACATTATATAGTATTACGTTATACCTTTCAACGTTATATAGCACATCAGTATAACGTATAACGTTATATAGTATTATGTTATAACGATTAACGTCATATAGCACATCAGAATAACGTATAACGTCATATAGTATTACGTTATAACGCTTTACGTTATATAGCACATCAGTAACACGTATAACGTTATATAGTATTACGTTATAACGCTTTACGTTATATAGCACATCAGTAAAACGTATAACGTTATATAGTATTACGTTATAACTTTTAACGTTGTATGGCACGTCTGTATAACGTATAACGTTATATATTATTACGTTATAACGCTTAACGTTATATAGCACATCAGTAAAGCGGATAACGTTATGTAGTATTACGTCATAACTTTTAACGTTATATAGCACATCAGGAAAACGTATGACGTTGTATAGTATTACGTTAAAACTTTTAACATTCTATAGCACATCAGTAAAACGTATAACGTTATATAGTATTACGTTATAACTTTTATCGTTATATAGTATTATGTTATAACGATTAACGTCATATAGCACATCAGTATAACGTATAACGGTATATAGTATTACGTTATAACGCTTAACGTTCTATAGCACATCAGCAAAACGCATAACGTTTTATAGTATTACGTCATAGCTCCTAACGTTATATAGCAAATCAGTATAACGTATAACGTTATATAGTATTACGCTATAACGCTTTACGTTATATAGCACATCAGTAAAACGTATAACGTTATATAATATTACGTTATAACGCTTAACGTTATATAGCACATCAGTAAAGCGTATAACGTTATATAGTATTACGTTATAACGCTTAACGTTATATAGTATTTCGTTATAACTTTTAACATTGTATGGCACGTCAGTATAACGCATAACGTTATACAGTATTACGCTATAACGCCTAGCGTTCTATAGCACATCAGCAAAACGTATAGCGTTATATAGTATTACGTCATAGCTTCTAACGTTATATAGCACATCAGTATAACGTATAACGTTATATAGTATTACGCTATAACGCTTTACGTTATATAGCACATCAGTAAAACGTATAACGTTATATATTATTACGTTACAACGCTTAACGTTATATAGCACATCAGTAAAGCGTATAACGTTATATAGTATTACGTTATAACGCTTAACGTTATATAGTATTTCGTTATAACTTTTAACATTGTATGGCACGTCAGTATAACGCATAACGTTATACAGTATTACGCTATAACGCCTAACGTTCTATAGCACATCAGCAAAACGTATAGCGTTATATAGTATTACGTCATAGCTTTTAACGTTATATTGCACATCAGTATAACGTATAACGTTATATAGTATTACGTTATAACGCTTTACGTTATATAGCACATCAGTAAAACGTATAACGTTATATAGTATTACGATATAACTTTTAACGTTATATAGCACATCAGCACAACGTATAACATTATATAGTATTACGTTATAACTTTTAGCGTTATATAGCATATCAGCAAAACGTATATCGTGTATATAGTATTACTTCGTAACTTTTAACGTTATATAGTATTACGTTATAACTTTTAACGTTATATAGTATTATGTTATAACGATTAACGTCATATAGCACATCAGGATAACGTATAACGTCATATAGTATTACGTTATAACGCTTTACGTTATATAGCACATCAGTAACACGTATAACGTTATATAGTATTACGTTATAACGCTTTACGTTATATAGCACATCAGTAAAACGTATAACGTTATATAGTATTACGTTATAACTTTTAACGTTGTATGGCACGTCTGTATAACGTATAACGTTATATATTATTACGTTATAACGCTTAACGTTATATAGCACATCAGTAAAGCGGATAACGTTATGTAGTATTACGTCATAACTTTTAACGTTATATAGCACATCAGGAAAACGTATGACGTTGTATAGTATTACGTTAAAACTTTTAACGTTCTATAGCACATCAGTAAAACGTATAACGTTTTATAGTATTACGTTATAACTTTTATCGTTATATAGTATTATGTTATAACGATTAACGTCATAAAGCACATCAGTATAACGTATAACGGTATATAGTATTACGTTATAACGCTTAACGTTCTATAGCACATCAGCAAAACGCATAACGTTTTATAGTATTACGTCATAGCTTCTAACGTTATATAGCACATCAGGAAAACGTATAACGTTGTATAGTATTACTTTAAAACTTTTAACGTTATATAGCACATCAGTAAAACGTATAACGTTATATAGTATTACGATATAACTTTTAACGTTATATAGCACATCAGCACAACGTATAACATTATATAGTATTACGTTATAACTTTTAGCGTTATATAGCATATCAGCAAAACGTATATCGTTATATAGTATTACTTCATAACTTTTAACGTTATATAGTATTACGTTATAACTTTTAACGTTATATAGTATTATGTTATAACGATTAACGTCATATAGCACATCAGGATAACGTATAACGTCATATAGTATTACGTTATAACGCTTTACGTTATATAGCACATCAGTAACACGTATAACGTTATATAGTATTACGTTATAACGCTTTACGTTATATAGCACATCAGTAAAACGTATAACGTTATATAGTATTACGTTATAACTTTTAACGTTGTATGGCACGTCTGTATAACGTATAACGTTATATATTATTACGTTATAACGCTTAACGTTATATAGCACATCAGTAAAGCGGATAACGTTATGTAGTATTACGTCATAACTTTTAACGTTATATAGCACATCAGGAAAATGTATGACGTTGTATAGTATTACGCTAAAACTTTTAACGTTCTATAGCTCATCAGTAAAACGTATAACGTTATATAGTATTACGTTATAACTTTAAACGTTATATAGTATTACGTTATAACCTTTAACGCTATATACCACATCCGTAAAACGTACAACGTTATATAGCATTACGTTATAACTGTTAACGTTATATAGCACATCAGTATAACGTATAACGTTATATAGTATTACGTTAAAACGCTTAACGTTATATAGTATTACGTTATAACTTTTAACGTAAGTATGGCACGTCAGTAAAACGTATAACGTTATGTAGTATTACGTCATAACTTTTAACGTTATATAGCACATCAGGAAAACGTATAACGTTGTATAGTATTACGCTAAAACTTTTAACGTTCTATAGCACATCAGTATAACGTATAACGTTATATAGTATTACGTTAAAACGCTTAACGTTATATAGTTTTACGTTATAACTTTTAACGTAAGTATGGCACGTCAGTAAAACGTATAACGTCATATAGTATTACGTTATAACGCTTTACGTTATATAGCACATCAGTAAATCGTATAACATTATATAGTATTACGTTATACCTTTCAACGTTATATAGCACATCAGTATAACGTATAACGTTATATAGTATTATGTTAAAACTTTTAACATTCTATAGCACATCAGTAAAACGTATAACGTTATATAGTATTACGTTATAACTTTTATCGTTATATAGTATTATGTTATAACGATTAACGTCATATAGCACATCAGTATAACGTATAACGGTATATAGTATTACGTTATAACGCTTAACGTTCTATAGCACATCAGCAAAACGCATAACGTTTTATAGTATTACGTCATAGCTCCTAACGTTATATAGCAAATCAGTATAACGTATAACGTTATATAGTATTACGCTATAACGCTTTACGTTATATAGCACATCAGTAAAACGTATAACGTTATATAATATTACGTTATAACGCTTAACGTTATATAGCACATCAGTAAAGCGTATAACGTTATATAGTATTACGTTATAACGCTTAACGTTATATAGTATTTCGTTATAACTTTTAACATTGTATGGCACGTCAGTATAACGCATAACGTTATACAGTATTACGCTATAACGCCTAGCGTTCTATAGCACATCAGCAAAACGTATAGCGTTATATAGTATTACGTCATAGCTTCTAACGTTATATAGCACATCAGTATAACGTATAACGTTATATAGTATTACGCTATAACGCTTTACGTTATATAGCACATCAGTAAAACGTATAACGTTATATATTATTACGTTACAACGCTTAACGTTATATAGCACATCAGTAAAGCGTATAACGTTATATAGTATTACGTTATAACGCTTAACGTTATATAGTATTTCGTTATAACTTTTAACATTGTATGGCACGTCAGTATAACGCATAACGTTATACAGTATTACGCTATAACGCCTAACGTTCTATAGCACATCAGCAAAACGTATAGCGTTATATAGTATTACGTCATAGCTTTTAACGTTATATTGCACATCAGTATAACGTATAACGTTATATAGTATTACGTTATAACGCTTTACGTTATATAGCACATCAGTAAAACGTATAACGTTATATAGTATTACGATATAACTTTTAACGTTATATAGCACATCAGCACAACGTATAACATTATATAGTATTACGTTATAACTTTTAGCGTTATATAGCATATCAGCAAAACGTATATCGTGTATATAGTATTACTTCGTAACTTTTAACGTTATATAGTATTACGTTATAACTTTTAACGTTATATAGTATTATGTTATAACGATTAACGTCATATAGCACATCAGGATAACGTATAACGTCATATAGTATTACGTTATAACGCTTTACGTTATATAGCACATCAGTAACACGTATAACGTTATATAGTATTACGTTATAACGCTTTACGTTATATAGCACATCAGTAAAACGTATAACGTTATATAGTATTACGTTATAACTTTTAACGTTGTATGGCACGTCTGTATAACGTATAACGTTATATATTATTACGTTATAACGCTTAACGTTATATAGCACATCAGTAAAGCGGATAACGTTATGTAGTATTACGTCATAACTTTTAACGTTATATAGCACATCAGGAAAACGTATGACGTTGTATAGTATTACGTTAAAACTTTTAACGTTCTATAGCACATCAGTAAAACGTATAACGTTTTATAGTATTACGTTATAACTTTTATCGTTATATAGTATTATGTTATAACGATTAACGTCATAAAGCACATCAGTATAACGTATAACGGTATATAGTATTACGTTATAACGCTTAACGTTCTATAGCACATCAGCAAAACGCATAACGTTTTATAGTATTACGTCATAGCTTCTAACGTTATATAGCACATCAGGAAAACGTATAACGTTGTATAGTATTACTTTAAAACTTTTAACGTTATATAGCACATCAGTAAAACGTATAACGTTATATAGTATTACGATATAACTTTTAACGTTATATAGCACATCAGCACAACGTATAACATTATATAGTATTACGTTATAACTTTTAGCGTTATATAGCATATCAGCAAAACGTATATCGTTATATAGTATTACTTCATAACTTTTAACGTTATATAGTATTACGTTATAACTTTTAACGTTATATAGTATTATGTTATAACGATTAACGTCATATAGCACATCAGGATAACGTATAACGTCATATAGTATTACGTTATAACGCTTTACGTTATATAGCACATCAGTAACACGTATAACGTTATATAGTATTACGTTATAACGCTTTACGTTATATAGCACATCAGTAAAACGTATAACGTTATATAGTATTACGTTATAACTTTTAACGTTGTATGGCACGTCTGTATAACGTATAACGTTATATATTATTACGTTATAACGCTTAACGTTATATAGCACATCAGTAAAGCGGATAACGTTATGTAGTATTACGTCATAACTTTTAACGTTATATAGCACATCAGGAAAATGTATGACGTTGTATAGTATTACGTTAAAACTTTTAACGTTCTATAGCACATCAGTAAAACGTATAACGTTATATAGTATTACGTTATAACTTTTATCGTTATATAGTATTATGTTATAACGATTAACGTCATAAAGCACATCAGTATAACGTATAACGGTATATAGTATTACGTTATAACGCTTAACGTTCTATAGCACATCAGCAAAACGCATAACGTTTTATAGTATTACGTCATAGCTTCTAACGTTATATAGCACATCAGTATAACGTACAACGTTATATAGTATTACGCTATAACGCTTTCCGTTATATAGCACATCAGTAAAACGTATAACGTTATATAGTATTACGTTATAACGCTTTACGTTATATAGCACATCAGTAAAGCGTATAACGTTATATAGTATTACGTTATAACGCTTAACGTTATATAGTATTTCGTTATAACTTTTAACGTTGTATGGCACGTCAGTAAAACGTATAACGTTATATAGTATTACGTTATAACGCTTTACGTTATATAGCACATCAGTAAATCGTATAACATTATATAGTATTACGTTATAACTTTCAACGTTATATAGCACATCAGTATAACGTATAACGTTATGTAGTATTACGTTATAGCGCTTTCCGTTATATAGCACATCAGTAAAACGTATAACGTTATATAGTATTACGTTATAACGCTTTACGTTATATAGCACATCAGTAAAGCGTATAACGTTATATAGTATTACGTTATAACGCTTAACGTTATATAGTATTTCGTTATAACTTTTAACGTTGTATGGCACGTCAGTATAACGTATAACGTTATACAGTATTACGCTATAACGCTTAACGTTCTATAGCACATCAGCAAAACGTATAGCGTTATATAGTATTACGATATAACTTTTGACGTTATATAGCACATCAGCACAACGTATAACATTATATAGTATTACGTTATAACTTTTAGCGTTATATAGCATATCAACAAAACGTATAACGTTATATAGTATTACGTCATAACTTTTAACGTTATATAGTATTACGTTATAACTTTTAACGTTATATATTATTACGTCATAACGCTTAACGTTATATAGCACATCAGTAAAGCGGATAACGGTATGTAGTATTACGTTATAACGCTTTACGTTATATAGCACATAAGTAAAACGTATAACGTTATATAGTATTACGTTATAACTTTTAACGTTGTATGGCACGTCAGTATAACGTATAAGGTTATGCAGTATTACGTTATAACCTTTAACGCTACATAGCACATCCGTAAAACGTATAACGTTATATAGTATTACGTTATAACGCTTTACGTTATATAGCACATCAGTAAAGCGTATAACGTTATATAGTATTACGGTATAACGCTTAAGGTTACATAGTATTACGTTATAACTTTTAACGTTGTATGGCACGTCAGTATAAAGTATAAGGTTATGTAGTATTACGTTATAACCTTTAACGCTATATAGCACATCCGTAAAACGTATAACGTTATATAGAATTACGTTATAACGCTTTACGTTATATAGCACATCAGTAAAGCGTATAACGTTATATAGTATTACGTTATAACGCTTTACGTTATATAGCACATCAGTAAAGCGTATAACGTCATATAGTATTACGTTATAACGCTTTACGTTATATAGCACATCAGTAAATCGTATAACATTATATAGTATTACGTTATACCTTTCAACGTTATATAGCACATCAGTATAACGTATAACGTTATATAGTATTATGTTATAACGATCAACGTCATATAGCACATCAGAATAACGTATAACGTCATATAGTATTACGTTATAACGCTTTACGTTATATAGCACATCAGTAACACGTATAACGTTATATAGTATTACGTTATAACGCTTTACGTTATATAGCACATCAGTAAAACGTATAACGTTATATAGTATTACGTCATAGCTCCTAACGTTATATAGCAAATCAGTATGACGTATAACGTTATATAGTATTACGCTATAACGCTTTACGTTATATAGCACATCAGTAAAACGTATAACGTTATATAATATTACGTTATAACGCTTAACGTTATATAGCACATCAGTAAAGCGTATAACGTTATATAGTATTACGTTATAACGCTTAACGTTATATAGTATTTCGTTATAACTTTTAACATTGTATGGCACGTCAGTATAACGCATAACGTTATACAGTATTACGCTATAACGCCTAGCGTTCTATAGCACATCAGCAAAACGTATAGCGTTATATAGTATTACGTCATAGCTTCTAACGTTATATAGCACATCAGTATAACGTATAACGTTATATAGTATTACGCTATAACGCTTTACGTTATATAGCACATCAGTAAAACGTATAACGTTATATATTATTACGTTACAACGCTTAACGTTATATAGCACATCAGTAAAGCGTATAACGTTATATAGTATTACGTTATAACGCTTAACGTTATATAGTATTTCGTTATAACTTTTAACATTGTATGGCACGTCAGTATAACGCATAACGTTATACAGTATTACGCTATAACGCCTAACGTTCTATAGCACATCAGCAAAACGTATAGCGTTATATAGTATTACGTCATAGCTTTTAACGTTATATTGCACATCAGTATAACGTATAACGTTATATAGTATTACGTTATAACGCTTTACGTTATATAGCACATCAGTAAAACGTATAACGTTATATAGTATTACGATATAACTTTTAACGTTATATAGCACATCAGCACAACGTATAACATTATATAGTATTACGTTATAACTTTTAGCGTTATATAGCATATCAGCAAAACGTATATCGTGTATATAGTATTACTTCATAACTTTTAACGTTATATAGTATTACGTTATAGCTTTTAACGTTATATAGTATTATGTTATAACGATTAACGTCATATAGCACATCAGGATAACGTATAACGTCATATAGTATTACGTTATAACGCTTTACGTTATATAGCACATCAGTAACACGTATAACGTTATATAGTATTACGTTATAACGCTTTACGTTATATAGCACATCAGTAAAACGTATAACGTTATATAGTATTACGTTATAACTTTTAACGTTGTATGGCACGTCTGTATAACGTATAACGTTATATATTATTACGTTATAACGCTTAACGTTATATAGCACATCAGTAAAGCGGATAACGTTATGTAGTATTACGTCATAACTTTTAACGTTATATAGCACATCAGGAAAACGTATGACGTTGTATAGTATTACGTTAAAACTTTTAACGTTCTATAGCACATCAGTAAAACGTATAACGTTTTATAGTATTACGTTATAACTTTTATCGTTATATAGTATTATGTTATAACGATTAACGTCATAAAGCACATCAGTATAACGTATAACGGTATATAGTATTACGTTATAACGCTTAACGTTCTATAGCACATCAGCAAAACGCATAACGTTTTATAGTATTACGTCATAGCTTCTAACGTTATATAGCACATCAGGAAAACGTATAACGTTGTATAGTATTACGTTAAAACTTTTAACGTTATATAGCACATCAGTAAAACGTATAACGTTATATAGTATTACGATATAACTTTTAACGTTATATAGCACATCAGCACAACGTATAACATTATATAGTATTACGTTATAACTTTTAGCGTTATATAGCATATCAGCAAAACGTATATCGTTATATAGTATTACTTCATAACTTTTAACGTTATATAGTATTACGTTATAACTTTTAACGTTATATAGTATTATGTTATAACGATTAACGTCATATAGCACATCAGGATAACGCATAACGTCATATAGTATTACGTTATAACGCTTTACGTTATATAGCACATCAGTAACACGTATAACGTTATATAGTATTACGTTATAACGCTTTACGTTATATAGCACATCAGTAAAACGTATAACGTTATATAGTATTACGTTATAACTTTTAACGTTGTATGGCACGTCTGTATAACGTATAACGTTATATATTATTACGTTATAACGCTTAACGTTATATAGCACATCAGTAAAGCGGATAACGTTATGTAGTATTATGTTATAACGATTAACGTCATAAAGCACATCAGTATAACGTATAACGGTATATAGTATTACGTTATAACGCTTAACGTTCTATAGCACATCAGCAAAACGCATAACGTTTTATAGTATTACGTCATAGCTTCTAACGTTATATAGCACATCAGTATAACGTACAACGTTATATAGTATTACGCTATAACGCTTTCCGTTATATAGCACATCAGTAAAACGTATAACGTTATATAGTATTACGTTATAACGCTTTACGTTATATAGCACATCAGTAAAGCGTATAACGTTATATAGTATTACGTTATAACGCTTAACGTTATATAGTATTTCGTTATAACTTTTAACGTTGTATGGCACGTCAGTAAAACGTATAACGTTATATAGTATTACGTTATAACGCTTTACGTTATATAGCACATCAGTAAATCGTATAACATTATATAGTATTACGTTATAACTTTCAACGTTATATAGCACATCAGTATAACGTATAACGTTATGTAGTATTACGTTATAGCGCTTTCCGTTATATAGCACATCAGTAAAACGTATAACGTTATATAGTATTACGTTATAACGCTTTACGTTATATAGCACATCAGTAAAGCGTATAACGTTATATAGTATTACGTTATAACGCTTAACGTTATATAGTATTTCGTTATAACTTTTAACGTTGTATGGCACGTCAGTATAACGTATAACGTTATACAGTATTACGCTATAACGCTTAACGTTCTATAGCACATCAGCAAAACGTATAGCGTTATATAGTATTACGATATAACTTTTGACGTTATATAGCACATCAGCACAACGTATAACATTATATAGTATTACGTTATAACTTTTAGCGTTATATAGCATATCAACAAAACGTATAACGTTATATAGTATTACGTCATAACTTTTAACGTTATATAGTATTACGTTATAACTTTTAACGTTATATATTATTACGTCATAACGCTTAACGTTATATAGCACATCAGTAAAGCGGATAACGGTATGTAGTATTACGTTATAACGCTTTACGTTATATAGCACATAAGTAAAACGTATAACGTTATATAGTATTACGTTATAACTTTTAACGTTGTATGGCACGTCAGTATAACGTATAAGGTTATGCAGTATTACGTTATAACCTTTAACGCTACATAGCACATCCGTAAAACGTATAACGTTATATAGTATTACGTTATAACGCTTTACGTTATATAGCACATCAGTAAAGCGTATAACGTTATATAGTATTACGGTATAACGCTTAAGGTTACATAGTATTACGTTATAACTTTTAACGTTGTATGGCACGTCAGTATAAAGTATAAGGTTATGTAGTATTACGTTATAACCTTTAACGCTATATAGCACATCCGTAAAACGTATAACGTTATATAGAATTACGTTATAACGCTTTACGTTATATAGCACATCAGTAAAGCGTATAACGTTATATAGTATTACGTTATAACGCTTTACGTTATATAGCACATCAGTAAAGCGTATAACGTCATATAGTATTACGTTATAACGCTTTACGTTATATAGCACATCAGTAAATCGTATAACATTATATAGTATTACGTTATACCTTTCAACGTTATATAGCACATCAGTATAACGTATAACGTTATATAGTATTATGTTATAACGATCAACGTCATATAGCACATCAGAATAACGTATAACGTCATATAGTATTACGTTATAACGCTTTACGTTATATAGCACATCAGTAACACGTATAACGTTATATAGTATTACGTTATAACGCTTTACGTTATATAGCACATCAGTAAAACGTATAACGTTATATAGTATTACGTTATAACTTTTAACGTTGTATGGCACGTCTGTATAACGTATAACGTTATATATTATTACGTTATAACGCTTAACGTTATATAGCACATCAGTAAAGCGGATAACGTTATGTAGTATTACGTCATAACTTTTAACGTTATATAGCACATCAGGAAAACGTATGACGTTGTATAGTATTACGTTAAAACTTTTAACATTCTATAGCACATCAGTAAAACGTATAACGTTATATAGTATTACGTTATAACTTTTATCGTTATATAGTATTATGTTATAACGATTAACGTCATATAGCACATCAGTATAACGTATAACGGTATATAGTATTACGTTATAACGCTTAACGTTCTATAGCACATCAGCAAAACGCATAACGTTTTATAGTATTACGTCATAGCTTCTAACGTTATATAGCAAATCAGTATAACGTATAACGTTATATAGTATTACGCTATAACGCTTTACGTTATATAGCACATCAGTAAAACGTATAACGTTATATATTATTACGTTATAACGCTTAACGTTATATAGCACATCAGTAAAGCGTATAACGTTATATAGTATTACGTTATAACGCTTAACGTTATATAGTATTTCGTTATAACTTTTAACATTGTATGGCACGTCAGTATAACGCATAACGTTATACAGTATTACGTTATAACGCCTAACGTTCTATAGCACATCAGCAAAACGTATAGCGTTATATAGTATTACGTCATAGCTTTTAACGTTATATTGCACATCAGTATAACGTATAACGTTATATAGTATTACGTTATAACGCTTTACGTTATATAGCACATCAGTAAAACGTATAACGTTATATAGTATTACGATATAACTTTTAACGTTATATAGCACATCAGCACAACGTATAACATTATATAGTATTACGTTATAACTTTTAGCGTTATATAGCATATCAGCAAAACGTATATCGTTATATAGTATTACTTGATAACTTTTAACGTTATATAGTATTACGTTATAACTTTTAACGTTATATAGTATTATGTTATAACGATTAACGTCATATAGCACATCAGGATAACGTATAAAGTCATATAGTATTACGTTATAACGCTTTACGTTATATAGCACATCAGTAACACGTATAACGTTATATAGTATTACGTTATAACGCTTTACGTTATATAGCACATCAGTAAAACGTATAACGTTATATAGTATTACGTTATAACGATTAACGTCATAAAGCACATCAGTATAACGTATAACGGTATATAGTATTACGTTATAACGCTTAACGTTCTATAGCACATCAGCAAAACGCATAACGTTTTATAGTATTACGTCATAGCTTCTAACGTTATATAGCACATCAGTATAACGTACAACGTTATATAGTATTACGCTATAACGCTTTACGTTATATAGCACATCAGTAAAACGTATAACGTTATATATTGTTACGTTATAACGCTTAACGTTATATAGCATATCAGTAAAGCAGATAACGTTATGTAGTATTAAGTCATAACTTTTAACGTTATATAGCACATCAGGAAAACGTATAACGTTGTATAGTATTACGTTAAAACTTTTATCGTTATATAGCACATCAGTATAACGTATAACATTATATAGTATTACGTTATAACTTTTAACGTTATATAGCACATCAGTATATCGCATAGCGTAATATAGTATTACGTTATAACGCTTAACGTTAAATAGTTCTACGTTATGACTTTTAAAGGTATAAAGCACTTAAGTATAACGTATAACTTTCTATAGCATAACCTTATACCGTATAACGTTATGTTGTATTACGTTATAACCTTCAACGCTATATAGCACATCCGTAAAACGTACAACGTTATATAGCATTACGTTATAACTTTTAACGTTACATAGCACATCAGTATACCGTATAACACTATATAGTATTACGTTATACCTTTCAACGTTATATAGCACATCAGTATAACGTATAACGTTATGTAGTATTACGTTTTAACGCTTAACGTTCTATAGCACATCAGCAAAGCGTATAAAGTTATATAGTATAACGTTATAACTGTTAACGTTATATAGCACATCATTATAACGTATAACGTTATATAGTATTACGTTATAACGCTTTCCGTTATATAGCACATCAGTAAAACGTATAACGTTATATAGTATTACGTTATAACGCTTTACGTTATATAGCACATCAGTAAAGCGTATAACGTTATATAGTATTACGTTATAACGCTTAACGTTATATAGTATTTCGTTATAACTTTTAACGTTGTATGGCACGTCAGTAAAACGTATAACGTTATATAGTATTACGTTATAACGCTTTACGTTATATAGCACATCAGTAAATCGTATAACATTATATAGTATTACGTTATAACTTTCAACGTTATATAGCACATCAGTATAACGTATAACGTTATGTAGTATTACGTTATAACGCTTTACGTTACATAGCACATCAATAAAACGTATATCGTTATATACTATTACGTTATATCTTTTAACGTTATATAGCACATCAGTATATCGCATAACGTAATATAGTATTACGTTATAACGCTTAACGTTAAATAGTATTACGTTATAACTTTTAAAGGTATAAGGCAATTAAGTATAACGTATAACTTTCTATAGCATAACCTTATACCGTATAACGTTATGTAGTATTACGTTATAACCTTTAAAGCTATATAGCACATCCGTAAAACGTACAACGTTATATAGCATTACGTTATAACTGTTAACGTTATATATCACATCAGTATAACGTATAACGTTATATAGTATTAGGTTATAACGCTTTACGTTATATAGCACATCAGTAAAACGTATAACGTTATGTAGTATTACGTTATAACTTTTAGCGTTATATAGCATATCAGCAAAACGTATAACGTTATATAGTATTACGTCATAACTTTTAACGTTATATAGTATTGCGTTATAACTTTTAACGTTATATAGTATTACGTTATAACGCTTTACGTTATATAGCACATCAGCAAAGCGTATAAAGTTATATAGTATTACGTTATAACTTTTAACGTTATATAGCACATTAGTAAAACGTATAACGTTATATAGTATTACGCCATAACCCTTTACGTTACATAGCACATCAATAAAACGTATAACGTTATATACTATTACGTTATAACTTTTAACGTTATATAGCACATCAGTATATCGCATAACGCAATATAGTATTACGTTATAACGCTTAACGTTAAATAGTATTACGTTATAACTTTTAAAGGTATAAAGCAATTAAGTATAACGTATAACTTTCTATAGCATAACCTTATACCGTATAACGTTATGTAATATTACGTTGTAACCTTTAACGCTATATAGCACATCCGTAAAACGTACAACGTTATATAGCATTACGTTATAACTGTTAACGTTATATCGCACATCAGTATAACGTATAACGTTATATAGTATTACGTTATAACGCTTTCCGTTATATAGCACATCAGTAAAACGTATAACGTTATATAGTATTGCGTTATAACGCTTTACGTTATATAGCACATCAGTAAAGCGTATAACGTTATATAGTATTACGTTATAACTTTTAACGGTATATAGCACATCAGTATATCGCATAACGTAATATACTATTACGTTATAACGCTTAACGTTAAATAGTACTACGTCATGACTTTTAAAGGTATAAAGCACTTAAGTATAACGTATATCTTTCTCTAGCATAACCTTATACCGTATAACGTTATGTAGTATTACGTTATAACCTTCAACGCTATATGGCACATCCGTAAAACGTACAACGTTATATAGCATTACGTTATAACTGTTAACAATATATAGCACATCAGTAAAACGTATAACGTTATATAGTATTACGTTATAACCCTTTACGTTACATAGCACATCAATAAAACGTATAACGTTATATAGTATTACGCTATAACGCTTAACGTTCTATAGCACATCAGCAAAACGTATAACGTTATATAGTATTACGTCATAGCTTTTAACGTTATATTGCACATCAGTATAACGTATAACGTTATATAGTATTACGTTATAACGCTTTCCGTTATATAGCACATCAGTAAAACGTATAACGTTATATAGTATTACGTTATAACGCTTTACGTTATATAGCACATCAGTAAAGCGTATAACGTTATATAGTATTACGTTATAACTTTTAACGTTATATAGCACATCAGTATATCGCATAACGTAATATACTATTACGTTATAACGCTTAACGTTAAATAGTACTACGTCATGACTTTTAAAGGTATAAAGCACTTAAGTATAACGTATATCTTTCTCTAGCATAACCTTATACCGTATAACGTTATGTAGTATTACGTTATAACCTTCAACGCTATATAGCACATCCGTAAAACGTACAACGTTATATAGCATTACGTTATAACTGTTAACGTTATATAGCACATCAGTATAACGTATAACGTTATATAGTATTACGTTATAACGCTTTCCGTTATATAGCACATCAGTAAAACGTATAACGTTATATAGTATTACGTTATAACGCTTTACGTTATATAGCACATCAGTAAAGCGTATAACGTTATATAGTATTACGTTATAACGCTTAAC
Organism: Bombus sylvestris; assembly: GCA_911622165.2. Classification (NCBI taxonomy): domain Eukaryota; kingdom Metazoa; phylum Arthropoda; class Insecta; order Hymenoptera; family Apidae; genus Bombus; species Bombus sylvestris. The sequence goes on along the minus strand of OU443162.1, from coordinate 3,654,029 downwards.
GTTATATAGTATTTCGTTATAACTTTTAACGTTGTATGGCACGTCAGTATAACGTATAAGGTTATATAGTATTACGCTATAACTTTGACCGTTATATAGCACATCAGTAAAACGTATAACGTTATATTGTATTACGATATAACTTTTAACGTTATATAGCTCATCAGTATAACGTATAACTTTCTATAGCATAACCTTATACCGTATAACGTTATGTAGTATTGCGTTATAACCTTTAACGCTATATAGCACATCCGTAAAACGTACAACGTTATATAGCATTACGTTATAACTGTTAACGTTATATAGCACATCAGTATAACGTATAACGTTATATAGTATTACGTTATAACGCTTTCCGTTATATAGCACATCAGTAAAACGTATAACGTTATATAGTATTACGTTATAACGCTTTACTTTATATAGCACATCAGTAAAACGTATAACGTTATATAGTATTACGTTATAACGCTTTACTTTATATAGCACATCAGTAAAGCGTATAACGTTATATAGTATTACGTTATAACGCTTAACGTTATATAGTATTTCGTTATAAATTTTAACGTTGTATGGCACGTCAGTATAACGTATAACGTTATATAGTATTACGCTATAACGCTTAACGTTCTATAGCACATCAGCAAAATGTATAACGTTATATAGTATTACGTCATAGCTTTTAACGTTATATTGCACATCAGTATAACGTATAACGTTATATAGTATTACGTTATAACGCTTTCCGTTATGTAGCACATCAGTAAAACGTATAACGTTATATAGTATTACGTTATAACGCTTTACGTTATATAGCACATCAGTAAAGCGTATAACGTTATATAGTATTACGTTATAACTTTTAACGTTATATAGCACATCAGTATATCGCATAACGTAATATACTATTACGTTATAACGCTTAACGTTAAATAGTACTACGTCATGACTTTTAAAGGTATAAAGCACTTAAGTATAACGTATATCTTTCTCTAGCATAACCTTATACCGTATAACGTTATGTAGTATTACGTTATAACCTTCAACGCTATATAGCACATCCGTAAAACGTACAACGTTATATAGCATTACGTTATAACTGTTAACGTTATATAGCACATCAGTAAAACGTATAACGTTATATAGTATTACGTTATAACCCTTTACGTTACATAGCACATCAATAAAACATATAACGTTATGTAGTATTACGTTTTAACGCTTAACGTTCTATAGCACATCAGCAAAGCGTATAAAGTTATATAGTATTACGTTATAACTTTTAACGTTATATAGCACATCAGTAAAACGTATAACGTTATATAGTATTACGCCATAACCCTTTACGTTACATAGCACATCAATAAAACGTATAACGTTATATACTATTACGTTATAACTTTTAACGTTATATAGCACATCAGTATATCGCATAACGCAATATAGTATTACGTTATAACGCTTAACGTTAAATAGTATTACGTTATAACTTTTAAAGGTATAAAGCAATTAAGTATAACGTATAACTTTCTATAGCATAACCTTATACCGTATAACGTTATGTAGTATTACGTTGTAACCTTTAGCGCTATATAGCACATCCGTAAAACGTACAACGTTATATAGCATTACGTTATAACTGTTAACGTTATATAGCACATCAGTATAACGTATAACGTTATATAGTATTACGTTATAACGCTTTCCGTTATATAGCACATCAGTAAAACGTATAACGTTATATAGTATTACGTTATAACGCTTTACGTTATATAGCACATCAGTAAAGCGTATAACGTTATATAGTATTACGTTATAACGCTTAACGTTATATAGTATTTCGTTATAACTTTTAACGTTGTATGGCACGTCAGTATAACGTATAAGGTTATATAGTATTACGCTATAACTTTGACCGTTATATAGCACATCAGTAAAACGTATAACGTTATATTGTATTACGATATAACTTTTAACGTTATATAGCTCATCAGTATAACGTATAACGTTATATAGTATTAAGTTATAACGCTTAACGTTATATAGTATTACGTTATAACTTTTAACGTTGTATGGCACGTCAGTATAACGTATAAGGTTATATAGTATTACGTTATAACTTTTACCGTTATATAGCACATCAGTAAAACGTATAACGTTATATTGTATTACGATATAACTTTTAACGTTATATAGCTCATCAGTATAACGTATAACTTTCTATAGCATAACCTTATACCGTATAACGTTATGTAGTATTGCGTTATAACCTTTAACGCTATATAGCACATCCGTAAAACGTACAACGTTATATAGCATTACGTTATAACTGTTAACGTTATATAGCACATCAGTATAACGTATAACGTTATATAGTATTACGTTATAACGCTTTCCGTTATATAGCACATCAGTAAAACGTATAACGTTATATAGTATTACGATATAACTTTTAACGTTATATAGCACATCAGTAAAACGTATAACGTTATATAGTATTACGTTATAACTTTTATCGTTATATAGTATTATGTTATAACGATTAACGTCATATAGCACATCAGTATAACGCATAACGGTATATAGTATTACGTTATAACGCTTAACGTTCTATAGCACATCAGCAAAACGCGTAACGTTTTATAGTATTACGTCATAGCTTCTAACGTTATATAGCACATCAGTATAACGTATAACGTTATATAGTATTACGCTATAACGCTTTACGTTATATAGCACATCAGTAAAACGTATAACGATATATAGTATTACGTTATAACGCTTTCCGTTATATAGCACATCAGTAGAGCGTATAACGTTATATAGTATTTCGTTATAACGCTTAACGTTATATAGTATTTCGTTAAAACTTTTAACGTTATATAGCACATCAGTATAACGTATAACATTATACAGTATTACGTTAAAACTTTTAACGTTATATAGCACATCAGTATATCGCATAACGTAATATAGTATTATGTTATAACGCTTAACGTTAAATAGTACTACGTTAGGACTTTTAAAGGTATAAAGCACTTAAGTATAACGTATAACTTTCTATAGCATAACCTTATACCGTATAACGCTATGTAGTATTACGTTATAACCTTCAACGCTGTATAGCACATCCGTAAAACGTACAACGTTATATAGCATTACGTTATAACGCTTTACGTTATATAGCACATCAGTATATCGCATAACGTAATATAGTATTATGTTATAACGCTTAACGTTAAATAGTACTACGTTAGGACTTTTAAAGGTATAAAGCACTTAAGTATAACGTATAACTTTCTATAGCATAACCTTATACCGTATAACGCTATGTAGTATTACGTTAAAACTTTTAACGTTATATAGCACATCAGTATAACGTATAACATTATATAGTATTACGTTATAACTTTTAACGTTATATAGCACATCAGTATATCGCATAACGTAATATAGTATTATGTTATAACGCTTAACGTTAAATAGTACTACGTTAGGACTTTTAAAGGTATAAAGCACTTAAGTATAACGTATAACTTTCTATAGCATAACCTTATACCGTATAACGCTATGTAGTTTTACGTTATAACCTTCAACTTTATATAGCACATCCGTAAAACGTACAACGTTATATAGCATTACGTTATAACTTTTAACGCTATATAGCACATCAGTATAACGTATAACGATATATAGTATTACGTTATAACGCTTTCCGTTATATAGCACATAAGTAGAGCGTATAACGTTATATAGTATTTCGTTATATCGCTTAACGTTATATAGTATTACGTTATAACTTTTAACGTTGTATGGCACGTCAGTATAACGTATAACGTTATATAGTATTACGTTATAACGCTTAACGTTCTATAGCACATCAGCAAAACGTATAACGTTATATAGTATTACGTCATATCTTTTAACGTCATATAGCACATCAGTATAACGTATAACGTTATATAGTATTACGTTATAACTTTTAACGTTGTATGGCACGTCAGTATAACGTATAAGGTTATGTAGTATTACGTTATAAGCTTTAACGCTATATATCACATCCGTAACACGTATAACGTTATATAGTATTACGTTATAACGCTTTACGTTATATAGCACATCAGTAAAGCGTATAACGTTATATAGTATTACGTTATAACGCTTAACGTTATATAGTATTACGCTATAACTTTTAACGTTATATAGTATTATGTTATAACGATTAACGTCATATAGCACATCACTGTAACGTATAGCGTCATATAGTATTACGTTATAACGCTTTACGTTATATAGCACATCAGTAAAACGTATAACGTTATATAGTATTACGTTATAACTTTTAACGTTATATAGCACATCAGTATAACGTATAACGTTATATAGTATTACGTTATACCTTCTAACGTTATATGGCACATCAGTATAACATATAACGTTATATAGTATTACATTATAACTTTTAACGTTACATAGCACATCAGTATATCGCATAACGTAATATAGCATTACGTTATAACGCTTAACGTTAAATAGTATTACGTTATAACTTTTAAAGTATAAAGCAATTAAGTATAACGTATAACTTTCTATAGCATAACCTTATACCGTATAACATCATGTAGTATTACGTTATAACCTTTAACGCTATATAGCACATCCGTAAAACGTACAACGTTATATAGCATTACGTTATAACTGTTAACGTTATATAGTATTACGTTATAACTTTTAACGTTGTATGGCACGTCAGTATAACGTATAACGTCATATAGTATTACGTTGCAACGCTTAACGTTCTATAGCACATCAGTAAAACGTATAACGTTATATAGTATTACGTTATAACGCTTTACGTTATATAGCGCATCAGTAAAACGTATAACGTTATATAGTATTACCTTATACCTTCTAACGTTATATAGCACATCAGTATAACATATAACGTTATATAGTATTACGTTATAACGCTTAACGTTATATAGCACATCAGTAAAACGTATAACGTTATATAGTATTACGTTATAACTTTTAACGTTATATAGTATTACGTTATAACTTTTAACGTTATATAGTATTACGTTATAACTTTCAACGTTATATAGCACATCAGTATATCGCATAACGTAATATAGCATTACGTTATAACGCTTAACGTTAAATAGTATTACGTTCTAACTTTTAAAGGTATAAAGCAATTAAGTATAACGTATAACTTTCTATAGCATAACCTTATACCGTATAACGTTATGTAGTATTACGTTATAACCTTTAAGGCTATATAGCACATCCGTAAAACGTACAACGTTATATAGTATTACGTTATAACGCTTAACGTTATATAGCACATCAGTAAAACGTATAACGTTATATAGTATTACGTTATAACTTTTAACATTATATAGTATTACGTTATAACGCTTTACGTTATATAGCACACCAGTATAACGTATAACATTATATAGTATTACGTTATAACTTTTAACGTTATATAGCACATCAGTATATCGCATAACGTAATATAGTATTATGTTATAACGCTTAACGTTAAATAGTATTACGTTATAACTTTTAAAGGTATAAAGCAATTAAGTATAACGTATAACTTTCTATAGCATAACCTTATACCGTATAACGTTATGTAGTATTACGTTGTAACCTTTAACGCTATATAACACATCCGTAAAACGTACAACGTTATATAGCATTACGTTATAACTGTTAACGTTATATAGCACATCAGTATAACGTATAACGTTATATAGTATTACGTTATAACGCTTTCCGTTATATAGCACATCAGTAAAACGTATAACGTTATATAGTATTACGTTATAACGCTTTACGTTATATAGCACATCAGTAAAGCGTATAACGTTATATAGTATTACGTTATAACGCTTAACGTTATATAGTATTTCGTTATAACTTTTAACGTTGTATGGCACGTCAGTATAACGTATAAGGTTATATAGTATTACGCTATAACTTTGACCGTTATATAGCACATCAGTAAAACGTATAACGTTATATTGTATTACGATATAACTTTTAACGTTATATAGCTCATCAGTATAACGTATAACGTTATATAGTATTAAGTTATAACGCTTAACGTTATATAGTATTACGTTATAACTTTTAACGTTGTATGGCACGTCAGTATAACGTATAAGGTTATATAGTATTACGTTATAACTTTTACCGTTATATAGCACATCAGTAAAACGTATAACGTTATATTGTATTACGATATAACTTTTAACGTTATATAGCTCATCAGTATAACGTATAACTTTCTATAGCATAACCTTATACCGTATAACGTTATGTAGTATTGCGTTATAACCTTTAACGCTATATAGCACATCCGTAAAACGTACAACGTTATATAGCATTACGTTATAACTGTTAACGTTATATAGCACATCAGTATAACGTATAACGTTATATAGTATTACGTTATAACGCTTTCCGTTATATAGCACATCAGTACAACGTATAACGTTATATAGTATTACGTTATAACGCTTTACTTTATATAGCACATCAATAAAGCGTATAACGTTATATAGTATTACGTTATAACGCTTAACGTTATATAGTATTTCGTTATAACTTTTAACGTTGTATGGCACGTCAGTATAACGTATAACGTTATATAGTATTACGCTATAACGCTTAACGTTCTATAGCACATCAGCAAAACGTATAACGTTATATAGTATTACGTCATAGCTTTTAACGTTATATTGCACATCAGTATAACGTATAACGTTATATAGTATTACGTTATAACGCTTTACGTTTTATAGCACATCAGTAAAACGTATAACGTTATATAGTATTACGATATAACTTTTAACGTTATATAGCACATCAGCACAACGTATAACATTATATATTATTACGTTATAACTTTTAGCGTTATACAGCATATCAGCAAAACGTATAACGTTATACAGTATTACGTCATAACTTTTAACGTTATATAGTATTATGTTATAACGATTAACGTCATATAGCACATCAAGATAACGTATAACGTCATATAGTATTACGTTATAACGCTTTACGTTATATAGCACATCAGTAAAACGTATAACGTTATATAGTATTACGTTATAATGCTTTACGTTATATAGCACATCAGTAAAACGTATAACGTTATATAGTATTACGATATAACTTTTAACGTTATATAGCACATCAGTAAAACGTATAACGTTATATAGTATTACGTTATAACTTTTATCGTTATATAGTATTATGTTATAACGATTAACGTCATATAGCACATCAGTATAACGCATAACGGTATATAGTATTACGTTATAACGCTTAACGTTCTATAGCACATCAGCAAAACGCGTAACGTTTTATAGTATTACGGCATAGCTTCTAACGTTATATAGCACATCAGTATAACGTATAACGTTATATAGTATTACGCTATAACGCTTTACGTTATATAGCACATCAGTAAAACGTATAACGATATATAGTATTACGTTATAACGCTTTCCGTTATATAGCACATCAGTAGAGCGTATAACGTTATATAGTATTTCGTTATAACGCTTAACGTTATATAGTATTACGTTATAACTTTTAACGTTGTATGGCACGTCAGTATAACGTATAACGTCATATAGTATTACGTTGCAACGCTTAACGTTCTATAGCACATCAGTAAAACGTATAACGTTATATAGTATTACGTTATAACGCTTTACGTTATATAGCACATCAGTAAAACGTATAACGTTATATAGTATTACCTTATACCTTCTAACGTTATATAGCACATCAGTATAACATATAACGTTATATAGTATTACGTTATAACGCTTAACGTTATATAGCACATCAGTAAAACGTATAACGTTATATAGTGTTACGTTATAACTTTTAACGTTATATAGTATTACGTTATAACTTTTAACGTTATATAGTATTACGTTATAACTTTCAACGTTATATAGCACATCAGTATATCGCATAACGTAATATAGCATTACGTTATAACGCTTAATGTTGAATAGTATTACGTTATAACTTTTAAAGGTATAAAGCAATTAAGTATAACGTATAACTTTCTATAGCATAACCTTATAACGTATAACGTTATGTAGTATTACGTTATAACCTTTAACGCTATATAGCACATCCGTAAAGCGTACAACGTTATATAGTATTGCGTTATAACGCTTTACGTTATATAGCACATCAGTATAACGTATAACGTTATATAGTATTACGCTATAACGCTTTACGTTATATAGCAAATCAGTAAAACGTATAACGTTATATAGTATTACGTTATAACTTTCAACGTTATATAGCACATCAGTATATCGCATAACGTAATATAGCATTACGTTATAACGCTTAATGTTGAATAGTATTACGTTATAACTTTTAAAGGTATAAAGCAATTAAGTATAACGTATAACTTTCTATAGCATAACCTTATAACGTATAACGTTATGTAGTATTACGTTATAACCTTTAAGGCTATATAGCACATCCGTAAAACGTACAACGTTATATAGTATTACGTTATAACGCTTAACGTTATATAGCACATCAGTAAAACGTATAACGTTATATAGTATTACGTTATAACTTTTAACATTATATAGCACACCAGTAAAACGTATAACGTTATATAGTATTACGTTATAACTTTTATCGTTATATAGTATTATGTTATAACGATTAACGTCATATAGCACATCAGTATAACGCATAACGGTATATAGTATTACGTTATAACGCTTAACGTTCTATAGCACATCAGCAAAACGCGTAACGTTTTATAGTATTACGGCATAGCTTCTAACGTTATATAGCACATCAGTATAACGTATAACGTTATATAGTATTACGCTATAACGCTTTACGTTATATAGCACATCAGTAAAACGTATAACGATATATAGTATTACGTTATAACGCTTTCCGTTATATAGCACATCAGTAGAGCGTATAACGTTATATAGTATTTCGTTATAACGCTTAACGTTATATAGTATTACGTTATAACTTTTAACGTTGTATGGCACGTCAGTATAACGTATAACGTCATATAGTATTACGTTGCAACGCTTAACGTTCTATAGCACATCAGTAAAACGTATAACGTTATATAGTATTACGTTATAACGCTTTACGTTATATAGCACATCAGTAAAACGTATAACGTTATATAGTATTACCTTATACCTTCTAACGTTATATAGCACATCAGTATAACATATAACGTTATATAGTATTACGTTATAACGCTTAACGTTATATAGCACATCAGTAAAACGTATAACGTTATATAGTATTACGTTATAACTTTTAACGTTATATAGTATTACGTTATAACTTTTAACGTTATATAGTATTACGTTATAACTTTCAACGTTATATAGCACATCAGTATATCGCATAACGTAATATAGCATTACGTTATAACGCTTAATGTTGAATAGTATTACGTTATAACTTTTAAAGGTATAAAGCAATTAAGTATAACGTATAACTTTCTATAGCATAACCTTATAACGTATAACGTTATGTAGTATTACGTTATAACCTTTAACGCTATATAGCACATCCGTAAAGCGTACAACGTTATATAGTATTGCGTTATAACGCTTTACGTTATATAGCACATCAGTATAACGTATAACGTTATATAGTATTACGCTATAACGCTTTACGTTATATAGCAAATCAGTAAAACGTATAACGTTATATAGTATTACGTTATAACTTTCAACGTTATATAGCACATCAGTATATCGCATAACGTAATATAGCATTACGTTATAACGCTTAACGTTAAATAGTATTACGTTCTAACTTTTAAAGGTATAAAGCAATTAAGTATAACGTATAACTTTCTATAGCATAACCTTATACCGTATAACGTTATGTAGTATTACGTTATAACCTTTAAGGCTATATAGCACATCCGTAAAACGTACAACGTTATATAGTATTACGTTATAGCGCTTAACGTTATATAGCACATCAGTAAAACGTATAACGTTATATAGTATTACGTTATAACTTTTAACATTATATAGTATTACGTTATAACGCTTTACGTTATATAGCACATCAGTATATCGTATAACATTATATAGTATTACGTTATAACTTTTAACGTTATATAGCACATCAGTATATCGCATAACGTAATATAGTATTATGTTATAACGCTTAAGGTTAAATAGTATTACGTTATAACTTTTAAAGGTATAAAGCAATTAAGTATAACGTATAACTTTCTATAGCATAACCTTATACCGTATAACGTTATGTAGTATTACGTTGTAACCTTTAACGCTATATAGCACATCCGTAAAACGTACAACGTTATATAGCATTACGTTATAACTGTTAACGTTATATAGCACATCAGTATAACGTATAACGTTATATAGAATTACGTTATAACGCTTTCCGTTATATAGCACATCAGTAAAACGTATAACGTTATATAGTATTACGTTATAACGCTTTACGTTATATAGCACATCAGTAAAGCGTATAACGTTATATAGTATTACGTTATAACGCTTAACGTTATATAGTATTTCGTTATAACTTTTAACGTTGTATGGCACGTCAGTATAACGTATAAGGTTATATAGTATTACGCTATAACTTTGACCGTTATATAGCACATCAGTAAAACGTATAACGTTATATTGTATTACGATATAACTTTTAACGTTATATAGCTCATCAGTATAACGTATAACGTTATATAGTATTAAGTTATAACGCTTAACGTTATATAGTATTACGTTATAACTTTTAACGTTATATAGTATTACGTTATAACTTTCAACGTTATATAGCACATCAGTATATCGCATAACGTAATATAGCATTACGTTATAACGCTTAATGTTGAATAGTATTACGTTATAACTTTTAAAGGTATAAAGCAATTAAGTATAACGTATAACTTTCTATAGCATAACCTTATAACGTATAACGTTATGTAGTATTACGTTATAACCTTTAACGCTATATAGCACATCCGTAAAGCGTACAACGTTATATAGTATTGCGTTATAACGCTTTACGTTATATAGCACATCAGCAAAACGTATAACGTTATATAGTATTACGACATAGCTTTTAACGTCATATAGCACATCAGTATAACGTATAACGTTATATAGTATTACGTTATAATGCTTTTCGTTATATAGCACATCAGTATAACGTATAACGTTATATAGTATTACGTGATACCTTTTAACGTTATATAGCACATCAGTAAAACGTATAACGTTATATAGTATTACGTTATAACGCTTTACGTTATATAGCACATAAGTAAAACGTATAACGTTATATAGTATTACGTTATAACTTTTAACGTTGTATGGCACGTCAGTATAACGTATAAGGTTATGTAGTATTACGTTATAAGCTTTAACGCTATATATCACATCCGTAACACGTATAACGTTATATAGTATTACGTTATAACGCTTTACGTTATATAGCACATCAGTAAAGCGTATAACGTTATATACTATTACGTTATAACGCTTAACGTTATATAGTATTACGTTATAACGCTTAACGTTATATAGTATTACGCTATAACTTTTAACGTTATATAGTATTATGTTATAACGATTAACGTCATATAGCACATCACTGTAACGTATAGCGTCATATAGTATTACGTTATAACGCTTTACGTTATATAGCACATCAGTAAAACGTATAACGTTATATAGTATTACGTTATAACTTTTAACGTTATATAGCACATCAGTATAACGTATAACGTTATATAGTATTACGTTATACCTTCTAACGTTATATGGCACATCAGTATAACATATAACGTTATATAGTATTACGTTATAACTTTCAACGTTATATAGCACATCAGTATATCGCATAACGTAATATAGCATTACGTTATAACGCTTAATGTTGAATAGTATTACGTTATAACTTTTAAAGGTATAAAGCAATTAAGTATAACGTATAACTTTCTATAGCATAACCTTATAACGTATAACGTTATGTAGTATTACGTTATAACCTTTAACGCTATATAGCACATCCGTAAAGCGTACAACGTTATATAGTATTGCGTTATAACGCTTTACGTTATATAGCACATCAGTAAAGCGTATAACGTTATATAGTATTACGTTATAACGCTTAACGTTATATAGTATTTCGTTATAACTTTTAACGTTGTATGGCACGTCAGTATAACGTATAAGGTTATATAGTGTTACGCTATAACTTTGACCGTTATATAGCACATCAGTAAAACGTATAACGTTATATTGTATTACGATATAACTTTTAACGTTATATAGCTCATCAGTATAACGTATAACGTTATATAGTATTAAGTTATAACGCTTAACGTTATATAGTATTACGTTATAACTTTTAACGTTGTATGGCACGTCAGTATAACGTATAAGGTTATATAGTATTACGTTATAACTTTTACCGTTATATAGCACATCAGTAAAACGTATAACGTTATATTGTATTACGATATAACTTTTAACGTTATATAGCTCATCAGTATAACGTATAACTTTCTATAGCATAACCTTATACCGTATAACGTTATGTAGTATTGCGTTATAACCTTTAACGCTATATAGCACATCCGTAAAACGTACAACGTTATATAGCATTACGTTATAACTGTTAACGTTATATAGCACATCAGTATAACGTATAACGTTATATAGTATTACGTTATAACGCTTTCCGTTATATAGCACATCAGTAAAACGTATAACGTTATATAGTATTACGTTATAACGCTTTACTTTATATAGCACATCAATAAAGCGTATAACGTTATATAGTATTACGTTATAACGCTTAACGTTATATAGTATTTCGTTATAACTTTTAACGTTGTATGGCACGTCAGTATAACGTATAACGTTATATAGTATTACGCTATAACGCTTAACGTTCTATAGCACATCAGCAAAACGTATAACGTTATATAGTATTACGTCATAGCTTTTAACGTTATATTGCACATCAGTATAACGTATAACGTTATATAGTATTACGTTATAACGCTTTACGTTTTATAGCACATCAGTAAAACGTATAACGTTATATAGTATTACGATATAACTTTTAACGTTATATAGCACATCAGCACAACGTATAACATTATATATTATTACGTTATAACTTTTAGCGTTATACAGCATATCAGCAAAACGTATAACGTTATACAGTATTACGTCATAACTTTTAACGTTATATAGTATTATGTTATAACGATTAACGTCATATAGCACATCAAGATAACGTATAACGTCATATAGTATTACGTTATAACGCTTTACGTTATATAGCACATCAGTAAAACGTATAACGTTATATAGTATTACGTTATAATGCTTTAAGTTATATAGCACATCAGTAAAACGTATAACGTTATATAGTATTACGATATAACTTTTAACGTTATATAGCACATCAGTAAAACGTATAACGTTATATAGTATTACGTTATAACTTTTATCGTTATATAGTATTATGTTATAACGATTAACGTCATATAGCACATCAGTATAACGCATAACGGTATATAGTATTACGTTATAACGCTTAACGTTCTATAGCACATCAGCAAAACGCGTAACGTTTTATAGTATTACGTCATAGCTTCTAACGTTATATAGCACATCAGTAAAACGTATAACGTTATATAGTATTACGTTATAATGCTTTACGTTATATAGCACATCAGTAAAACGTATAACGTTATATAGTATTACGATATAACTTTTAACGTTATATAGCACATCAGTAAAACGTATAACGTTATATAGTATTACGTTATAACTTTTATCGTTATATAGTATTATGTTATAACGATTAACGTCATATAGCACATCAGTATAACGCATAACGGTATATAGTATTACGTTATAACGCTTAACGTTCTATAGCACATCAGCAAAACGCGTAACGTTTTATAGTATTACGGCATAGCTTCTAACGTTATATAGCACATCAGTATAACGTATAACGTTATATAGTATTACGCTATAACGCTTTACGTTATATAGCACATCAGTAAAACGTATAACGATATATAGTATTACGTTATAACGCTTTCCGTTATATAGCACATCAGTAGAGCGTATAACGTTATATAGTATTTCGTTATAACGCTTAACGTTATATAGTATTACGTTAAAACTTTTAACGTTATATAGCACATCAGTATAACGTATAACATTATACAGTATTACGTTATAACTTTTAACGTTATATAGCACATCAGTATATCGCATAACGTAATATAGCATTATGTTATAACGCTTAACGTTAAATAGTACTACGTTAGGACTTTTAAAGGTATAAAGCACTTAAGTATAACGTATAACTTTCTATAGCATAACCTTATACCGTATAACGCTATGTGTTATTACGTTATAACCTTCAACGCTATATAGCACATCCGTAAAACGTACAACGTTATATAGCATTACGTTATAACGCTTTACGTTATATAGCACATCAGTATATCGCATAACGTAATATAGTATTATGTTATAACGCTTAACGCTAAATAGTACTACGTTAGGACTTTTAAAGGTATAAAGCACTTAAGTATAACGTATAACTTTCTATAGCATAACCTTATACCGTATAACGCTATGTAGTATTACGTTAAAACTTTTAACGTTATATAGCACATCAGTATAACGTATAACATTATATAGTATTACGTTATAACTTTTAACGTTATATAGCACATCAGTATATCGCATAACGTAATATAGTATTATGTTATAACGCTTAACGTTAAATAGTACTACGTTAGGACTTTTAAAGGTATAAAGCACTTAAGTATAACGTATAACTTTCTATAGCATAACCTTATACCGTATAACGCTATGTAGTATTACGTTATAACCTTCAACTTTATATAGCACATGCGTAAAACGTACAACGTTATATAGCATTACGTTATAACTTTTAACGCTATATAGCACATCAGTATAACGTATAACGATATATAGTATTACGTTATAACGCTTTCCGTTATATAGCACATAAGTAGAGCGTATAACGTTATATAGTATTTCGTTATATCGCTTAACGTTATATAGTATTACGTTATAACTTTTAACGTTGTATGGCACGTCAGTATAACGTATAAGGTTATGTAGTATTACGTTATAAGCTTTAACGCTATATATCACATCCGTAACAGGTATAACGTTATATAGTATTACGTTATAACGCTTTACGTTATATAGCACATCAGTAAAGCGTATAACGTTATATAGTATTACGTTATAACGCTTAACGTTATATAGTATTACGTTATAACGCTTAACGTTATATAGTATTACGCTATAACTTTTAACGTTATATAGTATTATGTTATAACGATTAACGTCATATAGCACATCACTGTAACGTATAGCGTCATATAGTATTACGTTATAACGCTTTACGTTATATAGCACATCAGTAAAACGTATAACGTTATATAGTATTACGTTATAACTTTTAACGTTATATAGCACATCAGTATAACGTATAACGTTATATAGTATTACGTTATACCTTCTAACGTTATATGGCACATCAGTATAACATATAACGTTATATAGTATTACGTTATAACTTTTAACGTTACATAGCACATCAGTATATCGCATAACGTAATATAGCATTACGTTATAACGCTTAACGTTAAATAGTATTACGTTATAACTTTTAAAGTATAAAGCAATTAAGTATAACGTATAACTTTCTATAGCATAACCTTATACCGTATAACATTATGTAGTATTACGTTATAACCTTTAACGCTATATAGCACATCCGTAAAACGTACAACGTTATATAGCATTACGTTATAACTGTTAACGTTATATAGTATTACGTTATAACTTTTAACGTTGTATGGCACGTCAGTATAACGTATAACGTCATATAGTATTACGTTGCAACGCTTAACGTTCTATAGCACATCAGTAAAACGTATAACGTTATATAGTATTACGTTATAACGCTTTACGTTATATAGCACATCAGTAAAACGTATAACGTTATATAGTATTACGTTATACCTTCTAACGTTATATAGCACATCAGTATAACATATAACGTTATATAGTATTACGTTATAACGCTTAACGTTATATAGCACATCAGTAAAACGTATAACGTTATATAGTATTACGTTATAACTTTTAACGATATATAGTATTACGTTATAACTTTTAACGTTATATAGTATTACGTTATAACTTTCAACGTTATATAGCACATGAGTATATCGCATAACGTAATATAGCATTACGTTATAACGCTTAATGTTGAATAGTATTACGTTATAACTTTTAAAGGTATAAAGCAATTAAGTATAACGTATAACTTTCTATAGCATAACCTTATAACGTATAACGTTATGTAGTATTACGTTATAACCTTTAACGCTATATAGCACATCCGTAAAGCGTACAACGTTATATAGTATTGCGTTATAACGCTTTACGTTATATAGCACATCAGTATAACGTATAACGTTATATAGTATTACGCTATAACGCTTTACGTTATATAGCAAATCAGTAAAACGTATAACGTTATATAGTATTACGTTATAACTTTCAACGTTATATAGCACATCAGTATATCGCATAACGTAATATAGCATTACGTTATAACGCTTAACGTTAAATAGTATTACGTTATAACTTTTAAAGGTATAAAGCAATTAAGTACAACGTATAACTTTCTATAGCATAACCTTATACCGTATAACGTTAAGTAGTATTACGTTATAACCTTTAAGGCTATATAGCACATCCGTAAAACGTACAACGTTATATAGTATTACGTTATAACGCTTAACGTTATATAGCACATCAGTAAAACGTATAACGTTATATAGTATTACGTTATAACTTTTAACGTTATATAGTATTACGTTATAACGCTTTACGTTATATAGCACATCAGTATAACGTATAACATTATATAGTATTACGTTATAACTTTTAACGTTATATAGCACATCAGTATATCGCATAACGTAATATAGTATTATGTTATAACGCTTAACGTTAAATAGTACTACGTTAGGACTTTCAAAGGTATAAAGCACTTAACTATAACGTATAACTTTCTATAGCATAACCTTATACCGTATAACGCTATGTAGTATTATGTTATAACCTTCAACGCTATATAGCACATCCGTAAAACGTACAACGTTATATAGCATTACGTTATAACTTTTAACGCTATATAGCACATCAGTAAAGCGTATAACGTTATATAGTATTACGTTATAACTTTTAACGTTGTATGACACGTCAGTATAACGTATAACGTTATATAGTATTACGTTGTAACGCTTAACGTTCTATAGCACATCAGCGGAACGTATAACGTTATATAGTATTACGTCATAGCTTTTAACGTTTTATAGCACATCAGTATAACGTATAACGTTATATAGTATTACGTTATAACGCTTTACGTTATATAGCACATCAGTAAAACGCATAACGTTATATAGTATTACGTTATAACGCTTTACGTTATATAGCACATCAGTAAAACGTATAACGTTATATAGTATTACGTTATAACGCTTAACGTTATATAGTATTACGTTATAACTTTTAACGTTGTATGGCACGTCTGTATAACGCATAACGTTATATAGTATTACGTTATAACGCTTAACGTTCTATAGCACATCAGCAAAACGTATAACGTTATATAGCATTACCTTACAACTTCTAACGTTATATAGCACATCAGTAAAACGTATGACGTTATATAGTATAACGTTATAACTTTTAACGTTATATAGCACATCAGTATAACGTATAACGTTATATAGTATTACGTTATACCTTTTAATGTTATATAGCACATAAGTATAACGTATAACGTTATATAGTATTACGTTATAACGCTTAACGTTATATAGCACATCAGTAAAACGTATAACGTTATATAGTATTATGTTATAACGATTAACGTCATATAGCACATCAGTATAACGTATAGCGTCATATAGTATTACGTTATAACGGTCAACGTTATATAGCACATCAGCAGAGCGTATAACGTTATATAATATTACGTTATAACTTCTACCGTTATATAGCACATCAGTATAACGTATAACATTATATAGTATTACGTTATAACTTTGAACGTTATATAGCACATCAGTAAAACGTATAACGTTATATAGTACTACGTTATAACGTTTAACGTTATATGGCACATTAGTATAACGTATAACGTTATATAGTATTACGTTATACCTTTTAACGTTATATAGCACATCAGTATAACGTATAACGTTATATAGTATTACGTTATAACGCTTAACGTTATATAGCACATCAGAAAAACGTATAACGTTATATAGTATTACGTTATAACTTTTAATGTTATATAGTATTACGTTATAACGCTTTACGTTATATAGCACATCAGTAAAGCGTATAACGTTATATAGTATTACGTTATAACGCTTAACGTTATATAGTATTACGTTATAACGCTTAACGTTATATAGTATTACGCTATAACTTTTAACGTTATATAGTATTATGTTATAACGATTAACGTCATATAGCACATCACTGTAACGTATAGCGTCATATAGTATTACGTTATAACGCTTTACGTTATATAGCACATCAGTAAAACGTATAACGTTATATAGTATTACGTTATAACTTTTAACGTTATATAGCACATCAGTATAACGTATAACGTTATATAGTATTACGTTATACCTTCTAACGTTATATGGCACATCAGTATAACATATAACGTTATATAGTATTACGTTATAACTTTTAACGTTACATAGCACATCAGTATATCGCATAACGTAATATAGCATTACGTTATAACGCTTAATGTTGAATAGTATTACGTTATAAGTTTTAAAGGTATAAAGCAATTAAGTATAACGTATAACTTTCTATAGCATAACCTTATAACGTATAACGTTATGTAGTATTACGTTATAACCTTTAACGCTATATAGCACATCCGTAAAGCGTACAACGTTATATAGTATTGCGTTATAACGCTTTACGTTATATAGCACATCAGTATAACGTATAACGTTATATAGTATTACGCTATAACGCTTTACGTTATATAGCAAATCAGTAAAACGTATAACGTTATATAGTATTACGTTATAACTTTCAACGTTATATAGCACATCAGTATATCGCATAACGTAATATAGCATTACGTTATAACGCTTAACGTTAAATAGTATTACGTTATAACTTTTAAAGGTATAAAGCAATTAAGTACAACGTATAACTTTCTATAGCATAACCTTATACCGTATAACGTTAAGTAGTATTACGTTATAACCTTTAAGGCTATATAGCACATCCGTAAAACGTACAACGTTATATAGTATTACGTTATAACGCTTAACGTTATATAGCACATCAGTAAAACGTATAACGTTATATAGTATTACGTTATAACTTTTAACGTTATATAGTATTACGTTATAACGCTTTACGTTATATAGCACATCAGTATAACGTATAACATTATATAGTATTACGTTATAACTTTTAACGTTATATAGCACATCAGTATATCGCATAACGTAATATAGTATTATGTTATAACGCTTAACGTTAAATAGTACTACGTTAGGACTATCAAAGGTATAAAGCACTTAAGTATAACGTATAACTTTCTATAGCATAACCTTATACCGTATAACGCTATGTAGTATTATGTTATAACCTTCAACGCTATATAGCACATCCGTAAAACGTACAACGTTATATAGCATTACGTTATAACTTTTAACGCTATATAGCACATCAGTAAAGCGTATAACGTTATATAGTATTACGTTATAACTTTTAACGTTGTATGACACGTCAGTATAACGTATAACGTTATATAGTATTACGTTGTAACGCTTAACGTTCTATAGCACATCAGCGGAACGTATAACGTTATATAGTATTACGTCATAGCTTTTAACGTTTTATAGCACATCAGTATAACGTATAACGTTATATAGTATTACGTTATAACGCTTTACGTTATATAGCACATCAGTAAAACGCATAACGTTATATAGTATTACGTTATAACGCTTTACGTTATATAGCACATCAGTAAAACGTATAACGTTATATAGTATTACGTTATAACGCTTAACGTTATATAGTATTACGTTATAACTTTTAAAGTTGTATGGCACGTCTGTATAACGCATAACGTTATATAGTATTACGTTATAACGCTTAACGTTCTATAGCACATCAGCAAAACGTATAACGTTATATAGCATTACCTTACAACTTCTAACGTTATATAGCACATCAGTAAAACGTATGACGTTATATAGTATAACGTTATAACTTTTAACGTTATATAGCACATCAGTATAACGTATAACGTTATATAGTATTACGTTATACCTTTTAACGTTATATAGCACATCAGTATAACGTATAACGTTATATAGTATTACGTTATAACGCTTAACGTTATATAGCACATCAGTAAAACGTATAACGTTATATAGTATTATGTTATAACGATTAACGTCATATAGCACATCAGTATAACGTATAGCGTCATATAGTATTACGTTATAACGGTCAACGTTATATAGCACATCAGCAGAGCGTATAACGTTATATAATATTACGTTATAACTTCTACCGTTATATAGCACATCAGTATAACGTATAACATTATATAGTATTACGTTATAACTTTTAACGTTATATAGCACATCAGTAAAACGTATAACGTTATATAGTACTACGTTATAACGTTTAACGTTATATAGCACATTAATATTACGTATAACGTTATATAGTATTACGTTATAACGCTTAACGTTATATAGTATTACGTTATAACTTTTAACGTTGTATGGCACGTCTGTATAACGCATAACGTTATATAGTATTACGTTATAACGCTTAACGTTCTATAGCACATCAGCAAAACGTATAACGTTATATAGCATTACCTTACAACTTCTAACGTTATATAGCACATCAGTAAAACGTATGACGTTATATAGTATAACGTTATAACTTTTAACGTTATATAGCACATCAGTATAACGTATAACGTTATACAGTATTACGTTATACCTTTTAACGTTATATAGCACATAAGTATAACGTATAACGTTATATAGTATTACGTTATAACGCTTAACGTTATATAGCACATCAGTAAAACGTATAACGTTATATAGTATTATGTTATAACGATTAACGTCATATAGCACATCAGTATAACGTATAGCGTCATATAGTATTACGTTATAACGGTCAACGTTATATAGCACATCAGCAGAGCGTATAACGTTATATAATATTACGTTATAACTTCTACCGTTATATAGCACATCAGTATAACGTATAACATTATATAGTATTACGTTATAACTTTTAACGTTATATAGCACATCAGTAAAACGTATAACGTTATATAGTACTACGTTATAACGTTTAACGTTATATAGCACATTAATATAACGTATAACGTTATATAGTATTACGTTATACCTTTTAACGTTATATAGCACATCAGTATAACGTATAACGTTATATAGTATTACGTTATAACGCTTAACGTTATATAGCACATCAGAAAAACGTATAACGTTATATAGTATTACGTTATAACTTTTAATGTTATATAGTATTATGTTATAACGATTAACGTCATATAGCACATCAGTATAACGTATAACGTCATATAGTATTACGTTATAACGCTTAACCTTATATAGCACATCAGTAAAACGTATAACGTTATATAGTATTACGTTATAACGCTTTACGTTATATAGCACATCAGTAAAACGTATAACGTTATATAGTATTACGTTATAACTTTTAACGTTATATAGCGCATCAGTATATCGCATAACGTAATATAGCATTACGTTATAACGCTTAACGTTAAATAGTATTACGTTATAACTTTTAATGGTATAAAGCAATTAAGTATAACGTATAACTTTCTATAGCATAACCTTATACCGTATAACGTTATGTAGTATTACGCTATAACGCTTTACGTTATATAGCACATCAGTAAATCGTATAACGTTATATAGTATTACGTTATAACGCTTTACGTTATATAGCACATCAGTAAAGCGTATAACGTTATATAGTATTACGTTATAACGCTTTACGTTATATAGCACATCAGTAAAACGTGTAACGTTATATAGTATTACGTTATAACTCTTTACGTTATATAGCACATCAGTAAAACGTATAACGTTATATAGTATTACGTTATACCTTTTAACGTTATATAGCACATCAGTATAACGTATAACGTTATATAGTATTACGTTATAACGCTTAACGTTATATAGCACATCAGTAAAACGTATAACGTTATATAGTATTACGTTGTAACTTTTAACGTTATATAGTATTATGTTATAACGATTAACGTCATATAGCACATCAGTATAACGTATAGCGTCATATAGTATTACGTTATAACGGTGAACGTTATATAGCACATCAGCAGAGCGTATAACGTTATATAGTATTACGTTAAAACTTTTAACGTTATATAGCACATCAGTATAACGTATAACATTATATAGTATTACGTTATAACTTTTAACGTTATATAACATATCAGTATATCGCATAACGTAATATAGTATTATGTTATAACGCTTAACGTTAAATAGTACTACGTTAGGACTTTTAAAGGTATAAAGCACTTAAGTATAACGTATAACTTTCTGTAGCATAACCTTATACCGTATAACGCTATGTAGTATTACGTTATAACCTTCAACTTTATATAGCACATCCGTAAAACGTACAACGTTATATAGCATTACGTTATAACTTTTAACGCTATATAGCACATCAGTATAACGTATAACGATATATAGTATTACGTTATAACGCTTAACGTTATATAGCACATCAGTAAAACGTATAACGTTATATAGTATTACGTTGTAACTTTTAACGTTATATAGTATTATGTTATAACGATTAACGTCATATAGCACATCAGTATAACGTATAGCGTCATATAGTATTACGTTATAACGGTCAACGTTATATAGCACATCAGCAGAGCGTATAACGTTATATAGTATTACGTTATAACTTCTACCGTTATAT
The DNA here is from genome assembly GCA_911622165.2 of Bombus sylvestris. Taxonomy (NCBI): domain Eukaryota; kingdom Metazoa; phylum Arthropoda; class Insecta; order Hymenoptera; family Apidae; genus Bombus; species Bombus sylvestris. The sequence goes on along the minus strand of OU443162.1, from coordinate 3,630,804 downwards.
AGCACATCAGTATAACGTATAACATTATATAGTATTACGTTATAACTTTTAACGTTATATAGCACATCAGTAAAACGTATAACGTTATATAGTACTACGTTATAACGTTTAACGTTATATAGCACATTAGTATAACGTATAACGTTATATAGTATTACGTTATACCTTTTAACGTTATATAGCACATCAGTATAACGTATAACGTTATATAGTATTACGTTATAACGCTTAACGTTATATAGCACATCAGAAAAACGTATCACGTTATATAGTATTACGTTATAACTTTTAATGTTATATAGTATTATGTTATAACGATTAACGTCATATAGCACATCAGTATAACGTATAACGTCATATAGTATTACGTTATAACGCTTAACCTTATATAGCACATCAGTAAAACGTATAACGTTATATAGTATTACGTTATAACGCTTTACGTTATATAGCACATCAGTAAAACGTATAACGTTATATAGTATTACGTTATAACTTTTAACGTTATATAGCGCATCAGTATATCGCATAACGTAATATAGCATTACGTTATAACGCTTAACGTTAAATAGTATTACGTTATAACTTTTAATGGTATAAAGCAATTAAGTATAACGTATAACTTTCTATAGCATAACCTTATACCGTATAACGTTATGTAGTATTACGCTATAACGCTTTACGTTATATAGCACATCAGTAAATCGTATAACGTTATATAGTATTACGTTATAACGCTTTACGTTATATAGCACATCAGTAAAGCGTATAACGTTATATAGTATTACGTTATAACGCTTTACGTTATATAGCACATCAGTAAAACGTGTAACGTTATATAGTATTACGTTATAACTCTTTACGTTATATAGTATTATGTTATAACGATTAACGTCATATAGCACATCAGTATAACGTATAGCGTCATATAGTATTACGTTATAACGGTGAACGTTATATAGCACATCAGCAGAGCGTATAACGTTATATAGTATTACGTTAAAACTTTCAACGTTATATAGCACATCAGTATAACGTATAACATTATATAGTATTACCTTATAACTTTTAACGTTATATAGCACATCAGTATATCGCATAACGTAATATAGTATTATGTTATAACGCTTAACGTTAAATAGTACTACGTTAGGACTTTTAAAGGTATAAAGCACTTAAGTATAACGTATAACTTTCTGTAGCATAACCTTATACCGTATAACGCTATGTAGTATTACGTTATAACCTTCAACTTTATATAGCACATCCGTAAAACGTACAACGTTATATAGCATTACGTTATAACTTTTAACGCTATATAGCACATCAGTATAACGTATAACGATATATAGTATTACGTTATAACGCTTTCCGTTATATAGCACATCAGTATAACGTATAACGTTATATGGTATTACGTGATACCTTTTAACGTTATATAGCACATCAGTAAAACGTATAACGTTATATAGTATTACGTTATAACGCTTTACGTTATATAGCACATAAGTAAAACGTATAACGTTATATAGTATTACGTGATACCTTTTAACGTTATATAGCACATCAGTAAAACGTATAACGTTATATAGAATTACGTTATAACGCTTTACGTTATATAGCACATCAGTAAAGCGTATAACGTTATATAGTATTACGTTATAACGCTTAACGTTATATAGTATTACGTTATAACGCTTAACGTTATATAGTATTACGCTATAACTTTTAACGTTATATAGTATTATGTTATAACGATTAACGTCATATAGCACATCACTGTAACGTATAGCGTCATATAGTATTACGTTATAACGCTTTACGTTATATAGCACATCAGTAAAACGAATAACGTTATATAGTATTACGTTATAACTTTTAACGTTATATAGCACATCAGTATAACGTATAACGTTATATAGTATTACGTTATACCTTCTAACGTTATATGGCACATCAGTATAACATATAACGTTATATAGTATTACGTTATAACTTTTAACGTTACATAGCACATCAGTATATCGCATAACGTAATATAGCATTACGTTATAACGCTTAACGTTAAATAGTATTACGTTATAACTTTTAAAGTATAAAGCAATTAAGTATAACGTATAACTTTCTATAGCATAACCTTATACCGTATAACATTATGTAGTATTACGTTATAACCTTTAACGCTATATAGCACATCCGTAAAACGTACAACGTTATATAGCATTACGTTATAACTGTTAACGTTATATAGTATTACGTTATAACTTTTAACGTTGTATGGCACGTCAGTATAACGTATAACGTCATATAGTATTACGTTGCAACGCTTAACGTTCTATAGCACATCAGTAAAACGTATAACGTTATATAGTATTACGTTATAACGCTTTACGTTATATAGCACATCAGTAAAACGTATAACGTTATATAGTATTACGTTATACCTTCTATCGTTATATAGCACATCAGTATAACATATAACGTTATATAGTATTACGTTATAACGCTTAACGTTCTATAGCACATCAGCAAAACGTATAACGTTATTTAGCATTACGTTACAACTTCTAACGTTATATAGCACATCAGTAAAACGTATAACGTTATATACTATTACGTTATAACTTTTAACGTTATATAGCACATCAGTATAACGTATAACGTTATATAGTATTACGTTATACCTTTTAACGTTATACAGCACATCACTATAACGTATAACGTTATATAGTATTACGTTATAACTTTTAACGTTATATAGCACATCAGTATAACGTATAACGTTATATAGTATTACGTTATACCTTTTAACGTTATATGGCACATCAGTATAACGTATAACGTTATATAGCTCATCAGTATAACGTATAACGTTATATAGTATTACGTTATAACGCTTACCGTTATATAGCACATCAGTAAAACGTATAACGTTATATAGTATTACGTTATAACGCTTTACGTTATAAAGCACATCAGTAAAACGTATAACGCTATATAGTATTACGTTATAACGCTTTCCGTTATATAGCACATCAGTAAACCGTATAACGTTATATAGTATTACGTTATAACGCTTTACGTTATATAGCACATCAGTAATGCGTATAACGTTATATAGTATTACGTTATAACGCTTAACGTTATATAGAATTACGTTATAACTTTTAACGTTGTATGGCACGTCAGTATAAAGTATAACGTTATATAGTATTACGTTGTAACGCTTAACGTTCTATAGCACATTAGCAGAACGAATAACGTTATATAGTATTACGTCATAGCTTTTAACGTTATATAGCACATCAGTATAGCGTATAACGTTATATAGTATTACGTTATAACGCTTAACGTTATATAGTATTACGTTATAACGCTTAACGTTATATAGTATTACGTTATAACTTTTAACGTTATATAGTATTACGTTATAACGCTTTACGTTATATAGCATATCAGTAAAACGTATAACGTTATATAGTATTACGTTATAACACTTAACGTTATATAGTATTACGTTATAACTTTTAACGTTGTATGGCACGTCAATATAACGTATAACGTTATATAGTATTACGTTGTAACGCTTTACGTTATATAGCACATCAGTAAAACGTATAATGTTATATAGTATTACGTTATAACTTTTAACGTTATATAGTATTATGTTATAACGATTAACGTCATATAGCACATCAGTATAACGTATAGCGTCATATAGTATTACGTTATAACTTTTAACGTTATATAGTATTACGTTATAAAGGTCAACGTTATATAACACATCAGCAAAGCGTATAACGTTATATAGTATTACGTTATAACTTTTACCGTTATATAGCACATCAGTATAACGTATAACATTATATAGTATCACGTTATAACTTTTAACGTTACATAGCACATCAGTAAAACGTATAACGTTATATAGTATTACGTTATACCTTTTAACGTTATATGGCACATCAGTATAACGTATAATGTTATATAGTATTACGTTATAACTTTTAACGTTATATAGTATTACGTTATACCTTTTAACGTTATATAGTATTACGTTATACCTTTTAACGTTATATAGCACATCAGTATAACGTATACCGTTATATAGCTCATCAGTATAACGTATGACGTTATATAGTATTACGTTATAACGCTTAACGTTACATAGCACATCAGTAAAACGTATAACGTTATATAGTATTACGTTATAACGCTTAACGTTATATAGTATTACGCTATAACTTTTAACGTTATATAGTATTATGTTATAACGATTAACGTCATATAGCACATCACTGTAACGTATAGCGTCATATAGTATTACGTTATAACGCTTTACGTTATATAGCACATCAGTAAAACGAATAACGTTATATAGTATTACGTTATAACTTTTAACGTTATATAGCACATCAGTATAACGTATAACGTTATATAGTATTACGTTATACCTTCTAACGTTATATGGCACATCAGTATAACATATAACGTTATATAGTATTACGTTATAACTTTTAACGTTACATAGCACATCAGTATATCGCATAACGTAATATAGCATTACGTTATAACGCTTAACGTTAAATAGTATTACGTTATAACTTTTAAAGTATAAAGCAATTAAGTATAACGTATAACTTTCTATAGCATAACCTTATACCGTATAACATTATGTAGTATTACGTTATAACTTTTAACGTTATATAGCACATCAGTATAACGTATAACGTAATATAGTATTACGTTATACCTTTTAACGTTATATAGCACATCAGTATAACGTATAACGTTACATAGCTCACCAGTATAACGTATAACGTTATATAGTATTACGTTATAACGCTTAAGGTTATATAACACATCAGTAAAACGTATAACGTTATATAGTATTACGTTATAACTTTTAACGTTATATAGTATTATGTTATAACGATTAACGTCATATAGCACATCAGTATAACGTATAGCGTCATATAGTATTACGTTATAACGCTTAACGTTATATAGCACATCAGTAAAACGTATAACGTTATATAGTATTACGTTATAACGCTTTACGTTATATAGCACATCAGTAAAACGTATAACATTATATAGTATTACGTTATAACTTTTAACGTTATATAGCACATCAGTATAACGTATAACGTAATATAGTATTACGTTATACCTTTTAACGTTATATAGCACATCAGTATAACGTATAACGTTACATAGCTCACCAGTATAACGTATAACGTTATATAGTATTACGTTATAACTTTTAACGTTATATAGCACATCAGTATATCGCATAACGTAATATAGCATTACGTTATAACGCTTACCGTTAAATAGTATTACGTTATAACTTTTAAAGGTATAAAGCAATTAAGTATAACGTATAACTTTCTATAGCATAACCTTATACCGTATAACGTTATGTAGTATTACGTTATAACCTTTAACGCTATATAGCAGATCCGTGAAACGTACAACGTTATATAGCATCACGTTATAACTGTTAACGTTATATAGCACATCAGTAAAACGTATAACGTTATATAGTATTACGTTATAACGCTTAACGTTCTATAGCACATCAGCAAAACGTATAACGTTATTTAGCATTACGTTACAACTTCTAACGTTATATAGCACATCAGTAAAACGTATAACGTTATATACTATTACGTTATAACTTTTAACGTTATATAGCACATCAGTATAACGTATAACGTTATATAGTATTACGTTATACCTTTTAACGTTATACAGCACATCACTATAACGTATAACGTTATATAGTATTACGTTATAACTTTTAACGTTATATAGCACATCAGTATAACGTATAACGTTATATAGTATTACGTTATACCTTTTAACGTTATATGGCACATCAGTATAACGTATAACGTTATATAGCTCATCAGTATAACGTATAACGTTATATAGTATTACGTTATAACGCTTAACGTTATATAGCACATCAGTAAAACGTATAACGTTATATAGTATTACGTTATAACGCTTTACGTTATAAAGCACATCAGTAAAACGTATAACGCTATATAGTATTACGTTATAACGCTTTCCGTTATATAGCACATCAGTAAACCGTATAACGTTATATAGTATTACGTTATAACGCTTTACGTTATATAGCACATCAGTAATGCGTATAACGTTATATAGTATTACGTTATAACGCTTAACGTTATATAGAATTACGTTATAACTTTTAACGTTGTATGGCACGTCAGTATAAAGTATAACGTTATATAGTATTACGTTGTAACGCTTAACGTTCTATAGCACATTAGCAGAACGAATAACGTTATATAGTATTACGTCATAGCTTTTAACGTTATATAGCACATCAGTATAGCGTATAACGTTATATAGTATTACGTTATAACGCTTAACGTTATATAGTATTACGTTATAACGCTTAACGTTATATAGTATTACGTTATAACTTTTAACGTTATATAGTATTACGTTATAACGCTTTACGTTATATAGCACATCAGTAAAACGTATAACGTTATATAGTATTACGTTATAACACTTAACGTTATATAGTATTACGTTATAACTTTTAACGTTGTATGGCACGTCAGTATAACGTATAACGTTATATAGTATTACGTTGTAACGCTTTACGTTATATAGCACATCAGTAAAACGTATAATGTTATATAGTATTACGTTATAACTTTTAACGTTATATAGTATTATGTTATAACGATTAACGTCATATAGCACATCAGTATAACGTATAGCGTCATATAGTATTACGTTATAACTTTTAACGTTATATAGTATTACGTTATAAAGGTCAACGTTATATAACACATCAGCAAAGCGTATAACGTTATATAGTATTACGTTATAACTTTTACCGTTATATAGCACATCAGTATAACGTATAACATTATATAGTATCACGTTATAACTTTTAACGTTACATAGCACATCAGTAAAACGTATAACGTTATATAGTATTACGTTATACCTTTTAACGTTATATGGCACATCAGTATAACGTATAATGTTATATAGTATTACGTTATAACTTTTAACGTTATATAGTATTACGTTATACCTTTTAACGTTATATAGTATTACGTTATACCTTTTAACGTTATATAGCACATCAGTATAACGTATACCGTTATATAGCTCATCAGTATAACGTATGACGTTATATAGTATTACGTTATAACGCTTAACGTTACATAGCACATCAGTAAAACGTATAACGTTATATAGTATTACGTTATAACGCTTAACGTTATATAGTATTACGTTATAACTTTTAACGTTATATAGTATTACGTTATAACGCTTTACGTTATATAGCACATCAGTAAAACGTATAACGTTATATAGTATTACGTTATAACGCTTAACGTTATATAGTATTACGTTATAACTTTTAACGTTGTATGGCACGTCAGTATAACGTATAACATTATATAGTATTACGTTGTAACGCTTTACGTTATATAGCACATCAGTAAAACGTATAATGTTGTATAGTATTACGTTATAACTTTTAACGTTATATAGTATTACGTTATAAAGGTCAACGTTATATAACACATCAGCAAAGCGTATAACGTTATATAGTATTACGTTATAACTTTTACCGTTATATAGCACATCAGTATAACGTATAACATTATATAGTATTACGTTATAACTTTTATCGTTACATAGCACATCAGTAAAACGTATAACGTTATATAGTATTACGTTATAACTTTTAACGATATATAGCACATCAGTATAACGTATAACGTTATATAGTATTACGTTATACCTTTTAACGTTATATAGCACATCAGTATAACGTATAACGTTATATAGTATTACGTTATAACGCTTAAGGTTATATAACACATCAGTAAAACGTATAACGTTATATAGTATTACGTTATAACTTTTAACGTTATATAGTATTATGTTATAACGATTAACGTCATATAGCACATCAGTATAACGTATAGCGTCATATAGTATTACGTTATAACGCTTAACGTTATATAGCACATCAGTAAAACGTATAACGTTATATAGTATTACGTTATAACGCTTTACGTTATATAGCACATCAGTAAAACGTATAACGTTATATAGTATTACGTTATAACTTTTAACGTTATATAGCACATCAGTATAACGTATAACGTAATATAGTATTACGTTATACCTTTTAACGTTATATAGCACATCAGTATAACGTATAACGTTACATAGCTCACCAGTATAACGTATAACGTTATATAGTATTACGTTATAACGCTTAAGGTTATATAACACATCAGTAAAACGTATAACGTTATATAGTATTACGTTATAACTTTTAACGTTATATAGTATTATGTTATAACGATTAACGTCATATAGCACATCAGTATAACGTATAGCGTCATATAGTATTACGTTATAACGCTTAACGTTATATAGCACATCAGTAAAACGTATAACGTTATATAGTATTACGTTATAACGCTTTACGTTATATAGCACATCAGTAAAACGTATAACGTTATATAGTATTACGTTATAACTTTTAACGTTATATAGCACATCAGTATAACGTATAACGTAATATAGTATTACGTTATACCTTTTAACGTTATATAGCACATCAGTATAACGTATAACGTTACATAGCTCACCAGTATAACGTATAACGTTATATAGTATTACGTTATAACTTTTAACGTTATATAGCACATCAGTATATCGCATAACGTAATATAGCATTACGTTATAACGCTTACCGTTAAATAGTATTACGTTATAACATTTAAAGGTATAAAGCAATTAAGTATAACGTATAACTTTCTATAGCATAACCTTATACCGTATAACGTTATGTAGTATTACGTTATAACCTTTAACGCTATATAGCACATCCGTGAAACGTACAACGTTATATAGCATTACGTTATAACTGTTAACGTTATATAGCACATCAGTATAACGTATAACGTTATATAGTATTACGTTATAACGCTTTCCGTTATATAGCACATCAGTAAAACGTATAACGTTATATAGTATTACGTTATAACGCTTTACGTTATATAGCACATCAGTAAAGCGTATAACGTTATATAGTATTACGTTATAACGCTTAACGTTATATAGTATTACGTTATAACTTTTAACGTTATATAGTATTACGTTATAAAGGTCAACGTTATATAACACATCAGCAAAGCGTATAACGTTATATAGTATTACGTTATAACTTTTACCGTTATATAGCACATCAGTATAACGTATAACATTATATAGTATTACGTTATAACTTTTAACGTTACATAGCACATCAGTAAAACGTATAACGTTATATAGTATTACGTTATAACTTTTAACGTTATATAGCACATCAGTATAACGTATAACGTTATATAGTATTACGTTATACCTTTTAACGTTATATAGCACATCAGTATAACGTATAACGTTATATAGTATTACGTTATAACGCTTAAGGTTATATAACACATCAGTAAAACGTATAACGTTATATAGTATTACGTTATAACTTTTAACGTTATATAGTATTGTGTTATAACGATTAACGTCATATAGCACATCAGTATAACGTATAGCGTCATATAGTATTACGTTATAACGCTTAACGTTATATAGCACATCAGTAAAACGTATAACGTTATATAGTATTACGATATAACGCTTTACGTTATATAGCACATCAGTTAAACGTATAACGTTATATAGTATTACGTTATAACTTTTAACGTTATATAGCTCACCAGTATAACGTATAACGTTATATAGTATTACGTTATAACTTTTAACGTTATATAGCACATCAGTATATCGCATAACGTAATATAGCATTACGTTATAACGCTTACCGTTAAATAGTATTACGTTATAACTTTTAAAGGTATAAAGCAATTAAGTATAACGTATAACTTTCTATAGCATAACCTTATACCGTATAACGTTATGTAGTATTACGTTATAACGCTTAACGTTATATAGTATTACGTTATAACTTTTAACGTTATATAGTATTACGTTATAACGCTTTACGTTATATAGCACATCAGTAAAACGTATAACGTTATATAGTATTACGTTATAACTTTTAACGTTATATAGTATTACGTTATAACGCTTTACGTTATATAGCACATCAGTAAAACGTATAACGTTATATAGTATTACGTTATAACGCTTAACGTTATATAGTATTACGTTAAAACTTTTAACGTTGTATGGCACGTCAGTATAACGTATAACATTATATAGTATTACGTTGTAACGCTTTACGTTATATAGCACATCAGTAAAACGTATAATGTTGTATAGTATTACGTTATAACTTTTAACGTTATATAGTATTATGTTATAACGATTAACGTCATATAGCACATCAGTATAACGTATAGCGTCATATAGTATTACGTTATAACTTTTAACGTTATATAGTATTACGTTATAAAGGTCAACGTTATATAACATATCAGCAAAGCGTATAACGTTATATAGTATTACGTTATAACTTTTACCGTTATATAGCACATCAGTATAACGTATAACATTATATAGTATTACGTTATAACTTTTATCGTTACATAGCACATCAGTAAAACGTATAACGTTATATAGTATTACGTTATAACTTTTAACGATATATAGCACATCAGTATAACGTATAACGTTATATAGTATTACGTTATACCTTTTAACGTTATATAGCACATCAGTATAACGTATAACGTTATATAGTATTACGTTATAACGCTTAAGGTTATATAACACATCAGTAAAACGTATAACGTTATATAGTATTACGTTATAACTTTTAACGTTATATAGTATTATGTTATAACGATTAACGTCATATAGCACATCAGTATAACGTATAGCGTCATATAGTATTACGTTATAACGCTTAACGTTATATAGCACATCAGTAAAACGTATAACGTTATATAGTATTACGTTATAACGCTTTACGTTATATAGCATATCAGTAAAACGTATAACGTTATATAGTATTACGTTATAACTTTTAACGTTATATAGCACATCAGTATAACGTATAACGTAATATAGTATTACGTTATACCTTTTAACGTTATATAGCACATCAGTATAACGTATAACGTTACATAGCTCACCAGTATAACGTATAACGTTATATAGTATTACGTTATAACGCTTAAGGTTATATAACACATCAGTAAAACGTATAACGTTATATAGTATTACGTTATAACTTTTAACGTTATATAGTATTATGTTATAACGATTAACGTCATATAGCACATCAGTATAACGTATAGCGTCATATAGTATTACGTTATAACGCTTAACGTTATATAGCACATCAGTAAAACGTATAACGTTATATAGTATTACGTTATAACGCTTTACGTTATATAGCACATCAGTAAAACGTATAACGTTATATAGTATTACGTTATAACTTTTAACGTTATATAGCACATCAGTATAACGTATAACGTAATATAGTATTACGTTATACCTTTTAACGTTATATAGCACATCAGTATAACGTATAACGTTACATAGCTCACCAGTATAACGTATAACGTTATATAGTATTACGTTATAACTTTTAACGTTATATAGCACATCAGTATATCGCATAACGTAATATAGCATTACGTTATAACGCTTACCGTTAAATAGTATTACGTTATAACTTTTAAAGGTATAAAGCAATTAAGTATAACGTATAACTTTCTATAGCATAACCTTATACCGTATAACGTTATGTAGTATTACGTTATAACCTTTAACGCTATATAGCACATCCGTGAAACGTACAACGTTATATAGCATTACGTTATAACTGTTAACGTTATATAGCACATCAGTATAACGTATAACGTTATATAGTATTACGTTATAACGCTTTCCGTTATATAGCACATCAGTAAAACGTATAACGTTATATAGTATTACGTTATAACGCTTTACGTTATATAGCACATCAGTAAAGCGTATAACGTTATATAGTATTACGTTATAACGCTTAACGTTATATAGTATTACGTTATAACTTTTAACGTTATATAGTATTACGTTATAAAGGTCAACGTTATATAACACATCAGCAAAGCGTATAACGTTATATAGTATTACGTTATAACTTTTACCGTTATATAGCACATCAGTATAACGTATAACATTATATAGTATTACGTTATAACTTTTAACGTTACATAGCACATCAGTAAAACGTATAACGTTATATAGTATTACGTTATAACTTTTAACGTTATATAGCACATCAGTATAACGTATAACGTTATATAGTATTACGTTATACCTTTTAACGTTATATAGCACATCAGTATAACGTATAACGTTATATAGTATTACGTTATAACGCTTAAGGTTATATAACACATCAGTCAAACGTATAACGTTATATAGTATTACGTTATAACTTTTAACGTTATATAGTATTGTGTTATAACGATTAACGTCATATAGCACATCAGTATAACGTATAGCGTCATATAGTATTACGTTATAACGCTTAACGTTATATAGCACATCAGTAAAACGTATAACGTTATATAGTATTACGATATAACGCTTTACGTTATATAGCACATCAGTTAAACGTATAACGTTATATAGTATTACGTTATAACTTTTAACGTTATATAGCTCACCAGTATAACGTATAACGTTATATAGTATTACGTTATAACTTTTAACGTTATATAGCACATCAGTATATCGCATAACGTAATATAGCATTACGTTATAACGCTTACCGTTAAATAGTATTACGTTATAACTTTTAAAGGTATAAAGCAATTAAGTATAACGTATAACTTTCTATAGCATAACCTTATACCGTATAACGTTATGTAGTATTACGTTATAACCTTTAACGCTATATAGCACATCCGTAAAACGTACAACGTTATATAGCATTACGTTCTAACTGTTAACGTTATATAGCACATCCGTAAAACGTACAACGTTATATAGCATTACGTTCTAACTGTTAACGTTATATAGCACATCAGTAAAGCGTATAACGTAATATAGTATTACGTTATAACTTTTAACGTTGTATGGCACGTCAGTATAACGTATAACGTTATATAGTATTACGTTGTAACGCTTAACGTTCTATAGCACATCAGCAGAACGTATAACGTTATATAGTATTACGTTATAACGCTTTACGTTATATAGCACATCAGTAAAACGTATAACGTTATATACTATTACGTTATAACGCTTTACGTTATATAGCACATCAGTAAAACGTATAACGTTATATACTATTACGTTATAACTTTTAACGTTTTATAGCACATCAGTATAACGTATAACGTTATACAGTATTACGTTATAACGCTTAACGTTATATAGTATTACGTTATAACGCTTAACGTTATATAGCACATCAGTAATACGTATAACGTTATATAGTATTACGTTATAACGCTTTACGTTATATAGCACATCAGTAAAACGTATAACGTTATATACTATTACGTTATAACTTTTAACGTTATATAGCACATCAGTATAACGTATAACGTTATATAGTATTACGTTATACCTTTTAACGTTATATGGCACATCAGTATAACGTATAACGTTATATAGTATTACGTTATACCTTTTAACGTTATATGGCACATCAGTATAACGTATAACGTTATATAGCTCACCAGTATAACGTATAACGTTATATAGTATTACGTTATAATGTGTTTCGTTACATAGCACATCAGTAAAACGTATAATGTTATATAGTATTACGTTATAACTTTTAACGTTATATAGTATTATGTTATACCTTTTAACGTTATATAGCACATCAGTATAACGTATAACGTTATATAGCTCACCAGTATAACGTATAACGTTATATAGTATTACGTTATAACTTTTAACGTTATATAGCACATCAGTATATCGCATAACGTTATATAGTATTACGTTATAACGCTTAACGTTCTATAGCACATCAGCAGAACTAATAACGTTATATAGTATTACGTCATAGCTTTTAACGTTATATAGCACATCAGTATAACGTATAACGTTATATAGTATTACGTTATGACGCTTAACGTTATATAGCACATCAGTATAACGTATAACGTTATATAGTATTACGTTATAACGCTTAACGTTCTATAGCACATCAGCAAAACGTATAACGTTATATAGTATTACGTCATAGCTTTTAACGTCATATAGCACATCAGTATAACGTATAACGTTATATAGTATTACGTTATAACTTTTAACGTTATATAGTATTATGTTATAACGATTAACGTCATATAGCACATCAGTATAACGTATAGCGTCATATAGTATTACGTTATAACTTTTAACGTTATATAGTAATACGTTATAAAGGTCAACGTTATATAACACATCAGCAAAGCGTATAACGTTATATAGTATTACGTTATAACTTTTAACGTTATATAGCACATCAGTATAACGTATAACGTTATATAGTATTACGTTATACCTTTTAACGTTATATAGCACATCAGTATAACGTATAACGTTATATAGCTCACCAGTATAACGTATAATGTTATATAGTATTACGTTATAACTTTTAACGTTATATAGCACATTAGTATATCGCATAACGTAATATAGCATTACGTTATAACGCTTACCGTTAAATAGTATTACGTTATAACTTTTAAAGGTATAAAGCAATTAAGTATAACGTATAACTTTCTATAGCATAACCTTATACCGTATAACGTTATGTAGTATTACGTTATAACCTTTAACGCTATATAGGACATCCGTAAAACGTACAACGTTATATAGCACTACGTTCTAACTGTTAACGTTATATAGCACATCAGTAAAGCGTATAACGTTATATAGTATTACGTTATAACTTTTAACGTTGTATGGCACGTCAGTAAAACGTATAACGTTATATAGTATTACGTTATAACTTTTAACGTTGTATGGCACGTCAGTAAAACGTATAACGTCATATAGTATTACGTTATAACGCTTTACGTTATATAGCACATCAGTAAATCGTATAACGTTATATAGTATTACGTTATAACGCTTTACGTTATATAGCACATCTGTAAAGCGTATAACGTTATATAGTATTACGTTATAACGCTTTACGTTATATAGCACATCAGTAAAACGCATAACGTTATATAGTATGACGTTATAACGCTTTACGTTATATAGCACATCAGTAAAACGTATAACGTTATATAGTATTACGTTATAACGCTTAACGTTATATAGTATGACGTTATAACGCTTAACGTTATATAGTATTACGCTATAACTTTTAACGTTGTATGGCACGTCAGTATAACGTATAAGGTTATATAGTATTACGTTATAACTTTTACCGTTATATAGCACATCAGTAAAACGTATAACGTTATATTGTATTACGATATAACTTTTAACGTTATATAGCTCATCAGTATAACGTATAACGTTATACAGTATTAAGTTATAACGCCTAACGTTATATAGTATTACGTTATAACTTTTAACGTTATGTGGCACATCAGTATAACGTATAACGTTATATAGTATTACGTTATAACGCTTAACGTTATATAGCACATCAGTAATACGTATAACGTTATATAGTATTACGTTATAACTTTTAACGTTATATAGTATTACGTTATAACGCTTTACGTTATATAGCCACATCAGTAAAACGTATAACGTTATATTGTATTACGTTATAACTTTTAACGTTATATAGCACATCAGTATATTGCATAACGTAATATAGCATTACGTTATAACGCTTAACGTTAAATAGTATTACGTTATAACTTTTAAAGGTATAAAGCAATTAAGTATAACGTATAACTTTCTATAGCATAACCTTATACCGTATAACGTTATGTAGTATTACGTTATAACCTTTAACGCTATATAGCACATCCGTAAAACGTACAACGTTATATAGCATTACGTTCTAACTGTTAACGTTATATAGCACATCAGTAAAGCGTATAACGTAATATAGTATTACGTTATAACTTTTAACGTTGTATGGCACGTCAGTATAACGTATATCGTTATATAGTATTACGTTGTAACGCTTAACGTTCTATAGCACATCAGCAGAACGTATAACGTTATATAGTATTACGTCATAGCTTTTAACGATTTATAGCACATCAGTATAACGTATAACGTTATACAGTATTACGTTATAACGCTTAACGTTATATAGTATTACGTTATAACGCTTTACGTTATATAGCACATCAGTAAAACGTATAACGTTATATACTATTACGTTATAACTTTTAACGTTATATAGCACATCAGTATAACGTATAACGTTATATAGTATTACGTTATACCTTTTAACGTTATATAGCACATCACTATAACGTATAACGTTATATAGTATTACGTTATAACTTTTAACGTTATATAGCACATCAGTATAACGTATAACGTTATATAGTATTACGTTATACCTTTTAACGTTATATGGCACATCAGTATAACGTATAACGTTATATAGCTCATCAGTATAACGTATAACGTTATATAGTATTACGTTATAACGCTTAACGTTATATAGCACATCAGTAAAACGTATAACGTTATATAGTATTACGTTATAACTTTTAACGTTATATAGTATTACGTTATAACGCTTTACGTTATATAGCACATCAGTAAAACGTATAACGTTATATAGTATTACGTTATAACGCTTTCCGTTATATAGCACATCAGTAAAACGTATAACGTTATATAGTATTACGTTATAACGCTTTACGTTATATAGCACATCAGTAATGCGTATAACGTTATATAGTATTACGTTATAACGCTTAACGTTATATAGTATTACGTTATAACTTTTAACGTTGTATGGCACGTCAGTATAAAGTATAACGTTATATAGTATTACGTTGTAACGCTTAACGTTCTATAGCACATTAGCAGAACGAATAACGTTATATAGTATTACGTCATAGCTTTTAACGTTATATAGCACATCAGTATAACGTATAACGTTATATAGTATTACGTTATAACGCTTAACGTTATATAGCACATCAGTAAAACGTATAACGTTATATAGTATTACGTTATAACGCTTAACGTTATATAGTATTACGTTATAACTTTTAACGTTATATAGTATTACGTTATAACGCTTAACGTTATATAGTATTACGTTATAACTTTTAACGTTATATAGTATTACGTTATAACGCTTTACGTTATATAGCACATCAGTAAAACGTATAACGTTATATAGTATTACGTTATAACGCTTAACGTTATATAGTATTACGTTATAACTTTTAACGTTCTATGGCACGTCAGTATAACGTATAACGTTGTATAGTATTACGTTGTAACGCTTTACGTTATATAGCACATCAGTAAAACGTATAATGTTATATAGTATTACGTTATAACTTTTAACGTTATATAGTATTATGTTATAACGATTAACGTCATATAGCACATCAGTATAACGTATAGCGTCATATAGTATTACGTTATAACGCTTTACGTTATATAGCACATCAGCAAAGCGTATAACGTTATATAGTATTACGTTATAACTTTTACCGTTATATAGCACATCAGTATAACGTATAACATTATATAGTATTACGTTATAGCTTTTAACGTTGCATAGCACATCAGTAAAACGTATAACGTTATATAGTATTACGTTATACCTTTTAACGTTATATGGCACATCAGTATAACGTATAACGTTATATAGTATTACGTTATAACTATTAACGTTATATGGCACATCAGTATAACGTATAACGTTATATAGCTCATCAGTATAACGTATAACGTTATATAGTATTACGTTATAACGCTTAACGTTATATAGCACATCAGTAAAACGTATAACGTTATATAGTATTACGTTATAACTTTTAACGTTATATAGTATTACGTTATAACGCTTTACGTTATATAGCACATCAGTAAAACGTATAACGTTATATAGTATTACGTTATAACGCTTTCCGTTATATAGCACATCAGTAAAACGTATAACGTTATATAGTATTACGTTATAACGCTTTACGTTATATAGCACATCAGTAATGCGTATAACGTTATATAGTATTACGTTATAACGCTTAACGTTATATAGTATTACGTTATAACTTTTAACGTTGTATGGCACGTCAGTATAAAGTATAACGTTATATAGTATTACGTTGTAACGCTTAACGTTCTATAGCACATTAGCAGAACGAATAACGTTATATAGTATTACGTCATAGCTTTTAACGTTATATAGCACATCAGTATAACGTATAACGTTATATAGTATTACGTTATAACGCTTAACGTTATATAGCACATCAGTAAAACGTATAACGTTATATAGTATTACGTTATAACTTTTAACGTTATATAGTATTACGTTATAACTTTTAACGTTATATAGTATTACGTTATAACTTTTAACGTTATATAGTATTACGTTATAACGCTTTACGTTATATAGCACATCAGTAATGCGTATAACGTTATATAGTATTACGTTATAACGCTTAACGTTATATAGTACTACGTTATAACTTTTAACGTTGTATGGCACGGCAGTATAAAGTATAACGTTATATAGTATTACGTTGTAACGCTTAACGTTCTATAGCACATTAGCAGAACGAATAACGTTATATAGTATTACGTCATAGCTTTTAACGTTATATAGCACATCAGTATAACGTATAACGTTATATAGTATTACGTTATAACGCTTAACGTTATATAGCACATCAGTAAAACGTATAACGTTATATAGTATTACGTTATAACGCTTATCGTTATATAGTATTACGTTATAACTTTTAACGTTATATAGTATTACGTTATAACGCTTAACGTTATATAGTATTACGTTATAACTTTTAACGTTATATAGTATTACGTTATAACGCTTTACGTTATATAGCACATCAGTAAAACGTATAACGTTATATAGTATTACGTTATAACGCTTAACGTTATATAGTATTACGATATAACTTTTAACGTTCTATGGCACGTCAGTATAACGTATAACGTTATATAGTATTACGTTGTAACGCTTTACGTTATATAGCACATCAGTAAAACGTATAATGTTATATAGTATTACGTTATAACTTTTAACGTTATATAGTATTATGTTATAACGATTAACGTCATATAGCACATCAGTATAACGTATAGCGTCATATAGTATTACGTTATAACGCTTTACGTTATATAGCACATCAGCAAAGCGTATAACGTTATATAGTATTACGTTATAACTTTTACCGTTATATAGCACATCAGTATAACGTATAACATTATATAGTATTACGTTATAGCTTTTAACGTTACATAGCACATCAGTAAAACGTATAACGTTATATAGTATTACGTTATACCTTTTAACGTTATATGGCACATCAGTATAACGTATAACGTTATATAGTATTACGTTATAACTTTTAACGTTATATGGCACATCAGTATAACGTATAACGTTATATAGCTCATCAGTATAACGTATAACGTTATATAGTATTACGTTATAACGCTTAACGTTATATAGCACATCAGTAAAACGTATAACGTTATATAGTATTACGTTATAACTTTTAACGTTATATAGTATTACGTTATAACGCTTTACGTTATATAGCACATCAGTAAAACGTATAACGTTATATAGTATTACGTTATAACGCTTTCCGTTATATAGCACATCAGTAAAACGTATAACGTTATATAGTATTACGTTATAACGCTTTACGTTATATAGCACATCAGTAATGCGTATAACGTTATATAGTATTACGTTATAACGCTTAACGTTATATAGTATTACGTTATAACTTTTAACGTTATATAGTATTACGTTATAACTTTTAACGTTATATAGTATTACGTTATAACGCTTTACGTTATATAGCACATCAGTATAACGTATAACATTATATAGTATTACGTTATAGCTTTTAACGTTACATAGCACATCAGTAAAACGTATAACGTTATATAGTATTACGTTATACCTTTTAACGTTATATGGCACATCAGTATAACGTATAACGTTATATAGTATTACGTTATAACTTTTAACGTTATATGGCACATCAGTATAACGTATAACGTTATATAGCTCATCAGTATAACGTATAACGTTATATAGTATTACGTTATAACGCTTAACGTTATATAGCACATCAGTAAAACGCATAACGTTATATAGTATTACGTTATAACTTTTAACGTTATATAGTATTACGTTATAACGCTTTACGTTATATAGCACATCAGTAAAACGTATAACGTTATATAGTATTACGTTATAACGCTTTCCGTTATATAGCACATCAGTAAAACGTATAACGTTATATAGTATTACGTTATAACGCTTTACGTTATATAGCACATCAGTAATGCGTATAACGTTATATAGTATTACGTTATAACGCTTAACGTTATATAGTATTACGTTATAACTTTTAACGTTATATAGTATTACGTTATAACTTTTAACGTTATATAGTATTACGTTATAACGCTTTACGTTATATAGCACATCAGTAAAACGTATAACGTTATATAGTATTACGTTATAACGCTTAACGTTATATAGTATTACGTTATAACTTTTAACGTTCTATGGCACGTCAGTATAACGTATAACGTTATATAGTATTACGTTGTAACGCTTTACGTTATATAGCACATCAGTAAAACGTATAATGTTATATAGTATTACGTTATAACTTTTAACGTTATATAGTATTATGTTATAACGATTAACGTCATATAGCACATCAGTATAACGTATAGCGTCATATAGTATTACGTTATAACGCTTTACGTTATATAGCACATCAGCAAAGCGTATAACGTTATATAGTATTACGTTATAACTTTTACCGTTATATAGCACATCAGTATAACGTATAACATTATATAGTATTACGTTATAGCTTTTAACGTTACATAGCACATCAGTAAAACGTATAACGTTATATAGTATTACGTTATACCTTTTAACGTTATATGGCACATCAGTATAACGTATAACGTTATATAGTATTACGTTATAACTTTTAACGTTATATAGTATTACGTTATAACGCTTTACGTTATATAGCACATCAGTAAAACGTATAACGTTATATAGTATTAAGTTATAACTTTTAACATTATATAGCACATCAGTATATCGCATAACGTAATATAGCATTACGTTATAACGCTTACCGTTAAATAGTATTACGTTATATCTTTTAAAGGTATAAAGCAATTAAGTATAACGTATAACTTTCTATAGCATAACCTTATACCGTATAACGTTATGTAGTATTACGTTATAACCTTTAACGCTATATAGCACATCCGTGAAACGTACAACGTTATATAGCATTACGTTATAACTGTTAACGTTATATAGCACATCAGTATAACGTATAACGTTATATAGTATTACGTTATAACGCTTTCCGTTATATAGCACATCAGTAAAACGTATAACGTTATATAGTATTACGTTATAACTTTTAACGTTATATAGCACATCAGTATAACGTATAACGTTATATAGCTCATCAGTATAACGTATAACGTTATATAGTATTACGTTATAACGCTTAACGTTATATAGCACATCAGTAAAACGTATAACGTTATATAGTATTACGTTATACGTTTTCACGTTATATAGCACATCAGTATAACGTATAACGTTATATAGCACATCAGTATAACGTACAACGTTATATAGTATTACGTTATACCTTTTAACGTTGTACGGCACGTCAGTATAACGTATAACGTTACATAGTATTACGTTGTAACGCTTAACGTTCTATAGCACATCAGCAGAACGAATAACGTCATATAGTATTACGTCATAGCTTTTAACATAATATAGCACATCAGTATAACGTATAACGTTATATAGTATTACGTTATAACGCTTAACGTTATATAGTATTACGTTATAACTTTTAACATTATATAGTATTACGTTATAACGCTTTACGTTATATAGCACATCAGTAAAACGTATAACGTTATATAGTATTACGTTATAGCTTTTAACGTTACATAGCACATCAGTAAAACGTATAACGTTATATAGTATTACGTTATACCTTTTAACGTTATATGGCACATCAGTATAACGTATAACGTTATATAGTATTACGTTATAACTTTTAACGTTATATGGCACATCAGTATAACGTATAACGTTATATAGCTCATCAGTATAACGTATAACGTTATATAGTATTACGTTATAACGCTTAACGTTATATAGCACATCAGTAAAACGTATAACGTTATATAGTATTACGTTATAACTTTTAACGTTATATAGTATTACGTTATAACGCTTTACGTTATATAGCACATCAGTAAAACGTATAACGTTATATAGTATTACGTTATAACGCTTTCCGTTATATAGCACATCAGTAAAACGTATAACGTTATATAGTATTACGTTATAACGCTTTACGTTATATAGCACATCAGTAATGCGTATAACGTTATATAGTATTACGTTATAACGCTTAACGTTATATAGTATTACGTTATAACTTTTAACGTTATATAGTATTACGTTATAACTTTTAACGTTATATAGTATTACGTTATAACGCTTTACGTTATATAGCACATCAGTAAAACGTATAACGTTATATAGTATTACGTTATAACGCTTAACGTTATATAGTATTACGTTATAACTTTTAACGTTCTATGGCACGTCAGTATAACGTATAACGTTATATAGTATTACGTTGTAACGCTTTACGTTATATAGCACATCAGTAAAACGTATAATGTTATATAGTATTACGTTATAACTTTTAACGTTATATAGTATTATGTTATAACGATTAACGTCATATAGCACATCAGTATAACGTATAGCGTCATATAGTATTACGTTATAACGCTTTACGTTATATAGCACATCAGCAAAGCGTATAACGTTATATAGTATTACGTTATAACTTTTACCGTTATATAGCACATCAGTATAACGTATAACATTATATAGTATTACGTTATAGCTTTTAACGTTACATAGCACATCAGTAAAACGTATAACGTTATATAGTATTACGTTATACCTTTTAACGTTATATGGCACATCAGTATAACGTATAACGTTATATAGTATTACGTTATAACTTTTAACGTTATATAGTATTACGTTATAACGCTTTACGTTATATAGCACATCAGTAAAACGTATAACGTTATATAGTATTAAGTTATAACTTTTAACATTATATAGCACATCAGTATATCGCATAACGTAATATAGCATTACGTTATAACGCTTACCGTTAAATAGTATTACGTTATAACTTTTAAAGGTATAAAGCAATTAAGTATAACGTATAACTTTCTATAGCATAACCTTATACCGTATAACGTTATGTAGTATTACGTTATAACCTTTAACGCTATATAGCACATCCGTGAAACGTACAACGTTATATAGCATTACGTTATAACTGTTAACGTTATATAGCACATCAGTATAACGTATAACGTTATATAGTATTACGTTATAACGCTTTCCGTTATATAGCACATCAGTAAAACGTATAACGTTATATAGTATTACGTTATAACTTTTAACGTTATATAGCACATCAGTATAACGTATAACGTTATATAGCTCATCAGTATAACGTATAACGTTATATAGTATTACGTTATAACGCTTAACGTTATATAGCACATCAGTAAAACGTATAACGTTATATAGTATTACGTTATACGTTTTCACGTTATATAGCACATCAGTATAACGTATAACGTTATATAGCACATCAGTATAACGTACAACGTTATATAGTATTACGTTATACCTTTTAACGTTGTACGGCACGTCAGTATAACGTATAACGTTACATAGTATTACGTTGTAACGCTTAAGGTTCTATAGCACATCAGCAGAACGAATAACGTCATATAGTATTACGTCATAGCTTTTAACATAATATAGCACATCAGTATAACGTATAACGTTATATAGTATTACGTTATAACGCTTAACGTTATATAGCACATCAGTAAAACGTATAACGTTATATAGTATTACGTTATAACGCTTAACGTTATATAGTATTACGTTATAACTTTTAACATTATATAGTATTACGTTATAACGCTTTACGTTATATAGCACATCAGTAAAACGTATAACGTTATATAGTATTACGTTATAACGCTTAACGTTATATAGTATTACGTTATAACTTTTAACGTTGTATGGCACGTCAGTATAACGTATAACATTATATAGTATTACGTTGTAACGCTTTACGTTATATAGCACATCAGTAAAACGTATAATGTTATATAGTATTACGTTATAACTTTTAACGTTATATAGTATTATGTTATAACGATTAACGTCATATAGCACATCAGTATAACGTATAGCGTCATATAGTATTACGTTATAACTTTTAACGTTATATAGTATTACGTTATAAAGGTCAACGTTATATAACACATCAGCAAAGCGTATAACGTTATATAGTATTACGTTATAACTTTTACCGTTATATAACACATCAGTATAACGTATAACATTATATAGTATTACGTTATAACTTTTAACGTTACATAGCATATCAGTAAAACGTATAACGTTATATAGTATTACGTTATAACTTTTAACGTTATATAGCACATCAGTATAACGTATAACGTTATATAGTATTACGTTATACCTTTTAACGTTATATAGCACATCAGTATAACGTATAACGTTATACAGTATTACGTTATAACGCTTAAGGTTATATAACACATCAGTAAAACGTATAACGTTATATAGTATTACGTTATAACGATTAACGTCATATAGCACATCAGTATAACGTATAGCGTCATATAGTATTACGTTATAACGCTTAACGTTATATAGCACATCAGTAAAACGTATAACGTTATATAGTATTACGATATAACGCTTTACGTTATATAGCACATCAGTAAAACGTATAACGTTATATAGTATTACGTTATACCTTTTAACGTTATATGGCACATCAGTATAACGTATAACGTAATATAGTATTACGTTATAACTTTTAACGTTATATAGTATTACGTTATAAAGCTTTACGTTATATAGCACATCAGTAAAACGTATAACGTTATATAGTATTACGTTATAACTTTTAACATTATATAGCACATCAGTATATCGCATAACGTAATATCGCATTACGTTATAACGCTTACCGTTAAATAGAATTACGTTATAACTTTTAAAGGTATAAAGCAATTAAGTATAACGTATAACTTTCTATAGCATAACCTTGTACCGTATAACGTTATGTAGTATTACGTTATAACCTTTAACGCTATATAGCACATCCGTGAAACGTACAACGTTATATAGCATTACGTTGTAACTGTTAACGTTATATAGCACATCAGTATAACGTATAACGTTATATAGTATTACGTTATAACGCTTTCCGTTATATAGCACATCAGTAAAACGTATAACGTTATATAGTATTACGTTATAACTTTTAACGATATATAGCACGTCAGTATAACGTGTAGTGCTATATAGTATTACGTTATAACGTTTAACGTTATATAGCAGATCAGTATAACGTATAACGTTATATAGTACTACGTTATAATGTTTAACGTCATATAGCTTATCAGTATAACGCATACCGTTATATAGCTATCCAGTACAAGGTATACCGTTATATAGCACATCAGTATAACGTGTAACGCTACACAGAATTGCGTTATAACATGTAACGTTCTATAGCACATCAGTGTAACGAATACCTGTTATACACTATTACGTTATAACGCTTAACGTTCTATAGCACATCAGCAAGGCGTATAACGTTATATAGTATTACGTTGTAACGCTTTACGTTATATAGCACTTCAGTAAAACGTCTAACGTTATACAGTATTACGCTATAACGCATAACGTTATATTGCACATCAGTATAACGTATAACGTTATATAGTATTACGTTACAACTTTTAACGTTATATAGCACATCAGTATATCGTATAACGTTATATAGTATTACGTTATGACGCTAAACGTTATATAGTATTACGTTAGTGCTTTTAACGTTATATAGCACGTCAGTATAACGTATAACGATATAAAGCATTACGTTATAACTTTTAACGTTATATGGCACATCAGTAAAACGTATAACATTATATAGAATTACGTTATAACTTTTAACGTTATATAGCACATCAGTATAACGTATAACATTATGTAGTATTACGTTATAACTTTTAACGTTATATAGCACATCAGTATAACGTATAACGTTATATAGTATTACGTTATAACTTTTCATGTTATATAGCACATCAGGAAAACGTATAACATTATACAGTATTACGTTATAACTTTTAACGATATAGGGCACATCAGTAAAACGTATAACGATATATAGCATTATGTTATAACTTTTAACGTTATATAGCACACCAGTATAACGTATAACGTTATATAGTATTACGTTTTAACGCTTAACGTTATATAGTATTACGTTATCACG
Source organism: Bombus sylvestris (assembly GCA_911622165.2). Lineage (NCBI taxonomy): Eukaryota > Metazoa > Arthropoda > Insecta > Hymenoptera > Apidae > Bombus > Bombus sylvestris. The sequence continues at coordinate 3,604,177 of OU443162.1, read as the reverse complement.
CTTTACGTTATATAGCACATCAGTAAAACGTATAACGTTATATAGTATTACGTTATAACTTTTAACGTTATATAGTATTATGTTATAAGGATTAACGTCATATAGCACATCAGTATAACGTACAACGTTATATAGTATTACGTTATAACTTTTAACGTTATATATTATTATGACATAACGATTAACGTCATATAGCACATCAGTATAACGTATGACATTATGTAGTATTACGTTATAACGCTTTACGTTATATAGCACATCAGTAAAGCGTATAACGTTATATAGTATTACGTTATAACTCTTTACGTTATGTAGCACATCAGTAAAACGTATAACGTTATATAGTATTACGTTATAACGCTTTACGTTATATAGCACATCAGTAAATCGTATAACGTTATATAGTATTACGTTATAACGCTTTACGTTATATAGCACATCAGTAAAGCGTATAACGTTATATAGTATTACGTTATAACTTTTAAAGTCATATAGCAGATCAGTATAACGTATAACGTTATATAGAGTTACGTTATAACTTTTAATGTTATATAGCACATCAGTATAACGTATAACGTTATATAGTATTACATTATAACTTTTAACGTTATATTGCACATCAGCAAAACGATTAACGTTATAGAGTATTACGTTATAACTTTTAACGTTATCTAGCACATCAGTATAACGTATAACATTATATAGTATTACGTTGTAACTTTTAACGTTATATAGCACATCAGTATATCATATAACGTTATATAGTATTACGTTATGACGCTAAACGTTATATAGTATTGCGTTATAACGCTTAACGTTATATAGTATTACGTTATAACATTTAACGTTATATAGTATTAGGTTATATCGATTAACGTTATATAGCACATCAGTATAACGTATAACGTTATATAGTATAACGCTATAACGCATAACGTTATATTGCACATCAGCAAAACGTATAACGTTATATAGTATTACGTTGTAACGCTTTACGTAATATAGCACATCAGTAAAACGTATAACGTTATATAGTATTACGCTATAACGCATAACGTTATATTGCACATCAGCAAAACGTATAACGTTATATAGTATTACGTTGTAACGCTTTACGTAATATAGCACATCAGTAAAACGTATAACGTTATATAGTATTACGCTATAACGCATAACGTTATATTGCACATCAGCAAAACGTATAACGCTATATAGTATTACGTTGTAACGCTTTACGTTATATAGCACATCAGTAAAACGTATAACGTTATATAGTATTACGTTATAACTTTTAACGTTATATAGTATTATGTTATAAGGATTAACGTCATATAGCACATCAGTATAACGTACAACGTTATATAGTATTACGTTATAACTTTTAACGTTATATATTATTATGACATAACGATTAACGTCATATAACACATCAGTATAACGTATGACATTATGTAGTATTACGTTATAACGCTTTACGTTATATAGCACATCAGTAAAGCGTATAACGTTATATAGTATTACGTTATAACACTTTACGTTATGTAGCACATCAGTAAAACGTATAACGTTATATAGTATTACGTTATAACGCTTTACGTTATATAGCACATCAGTAAATCGTATAACGTTATATAGTATTACGTTATAACGCTTTACGTTATATAGCACATCAGTAAAGCGTATAACGTTATATAGTATTACGTTATAACTTTTAAAGTCATATAGCAGATCAGTATAACGTATAACGTTATATAGAATTACGTTATAACTTTTAATGTTATATAGCACATCAGTATAACGTATAACGTTATATAGTATTACATTATAACTTTTAACGTTATATAGTAGTACGCTATAACGGATAACGTTATATTGCACATCAGCAAAACGTATAACGTTATATAGTATTACGTTGTAACGCTTTACGTTATATAGCATATCAGTAAAACGTAAACGTTATATAGTATTACGTTATAACTTTTAAAGTCATATAGCAGATCAGTATAACGTATAACGTTATATAGTATGACGTTATAACGCTTAACGTTCTATAGCACATCAGCAAAACGTATAACGTTATATAGTATTACGTTATAACTTTAACGTTGTCTAGCACATCGGTATAACGTATAACATTATATAGTATTACGTTGTAACGCTTTAAGTTATATAGCACATCAGTAAAACGTATAACGTTATATAGTATTACGCTATAACGCATAACGTTATATTGCACATCAGCAAAACGATTAACGTTATAGAGTATTACGTTATAACTTTTAACGTTATCTAGCACATCAGTATAACGGATAACATTATATAGTATATCGTTGTAACTTTTAACGTTATATAGCACATCAGTATATCATATAACGGTATATAGTATTACGTTATGACGCTAAACGTTATATAGTATTGCGTTATAACGCTTAACGTTATATAGTATTACGTTGTAACATTTAACGTTATATAGTATTAGGTTACATCGATTAACGTTATATAGCACATCAGTATAACGTATAACGTTATATAGTATAACGCTATAACGCATAACGTTATATTGCACATCAGCAAAACGTATAACGTTATATAGTATTACGTTGTAACGCTTTACGTAATATAGCACATCAGTAAAACGTATAACGTTATATAGTATTACGCTATAACGCATAACGTTATATTGCACATCAGCAAAACGTATAACGCTATATAGTATTACGTTGTAACGCTTTACGTTATATAGCACATCAGTAAAACGTATAACGTTATATAGTATTACGTTATAACTTTTAAAGTCATATAGCACATCAGTATAACGTAGAACGTTATATAGTATTACGTTATAACGCTTAACGTTCTATAGCACATCAGCAAAACGTATAACGATATATAGTACTACGTTATAACGTTTAACGTCATATAGCATATCAGTATAACGTATACCGTTATATAGCATATCAGCATAACGTATACCGGTATATAGCACATCAGTATAACGTATAACGTTATATAGTATTACGTTATAACGCTTAACGTTATATAGCACATCAGGAAAACGTATAACGTTATATAGTATTACCTTATAACTTTTAACGTTATATAGCACATCAGTATAGCGTATAATATTATATAGCATATCAGTATAACGTATAGCGTTATATAGCACATCAGTATAACGTGTAACGCTATACAGTATTACGTTATAACGTTTAACGTTATATAGTAGTACGTTAAAACGTATAACGTTATATAGTATTACGTTATAACCTTTAACGTTATATAGCACTTCAGTATAACGTATAACGCTATATAGTACTATGTTATAACGTTTAACGTTATATAGTATTACGTTATAAAGACATATATCATATGAGTCTAACGTATAGCGTTATATAGCACATCAGTATAACGTGTAACGCTACACAGTATTACGTTATAACGTTTAACGTTATATAGTATTACGTTATAACGTACGACGTTATATAGTATTACGTTATAACGTTTAACGTTATATAGTATTTGGTTATAACGATTAACGTTATATAGCATAACATTATATCGTATACCGTTATATGGTATTACGTTATAACGTATAACGTTTTATAGTATTACGTTATAAAGTGATACAGCATATGAGTACAACGTATAACGTTACATAGCATATCAGTGTAACGTATAACGTTATATAGTATTACGTTATAAGGTTTAACGTTATGTAGCATATCAGTATGACGTATAACGTTATATAGCATTACGTTATAACTTTTAACGTTATATAGCACGTCAGTATAACGTGTAACGCTATATAGTACTACGTTATAACGTTTAACGTTATATAGTATTACGTTATAAAGGCATTTAGAATATGAGTATCACGTATAACGTTATATAGCGTATCAGAATAACGTTTAATGTTCAATGGCATATCAGTATAACGTATAACGTCAGAAGATTTAACGTTATATGGTACCACGTTATAACGTTCAACGTTATATAGCATATCAGTATAACGTATACCATTATACAACACATCAGTATAACGTGTAACATTATATAGTATTAGGTTATAACTTTTAACGTTACATACCACGTCAGTATAACGTGTAACGCTATATAGTATTACGTTATAACGTTTAACGTCATATAGTATTAGGTTATAACGATTAACGCTATATAGCATAACATTATATCGTATAACGTTATATAGTATTACGTTATAACGTATAACGTTATATAGTATTACGTTATAAAGTCATATAGCATATGAGTACAACGTATAACGTTACATAGCATATCAGTATAACGTTTAACGTTATATAGTATTACGATATAACGTATAACGTTATATAGCATTACGTTATAACGTTCAACGTTATATAGTACTACGTTATAACGTTTAACGTTATATAGTCCTTCAGTATAACGTATAACGTTATATAGTATTACGTTATAACGCTTAACGTTATATAGCACATACATAACGTGTAACGTTATATAGTATTACGCTATAACGCTTAACGTAGTATAGTATTAGGATATAACGTATAACGTTATATAGTATTACGTTATAACGCTTAACGTTATATAGCACATCAGTATAACGTATAACGTTATATAGTATTACGTTATAACGCTTAACGTTATAGAACACATCAGTATAACGTATACCGTTATATAACACATCAGTATAACGTGTAACGCTATACAGTGTTACGTTATAATGTTTAACGTTATATAATATTACGATATAACGTATAACGTTATATAGTATTACGTTATAACGCTTAACGTTATATAGTATTAGGATATAACGATTAACGTTATATAGCATAACATTATATCGTATAACGTTATATAGTATTACGTTATAACGCTTAACGTTATAGAGCACATCAGTATGACGTATAACATTATATAGTATTACGTTATAACTTTTAACGTTCTATAGCACATCAGGAAAGCGTATAACGTTATATAGTATTACGTTATAACTTTTAACGTTATAAAGCACATCAGTATAACGTATAACAATACATAGTATTACGTTATAACCTTTAACGTTATATAGCACATCACTATATCGTAAAACGTAATATAGTATAACGTTATAACGCTTAACGTTATATAGCACATCAGTATAACGTATAACGTTATATAGTATTACGTTATAACGCTTAACGTTATAGAACACATCAGTATAACGTGTAACGCTATACAGTGTTACGTTATAATGTTTAACGTTATATAATATTACGATATAACGTATAACGTTATATAGTATTACGTTATAACGCTTAACGTTATGTAGTATTACGTTAGTGCTTTTAACGTTATATAGCACGTCAGTATAACGTATAACGATATAAAGCATTACGTTATAACTTTTAACGTTATATGGCACATCAGTATAACGTATAACGTTATATAGTATTACGTTATAACTTTTCATGTTATATAGCACATCAGGAAAACGTATAACATTATACAGTATTACGTTATAACTTTTAACGTTATATAGCACATCAGTATAACGTATAACGTTATATAGTATTACGTTATAACTTTTCATGTTATATAGCACATCAGGAAAACGTATAACATTATACAGTATTACGTTATAACTTTTAACGTTATAGGGCACATCACTATAACGTATAAGATTATATAGGATTACGTTATAACTTTGAACGTTATATAGCACATCAGTGTATCGTATAACGTTATATAGTATTACCTTATAACGCTTAACGTTCTATAGCACATCAGCAAAACGTATAACATTATATAGGATTACGTTATAACTTTTAACGTTATATAGCACATGAGTATAACGTATAACGTTATATTGTATTACGTTATAACTTTTAGCGTTATATAGTACATCAGCAAAACGTGTAACGTTATATAGTATTACGTTATAACTTTTAACGTTATATAGTATTAGGTTATAACGGTTAACGTTATATAGCACATCAGCAAAGCGTATAACGTTATATAGTATTACGTTATAACTTTTACCGTTATATAGCACATCAGTGTAACGTATTACATTATGTAGTATTACGTTATAACTTTTAACGTTATATAGCCCTTCAGTATAACGTATAACGTTATATAGTATTACGTTATAACGCTTAACGTTATATAGCACATACATAACGTGTAACGTTATATAGTATTACGCTATAACGCTTAACGTAGTATAGTATTAGGATATAACGTATAACGTTATATAGTATTACGTTATAACGCTTAACGTTATATAGCACATCAGTATAATGTATAACGTTATATAGTATTACGTTATAACGCTTAACGTTATAGAGCACATCAGTATAACGTATACCGTTATATAACACATCAGTATAACGTGTAACGCTATACAGTGTTTCGTTATAATGTTTAACGTTATATAATATTACGATATAACGTATAACGTTATATAGTATTACGTTATAACGCTTAACGTTCTATAGTATTAGGATATAACGAATAACGTTATATAGCATAACATTACATCGTATAACGTTATATAGTATTACGTTACAACGTATAACGTTATATAGTATTACGTTATAACGTATAACGTTATATAGTATTACGTTATCACCTTTAACGTTATATAGCAGATCAGTATAACGTATAACGTTATATAGTATTGCGTTATAACGCTTAACGTTCTATAGCACATCAGCAAAACGATTAACGTTATATATTATTACGTTATAACTTTTAACGTTATCTAGCACATCAGTATAACGTATAACATTATATAGGATTACGTTATAACTTTGAACGTTATATAGCACATCAGTGTATCGTATAACGTTATATAGTATTACCTTATAACGCTTAACGTTCTATAGCACATCAGCAAAACGTATAACATTATATAGGATTACGTTATAACTTTTAACGTTATATAGCACATGAGTATAACGTATAACGTTATATTGTATTACGTTATAACTTTTAGCGTTATATAGTACATCAGCAAAACGTGTAACGTTATATAGTATTACGTTATAACTTTTAACGTTATATAGTATTAGGTTATAACGGTTAACGTTATATAGCACATCAGCAAAGCGTATAACGTTATATAGTATTACGTTATAACTTTTACCGTTATATAGCACATCAGTGTAACGTATTACATTATGTAGTATTACGTTATAACTTTTAATGTTATATAGCATATCGGTATAACGTATAACATTATATAGAATTACGTCATAACTTTTAACGTTATATAGCACATCAGTATAACGTACAATGTTATATAGTATTACGTTATACCTTTTAACGTTATATAGCACATCAGTACAACGTATAACATTATATAGAATTACGTTATAACTTTTAACGTTATATAGTATTAGGTTATAACGATTAACGTTATATAGCACATCAGCAAAACGTATAACGTTATATAGTAGTACGTTATAAAGTCATATAGCATATGAGTACAACGTATAACGTTACATAGCATATCAGTATAACGTTTAACGTTATATAGTATTACGATATAACGTATAACGTTATATAGCATTACGTTATAACGTTCAACGTTATATAGTACTACGTTATAACGTTTAACGACATATAGCATATCAGTATAACGTATACCGGTATATAGCATATCATTATAACGTGTACCGTTATATAGAACATCAGTATAACGTGTAACGCTATACAGTACTACGTTATAACGTTTAACGTTATATAGTATTAGGTTATAACGCTTAACGTTATATAGGACATCAGCAAAACGTATAACGTTATTTAGTATTACGTTATAACTTTTAACGTTATATAGCGTATCAGTATAACGTGTAACGCTATACAGTATTACGTTATAACGTATAACGTTATATAGTATTACGTATTAACTTTTAACGTTATATAGCCCTTCAGTATAACGTATAACGTTATATAGTATTACGTTATAACGCTTAACGTTATATAGCACATACATAACGTGTAACGTTATATAGTATTACGCTATAACGCTTAACGTAGTATAGTATTAGGATATAACGTATAACGTTATATAGTATTACGTTATAACTTTTAACGTTATATAGCCCTTCAGTATAACGTATAACGTTATATAGTATTACGTTATAACGCTTAACGTTATATAGCACATACATAACGTGTAACGTTATATAGTATTACGCTATAACGCTTAACGTAGTATAGTATTAGGATATAACGTATAACGTTATATAGTATTACGTTATAACGCTTAACGTTATATAGCACATCAGTATAATGTATAACGTTATATAGTATTACGTTATAACGCTTAACGTTATAGAGCACATCAGTATAACGTATACCGTTATATAACACATCAGTATAACGTGTAACGCTATACAGTGTTTCGTTATAATGTTTAACGTTATATAATATTACGATATAACGTATAACGTTATATAGTATTACGTTATAACGCTTAACGTTATATAGTATTAGGATATAACGAATAACGTTATATAGCATAACATTACATCGTATAACGTTATATAGTATTACGTTACAACGTATAACGTTATATAGTATTACGTTATAACGTATAACGTTATATAGTATTACGTTATCACCTTTAACGTTATATAGCAGATCAGTATAACGTATAACGTTATATAGTATTGCGTTATAACGCTTAACGTTCTATAGCACATCAGCAAAACGATTAACGTTATATATTATTACGTTATAACTTTTAACGTTATCTAGCACATCAGTATAACGTATAACATTATATAGTATTACGTTATAACTTTTAACGTTATATAGCACATCAGTATATCGTATAACGTTCTATAGTATTACGTTATAACGTATAACGTTATATGGTATTACGTTATAACCTGTAACGATATATAGCACGGCAGTATAACGTGTAATGCTATACAGTACTATTTTTTAACGTTTAACGTTATATACTATTACGTTATAAAGACATATAGCACATGAGTATAATGTATAACGTTATATAGCTTATCAGTATAACGTTTAACGACACATAGCATATCAGTATAACGTATACCGGTATATAGCATATCATTATAACGTGTACCGTTATATAGAACATCAGTATAACGTGTAACGCTATACAGTATTACGTTATAACGTTTAACGTTATATAGTATTAGGTTATAACGCTTAACGTTATATAGCACATCAGCAAAACGTATAACGTTATATAGTATTACGTTATAACTTTTAACGTTATATAGTATTACGTTATAACGTATAACGTTATATAGCACATACATAACGTGTAACGTTATATAGTATTACGCTATAACGCTTAACGTAGTATAGTATTAGGATATAACGTATAACGTTATATAGTATTACGTTATAACGCTTAACGTTATATAGCACATACATAACGTGTAACGTTATATAGTATTACGCTATAACGCTTAACGTAGTATAGTATTAGGATATAACGTATAACGTTATATAGTATTACGTTATAACGCTTTACGTTATATAGCACAACAGTAAAACGTCTAACGTTATATAGTATTACGCTATAACGCATAACGTTATATTGCACATCAGTATAACGTATAACGTTATATAGTATTACGTTATAACTTTTAACGTTATATAGCACATCAGTATATCGTATAGCGTTATATAGCACATCAGTATAACGTGTAACGCTATACAGTATTACGTTATAACGTTTAACGTTATATAGTATTACGATATACCGTATAACGTTATATAGTATTACGTTATAACGTTTAACGTTATATAGTATTACGTTATCACCTTTAACGTTATACAGCAGATCAGTATAACGTATAACGTTATATAGTATTGCGTTATAACGCTTAACGTTCTATAGCACATCAGCAAAACGATTAACGTTATATAGTATTACGTTATAACTTTTAACGTTATCTAGCACATCAGTATAACGTATAACATTATATAGTATTACGTTATAACTTTTAACGTTATATAGCACATCAGTATATCGTATAACGTTCTATAGTATTACGTTATAACTTATAACGTTATATGGTATTACGTTATAACTTGTAACGATATATAGCACGTCAGTATAACGTGTAATGCTATACAGTACTATTTTTTAACGTTTAACGTTATATACTATTACGTTATAAAGACATATAGCACATGAGTATAATGTATAACGTTATATAGCTTATCAGTATAACGTTTAACGACACATAGCATATCAGTATAACGTATACCGGCATATAGCATATCATTATAACGTGTACCGTTATATAGAACATCAGTATAACGTGTAACGCTATACAGTATTACGTTATAACGTTTAACGTTATATAGTATTAGGTTATAACGCTTAACGTTATATAGCACATCAGCAAAACGTATAACGTTATATAGTATTACGTTATAACTTTTAACGTTATATAGTATTACGTTATAACGTATAACGTTATATAGTATTACGTTATAACTTTGAACGTTATATAGCCCATCAGTATAACGTATAACATTATATAGTATTACGTTATAACGCTTAACGTTATATAGCACATACATAACGTGTAACGTTATATAGTATTACGCTATAACGCTTAACGTAGTATAGTATTAGGATATAACGTATAACGTTATATAATATTACGTTATAAGGCTTAACGTTATATAGCACGTCAGTATAAAGTATAACGTTATATAGTATTACGTTATAACGCTTAACGTTATAGAGCACATCAGTAAAACGTATAACGATGTATAGTATTACGATATAACTTATAACGTTATATAGCACATCAGTATAACGTATAACGTTATATAGTACTACGTTATAATGTTTAACGTCATATAGCTTATCAGTATAACGTATACCGTTATATAGCTATCCAGTATAACGTATAGCGTTATATAGCACATCAGTAAAACGTGTAACGCTATACAGTATTACGTTATAACTTTTAACGTTATATAGCACATCAGCAAAACGTATAACGTTATATGGTATTACGTTATAACTTTTAACGATATATAGCACGTCAGTATAACGTGTAGTGCTATATAGTATTACGTTAGAACGCTTAACGTTATATAGCAGATCAGTATAACGTATAACGTTATATAGTACTACGTTATAACGTTTAACGGCATATAGCTTATCAGTATAACGTATACCGTTATATAGCATATCAGCATAACGTATAGCGTTATATAGCACATCAGTATAACCTACAACGTTATACAGTATTACGTTATAACGCTTAACATTATATAGCACATCAGGAAAACGTATAACGTTATATAGTATTACGTTATAACGTTTAACGTTATATAGCACATCAGTATAACGTATAACGTTATATAGTATTTCGTTATAACTTTTAATGTTATATAGTATTAGGTTATAACGATTAACGTTATATAGTATTAGGTTATACCGTTTAACGTTATATAGCACATCAGTATAACGTATAACGTTATATACAATTACGTTATAACGCTTAACGTTATACAGCACATCAGCAAAACGTATAACGTTATATAGTATTACGTTGTAACGCTTTACGTTATATAGTACATCAGTAAAACGTATAACGTTATATAGTATTGCGTTATAACTTTTAAAGTCATATAGCAGATCAGTATAACGTATAACGTTATATAGAATTACGTTATAACTTTTAATGTTATATAGCACATCAGTATAACGTATAACGTTATATAGTATTACATTATAACTTTTAACGTTATATAGTAGTACGCTATAACGCATAACGTTATATTGCACATCACTAAAACGTATAACGTTATATAGTATTATGTTGTAACGCTTTACGTTATATAGCACATCAGTAAAACGTAAACGTTATATAGTATTACGTTATAACGTTTAACGTTATATAGTATTAGGTTATAACGCTTAACGTTATATAGCACATCAGCAAAACGTATAACGTTATATGGTATTACGTTATAACTTTTAACGATATATAGCACGTCAGTATAACGTGTAGTGCTATATAGTATTACGTTATAACGTTTAACGTTATATAGCAGATCAGTATAACGTATAACGTTATATAGTACTACGTTATAATGTTTAACGTCATATAGCTTATCAGTATAACGTATACCGTTATATAGCTATCCAGTATAACGTATAGCGTTATATAGCACATCAGTAAAACGTGTAACGCTATACAGTATTACGTTATAACTTTTAACGTTATATAGCACATCAGTATAACTTATAATATTATATAGTACTACGTTATAACGTTTAACGTCATATAGAAGATCAGTATAACGTATAACGTTATATAGTACTACGTTATAACCTTTAACGTCATATAGCACTTCAGTATGACGTATAACGTTATATAGTACTACGTTATAACGTTTAACGGCATATAGCTTATCAGTATAACGTATACCGTTATATAGCATATCAGCATAACGTATAGCGTTATATAGCACATCAGTATAACCTATAACGTTATACAGTATTACGTTATAACGCTTAACGTTATATAGCACATAAGGAAAACGTATAACGTTATATAGTATTACGTTATAACGTTTAACGTTATATAGCACATCAGTATAACGTATAACGTTATATAGTATTTCGTTATAACTTTTAATGTTATATAGTATTAGGTTATAACGATTAACGTTATATAGTATTAGGTTATAACGTTTAACGTTATATAGCACATCAGTATAACGTATAACGTTATATAGAATTACGTTATAACGCTTAACGTTATACAGCACATCAGCAAAACGTATAACGTTATATAATATTACGTTGTAACGCTTTACGTTATATAGCACATCAGTAAAACGTATAACGTTATATAGTATTGCGTTATAACTTTTAAAGTCATATAGCAGATCAGTATAACGTATAACGTTATATAGAATTACGTTATAACTTTTAATGTTATATAGCACATCAGTATAACGTATAACGTTATATAGTATTACATTATAACTTTTAACGTTATATAGTAGTACGCTATAACGCATAACGTTATATTGCACATCACTAAAACGTATAACGTTATATATTATGACGTTATAACGCTTAACGTTCTATAGCACATCAGCAAAACGTATAACGTTATATAGTATTACGTTATAACGTTTAACGTTATATAGCACATCAGTATAACGTATAACGTTATATAGTATTTCGTTATAACTTTTAATGTTATATAGTATTAGGTTATAGCGATTAACGTTATATAGTATTAGGTTATAACGTTTAACGTTATATAGTATTACGATATAACGTATAACGTTATATAGTATTACGTTATAACTTTTAATGTTATATAGCACATCAGTAAATCGTATAACGTTATATAGTATTACGTTATAACTTTTAACGTTATATAGCACATCAGCAAAACGATTAACGTTATACAGTATTACGTTATAACTTTTAACGTTATCTAGCACATCAGTATAACGTATAACATTATATAGTATTACGTTATAACTTTTAATGTTATATAGCACATCAGTAAAACGTATAACGTTATATAGTATTACGTTATAACTTTTAACGTTATATAGCACATCAGTATAACGTATAACATTATATAGTACTACGTTATAACGTTTATCGTCAAATAGCAGATCAGTATAACGTATAACGTTATATAGTACTACGTTATAACGTTTAACGTCATATAGCATATCAGTATAACGTATACCGTTATATAGCATATCAGCATAACGTATATCGTTATATAGCACATCAGTATATCGTATAACGTTATATAGTATTACGTTATAACGATTAACGTTATATAGCACATCAGGAAAACGTATAACGTTATATAGTATTACGTTATAACTTTTGACGTTATATAGCACATCAGTATAGCGTATTACATTATATAGTATTTCGTTATAACATTTAACGTTATATAGTGTTAGGACGTATCGATTAACGTTATGTAGCATCTCAGTATAACGTATAACGTTATATAGTACTACGTAATAACGTTTAACGTCATATAGCATATCAGTATAACGTATACCGATATATAGCATATCAGTATAACGTATAGCGTTATATAGCACATCAGTAAAACGTGTAACGCTATACAGTATTACGTTATAACGTTTAACGTTATATAGTATTAGGTTATAACGATTATCGTTATATAGCATAACATTATATCGTATAACGTTATATGGTATTACGTTATAACGTATAACGTTATACAGTATTACGTTATAAAGTGATACAGCATATGAGTACAACGTATAACGTTACACAGCATATCAGTATAACGTATAACGTTATATAGTATTACGTTATAACTTTTAACGTTATATAGCACGTCAGTATAACGTGTAACGCTATATAGTACTATGTTATAACGTTTAACGTTATATAGTATTACGTTATAAAGACATATAGCATATGAGTATAACGTATAGCGTTATATAGCACATCAGTATAACGTGTAACGCTACACAGTATTACGTTATAACGTTTAACGTTATATAGTATTAGGTTATAACGATTAACGTTATATAGCATAACATTATATCGTATAACGTTATATGGTATTACGTTATAACGTATAACGTTATATAGTATTACGTTATAAAGTGATACAGCATATGAGTACAACGTATAACGTTACATAGCATATCAGTATAACGTATAACGTTATATAGTATTACGTTATAATGTTTAACGTTATGTAGCATATCAGTATAACGTATAACGTTATATAGTACTACGTCATAACGTTTAACGTCATATAGCATATCAGTATAACGTATACCGTTATATAGCATATCAGTATAACGTATAGCGTTATATAGCACATCAGTATAACGTGTGACGCTATACAGTATTACGTTAAAACGTTTAACGTTATATAGTATTACGATATAACGTATAACGTTATATAGTATTACGTTATAACGTTTAACGTTATATAGCACATCAGTATAACGTATAACGTTATATAGTATTTCGTTATAACTTTTAATGTTATATAGTATTAGGTTATAACGTTTAACGTTATATAGCACATCAGTATAACGTATAACGTTATATAGAATTACGTTATAACGCTTAACGTTATACAGCACATCAGCAAAACGTATAACGTTATATAGTATTACATTATAACGTTTAACGTTATATAGTATTACGATATAACGTATAACGTTATATAGTACTACGATATAACGTATAACGTTATATAGTATTACGTTATAACGTTTATCGTTATATGGCACATCAGTATAACGTATAACGTTATATAGTACTACGTTATAACGTTTAACGTCATATAGCATATCAGTATAACGTATACCGTTATATAGCATATCAGTATAACGTATAGCGTTATATAGCACATCAGTATAACGTGTGACGCTATACAGTATTACGTTATAACGTTTAACGTTATATAGCACATCAGTATAACGTATAACGTTATATAGTATTTCGTTATAACATTTAATGTTATATAGTATTAGGTTATAACGATTAACGTTATATAGTATTACGATATAACGTATAACGTTATATAGTATTAGGTTATAACGTTTAACGTTATATAGCACATCAGTATAACGTATAACGTTATATAGCATATCAGTATAACGTATAGCGTTATATAGCACATCAGTATAACGTGTGACGCTATACAGTATTACGTTATAACGTTTAACGTTATATAGTATTACGATATAACGTATAACGTTATATAGTATTACGTTATAACGTTTAACGTTATATAGCACATCAGTATAACGTATAACGTTATATAGTATTTCGTTATAACATTTAATGTTATATAGTATTAGGTTATAACGATTAACGTTATATAGTATTAGGTTATAACGTATAACGTTATACCGAATTACGTTATAACGCTTAACGTTATATAGCATATCAGTATAACGTATAACGTTATATAGTACTACGTTATAACGTTTAACGTCATATAGCATATCAGTATAACGCATACCGTTATATAGCATATCAGCATAACGTATAGCGTTATATAGCACATCAGTATAACCTATAACGTTATACAGTATTACGTTATAACGCTTAACGTTATATAGCACATAAGGAAAACGTATAACGTTATATAGTATTACGTTATAACGTTTAACGTTATATAGCACATCAGTATAACGTATAACGTTATATAGTATTTCGTTATAACTTTTAATGTTATATAGTATTAGGTTATAACGATTAACGTTATATAGTATTAGGTTATAACGTTTAACGTTATATAGCACATCAGTATAACGTATAACGTTATATAGAATTACGTTATAACGCTTAACGTTATACAGCACATCAGCAAAACGTATAACGTTATATAATATTACGTTGTAACGCTTTACGTTATATAGCACATCAGTAAAACGTATAACGTTATATAGTATTGCGTTATAACTTTTAAAGTCATATAGCAGATCAGTATAACGTATAACGTTATATAGAATTACGTTATAACTTTTAATGTTATATAGCACATCAGTATAACGTATAACGTTATATAGAATTACGTTATAACTTTTAATGTTATATAGCACATCAGTATAACGTATAACGTTATATAGTATTACATTATAACTTTTAACGTTATATAGTATTACGTTATAACGTTTAACGTTATATAGCACATCAGTATAACGTATAACGTTATATAGTATTTCGTTATAACTTTTAATGTTATATAGTATTAGGTTATAGCGATTAACGTTATATAGTATTAGGTTATAACGTTTAACGTTATATAGTATTACGATATAACGTATAACGTTATATAGTATTACGTTATAACTTTTAATGTTATATAGCACATCAGTAAATCGTATAACGTTATATAGTATTACGTTATAACTTTTAACGTTATATAGCACATCAGCAAAACGATTAACGTTATACAGTATTACGTTATAACTTTTAACGTTATCTAGCACATCAGTATAACGTATAACATTATATAGTATTACGTTATAACTTTTAATGTTATATAGCACATCAGTAAAACGTATAACGTTATATAGTATTACGTTATAACTTTTAACGTTATATAGCACATCAGTATAACGTATAACATTATATAGTACTACGTTATAACGTTTATCGTCAAATAGCAGATCAGTATAACGTATAACGTTATATAGTACTACGTTATAACGTTTAACGTCATATAGCATATCAGTATAACGTATACCGTTATATAGCATATCAGCATAACGTATAGCGTTATATAGCACATCAGTATATCGTATAACGTTATATAGTATTACGTTATAACGATTAACGTTATATAGCACATCAGGAAAACGTATAACGTTATATAGTATTACGTTATAACTTTTGACGTTATATAGCACATCAGTATAGCGTATTACATTATATAGTATTTCGTTATAACATTTAACGTTATATAGTGTTAGGACGTATCGATTAACGTTATGTAGCATCTCAGTATAACGTATAACGTTATATAGTACTACGTAATAACGTTTAACGTCATATAGCATATCAGTATAACGTATACCGATATATAGCATATCAGTATAACGTATAGCGTTATATAGCACATCAGTAAAACGTGTAACGCTATACAGTATTACGTTATAACGTTTAACGTTATATAGTATTAGGTTATAACGATTATCGTTATATAGCATAACATTATATCGTATAACGTTATATGGTATTACGTTATAACGTATAACGTTATACAGTATTACGTTATAAAGTGATACAGCATATGAGTACAACGTATAACGTTACACAGCATATCAGTATAACGTATAACGTTATATAGTATTACGTTATAACTTTTAACGTTATATAGCACGTCAGTATAACGTGTAACGCTATATAGTACTATGTTATAACGTTTAACGTTATATAGTATTACGTTATAAAGACATATAGCATATGAGTATAACGTATAGCGTTATATAGCACATCAGTATAACGTGTAACGCTACACAGTATTACGTTATAACGTTTAACGTTATATAGTATTAGGTTATAACGATTAACGTTATATAGCATAACATTATATCGTATAACGTTATATGGTATTACGTTATAACGTATAACGTTATATAGTATTACGTTATAAAGTGATACAGCATATGAGTACAACGTATAACGTTACATAGCATATCAGTATAACGTATAACGTTATATAGTATTACGTTATAATGTTTAACGTTATGTAGCATATCAGTATAACGTATAACGTTATATAGTACTACGTCATAACGTTTAACGTCATATAGCATATCAGTATAACGTATACCGTTATATAGCATATCAGTATAACGTATAGCGTTATATAGCACATCAGTATAACGTGTGACGCTATACAGTATTACGTTAAAACGTTTAACGTTATATAGTATTACGATATAACGTATAACGTTATATAGTATTACGTTATAACGTTTAACGTTATATAGCACATCAGTATAACGTATAACGTTATATAGTATTTCGTTATAACTTTTAATGTTATATAGTATTAGGTTATAACGTTTAACGTTATATAGCACATCAGTATAACGTATAACGTTATATAGAATTACGTTATAACGCTTAACATTATACAGCACATCAGCAAAACGTATAACGTTATATAGTATTACATTATAACGTTTAACGTTATATAGTATTACGATATAACGTATAACGTTATATAGTACTACGATATAACGTATAACGTTATATAGTATTACGTTATAACGTTTATCGTTATATGGCACATCAGTATAACGTATAACGTTATATAGTACTACGTTATAACGTTTAACGTCATATAGCATATCAGTATAACGTATACCGTTATATAGCATATCAGTATAACGTATAGCGTTATATAGCACATCAGTATAACGTGTGACGCTATACAGTATTACGTTATAACGTTTAACGTTATATAGTATTACGATATAACGTATAACGTTATATAGTATTACGTTATAACGTTTAACGTTATATAGCACATCAGTATAACGTATAACGTTATATAGTATTTCGTTATAACATTTAATGTTATATAGTATTAGGTTATAACGATTAACGTTATATAGTATTACGTTATAACTTTTAACGTTATATAGTATTATGTTATAACGTTTAACGTCATATAGCACATCAGTATAACGTATAAGGTTATATAGCATATCAGTATAGCGTATAGCGTTATATAGCACATCAGTATAACGTGTGACGCTATACAGTATTACGTTATAACGTTTAACGTTATATAGTATTACGATATAACGTATAACGTTATATAGTATTACGTTATAACGTTTAACGTTATATAGCACATCAGTATAACGTATAACGTTATATAGTATTTCGTTATAACATTTAATGTTATATAGTATTAGGTTATAACGATTAACGTTATATAGTATTAGGTTATAACGTATAACGTTATACCGAATTACGTTATAACGCTTAACGTTATATAGCATATCAGTATAACGTATAACGTTATATAGTACTACGTTATAACGTTTAACGTCATATAGCATATCAGTATAACGCATACCGTTATATAGCATATCAGTATAACGTATAGCGTTATATAGCACATCAGTATAACGTGTGACGCTATACAGTATTACGTTATAACGTTTAACGTTATATAGTATTACGATATAACGTATAACGTTATATAGTATTACGTTATAACGTTTAACGTTATATAGCACATCAGTATAACGTATAACGTTATACAGTATTTCGTTATAACTTTTAATGTTATATAGTATTAGGTTATAACGATTATCGTTATATAGTATTAGGTTATAACGTTTAACGTTATATAGCACATCAGTATAACGTATAACGTTATATAGAATTACGTTATAACGCTTAACGTTATACAGCACATCAGCAAAACGTATAACGTTATATAGTATTACGTTATAACGTTTAACGTCATATAGTATTACGATATAACGTGTAACGTTATATAGTATTACGATATAACGTATAACGTTATATAGTATTACGTTATAACGTTTAACGTTATATGGCACATCAGTATATCGTATAACGTTATATAGTACTACGTTATAACGTTTAACGTTATATAGCACATCAGTATAACGTATAACGTTATATAGCACATCAGTATAACGTGTGACGCTATACAGTATTACGTTATAACGTTTAACGTTATATAGTATTACGATATAACGTATAACGTTATATAGTATTACGTTATAACGTTTAACGTTATATAGTATTACGTTATAACGTTTAACGTTATATAGCATATCAGTATAACGTATAGCGTTATATAGCACATCAGTATAACGTGTGACGCTATACAGTATTACGTTATAACGTTTAACGTTATATAGTATTACGATATAACGTATAACGTTATATAGTATTAGGTTATAACGTTTAACGTTATATAGCACATCAGTATAACGAATAACGTTATATAGAATTACGTTATAACGCTTAACGTTATACAGCACATCAGCAAAACGTATAACGTTATATAGTATTACGTTATAACGTTTAACGTTATATAGTATTACGATATAACGTATAACGTTATATAGTATTGCGTTATAACGCTTAACGTTATATAGTATTACGTTATAACAGTTAACGTTATATAGTGTTAGGTTATATCGATTAACGTTATATAGCACATCAGTATAACGTGTGACGTTATACAGTATTTCGTTATAACTTTTAATGTTATATAGTATTAGGTTATAACGATTATCGTTATATAGTATTAGGTTATAACGTTTAACGTTATATAGCACATCAATATAACGTATAACGTTATATAGAATTACGTTATAACGCTTAACGTTATACAGCACATCAGCAAAACGTATAACGTTATATAGTATTACGTTATAACGTTTAACGTCATATAGTATTACGATATAACGTGTAACGTTATATAGTATTACGATATAACGTATAACGTTATATAGTATTACGTTATAACGTTTAACGTTATATGGCACATCAGTATAACGTATAACGTTATATAGTACTACGTTATAACGTTTAACGTCATATAGCATATCAGTATAACGTATACCGTTATATAGCATATCAGTATAACGTATAGCGTTATATAGCACATCAGTATAACGTGTGACGCTATACAGTATTACGTTATAACGTTTAACGTTATATAGTATTACGATATAACGTATAACGTTATATAGTATTACGTTATAACGTTTAACGTTATATAGCACATCAGTATAACGTATAACGTTATATAGTATTTCGTTATAACTTTTAATGTTATATAGTATTAGGTTATAACGATTAACGTTATATAGTATTACGATATAACGTATAACGTTATATAGTATTACGTTATAACGTTTAACGTTATATAACACATCAGTATAACGTATAACGTTATATAGCATATCAGTATAACGTATAGCGTTATATAGCACATCAGTATAACGTGTGACGCTATACAGTATTACGTTATAACGTTTAACGTTATATAGTATTACGATATAACGTATAACGTTATATAGTATTACGTTATAACGTTTAACGTTATATAGCACATCAGTATAACGTATAACGTTATATAGTATTTCGTTATAACATTTAATGTTATATAGTATTAGGTTATAACGATTAACGTTATATAGTATTAGGTTATAACGTATAACGTTATACAGAATTACGTTATAACGCTTAACGTTATAGAGCATATCAGTATAACGTATAACGTTATATAGTACTACGTTATAACGTTTAACGTCATATAGCATATCAGTATAACGCATACCGTTATATAGCATATCAGTATAACGTATAGCGTTATATAGCACATCAGTATAACGTGTGACGCTATACAGTATTACGTTATAACGTTTAACGTTATATAGTATTACGATATAACGTATAACGTTATATAGTATTACGTTATAACGTTTAACGTTATATAGTATTACGATATAACGTATAACGTTATATAGTTTTGCGTTATAACGCTTAACGTTATATAGTATTACGTTATAACAGTCAACGTTATATAGTGTTAGGTTATATCGATTAACGTAATACAGCATATCAGTATAACGTATAACGTTATATAGTACTACGTTATAACCTTTAACGTCATATAGCATATCAGTATAACGTATACCGTTATATACCATATCAGTATAACGTATAGCGCTATATAGCACATCAGTATAACGTGTGACGCTATACAGTATTACGTTATAACGTTTAACGTTATATAGTATTACGTTATAACGTTTAACGTTATATAGCACATCAGTATAACGTATAACGTTATATAGTATTTCGTTATAACTTTTAATGTTATATAGTATTAGGTTATAACGATTAACGTTATATAGTATTAGGTTATAACGTTTAACGTTATATAGTATTACGATATAACGTATAACGTTCTATAGTATTACGTTATAACTTTTAATGTTATATAGCACATCAGTAAAACGTATAACGTTATATAGTATTACGTTATAACTTTTAACGTTATATAGCACATCAGCAAAACGATTAACGTTATACAGTATTACGTTATAACTTTTAACGTTATCTAGCATATCAGTATAACGTATAACATTATATAGTATTACGTTATAACTTTTAACGTTATATAGCACATCAGTATAACGTATAACATTATATAGTATTACGTTATAACTTTTAACGTTATATAGCACATCAGTATAACGTGTGACGCTATACAGTATTACGTTATAACGTTTAACGTTATATAGTGTTACGATATAACGTATAACGTTATATAGTATTACGTTATAACTTTTAATGTTATATAGCACATCAGTAAAACGTATAACGTTATATAGTATTACGTTATAACTTTTAACGTTATATAGCACATCAGCAAAACGATTAACGTTATACAGTATTACGTTATAACTTTTAACGTTATCTAGCACATCAGTATAACGTATAACATTATATAGTATTACGTTATAACTTTTAATGTTATATAGCACATCAGTAAAACGTATAACGTTATATAGTATTACGTTATAACTTTTAACGTTATATAGCACATCAGTATAACGTATAACGTTATATAGTACTACGTTATAACGTTTATCGTCAAATAGCAGATCAGTATAACGTATAACGTTATATAGAATTACGTTATAACGCTTAACGTTATACAGCACATCAGCAAAACGTATAACGTTATATAGTATTACGTTATAACGTTTAACGTCATATAGTATTACGATATAACGTGTAACGTTATATAGTATTACGATATAACGTATAACGTTATATAGTATTACGTTATAACGTTTAACGTTATATGGCACATCAGTATATCGTATAACGTTATATAGTACTACGTTATAACGTTTAACGTTATATAGCACATCAGTATAACGTATAACGTTATATAGCACATCAGTATAACGTGTGACGCTATACAGTATTACGTTATAACGTTTAACGTTATATAGTATTACGATATAACGTATAACGTTATATAGTATTACGTTATAACGTTTAACGTTATATAGTATTACGTTATAACGTTTAACGTTATATAGCATATCAGTATAACGTATAGCGTTATATAGCACATCAGTATAACGTGTGACGCTATACAGTATTACGTTATAACGTTTAACGTTATATAGTATTACGATATAACGTATAACGTTATATAGTATTAGGTTATAACGTTTAACGTTATATAGCACATCAGTATAACGAATAACGTTATATAGAATTACGTTATAACGCTTAACGTTATACAGCACATCAGCAAAACGTATAACGTTATATAGTATTACGTTATAACGTTTAACGTTATATAGTATTACGATATAACGTATAACGTTATATAGTATTGCGTTATAACGCTTAACGTTATATAGTATTACGTTATAACAGTTAACGTTATATAGTGTTAGGTTATATCGATTAACGTTATATAGCACATCAGTATAACGTGTGACGTTATACAGTATTTCGTTATAACTTTTAATGTTATATAGTATTAGGTTATAACGATTATCGTTATATAGTATTAGGTTATAACGTTTAACGTTATATAGCACATCAATATAACGTATAACGTTATATAGAATTACGTTATAACGCTTAACGTTATACAGCACATCAGCAAAACGTATAACGTTATATAGTATTACGTTATAACGTTTAACGTCATATAGTATTACGATATAACGTGTAACGTTATATAGTATTACGATATAACGTATAACGTTATATAGTATTACGTTATAACGTTTAACGTTATATGGCACATCAGTATAACGTATAACGTTATATAGTACTACGTTATAACGTTTAACGTCATATAGCATATCAGTATAACGTATACCGTTATATAGCATATCAGTATAACGTATAGCGTTATATAGCACATCAGTATAACGTGTGACGCTATACAGTATTACGTTATAACGTTTAACGTTATATAGTATTACGATATAACGTATAACGTTATATAGTATTACGTTATAACGTTTAACGTTATATAGCACATCAGTATAACGTATAACGTTATATAGTATTTCGTTATAACTTTTAATGTTATATAGTATTAGGTTATAACGATTAACGTTATATAGTATTACGATATAACGTATAACGTTATATAGTATTACGTTATAACGTTTAACGTTATATAACACATCAGTATAACGTATAACGTTATATAGCATATCAGTATAACGTATAGCGTTATATAGCACATCAGTATAACGTGTGACGCTATACAGTATTACGTTATAACGTTTAACGTTATATAGTATTACGATATAACGTATAACGTTATATAGTATTACGTTATAACGTTTAACGTTATATAGCACATCAGTATAACGTATAACGTTATATAGTATTTCGTTATAACATTTAATGTTATATAGTATTAGGTTATAACGATTAACGTTATATAGTATTAGGTTATAACGTATAACGTTATACAGAATTACGTTATAACGCTTAACGTTATAGAGCATATCAGTATAACGTATAACGTTATATAGTACTACGTTATAACGTTTAACGTCATATAGCATATCAGTATAACGCATACCGTTATATAGCATATCAGTATAACGTATAGCGTTATATAGCACATCAGTATAACGTGTGACGCTATACAGTATTACGTTATAACGTTTAACGTTATATAGTATTACGATATAACGTATAACGTTATATAGTATTACGTTATAACGTTTAACGTTATATAGTATTACGATATAACGTATAACGTTATATAGTTTTGCGTTATAACGCTTAACGTTATATAGTATTACGTTATAACAGTCAACGTTATATAGTGTTAGGTTATATCGATTAACGTAATACAGCATATCAGTATAACGTATAACGTTATATAGTACTACGTTATAACCTTTAACGTCATATAGCATATCAGTATAACGTATACCGTTATATACCATATCAGTATAACGTATAGCGCTATATAGCACATCAGTATAACGTGTGACGCTATACAGTATTACGTTATAACGTTTAACGTTATATAGTATTACGTTATAACGTTTAACGTTATATAGCACATCAGTATAACGTATAACGTTATATAGTATTTCGTTATAACTTTTAATGTTATATAGTATTAGGTTATAACGATTAACGTTATATAGTATTAGGTTATAACGTTTAACGTTATATAGTATTACGATATAACGTATAACGTTCTATAGTATTACGTTATAACTTTTAATGTTATATAGCACATCAGTAAAACGTATAACGTTATATAGTATTACGTTATAACTTTTAACGTTATATAGCACATCAGCAAAACGATTAACGTTATACAGTATTACGTTATAACTTTTAACGTTATCTAGCATATCAGTATAACGTATAACATTATATAGTATTACGTTATAACTTTTAACGTTATATAGCACATCAGTATAACGTATAACATTATATAGTATTACGTTATAACTTTTAACGTTATATAGCACATCAGTATAACGTGTGACGCTATACAGTATTACGTTATAACGTTTAACGTTATATAGTGTTACGATATAACGTATAACGTTATATAGTATTACGTTATAACTTTTAATGTTATATAGCACATCAGTAAAACGTATAACGTTATATAGTATTACGTTATAACTTTTAACGTTATATAGCACATCAGCAAAACGATTAACGTTATACAGTATTACGTTATAACTTTTAACGTTATCTAGCACATCAGTATAACGTATAACATTATATAGTATTACGTTATAACTTTTAATGTTATATAGCACATCAGTAAAACGTATAACGTTATATAGTATTACGTTATAACTTTTAACGTTATATAGCACATCAGTATAACGTATAACGTTATATAGTACTACGTTATAACGTTTATCGTCAAATAGCAGATCAGTATAACGTATAACGTTATATAGTACTACGTTATAACGTTTAACGTCATATAGCATATCAGTATAACGTATACCGTTATATAGCATATCAGCATAACGTATAGCGTTATATAGCACATCAGTATAACGTATAACGTTATATAGTATTACGTTATAACTTTTAACGTTATATAGCACATCAGTATAACGTATAACGTTATATAGTACTACGTTATAACGTTTATCGTCAAATAGCAGATCAGTATAACGTATAACGTTATATAGTACTACGTTATAACGTTTAACGTCATATAGCATATCAGTATAACGTATACCGATATATAGCATATCAGTATAACGTATAGCGTTATATAGCACATCAGTAAAACGTGTAACGCTATACAGTATTAAGTTATAACGTTTAACGTTATATAGTATTAGGTTATAACGATTATCGTTATATAGCATAACATTATATCGTATAACGTTATATGGTATTACGTTATAACGTATAACGTTATATAGTATTACGTTATAAAGTGATACAGCATATGAGTACAACGTATAACGTTACATAGCATATCAGTATAACGTATAACGTTATATAGTATAACGTTATAACTTTTAACGTTATATAGCACGTCAGTATAACGTGTAACGCTATATAGTACTATGTTATAACGTTTAACGTTATATAGTATTACGTTATAAAGACATATAGCATATGAGTATAACGTATAACGTTATATAGCATATCAGTATAACGTATAGCGTTATATAGCACATCAGTATAACGTGTAAAGCTATACAGTATTACGTTATAACGTTTAACGTTATATAGTATTACGTTATAACGTATAACGTTATATAGTATTACGTTATAACCTTTAACGTTATATAGCACGTCAGTATAACGTGTAACGCTATATAGTACTATGTTATAACGTTTAACGTTATATAGTATTACGTTATAAAGACATATAGCATATGAGTATAACGTATAGCGTTATATAGCACATCAGTATAACGTGTAACGCTACACAGTATTACGTTATAACGTTTAACGTTATATAGTATTAGGTTATAACGATTAACGTTATATAGCATAACATTATATCGTATAACGTTAAATGGTATTACGTTATAACGTATAACGTTATATAGTATTACGTTATAAAGTGATACAGCATATGAGTACAACGTATAACGTTACATAGCATATCAGTATAACGTATAACGTTATATAGTATTACGTTATAAGGTTTAACGTTATGTAGCATATCAGTATGACGTATAACGTTATATAGCATTACGTTATAACTTTTAACGTTATATAGCACGTCAGTATAACGTGTAACGCTATATAGTACTATGTTATAACGTTTAACGTTATATAGTATTACGTTATAACGTTTAACGTTATATAGCATATCAGTATAACGTATAACGTTATATAGTATTACGTTATAACGTATAACGTTATACAGAATTACGTTATATCGCTTAACGTTATATAGCATATCAGTATAACGTATAACGTTATATAGTACTACGTCATAACGTTTAACGTCATATAGCATATCAGTATAACGTATACCTTTATATAGCATATCAGTATAACGTATAGCGTTATATAGCACATCAGTATAACGTGTGACGCTATACAGTATTACGTTATAACGTTTAACGTTATATAGTATTACGATATAACGTATAACGTTATATAGTATTACGTTATAACGTTTAACGTTATATAGCACATCAGTATAACGTATAACGTTATATAGTATTTCGTTATAACATTTAATGTTATATAGTATTAGGTTATAACGATTAACGTTATATAGTATTACGATATAACGTATAACGTTATATAGTATTAGGTTATAACGTTTAACGTTATATAGCACATCAGTATAACGTATAACGTTATATAGCATATCAGTATAACGTATAGCGTTATATAGCACATCAGTATAACGTGTGACGCTATACAGTATTACGTTATAACGTTTAACGTTATATAGTATTACGATATAACGTATAACGTTATATAGTATTACGTTATAACGTTTAACGTTATATAGCACATCAGTATAACGTATAACGTTATATAGTATTTCGTTATAACATTTAATGTTATATAGTATTAGGTTATAACGATTAACGTTATATAGTATTACGATATAACGTATAACGTTATATAGTATTAGGTTATAACGTTTAACGTTATATAGCACATCAGTATAACGTATAACGTTATATAGCATATCAGTATAACGTATAGCGTTATATAGCACATCAGTATAACGTGTGACGCTATACAGTATTACGTTATAACGTTTAACGTTATATAGTGTTACGATATAACGTATAACGTTATATAGTATTACGTTATAACTTTTAATGTTATATAGCACATCAGTAAAACGTATAACGTTATATAGTATTACGTTATAACTTTTAACGTTATATAGCACATCAGCAAAACGATTAACGTTATACAGTATTACGTTATAACTTTTAACGTTATCTAGCACATCAGTATAACGTATAACATTATATAGTATTACGTTATAACTTTTAATGTTATATAGCACATCAGTAAAACGTATAACGTTATATAGTATTACGTTATAACTTTTAACGTTATATAGCACATCAGTATAACGTATAACGTTATACAGTATTACGTTATAACGCTTAAGGTTATATAACACATCAGTAAAACGTATAACGTTATATAGTATTACGTTATAACGATTAACGTCATATAGCACATCAGTATAACGTATAGCGTCATATAGTATTACGTTATAACGCTTAACGTTATATAGCACATCAGTAAAACGTATAACGTTATATAGTATTACGATATAACGCTTTACGTTATATAGCACATCAGTAAAACGTATAACGTTATATAGTATTACGTTATAACTTTTAACGTTATATAGCACATCAGTATAACGTATAACGTAATATAGTATTACGTTATGACTTTTAACGTTATATAGCACATCAGTATAACGTATAACGTTATATAGCTCACCAGTATAACGTATAACGTTATATAGTATTACGTTATAACTTTTAACGTTATATAGCACATCAGTATATCGCATAACGTAATATAGCATTACGTTATAACGCTTACCGTTAAATAGTATTACGATATAACTTTTAAAGGTATAAAGCAATTAAGTATAACGTATAACTTTCTATAGCATAACCTTATACCGTATAACGTTATGTAGTATTACGTTATAACCTTTAACGCTATATAGCGCATCCGTGAAACGTACAACGTTCTATAGCATTACGTTATAACTGTTAACGTTATATAGCACATCAGTAAAACGTATAACGTTATATAGTATTACGTTATAACGCTTTACGTTATATAGCGCATCAGTAAAGCGTATAACGTTATATAGTATTACGTTATAACGCGTAACGTTATATAGTATTACGTTATAACTTTTAACGTTGTATGGCACGTCAGTATAACGTATAACGTTATATAGTATTACGTTGTAACGCTTAACGTTCTATAGCACATCAGCAGAACGAATAACGTTATATAGTATTACGTCATAGCTCTTAACGTTATATAGCACATCAGTATAACGTATAACGTTATATAGTATTACGTTATGACGCTTAACGTTATATAGCACATCAGTAAAACGTATAACGTTATATAGTATTACGTTATAACGCTTAACGTTATATAGTATTACGTTATAACTTTTAACGTTATATAGTATTATGTTATAACGATTAACGTCATATAGCACATCAGTATAACGTATAGCGTCATATAGTATTACGTTATAACTTTTAACGTTATATAGTATTACGTTATAAAGGTCAACGATATATATAACACATCAGCAGAGCGTATAACGTTATATAGTATTACGTTATAACGCTTAACGTTATATAGCACATCAGTAAAACGTATAACGTTATATAGTATTACGTTATAACTTTTAACGTTATATAGTATTACGTTATAACGCTTTACGTTATATAGCAGATCAGTAAAACGTATAACGTTATATAGTATTACGTTATAACTTTTAAAGGTATAAAGCAATTAAGTATAACGTATAACTTTCTATAGCATAACCTTATACCGTATAACGTTATGTAGTATTACGTTATAACCTTTAACGCTATATAGCACATCCGTGAAACGTACAACGTTATATAGCATTACGTTGTAACTGTTAACGTTATATAGCACATCACTATAACGTATAACGTTATATAGTATTACGTTATAACGCTTTCCGTTATATAGCACATCAGTAAAACGTATAACGTTATATAGTATTACGTTATAACGCTTAACGTTATATAGTATTACGTTATAACTTTTAACGTTATATAGTATTATGTTATAACGATTAACGTCATATAGCACATCAGTATAACGTATAACGTTATATAGTATTACGTTATAACGCTTACCGTTAAATAGTATTACGATATAACTTTTAAAGGTATAAAGCAATTAAGTATAACGTATAACTTTCTATAGCATAACCTTATACCGTATAACGTTATGTAGTATTACGTTATAACCTTTAACGCTATATAGCGCATCCGTGAAACGTACAACGTTCTATAGCATTACGTTATAACTGTTAACGTTATATAGCACATCAGTATAACGTATAACGTTATATAGTATTACGTTATAACGCTTTCCGTTATATAGCACATCAGTAAAACGTATAACGTTATATAGTATTACGTTATAACGCTTTACGTTATATAGCGCATCAGTAAAGCGTATAACGTTATATAGTATTACGTTATAACGCGTAACGTTATATAGTATTACGTTATAACTTTTAACGTTGTATGGCACGTCAGTATAACGTATAACGTTATATAGTATTACGTTGTAACGCTTAACGTTCTATAGCACATCAGCAGAACGAATAACGTTATATAGTATTACGTCATAGCTCTTAACGTTATATAGCACATCAGTATAACGTATAACGTTATATAGTATTACGTTATAACTTTTCATGTTATATAGCACATCAGGAAAACGTATAACATTATACAGTATTACGTTATAACTTTTAACGATATAGGGCACATCAGTAAAACGTATAACGATATATAGCATTATGTTATAACTTTTAACGTTATATAGCACACCAGTATAACGTATAACGTTATATAGTATTACGTTTTAACGCTTAACGTTATATAGTATTACGTTATCACGCTTTACGTTATATAGCACATCAGTAAAACGTATAACGTTATATAGTATTACGTTATAACTTTTAACGTTATATAGTATTATGTTATAAGGATTAACGTCATATAGCACATCAGTATAACGTACAACGTTATATAGTATTACGTTATAACTTTTAACGTTATATATTATTATGACATAACGATTAACGTCATATAGCACATCAGTATAACGTATAACGATATAAAGCATTACGTTATAACTTTTAACGTTATATGGCACATCAGTAAAACGTATAACATTATATAGAATTACGTTATAACTTTTAACGTTATATAGCACATCAGTATAACGTATAACATTATGTAGTATTACGTTATAACTTTTAACGTTATATAGCACATCAGTATAACGTATAACGTTATATAGTATTACGTTATAACTTTTCATGTTATATAGCACATCAGGAAAACGTATAACATTATACAGTATTACGTTATAACTTTTAACGATATAGGGCACATCAGTAAAACGTATAACGATATATAGCATTATGTTATAACTTTTAACGTTATATAGCACACCAGTATAACGTATAACGTTATATAGTATTACGTTTTAACGCTTAACGTTATATAGTATTACGTTATCACGCTTTACGTTATATAGCACATCAGTAAAACGTATAACGTTATATAGTATTACGTTATAACTTTTAACGTTATATAGTATTATGTTATAAGGATTAACGTCATATAGCACATCAGTATAACGTACAACGTTATATAGTATTACGTTATAACTTTTAACGTTATATATTATTATGACATAACGATTAACGTCATATAGCACATCAGTATAACGTATGACATTATGTAGTATTACGTTATAACGCTTTACGTTATATAGCACATCAGTAAAGCGTATAACGTTATATAGTATTACGTTATAACTCTTTACGTTATGTAGCACATCAGTAAAACGTATAACGTTATATAGTATTACGTTATAACGCTTTACGTTATATAGCACATCAGTAAATCGTATAACGTTATATAGTATTACGTTATAACGCTTTACGTTATATAGCACATCAGTAAAGCGTATAACGTTATATAGTATTACGTTATAACTTTTAAAGTCATATAGCAGATCAGTATAACGTATAACGTTATATAGAGTTACGTTATAACTTTTAATGTTATATAGCACATCAGTATAACGTATAACGTTATATAGTATTACATTATAACTTTTAACGTTATATAGTATTATGTTATAAGGATTAACGTCATATAGCACATCAGTATAACGTACAACGTTATATAGTATTACGTTATAACTTTTAACGTTATATATTATTATGACATAACGATTAACGTCATATAACACATCAGTATAACGTATGACATTATGTAGTATTACGTTATAACGCTTTACGTTATATAGCACATCAGTAAAGCGTATAACGTTATATAGTATTACGTTATAACACTTTACGTTATGTAGCACATCAGTAAAACGTATAACGTTATATAGTATTACGTTATAACGCTTTACGTTATATAGCACATCAGTAAATCGTATAACGTTATATAGTATTACGTTATAACGCTTTACGTTATATAGCACATCGGTATAACGTATAACATTATATAGTATTACGTTGTAACGCTTTAAGTTATATAGCACATCAGTAAAACGTATAACGTTATATAGTATTACGCTATAACGCATAACGTTATATTGCACATCAGCAAAACGATTAACGTTATAGAGTATTACGTTATAACTTTTAACGTTATCTAGCACATCAGTATAACGTATAACATTATATAGTATTACGTTGTAACTTTTAACGTTATATAGCACATCAGTATATCATATAACGTTATATAGTATTACGTTATGACGCTAAACGTTATATAGTATTGCGTTATAACGCTTAACGTTATATAGTATTACGTTATAACATTTAACGTTATATAGTATTAGGTTATATCGATTAACGTTATATAGCACATCAGTATAACGTATAACGTTATATAGTATAACGCTATAACGCATAACGTTATATTGCACATCAGCAAAACGTATAACGTTATATAGTATTACGTTGTAACGCTTTACGTAATATAGCACATCAGTAAAACGTATAACGTTATATAGTATTACGCTATAACGCATAACGTTATATTGCACATCAGCAAAACGTATAACGTTATATAGTATTACGTTGTAACGCTTTACGTAATATAGCACATCAGTAAAACGTATAACGTTATATAGTATTACGCTATAACGCATAACGTTATATTGCACATCAGCAAAACGTATAACGCTATATAGTATTACGTTGTAACGCTTTACGTTATATAGCACATCAGTAAAACGTATAACGTTATATAGTATTACGTTATAACTTTTAAAGTCATATAGCACATCAGTATAACGTAGAACGTTATATAGTATTACGTTATAACGCTTAACGTTCTATAGCACATCAGCAAAACGTATAACGATATATAGTACTACGTTATAACGTTTAACGTCATATAGCATATCAGTATAACGTATACCGTTATATAGCATATCAGCATAACGTATACCGGTATATAGCACATCAGTATAACGTATAACGTTATATAGTATTACGTTATAACGCTTAACGTTATATAGCACATCAGGAAAACGTATAACGTTATATAGTATTACCTTATAACTTTTAACGTTATATAGCACATCAGTATAGCGTATAATATTATATAGCATATCAGTATAACGTATAGCGTTATATAGCACATCAGTATAACGTGTAACGCTATACAGTATTACGTTATAACGTTTAACGTTATATAGTAGTACGTTAAAACGTATAACGTTATATAGTATTACGTTATAACCTTTAACGTTATATAGCACTTCAGTATAACGTATAACGCTATATAGTACTATGTTATAACGTTTAACGTTATATAGTATTACGTTATAAAGACATATATCATATGAGTCTAACGTATAGCGTTATATAGCACATCAGTATAACGTGTAACGCTACACAGTATTACGTTATAACGTTTAACGTTATATAGTATTACGTTATAACGTACGACGTTATATAGTATTACGTTATAACGTTTAACGTTATATAGTATTTGGTTATAACGATTAACGTTATATAGCATAACATTATATCGTATACCGTTATATGGTATTACGTTATAACGTATAACGTTTTATAGTATTACGTTATAAAGTGATACAGCATATGAGTACAACGTATAACGTTACATAGCATATCAGTGTAACGTATAACGTTATATAGTATTACGTTATAAGGTTTAACGTTATGTAGCATATCAGTATGACGTATAACGTTATATAGCATTACGTTATAACTTTTAACGTTATATAGCACGTCAGTATAACGTGTAACGCTATATAGTACTACGTTATAACGTTTAACGTTATATAGTATTACGTTATAAAGGCATTTAGAATATGAGTATCACGTATAACGTTATATAGCGTATCAGAATAACGTTTAATGTTCAATGGCATATCAGTATAACGTATAACGTCAGAAGATTTAACGTTATATGGTACCACGTTATAACGTTCAACGTTATATAGCATATCAGTATAACGTATACCATTATACAACACATCAGTATAACGTGTAACATTATATAGTATTAGGTTATAACTTTTAACGTTACATACCACGTCAGTATAACGTGTAACGCTATATAGTATTACGTTATAACGTTTAACGTCATATAGTATTAGGTTATAACGATTAACGCTATATAGCATAACATTATATCGTATAACGTTATATAGTATTACGTTATAACGTATAACGTTATATAGTATTACGTTATAAAGTCATATAGCATATGAGTACAACGTATAACGTTACATAGCATATCAGTATAACGTTTAACGTTATATAGTATTACGATATAACGTATAACGTTATATAGCATTACGTTATAACGTTCAACGTTATATAGTACTACGTTATAACGTTTAACGTTATATAGTCCTTCAGTATAACGTATAACGTTATATAGTATTACGTTATAACGCTTAACGTTATATAGCACATACATAACGTGTAACGTTATATAGTATTACGCTATAACGCTTAACGTAGTATAGTATTAGGATATAACGTATAACGTTATATAGTATTACGTTATAACGCTTAACGTTATATAGCACATCAGTATAACGTATAACGTTATATAGTATTACGTTATAACGCTTAACGTTATAGAACACATCAGTATAACGTATACCGTTATATAACACATCAGTATAACGTGTAACGCTATACAGTGTTACGTTATAATGTTTAACGTTATATAATATTACGATATAACGTATAACGTTATATAGTATTACGTTATAACGCTTAACGTTATATAGTATTAGGATATAACGATTAACGTTATATAGCATAACATTATATCGTATAACGTTATATAGTATTACGTTATAACGCTTAACGTTATAGAGCACATCAGTATGACGTATAACATTATATAGTATTACGTTATAACTTTTAACGTTCTATAGCACATCAGGAAAGCGTATAACGTTATATAGTATTACGTTATAACTTTTAACGTTATAAAGCACATCAGTATAACGTATAACATTACATAGTATTACGTTATAACCTTTAACGTTATATAGCACATCACTATATCGTAAAACGTAATATAGTATAACGTTATAACGCTTAACGTTATATAGCACATCAGTATAACGTATAACGTTATATAGTATTACGTTATAACGCTTAACGTTATAGAACACATCAGTATAACGTGTAACGCTATACAGTGTTACGTTATAATGTTTAACGTTATATAATATTACGATATAACGTATAACGTTATATAGTATTACGTTATAACGCTTAACGTTATGTAGTATTACGTTAGTGCATTTAACGTTATATAGCACGTCAGTATAACGTATAACGATATAAAGCATTACGTTATAACTTTTAACGTTATATGGCACATCAGTAAAACGTATAACATTATATAGAATTACGTTATAACTTTTAGCGTTATATAGCACATCAGTATAACGTATAACATTATGTAGTATTACGTTATAACTTTTAACGTTATATAGCACATCAGTATAACGTATAACGTTATATAGTATTACGTTATAACTTTTCATGTTATATAGCACATCAGGAAAACGTATAACATTATACAGTATTACGTTATAACTTTTAACGTTATAGGGCACATCAGTAAAACGTATAACGATATATAGCATTATGTTATAACTTTTAACGTTATATAGCACACCAGTATAACGTATAACGTTATATAGTATTACGTTTTAACGCTTAACGTTATATAGTATTACGTTATACCGCTTAACGTTCTATAGCACATCAGCAAAACGTATAACATTATATAGTATTACATTATTACTTTTAACGTTATATAGCACATCACTATAACGTATAAGATTATATAGGATTACGTTATAACTTTGAACGTTATATAGCACATCAGTGTATCGTATAACGTTATATAGTATTACCTTATAACGCTTAACGTTCTATAGCACATCAGCAAAACGTATAACATTATATAGGATTACGTTATAACTTTTAACGTTATATAGCACATGAGTATAACGTATAACGTTATATTGTATTACGTTATAACTTTTAGCGTTATATAGTACATCAGCAAAACGTGTAACGTTATATAGTATTACGTTATAACTTTTAACGTTATATAGTATTAGGTTATAACGGTTAACGTTATATAGCACATCAGCAAAGCGTATAACGTTATATAGTATTACGTTATAACTTTTACCGTTATATAGCACATCAGTGTAACGTATTACATTATGTAGTATTACGTTATAACTTTTAATGTTATATAGCATATCGGTATAACGTATAACATTATATAGAATTACGTCATAACTTTTAACGTTATATAGAACATCAGTATATCGTATAACGTAATATAGTATTACGTTATAACGCTTAACGTTATATAGTATTACGTTAGTACTTTTAACGTTATATGGCACGTCAGTATAACGTATAACGATATATAGTATTACGTTATACCTTCTAGCGTTATATAGCACATCAGCAAACCGTATAACGTTATATAGTATTACGTTATAACTTTTAACGTTACATAGTATTAGGTTATAACGATTAACGTCATATAGCACATCAGTATAACGTATAACGTAATACAGTATTACGTTATAACGCTTAACGTTAAATAGTATTACGTTATAACTTTTAAAGGCATAAAGCACTTAAGTATAACGTATAACTTTCTATAGCATAACCTTATACCGTATAACGTTATGTTTTATTACGTTATAACCTTTAACGCTATATAGCACATCAGTATAACGTACAATGTTATATAGTATTACGTTATACCTTTTAACGTTATATAGCACATCAGTACAACGTATAACATTATATAGAATTACGTTATAACGTTCAACGTTATATAGTACTACGTTATAACGTTTAACGACATATAGCATATCAGTATAACGTATACCGGTATATAGCATATCATTATAACGTGTACCGTTATATAGAACATCAGTATAACGTGTAACGCTATACAGTACTACGTTATAACGTTTAACGTTATATAGTATTAGGTTATAACGCTTAACGTTATATAGGACATCAGCAAAACGTATAACGTTATTTAGTATTACGTTATAACTTTTGACGTTATATAGCGTATCAGTATAACGTGTAACGCTATACAGTATTACGTTATAACGTATAACGTTATATAGTATTACGTTATAACTTTTAACGTTATATAGCCCTTCAGTATAACGTATAACGTTATATAGTATTACGTTATAACGCTTAACGTTATATAGCACATACATAACGTGTAACGTTATATAGTATTACGCTATAACGCTTAACGTAGTATAGTATTAGGATATAACGTATAACGTTATATAGTATTACGTTATAACGCTTAACGTTATATAGCACATCAGTATAATGTATAACGTTATATAATATTACGTTATAACGCTTAACGTTATAGAGCACATCAGTATAACGTATACCGTTATATAACACATCAGTATAACGTGTAACGCTATACAGTGTTTCGTTATAATGTTTAACGTTATATAATATTACGATATAACGTATAACGTTATATAGTATTACGTTATAACGCTTAACGTTCTATAGTATTAGGATATAACGAATAACGTTATATAGCATAACATTACATCGTATAACGTTATATAGTATTACGTTACAACGTATAACGTTATATAGTATTACGTTATAACGTATAACGTTATATAGTATTACGTTATCACCTTTAACGTTATATAGCAGATCAGTATAACGTATAACGTTATATAGTATTGCGTTATAACGCTTAACGTTCTATAGCACATCAGCAAAACGATTAACGTAATATATTATTACGTTATAACTTTTAACGTTATCTAGCACATCAGTATAACGTATAACATTATATAGGATTACGTTATAACTTTGAACGTTATATAGCACATCAGTGTATCGTATAACGTTATATAGTATTACCTTATAACGCTTAACGTTCTATAGCACATCAGCAAAACGTATAACATTATATAGGATTACGTTATAACTTTTAACGTTATATAGCACATGAGTATAACGTATAACGTTATATTGTATTACGTTATAACTTTTAGCGTTATATAGTACATCAGCAAAACGTGTAACGTTATATAGTATTACGTTATAACTTTTAACGTTATATAGTATTAGGTTATAACGGTTAACGTTATATAGCACATCAGCAAAGCGTATAACGTTATATAGTATTACGTTATAACTTTTACCGTTATATAGCACATCAGTGTAACGTATTACATTATGTAGTATTACGTTATAACTTTTAATGTTATATAGCATATCGGTATAACGTATAACATTATATAGAATTACGTCATAACTTTTAACGTTATATAGCACATCAGTATAACGTACAATGTTATATAGTATTACGTTATACCTTTTAACGTTATATAGCACATCAGTACAACGTATAACATTATATAGAATTACGTTATAACTTTTAACGTTATATAGTATTAGGTTATAACGATTAACGTTATATAGCACATCAGCAAAACGTATAACGTTATATAGTAGTACGTTATAAAGTCATATAGCATATGAGTACAACGTATAACGTTACATAGCATATCAGTATAACGTTTAACGTTATATAGTATTACGATATAACGTATAACGTTATATAGCATTACGTTATAACGTTCAACGTTATATAGTACTACGTTATAACGTTTAACGACATATAGCATATCAGTATAACGTATACCGGTATATAGCATATCATTATAACGTGTACCGTTATATAGAACATCAGTATAACGTGTAACGCTATACAGTACTACGTTATAACGTTTAACGTTATATAGTATTAGGTTATAACGCTTAACGTTATATAGGACATCAGCAAAACGTATAACGTTATTTAGTATTACGTTATAACTTTTAACGTTATATAGCGTATCAGTATAACGTGTAACGCTATACAGTATTACGTTATAACGTATAACGTTATATAGTATTACGTTATAACTTTTAACGTTATATAGCCCTTCAGTATAACGTATAACGTTATATAGTATTACGTTATAACGCTTAACGTTATATAGCACATACATAACGTGTAACGTTATATAGTATTACGCTATAACGCTTAACGTAGTATAGTATTAGGATATAACGTATAACGTTATATAGTATTACGTTATAACTTTTAACGTTATATAGCCCTTCAGTATAACGTATAACGTTATATAGTATTACGTTATAACGCTTAACGTTATATAGCACATACATAACGTGTAACGTTATATAGTATTACGCTATAACGCTTAACGTAGTATAGTATTAGGATATAACGTATAACGTTATATAGTATTACGTTATAACGCTTAACGTTATATAGCACATCAGTATAATGTATAACGTTATATAGTATTACGTTATAACGCTTAACGTTATAGAGCACATCAGTATAACGTATACCGTTATATAACACATCAGTATAACGTGTAACGCTATACAGTGTTTCGTTATAATGTTTAACGTTATATAATATTACGATATAACGTATAACGTTATATAGTATTACGTTATAACGCTTAACGTTATATAGTATTAGGATATAACGAATAACGTTATATAGCATAACATTACATCGTATAACGTTATATAGTATTACGTTACAACGTATAACGTTATATAGTATTACGTTATAACGTATAACGTTATATAGTATTACGTTATCACCTTTAACGTTATATAGCAGATCAGTATAACGTATAACGTTATATAGTATTGCGTTATAACGCTTAACGTTCTATAGCACATCAGCAAAACGATTAACGTTATATATTATTACGTTATAACTTTTAACGTTATCTAGCACATCAGTATAACGTATAACACTATATAGTATTACGTTATAACTTTTAACGTTATATAGCACATCAGTATATCGTATAACGTTCTATAGTATTACGTTATAACGTATAACGTTATATGGTATTACGTTATAACCTGTAACGATATATAGCACGGCAGTATAACGTGTAATGCTATACAGTACTATTTTTTAACGTTTAACGTTATATACTATTACGTTATAAAGACATATAGCACATGAGTATAATGTATAACGTTATATAGCTTATCAGTATAACGTTTAACGACACATAGCATATCAGTATAACGTATACCGGTATATAGCATATCATTATAACGTGTACCGTTATATAGAACATCAGTATAACGTGTAACGCTATACAGTATTACGTTATAACGTTTAACGTTATATAGTATTAGGTTATAACGCTTAACGTTATATAGCACATCAGCAAAACGTATAACGTTATATAGTATTACGTTATAACTTTTAACGTTATATAGTATTACGTTATAACGTATAACGTTATATAGCACATACATAACGTGTAACGTTATATAGTATTACGCTATAACGCTTAACGTAGTATAGTATTAGGATATAACGTATAACGTTATATAGTATTACGTTATAACGCTTAACGTTATATAGCACATACATAACGT
The DNA here is from genome assembly GCA_911622165.2 of Bombus sylvestris. Lineage (NCBI taxonomy): Eukaryota > Metazoa > Arthropoda > Insecta > Hymenoptera > Apidae > Bombus > Bombus sylvestris. Next base: position 3,562,304 of record OU443162.1, on the reverse strand, counting down.
GTAACGTTATATAGTATTACGCTATAACGCTTAACGTAGTATAGTATTAGGATATAACGTATAACGTTATATAGTATTACGTTATAACGCTTTACGTTATATAGCACAACAGTAAAACGTCTAACGTTATATAGTATTACGCTATAACGCATAACGTTATATTGCACATCAGTATAACGTATAACGTTATATAGTATTACGTTATAACTTTTAACGTTATATAGCACATCAGTATATCGTATAGCGTTATATAGCACATCAGTATAACGTGTAACGCTATACAGTATTACGTTATAACGTTTAACGTTATATAGTATTACGATATATCGTATAACGTTATATAGTATTACGTTATAACGTTTAACGTTATATAGTATTACGTTATCACCTTTAACGTTATACAGCAGATCAGTATAACGTATAACGTTATATAGTATTGCGTTATAACGCTTAACGTTCTATAGCACATCAGCAAAACGATTAACGTTATATAGTATTACGTTATAACTTTTAACGTTATCTAGCACATCAGTATAACGTATAACATTATATAGTATTACGTTATAACTTTTAACGTTATATAGCACATCAGTATATCGTATAACGTTCTATAGTATTACGTTATAACTTATAACGTTATATGGTATTACGTTATAACTTGTAACGATATATAGCACGTCAGTATAACGTGTAATGCTATACAGTACTATTTTTTAACGTTTAACGTTATATACTATTACGTTATAAAGACATATAGCACATGAGTATAATGTATAACGTTATATAGCTTATCAGTATAACGTTTAACGACACATAGCATATCAGTATAACGTATACCGGCATATAGCATATCATTATAACGTGTACCGTTATATAGAACATCAGTATAACGTGTAACGCTATACAGTATTACGTTATAACGTTTAACGTTATATAGTATTAGGTTATAACGCTTAACGTTATATAGCACATCAGCAAAACGTATAACGTTATATAGTATTACGTTATAACTTTTAACGTTATATAGTATTACGTTATAACGTATAACGTTATATAGTATTACGTTATAACTTTGAACGTTATATAGCCCATCAGTATAACGTATAACATTATATAGTATTACGTTATAACGCTTAACGTTATATAGCACATACATAACGTGTAACGTTATATAGTATTACGCTATAACGCTTAACGTAGTATAGTATTAGGATATAACGTATAACGTTATATAATATTACGTTATAAGGCTTAACGTTATATAGCACGTCAGTATAAAGTATAACGTTATATAGTATTACGTTATAACGCTTAACGTTATAGAGCACATCAGTAAAACGTATAACGATGTATAGTATTACGATATAACTTATAACGTTATATAGCACATCAGTATAACGTATAACGTTATATAGTACTACGTTATAATGTTTAACGTCATATAGCTTATCAGTATAACGTATACCGTTATATAGCTATCCAGTATAACGTATAGCGTTATATAGCACATCAGTAAAACGTGTAACGCTATACAGTATTACGTTATAACTTTTAACGTTATATAGCACATCAGCAAAACGTATAACGTTATATGGTATTACGTTATAACTTTTAACGATATATAGCACGTCAGTATAACGTGTAGTGCTATATAGTATTACGTTAGAACGCTTAACGTTATATAGCAGATCAGTATAACGTATAACGTTATATAGTACTACGTTATAACGTTTAACGGCATATAGCATATCAGTATAACGTATACCGATATATAGCACATCAGTATAACGTGTGACGCTATACAGTATTACGTTATAACGTTTAACGTTATATAGTATTACGATATAACGTATAACGTTATATAGTATTACGTTATAACGTTTAACGTTATATAGCACATCAGTATAACGTATAACGTTATATAGAATTACGTTATAACACTTAACGTTATGCAGCACATCAGCAAAACGTATAACGTTATATAGTATTACGTTATAACGTTTAACGTTATATAGTATTACGATATAGCGTGTAACGTTATATAGTATTACGATATAACGTATAACGTTATATAGTATTACGTTATAACGTTTAACGCTATATGGCACATCAGTATAACGTATAACGTTATATAGTACTACCTTATAACGTTTAACGTCATATAGCATATCAGTATAACGTATACCGTTATATAGCATATCAGTATAACGTATAGCGTTATATAGCACATCAGTATAACGTGTGACGCTATACAGTATTACGTTATAACTTTTAACGTTATATACTACTACGATATAACGTATAACGTTATATAGTATTACGTTATAACGTTTAACGTTATATAGCACATCAGTATAACGCGTGACGCTATACAGTATTACGTTATAACGTTTAACGTTATATAGCACATCAGTAAAACGTATAACGTTATATAGTATTACGTTATAACTTTTAACGTTATATAGCACATCAGTATAACGTATAACATTATATAGTACTACGTTATAACGTTTATCGTCAAATAGCAGATCAGTATAACGTATAACGTTATATAGTACTACGTTATAACGTTTAACGTTATATAGTATTACGATATAACGTATAACGTTATATAGTATTGCGTTATAACGCTTAAAGTTATATAGTATTACGTTATAACAGTTAGCGTTATATAGTGTTAGGTTATATCGATTAACGTTATATAGCACATCAGTATAACGTATAACGTTATATAGTACTACGTTATAACGTTTAACGTTATATAGTATTACGATATAACGTATAACGTTATATAGTATTGCGTTATAACGCTTAAAGTTATATAGTATTACGTTATAACAGTTAACGTTATATAGTGTTAGGTTATATCGATTAACGTTATATAGCATATCAGTATAACGTATAACGTTATATAGTACTACGTTATAACGTTTAACGTCATATGGCATATCAGTATAACGTATACCGTTATATAGCATATCAGTATAACGTATAGCGTTATATAGCACATCAGTATAACGTGTGACGCTATACAGTATTACGTTATAACGTTTAACGTTCTATAGTATTACGATATAACGTATAACGTTATATAGTATTACGTTATAACGTTTAACGTTATATAGCACATCAGTATAACGTATAACGTTATATAGTATTACGTTATAACTTTTAACGTTATATAGCACATCAGTATAACGTATAACATTATATAGTACTACGTTATAACGTTTATCGTCAAATAGCAGATCAGTATAACGTATAACGTTATATAGTACTACGTTATAACGTTTAACGTCATATAGCATATCAGTATAACGTATACCGTTATATAGCATATCAGCATAACGTATAGCGTTATATAGCACATCAGTATATCGTATAACGTTATATAGTATTACGTTATAACGATTAACGTTATATAGCACATCAGGAAAACGTATAACGTTATATAGTATTACGTTATAACTTTTGACGTTATATAGCACATCAGTATAGCGTATTACATTATATAGTATTTCGTTATAACATTTAACGTTATAGAGTGTTAGGACGTATCGATTAACGTTATGTAGCATCTCAGTATAACGTATAACGTTATATAGTACTACGTAATAACGTTTAACGTCATATAGCATATCAGTATAACGTATACCGATATATAGCATATCAGTATAACGTATAGCGTTATATAGCACATCAGTAAAACGTGTAACGCTATACAGTATTACGTTATAACGTTTAACGTTATATAGTATTAGGTTATAACGATTATCGTTATATAGCATAACATTATATCGTATAACGTTATATGGTATTACGTTATAACGTATAACGTTATACAGTATTACGTTATAAAGTGATACAGCATATGAGTACAACGTATAACGTTACACAGCATATCAGTATAACGTATAACGTTATATAGTATTACGTTATAACTTTTAACGTTATATAGCACGTCAGTATAACGTGTAACGCTATATAGTACTATGTTATAACGTTTAACGTTATATAGTATTACGTTATAAAGACATATAGCATATGAGTATAACGTATAGCGTTATATAGCACATCAGTATAACGTGTAACGCTACACAGTATTACGTTATAACGTTTAACGTTATATAGTATTAGGTTATAACGATTAACGTTATATAGCATAACATTATATCGTATAACGTTATATGGTATTACGTTATAACGTATAACGTTATATAGTATTACGTTATAAAGTGATACAGCATATGAGTACAACGTATAACGTTACATAGCATATCAGTATAACGTATAACGTTATATAGTATTACGTTATAATGTTTAACGTTATGTAGCATATCAGTATAACGTATAACGTTATATAGTACTACGTCATAACGTTTAACGTCATATAGCATATCAGTATAACGTATACCGTTATATAGCATATCAGTATAACGTATAGCGTTATATAGAATTACGTTATAACGCTTAACGTTATACAGCACATCAGCAAAACGTATAACGTTATATAGTATTACATTATAACGTTTAACGTTATATAGTATTACGATATAACGTATAACGTTATATAGTACTACGATATAACGTATAACGTTATATAGTATTACGTTATAACGTTTATCGTTATATGGCACATCAGTATAACGTATAACGTTATATAGTACTACGTTATAACGTTTAACGTCATATAGCATATCAGTATAACGTATACCGTTATATAGCATATCAGTATAACGTATAGCGTTATATAGCACATCAGTATAACGTGTGACGCTATACAGTATTACGTTATAACGTTTAACGTTATATAGTATTACGATATAACGTATAACGTTATATAGTATTACGTTATAACGTTTAACGTTATATAGCACATCAGTATAACGTATAACGTTATATAGTATTTCGTTATAACATTTAATGTTATATAGTATTAGGTTATAACGATTAACGTTATATAGTATTACGTTATAACTTTTAACGTTATATAGTATTATGCTATAACGGTTAACGTCATATAGCACATCAGTATAACGTATAACGTTATATAGCATATCAGTATAACGTATAGCGTTATATAGCACATCAGTATAACGTGTGACGCTATACAGTATTACGTTATAACGTTTAACGTTATATAGTATTACGATATAACGTATAACGTTATATAGTATTACGTTATAACGTTTAACGTTATATAGCACATCAGTATAACGTATAACGTTATATAGTATTTCGTTATAACATTTAATGTTATATAGTATTAGGTTATAACGATTAACGTTATATAGTATTAGGTTATAACGTATAACGTTATACCGAATTACGTTATAACGCTTAACGTTATATAGCATATCAGTATAACGTATAACGTTATATAGTACTACGTTATAACGTTTAACGTCATATAGCATATCAGTATAACGCATACCGTTATATAGCATATCAGTATAACGTATAGCGTTATATAGCACATCAGTATAACGTGTGACGCTATACAGTATTACGTTATAACGTTTAACGTTATATAGTATTACGATATAACGTATAACGTTATATAGTATTACGTTATAACGTTTAACGTTATATAGCACATCAGTATAACGTATAACGTTATACAGTATTTCGTTATAACTTTTAATGTTATATAGTATTAGGTTATAACGATTATCGTTATATAGTATTAGGTTATAACGTTTAACGTTATATAGCACATCAGTATAACGTATAACGTTATATAGAATTACGTTATAACGCTTAACGTTATACAGCACATCAGCAAAACGTATAACGTTATATAGTATTACGTTATAACGTTTAACGTCATATAGTATTACGATATAACGTGTAACGTTATATAGTATTACGATATAACGTATAACGTTATATAGTATTACGTTATAACGTTTAACGTTATATGGCACATCAGTATATCGTATAACGTTATATAGTACTACGTTATAACGTTTAACGTTATATAGCACATCAGTATAACGTATAACGTTATATAGCACATCAGTATAACGTGTGACGCTATACAGTATTACGTTATAACGTTTAACGTTATATAGTATTACGATATAACGTATAACGTTATATAGTATTACGTTATAACGTTTAACGTTATATAGTATTACGTTATAACGTTTAACGTTATATAGCATATCAGTATAACGTATAGCGTTATATAGCACATCAGTATAACGTGTGACGCTATACAGTATTACGTTATAACGTTTAACGTTATATAGTATTACGATATAACGTATAACGTTATATAGTATTAGGTTATAACGTTTAACGTTATATAGCACATCAGTATAACGAATAACGTTATATAGAATTACGTTATAACGCTTAACGTTATACAGCACATCAGCAAAACGTATAACGTTATATAGTATTACGTTATAACGTTTAACGTTATATAGTATTACGATATAACGCATAACGTTATATAGTATTGCGTTATAACGCTTAACGTTATATAGTATTACGTTATAACAGTTAACGTTATATAGTGTTAGGTTATATCGATTAACGTTATATAGCACATCAGTATAACGTGTGACGTTATACAGTATTTCGTTATAACTTTTAATGTTATATAGTATTAGGTTATAACGATTATCGTTATATAGTATTAGGTTATAACGTTTAACGTTATATAGCACATCAATATAACGTATAACGTTATATAGAATTACGTTATAAATCTTAACGTTATACAGCACATCAGCAAAACGTATAACGTTATATAGTATTACGTTATAACGTTTAACGTCATATAGTATTACGATATAACGTGTAACGTTATATAGTATTACGATATAACGTATAACGTTATATAGTATTACGTTATAACGTTTAACGTTATATGGCACATCAGTATAACGTATAACGTTATATAGTACTACGTTATAACGTTTAACGTCATATAGCATATCAGTATAACGTATACCGTTATATAGCATATCAGTATAACGTATAGCGTTATATAGCACATCAGTATAACGTGTGACGCTATACAGTATTACGTTATAACGTTTAACGTTATATAGTATTACGATATAACGTATAACGTTATATAGTATTACGTTATAACGTTTAACGTTATATAGCACATCAGTATAACGTATAACGTTATATAGTATTTCGTTATAACTTTTAATGTTATATAGTATTAGGTTATAACGATTAACGTTATATAGTATTACGATATAACGTATAACGTTATATAGTATTACGTTATAACGTTTAACGTTATATAACACATCAGTATAACGTATAACGTTATATAGCATATCAGTATAACGTATAGCGTTATATAGCACATCAGTATAACGTGTGACGCTATACAGTATTACGTTATAACGTTTAACGTTATATAGTATTACGATATAACGTATAACGTTATATAGTATTACGTTATAACGTTTAACGTTATATAGCACATCAGTATAACGTATAACGTTATATAGTATTTCGTTATAACATTTAATGTTATATAGTATTAGGTTATAACGATTAACGTTATATAGTATTAGGTTATAACGTATAACGTTATACAGAATTACGTTATAACGCTTAACGTTATAGAGCATATCAGTATAACGTATAACGTTATATAGTACTACGTTATAACGTTTAACGTCATATAGCATATCAGTATAACGCATACCGTTATATAGCATATCAGTATAACGTATAGCGTTATATAGCACATCAGTATAACGTGTGACGCTATACAGTATTACGTTATAACGTTTAACGTTATATAGTATTACGATATAACGTATAACGTTATATAGTATTACGTTATAACGTTTAACGTTATATAGTATTACGATATAACGTATAACGTTATATAGTTTTGCGTTATAACGCTTAACGTTATATAGTATTACGTTATAACAGTCAACGTTATATAGTGTTAGGTTATATCGATTAACGTAATACAGCATATCAGTATAACGTATAACGTTATATAGTACTACGTTATAACCTTTAACGTCATATAGCATATCAGTATAACGTATACCGTTATATACCATATCAGTATAACGTATAGCGTTATATAGCACATCAGTATAACGTGTGACGCTATACAGTATTACGTTATAACGTTTAACGTTATATAGTATTACGATATAACGTATAACGTTATATAGTATTACGTTGTAACGTTTAACGTTATATAGTATTACGATATAACGTATAACGTTATATAGTTTTGCGTTATAACGCTTAACGTTATATAGTATTACGTTATAACAGTCAACGTTATATAGTGTTAGGTTATATCGATTAACGTAATACAGCATATCAGTATAACGTATAACGTTATATAGTACTACGTTATAACCTTTAACGTCATATAGCATATCAGTATAACGTATACCGTTATATACCATATCAGTATAACGTATAGCGTTATATAGCACATCAGTATAACGTGTGACGCTATACAGTATTACGTTATAACGTTTAACGTTATATAGTATTAGGTTATAACGATTAACGTTATATAGCATAACATTATATCGTATAACGTTATATGGTATTACGTTATAACGTATAACGTTATATAGTATTACGTTATAAAGTGATACAGCATATGAGTACAACGTATAACGTTACATAGCATATCAGTATAACGTATAACGTTATATAGTATTACGTTATAATGTTTAACGTTATGTAGCATATCAGTATAACGTATAACGTTATATAGTACTACGTCATAACGTTTAACGTCATATAGCATATCAGTATAACGTATACCGTTATATAGCATATCAGTATAACGTATAGCGTTATATAGAATTACGTTATAACGCTTAACGTTATACAGCACATCAGCAAAACGTATAACGTTATATAGTATTACATTATAACGTTTAACGTTATATAGTATTACGATATAACGTATAACGTTATATAGTACTACGATATAACGTATAACGTTATATAGTATTACGTTATAACGTTTATCGTTATATGGCACATCAGTATAACGTATAACGTTATATAGTACTACGTTATAACGTTTAACGTCATATAGCATATCAGTATAACGTATACCGTTATATAGCATATCAGTATAACGTATAGCGTTATATAGCACATCAGTATAACGTGTGACGCTATACAGTATTACGTTATAACGTTATACGTTATATCGTAATACTATATAACGTTAAACGTTATATAGTATTACGTTATAACGTTTAACGTTATATAGCACATCAGTATAACGTATAACGTTATATAGTATTTCGTTATAACATTTAATGTTATATAGTATTAGGTTATAACGATTAACGTTATATAGTATTACGATATAACGTATAACGTTATATAGTATTAGGTTATAACGTTTAACGTTATATAGCACATCAGTATAACGTATAACGTTATATAGCATATCAGTATAACGTATAGCGTTATATAGCACATCAGTATAACGTGTGACGCTATACAGTATTACGTTATAACGTTTAACGTTATATAGTATTACGATATAACGTATAACGTTATATAGTATTACGTTATAACGTTTAACGTTATATAGCACATCAGTATAACGTATAACGTTATATAGTATTTCGTTATAACATTTAATGTTATATAGTATTAGGTTATAACGATTAACGTTATATAGTATTAGGTTATAACGTATAACGTTATACCGAATTACGTTATAACGCTTAACGTTATATAGCATATCAGTATAACGTATAACGTTATATAGTACTACGTTATAACGTTTAACGTCATATAGCATATCAGTATAACGCATACCGTTATATAGCATATCAGTATAACGTATAGCGTTATATAGCACATCAGTATAACGTGTGACGCTATACAGTATTACGTTATAACGTTTAACGTTATATAGTATTACGATATAACGTATAACGTTATATAGTATTACGTTATAACGTTTAACGTTATATAGCACATCAGTATAACGTATAACGTTATACAGTATTTCGTTATAACTTTTAATGTTATATAGTATTAGGTTATAACGATTATCGTTATATAGTATTAGGTTATAACGTTTAACGTTATATAGCACATCAGTATAACGTATAACGTTATATAGAATTACGTTATAACGCTTAACGTTATACAGCACATCAGCAAAACGTATAACGTTATATAGTATTACGTTATAACGTTTAACGTCATATAGTATTACGATATAACGTGTAACGTTATATAGTATTACGATATAACGTATAACGTTATATAGTATTACGTTATAACGTTTAACGTTATATGGCACATCAGTATATCGTATAACGTTATATAGTACTACGTTATAACGTTTAACGTTATATAGCACATCAGTATAACGTATAACGTTATATAGCACATCAGTATAACGTGTGACGCTATACAGTATTACGTTATAACGTTTAACGTTATATAGTATTACGATATAACGTATAACGTTATATAGTATTACGTTATAACGTTTAACGTTATATAGTATTACGTTATAACGTTTAACGTTATATAGCATATCAGTATAACGTATAGCGTTATATAGCACATCAGTATAACGTGTGACGCTATACAGTATTACGTTATAACGTTTAACGTTATATAGTATTACGATATAACGTATAACGTTATATAGTATTAGGTTATAACGTTTAACGTTATATAGCACATCAGTATAACGAATAACGTTATATAGAATTACGTTATAACGCTTAACGTTATACAGCACATCAGCAAAACGTATAACGTTATATAGTATTACGTTATAACGTTTAACGTTATATAGTATTACGATATAACGCATAACGTTATATAGTATTGCGTTATAACGCTTAACGTTATATAGTATTACGTTATAACAGTTAACGTTATATAGTGTTAGGTTATATCGATTAACGTTATATAGCACATCAGTATAACGTGTGACGTTATACAGTATTTCGTTATAACTTTTAATGTTATATAGTATTAGGTTATAACGATTATCGTTATATAGTATTAGGTTATAACGTTTAACGTTATATAGCACATCAATATAACGTATAACGTTATATAGAATTACGTTATAACGCTTAACGTTATACAGCACATCAGCAAAACGTATAACGTTATATAGTATTACGTTATAACGTTTAACGTCATATAGTATTACGATATAACGTGTAACGTTATATAGTATTACGATATAACGTATAACGTTATATAGTATTACGTTATAACGTTTAACGTTATATGGCACATCAGTATAACGTATAACGTTATATAGTACTACGTTATAACGTTTAACGTCATATAGCATATCAGTATAACGTATACCGTTATATAGCATATCAGTATAACGTATAGCGTTATATAGCACATCAGTATAACGTGTGACGCTATACAGTATTACGTTATAACGTTTAACGTTATATAGTATTACGATATAACGTATAACGTTATATAGTATTACGTTATAACGTTTAACGTTATATAGCACATCAGTATAACGTATAACGTTATATAGTATTTCGTTATAACTTTTAATGTTATATAGTATTAGGTTATAACGATTAACGTTATATAGTATTACGATATAACGTATAACGTTATATAGTATTACGTTATAACGTTTAACGTTATATAACACATCAGTATAACGTATAACGTTATATAGCATATCAGTATAACGTATAGCGTTATATAGCACATCAGTATAACGTGTGACGCTATACAGTATTACGTTATAACGTTTAACGTTATATAGTATTACGATATAACGTATAACGTTATATAGTATTACGTTATAACGTTTAACGTTATATAGCACATCAGTATAACGTATAACGTTATATAGTATTTCGTTATAACATTTAATGTTATATAGTATTAGGTTATAACGATTAACGTTATATAGTATTAGGTTATAACGTATAACGTTATACAGAATTACGTTATAACGCTTAACGTTATAGAGCATATCAGTATAACGTATAACGTTATATAGTACTACGTTATAACGTTTAACGTCATATAGCATATCAGTATAACGCATACCGTTATATAGCATATCAGTATAACGTATAGCGTTATATAGCACATCAGTATAACGTGTGACGCTATACAGTATTACGTTATAACGTTTAACGTTATATAGTATTACGATATAACGTATAACGTTATATAGTATTACGTTATAACGTTTAACGTTATATAGTATTACGATATAACGTATAACGTTATATAGTTTTGCGTTATAACGCTTAACGTTATATAGTATTACGTTATAACAGTCAACGTTATATAGTGTTAGGTTATATCGATTAACGTAATACAGCATATCAGTATAACGTATAACGTTATATAGTACTACGTTATAACCTTTAACGTCATATAGCATATCAGTATAACGTATACCGTTATATACCATATCAGTATAACGTATAGCGTTATATAGCACATCAGTATAACGTGTGACGCTATACAGTATTACGTTATAACGTTTAACGTTATATAGTATTACGATATAACGTATAACGTTATATAGTATTACGTTGTAACGTTTAACGTTATATAGTATTACGATATAACGTATAACGTTATATAGTTTTGCGTTATAACGCTTAACGTTATATAGTATTACGTTATAACAGTCAACGTTATATAGTGTTAGGTTATATCGATTAACGTAATACAGCATATCAGTATAACGTATAACGTTATATAGTACTACGTTATAACCTTTAACGTCATATAGCATATCAGTATAACGTATACCGTTATATACCATATCAGTATAACGTATAGCGTTATATAGCACATCAGTATAACGTGTGACGCTATACAGTATTACGTTATAACGTTTAACGTTATATAGTATTACGTTATAACGTTTAACGTTATATAGCACATCAGTATAACGTATAACGTTATATAGTATTTCGTTATAACTTTTAATGTTATATAGTATTAGGTTATAACGATTAACGTTATATAGTATTAGGTTATAACGTTTAACGTTATATAGTATTACGATATAACGTATAACGTTCTATAGTATTACGTTATAACTTTTAATGTTATATAGCACATCAGTAAAACGTATAACGTTATATAGTATTACGTTATAACTTTTAACGTTATATAGCACATCAGCAAAACGATTAACGTTATACAGTATTACGTTATAACTTTTAACGTTATCTAGCATATCAGTATAACGTATAACATTATATAGTATTACGTTATAACTTTTAACGTTATATAGCACATCAGTATAACGTATAACATTATATAGTATTACGTTATAACTTTTAACGTTATATAGCACATCAGTATAACGTGCAACGCTATACAGTATTACGTTATAACGTTTCATGTTATATAGTGTTACGATATAACGTATAACGTTATATAGTATTACGTTATAACTTTTAATGTTATATAGCACATCAGTAAAACGTATAACGTTATATAGTATTACGTTATAACTTTTAACGTTATATAGCACATCAGCAAAACGATTAACGTTATACAGTATTACGTTATAACTTTTAACGTTATCTAGCACATCAGTATAACGTATAACATTATATAGTATTACGTTATAACTTTTAATGTTATATAGCACATCAGTAAAACGTATAACGTTATATAGTATTACGTTATAACTTTTAACGTTATATAGCACATCAGTATAACGTATAACGTTATATAGTACTACGTTATAACGTTTATCGTCAAATAGCAGATCAGTATAACGTATAACGTTATATAGTACTACGTTATAACGTTTAACGTCATATAGCATATCAGTATAACGTATACCGTTATATAGCATATCAGCATAACGTATAGCGTTATATAGCACATCAGTATAACGTATAACGTTATATAGTATTACGTTATAACTTTTAACGTTATATAGCACATCAGTATAACGTATAACGTTATATAGTACTACGTTATAACGTTTATCGTCAAATAGCAGATCAGTATAACGTATAACGTTATATAGTACTACGTTATAACGTTTAACGTCATATAGCATATCAGTATAACGTATACCGATATATAGCATATCAGTATAACGTATAGCGTTATATAGCACATCAGTAAAACGTGTAACGCTATACAGTATTAAGTTATAACGTTTAACGTTATATAGTATTAGGTTATAACGATTATCGTTATATAGCATAACATTATATCGTATAACGTTATATGGTATTACGTTATAACGTATAACGTTATATAGTATTACGTTATAAAGTGATACAGCATATGAGTACAACGTATAACGTTACATAGCATATCAGTATAACGTATAACGTTATATAGTATAACGTTATAACTTTTAACGTTATATAGCACGTCAGTATAACGTGTAACGCTATATAGTACTATGTTATAACGTTTAACGTTATATAGTATTACGTTATAAAGACATATAGCATATGAGTATAACGTATAACGTTATATAGCATATCAGTATAACGTATAGCGTTATATAGCACATCAGTATAACGTGTAAAGCTATACAGTATTACGTTATAACGTTTAACGTTATATAGTACTACGTTATAACGTATAACGTTATATAGTATTACGTTATAACCTTTAACGTTATATAGCACGTCAGTATAACGTGTAACGCTATATAGTACTATGTTATAACGTTTAACGTTATATAGTATTACGTTATAAAGACATATAGCATATGAGTATAACGTATAGCGTTATATAGCACATCAGTATAACGTGTAACGCTACACAGTATTACGTTATAACGTTTAACGTTATATAGTATTAGGTTATAACGATTAACGTTATATAGCATAACATTATATCGTATAACGTTAAATGGTATTACGTTATAACGTATAACGTTATATAGTATTACGTTATAAAGTGATACAGCATATGAGTACAACGTATAACGTTACATAGCATATCAGTATAACGTATAACGTTATATAGTATTACGTTATAAGGTTTAACGTTATGTAGCATATCAGTATGACGTATAACGTTATATAGCATTACGTTATAACTTTTAACGTTATATAGCACGTCAGTATAACGTGTAACGCTATATAGTACTATGTTATAACGTTTAACGTTATATAGTATTACGTTATAACGTTTAACGTTATATAGCATATCAGTATAACGTATAACGTTATATAGTATTACGTTATAACGTATAACGTTATACAGAATTACGTTATATCGCTTAACGTTATATAGCATATCAGTATAACGTATAACGTTATATAGTACTACGTCATAACGTTTAACGTCATATAGCATATCAGTATAACGTATACCTTTATATAGCATATCAGTATAACGTATAGCGTTATATAGCACATCAGTATAACGTGTGACGCTATACAGTATTACGTTATAACGTTTAACGTTATATAGTATTACGATATAACGTATAACGTTATATAGTATTACGTTATAACGTTTAACGTTATATAGCACATCAGTATAACGTATAACGTTATATAGTATTTCGTTATAACATTTAATGTTATATAGTATTAGGTTATAACGATTAACGTTATATAGTATTACGTTATAACTTTTAACGTTATATAGTATTATGTTATAACGGTTAACGTCATATAGCACATCAGTATAACGTATAACGTTATATAGCATATCAGTATAGCGTATAGCGTTATATAGCACATCAGTATAACGTGTGACGCTATACAGTATTACGTTATAACGTTTAACGTTATATAGTATTACGATATAACGTATAACGTTATATAGTATTACGTTATAACGTTTAACGTTATATAGCACATCAGTATAACGTATAACGTTATATAGTATTTCGTTATAACATTTAATGTTATATAGTATTAGGTTATAACGATTAACGTTATATAGTATTACGATATAACGTATAACGTTATATAGTATTAGGTTATAACGTTTAACGTTATATAGCACATCAGTATAACGTATAACGTTATATAGCATATCAGTATAACGTATAGCGTTATATAGCACATCAGTATAACGTGTGACGCTATACAGTATTACGTTATAACGTTTAACGTTATATAGTATTACGATATAACGTATAACGTTATATAGTATTACGTTATAACGTTTAACGTTATATAGCACATCAGTATAACGTGTGACGCTATACAGTATTACGTTATAACGTTTAACGTTATATAGTATTACGATATAACGTATAACGTTATATAGTATTACGTTATAACGTTTAACGTTATATAGCACATCAGTATAACGTATAACGTTATACAGTATTTCGTTATAACTTTTAATGTTATATAGTACTAGGTTATAACGATTATCGTTATATAGTATTAGGTTATAACGTTTAACGTTATATAGCACATCAGTATAACGTATAACGTTATATAGAATTACGTTATAACGCTTAACGTTATACAGCACATCAGCAAAACGTATAACGTTATATAGTATTACGTTATAACGTTTAACGTCATATAGTATTACGATATAACGTGTAACGTTATATAGTATTACGATATAACGTATAACGTTATATAGTATTACGTTATAACGTTTAACGTTATATGGCACATCAGTATAACGTATAACGTTATATAGTACTACGTTATAACGTTTAACGTTATATAGCACATCAGTATAACGAATAACGTTATATAGAATTACGTTATAACGCTTAACGTTATATAGCACATCAGTATAACGTATAACGTTATATAGTATTTCGTTATAACATTTAATGTTATATAGTATTAGGTTATAACGATTAACGTTATATAGTATTACGATATAACGTATAACGTTATATAGTATTAGGTTATAACGTTTAACGTTATATAGCACATCAGTATAACGTATAACGTTATATAGCATATCAGTATAACGTATAGCGTTATATAGCACATCAGTATAACGTGTGACGCTATACAGTATTACGTTATAACGTTTAACGTTATATAGTATTACGATATAACGTATAACGTTATATAGTATTACGTTATAACGTTTAACGTTATATAGCATATCAGTATAACGTATAGCGTTATATAGCACATCAGTATAACGTGTGACGCTATACAGTATTACGTTATAACGTTTAACGTTATATAGTATTACGATATAACGTATAACGTTATATAGTATTAGGTTATAACGTTTAACGTTATATAGCACATCAGTATAACGAATAACGTTATATAGAATTACGTTATAACGCTTAACGTTATACAGCACATCAGCAAAACGTATAACGTTATATAGTATTACGTTATAACGTTTAACGTTATATAGTATTACGATATAACGTATAACGTTATATAGTATTGCGTTATAACGCTTAACGTTATATAGTATTACGTTATAACAGTTAACGTTATATAGTGTTAGGTTATATCGATTAACGTTATATAGCACATCAGTATAACGTGTGACGTTATACAGTATTTCGTTATAACTTTTAATGTTATATAGTATTAGGTTATAACGATTATCGTTATATAGTATTAGGTTATAACGTTTAACGTTATATAGCACATCAGTATAACGTATAACGTTATATAGAATTACGTTATAACGCTTAACGTTATACAGCACATCAGCAAAACGTATAACGTTATATAGTATTACGTTATAACGTTTAACGTCATATAGTATTACGATATAACGTGTAACGTTATATAGTATTACGATATAACGTATAACGTTATATAGTATTACGTTATAACGTTTAACGTTATATGGCACATCAGTATAACGTATAACGTTATGTAGTACTACGTTATAACGTTTAGCGTCATATAGCATATCAGTATAACGTATACCGTTATATGGCATATCAGTATAACGTATAGCGTTATATAGCACATCAGTATAACGTGTGACGCTATACAGTATTACGTTATAACGTTTAACGTTATATACTACTACGATATAACGTATAACGTTATATAGTATTACGTTATAACGTTTAACGTTATATAGCACATCAGTATAACGTATAACGTTATATAGTATTTCGTTATAACTTTTAATGTTATATAGTATTAGGTTATAACGATTAACGTTATATAGTATTACGATATAACGTATAACGTTATATAGTATTAGGTTATAACGTTTAACGTTATATAGCACATCAGTATAACGTATAACGTTATATAGCACATCAGTATAACGTGTGACGCTATACAGTATTACGGTATAACGTTTAACGTTATATAGTATTACGATATAACGTATAACGTTATATAGTATTACATTATAACGTTTAACGTTATATAGCATATCAGTATAACGTATAGCGTTATATAGCACATCAGTATAACGTGTGACGCTATACAGTATTACGTTATAACGTTTAACGTTATATAGTATTACGATATAACGTATAACGTTATATAGTATTAGGTTATAACGTTTAACGTTATATAGCACATCAGTATAACGAATAACGTTATATAGAATTACGTTATAACGCTTAACGTTATACAGCACATCAGCAAAACGTATAACGTTATATAGTATTACGTTATAACGTTTAACGTTATATAGTATTACGATATAACGTATAACGTTATATAGTATTGCGTTATAACGCTTAACGTTATATAGTATTACGTTATAACAGTTAACGTTATATAGTGTTAGGTTATATCGATTAACGTTATATAGCACATCAGTATAACGTGTGACGCTATACAGTATTACGTTATAACGTTTAACGTTATATAGTATTACGATATAACGTATAACGTTATATAGTATTACGTTATAACGTTTAACGTTATATAGCACATCAGTATAACGTATAACGTTATATAGAATTACGTTATAACGCTTAACGTTATACAGCACATCAGCAAAACGTATAACGTTATATAGTATTACGTTATAACGCTTAACGTTATATAGTAATACGTTATAACGTTTAACGTCATATAGCATATCAGTATAACGTATAGCGTTATATAGCACATCAGCTTAACGTATAACGTTATATAGTATTACGTTATAGCTTTTAACCTTATATAGCACATCAGTATAGCGTATAACATTACATAGTATTACGTTATAACTTTTAACGTTATATAGCACATCAGTATATCGTACAACGTTATATAGTATTACGCTATGACGCTAAACGATATATAGTATTGCGTTATAACGCTTAAAGTTATATAGTATTACGTTATAACATTTAACGTTATATAGTGTTAGGTTATATCGATTAACGTTATATGGCACATCAGTATAACGTATAACGTTATATAGTACTACGTTACAACGTTTAACGTCATATAGCATATCAGTATAACGTATACCGTTATATAGCATATCAGTATAACGTATAGCGTTATATAGCACATCAGTATAACGTGTGACGCTATACAGTATTACGTTATGACGTTTAACGTTATATACTACTACGTTATAACGTATAACGTTATATAGTATTACGTTATAACGTTTAACGTTATATAGCACATCAGTATAACGTATAACGTTATATAGTATTTCGTTATAACTTTTAATGTTATATAGTATTAGGTTATAACGATTAACGTTATATAGTATTACGATATAACGTATAACGTTATATAGTATTAGGTTATAACGCTTAACGTTATATAGCACATCAGTATAACGTATAACGTTATATAGCACATCAGTATAACGTGTGACGCTATACAGTATTACGTTATAACGTTTAACGTTATATAGTATTACGATATAACGTATAACGTTATATAGTATTACGTTATA
Source organism: Bombus sylvestris (assembly GCA_911622165.2). Classification (NCBI taxonomy): domain Eukaryota; kingdom Metazoa; phylum Arthropoda; class Insecta; order Hymenoptera; family Apidae; genus Bombus; species Bombus sylvestris. The sequence continues at coordinate 3,542,513 of OU443162.1, read as the reverse complement.
ACGTTTAACGTTATATAGCATATCAGTATAACGTATAGCGTTATATAGCACATCAGTATAACGTGTGACGCTATACAGTATAACGTTATAACGTTTAACGTTATATAGTATTACGATATAACGTAAAGCGTTATATAGTATTACGTTATAACGTTTAACGTTATATAGTGTTACGATATAACGTGTAACGTTATATAGTATTGCGTTATAACGCTTAACGTTATATAGTATTACGTTATAACGTTTAACGTTATATAGTATTACGATATAACGTATAACATTATATAGTATTACGTTATAACGTTTAACGTTATATAGTATTACGATATAACGTATAACGTTATACAGCACATCAGCAAAACGTATAACGTTATATAGTATTACGTTATAACGTTTAACGTTATATAGAATTACGATATAACGTATAACGTTCTATAGTATTTCGTTATAACTTTTAACGTTATATAGTATTAGGTTATAACGATTAACGTTATATAGTATTAGGTTATAACGTTTAACGTTATATAGCAGCACATCAGTATAACGTATAACGTTATATAGAATTACGTTATAACGCTTAACGTTATACAGCACATCAGCAAAACGTATAACGTTATATAGTATTACGTTATAACGTTTAACGTTATATAGTATTACGATATAACGTATAACGTTATATAGTATTGCGTTATAACGCTTAACGTTATATAGTATTACGTTATAACAGTTAACGTTATATAGTGTTAGGTTATATCGATTAACGTTATATAGCATATCAGTATAACGTATAACGTTATATAGTACTACGTTATAACGTTTAACGTCATATAGCATATCAGTATAACGTATACCGTTATATAGCATATCAGTATAACGTATAGCGTTATATAGCACATCAGTATAACGTGTGACGCTATACAGTATTACGTTATAACGTTTAACGTTATATAGTATTACGATATAACGTATAACGTTATACAGCACATCAGCAAAACGTATAACGTTATATAGTATTACGTTATAACGTTTAACGTTATATAGTATTACGATATAACGTATAACGTTATATAGTATTGCGTTATAACGCTTAACGTTATATAGTATTACGTTATAACAGTTAACGTTATATAGTGTTAGGTTATATCGAATAACGTTATATAGCACATCAGTATAACGTATAACGTTATATAGAATTACGTTATAACGCTTAACGTTATACAGCACATCAGCAAAACGTATAACGTTATATAGTATTACGTTATAACGTTTAACGTTATATAGTAATACGTTATAACGTTTAACGTCATATAGCATATCAGTATAACGTATAGCGTTATATAGCACATCAGTATAACGTATAACGTTATATAGTATTACGTTATAGCTTTTAACCTTATATAGCACATCAGTATAGCGTATAACATTACATAGTATTACGTTATAACTTTTAACGTTATATAGCACATCAGTATATCGTACAACGTTATATAGTATTACGTTATGACGCTAAACGATATATAGTTTTGCGTTATAACGCTTAACGTTATATAGTATTACGTTATAACGTTTAACGTTACATAGTATTACGATATAACGTATAACGTTATATCGTATTACGGTATAACGTATAACGTTAAATAGTATTACGTTATAACGTTTAACGTTATATGGCACATCAGTATAACGTATAACGTTATATAGTACTACGTTATAACGTTTAACGTCATATAGCATATCAGTATAACGTATACCGTTATATAGCATATCAGTATAACGTATAGCGTTATATAGCACATCAGTATAACGTGTGACGCTATACAGTATTACGTTATAACGTTTAACGTTATATAGTATTACGTTATAACCTTTAACGTTATATAGTGTTAGGTTATATCGATTAACGTTATATAGCATATCAGTATAACGTATAACGTTATATAGTACTACGTTATAACGTTTAACGTTATATAGCACATCAGTATAACGTATAACGTTATATAGTACTACGTTATAACGTTTAACGTCATATAGCATATCAGTATAACGTATACCGTTATATAGCATATCAGTATAACGTATAGCGTTATATAGCACATCAGTATAACGTGTGACGCTATACAGTATTACGTTAAAACGTTTAACGTTATATAGTATTACGATATAACGTATAACGTTATATAGTATTGCGTTATAACGTTTAACGTTATATAGCACATCAGTACAACGTATGACGTTATATAGTATTTCGTTATAACTTTTAATGCTATATAGTATTAGGTTATAACGATTAACGTTATATAGTATTAGGTTATAACGTTTAACGTTATATAGCACATCAGTAAAACGTATAACGTTATATAGAATTACGTTATAACGCTTAACGTTATACAGCACATCAGCAAAACGTATAACGCTATATAGTATTACGTTATAACGTTTAACGTTATATAGTAATACGTTATAACGTTTAACGTTATATAGTAATACGTTATAACGTTTAACGTTATATAGTAATACGTTATAACGTTTAACGTCATATAGCATATCAGTATAACGTATAGCGTTATATAGCACATCAGTATAACGTATAACGTTATATAGTATTACGTTATAGCTTTTAACCTTATATAGCACATCAGTATAGCGTATAACATTACATAGTATTACGTTATAACTTTTAACGTTATATAGCACATCAGTATATCGTACAACGTTATATAGTATTACGCTATGACGCTAAACGATATATAGTATTGCGTTATAACGCTTAAAGTTATATAGTATTACGTTATAACATTTAACGTTATATAGTGTTAGGTTATATCGATTAACGTTATATAGCATATCAGTATAACGTATAACGTTATATAGTACTACGTTATAACGTTTAACGTTATATAGCACATCACTATAACGTATAACGTTATATAGTACTACGTTATAACGTTTAACGTTATACAGCACATCAGCAAAACGTATAACGTTATATAGTATTACGTTATAACGTTTAACGTTATATAGTATTACGATATAACGTATAACGTTATATAGTATTGCGTTATAACGCTTAACGTTATATAGTATTACGTTATAACAGTTAACGTTATATAGTGTTAGGTTATATCGAATAACGTTATATAGCACATCAGTATAACGTATAACGTTATATAGAATTACGTTATAACGCTTAACGTTATACAGCACATCGGCAAAACGTATAACGTTATATAGTATTACGTTATAACATTTAACGTTATATAGTGTTAGGTTATATCGATTAACGTTATATAGCATATCAGTATAACGTTTAACGTTATATAGTACTACGTTATAACGTTTAACGTCATATAGCATATCAGTATAACGTATACCGTTATATAGCACATCAGTATAACGTGTGACGCTATACAGTATTACGTTAAAACGTTTAACGTTATATAGTATTACGATATAACGTATAAGGTTATATAGTATTACGTTATAACGTTTAACGTTATATAGCACATCAGTATAACGTATAACGTTCTATAGTATTTCGTTATAACTTTTAACGTTATATAGTATTAGTTTATAACGATTAACGTTATATAGTATTAGGTTATAACGTTTAACGTTATATAGCACATCAGTATAACGTATAACGTTATATAGAATTACGTTATAACGCTTAACGTTATACAGCACATCAGCAAAACGTATAACGTTATATAGTATTACGTTATAACGTTTAACGTTATATAGTATTACGATAGAACGTATAACGTTATATAGTATTGCGTTATAACGCTTAACGTTATATAGTATTACGTTATAACAGTTAACGTTATATAGTGTTAGGTTATATCGATTAACGTTATATAGCATATCAGTATAACGTATAACGTTATATAGTACTACGTTATAACGTTTAACGTCATATAGCATATCAGTATAACGTATACCGTTATATAGCATATCAGTATAGCGTATAGCGTTATATAGCACATCAGTATAACGTGTGACGCTAAGCAGTATTACGTTATAACGTTTAACGTTATATAGTATTACGATATAACGTATAACGTTATATAGTATTACGTTATAACGTTTAACGTTATATAGCACATCAGTGTAACGTATAACGTTATAAAGTATTTCGTTATAACTTTTAATGTTACATAGTATTAGGTTATAACGATTAACGTTATATAGCACATCAGTATAACGTATAACGTTATATAGAATTACGTTATAACGCTTAACGTTATACAGCACATCAGCAAAACGTATAACGTTATATAGTATTACGTTATAACGTTTAACGTTATATAGTAATACGTTATAACGTTTAACGTCATATAGCATATCAGTATAACGTATAGCGTTATATAGCACATCACTATAACGTATAACGTTATATAGTATTACGTTATAGCTTTTAACCTTATATAGCACATCAGTATAGCGTATAACATTACATAGTATTACGTTATAACTTTTAACGTTATATAGCACATCAGTATATCGTACAACGTTATATAGTATTACGTTATGACGCTAAACGATATATAGTTTTGCGTTATAACGCTTAACGTTATACAGTATTACGTTATAACGTTTAACGTTATATAGTATTACGATATAACGTATAACGTTATATAGTATTACGATATAACGTATAACGTTAAATAGTATTACGTTATAACGTTTAACGTTATATGGCACATCAGTATAACGTATAACGTTATATAGTACTACGTTATAACGTTTAACGTCATATAGCATATCAGTATAACGTATACCGTTATATAGCATATCAGTATAACGTATAGCGTTATATAGGACATCAGTATAACGTGTGACGCTATACAGTATTACGTTATAACGTTTAACGTTATATAGTATTACGTTATAACCTTTAACGTTATATAGTGTTAGGTTATATCGATTAACGTTATATAGCATATCAGTATAACGTATAACGTTATATAGTACTACGTTATAACGTTTAACGTTATATAGCACATCAGTATAACGTATAACGTTATATAGTACTACGTTATAACGTTTAACGTCATATAGCATATCAGTATAACGTATACCGTTATATAGCATATCAGTATAACGTATAGCGTTATATAGCACATCAGTATAACGTGTGACGCTATACAGTATTACGTTAAAACGTTTAACGTTATATAGTATTACGATATAACGTATAACGTTATATAGTATTACGTTATAACGTTTAACGTTATATAGCACATCAGTATAACGTATAACGTTCTATAGTATTTCGTTATAACTTTCAATGTTATATAGTATTATGTTATAACGATTAACGTTATATAGTATTAGGTTATAACGTTTAACGTTATATAGTATTACGTTATAACGTTTAACGTCATATAGCATATCAGTATAACGTATACCGTTATATAGCATATCAGTATAACGTATAGCGTTATATAGCACATCAGTATAACGTGTGACGCTATACAGTATTACGTTAAAACGTTTAACGGTATATAGTATTACGATATAACGTATAACGTTATATAGTATTACGTTATAACGTTTAACGTTATATAGCACATCAGTATAACGTATAACGTTCTATAGTATTTCGTTATAACTTTCAATGTTATATAGTATTATGTTATAACGATTAACGTTATATAGTATTAGGTTATAACGTTTAACGTTATATAGCACATCAGTATAACGTATAACGTTATATAGTACTACGTTATAACGTTTATCGTCATATAGCATATCAGTATAACGTATACCGTTATATAGCATTTCAGTATAACGTATAACGTTATATAGCACATCCGTATAACGTATAACGTTATATAGTACTACGTTATAACGTTTAACGTCATATAGCAGATCAGTATAACGTATTGCGTTATATAGTATTACGTTATGACGCTAAACGTTATATAGTATTGCGTTATAACGCTTAACGTTATATAGTATTACGTTATAACGTTTAACGTCATATAGCATATCAGTATAACGTATACCGTTATATAGCATATCAGTATAACGTATAGCGTTATATAGCACATCAGTATAACGTGTGACGCTATACAGTATTACGTTAAAACGTTTAACGGTATATAGTATTACGATATAACGTATAACGTTATATAGTATTACGTTATAACGTTTAACGTCATATAGCATATCAGTATAACGTATACCGTTATATAGCATTTCAGTATAACGTATAACGTTATATAGCACATCCGTATAACGTATAACGTTATATAGTACTACGTTATAACGTTTAACGTCATATAGCAGATCAGTATAACGTATTGCGTTATATAGTATTACGTTATGACGCTAAACGTTATATAGTATTGCGTTATAACGCTTAACGTTATATAGTATTACGTTATAACGTTTAACGTCATATAGCATATCAGTATAACGTATACCGTTATATAGCATATCAGTATAACGTATAGCGTTATATAGCACATCAGTATAACGTGTGACGCTATACAGTATTACGTTAAAACGTTTAACGGTATATAGTATTACGATATAACGTATAACGTTATATAGTATTACGTTATAACGTTTAACGTTATATAGCACATCAGTATAACGTATAACGTTCTATAGTATTTCGTTATAACTTTTAATGTTATATAGTATTAGGTTATAACGATTAACGTTATATAGTATTAGGTTACAACGTTTAACGTTATATAGCTCATCAGTATAACGTATAACGTTATATAGAATTACGTTATAACGCTTAACGTTATACAGCACATCAGCAAAACGTATAACGTTATATAGTATTACGTTATAACGTTTAACGTTATATAGTATTACGATATAACGTATAACGTTATATAGTATTGCGTTATAACGCTTAACGTTATATAGTATTACGTTATAACAGTTAACGTTATATAGTGTTAGGTTATATCGATTAACGTTATATAGCATATCAGTACAACGTATAACGTTATATAGTACTACGTTATAACGTTTAATGTCATATAGCATATCAGTATAACGTATACCGTTATATAGCATATCAGTATAACGTACAGCGTTATATAGCACATCAGTATAGCGTGTGACGCTATACAGTATTACGTTATAACGTTTAACGTTATATAGTATTACGATATAACGTATAACGTTATATAGTATTACGTTATAACGTTTAACGTTATATAGCACATCAGTATAACGTATAACGTTATATAGTATTTTGTAATAACTTTTAATGTTATATAGTATTAGGTTGTAACGATTAACGTTATATAGTATTAGGTTATAACGTTTAACGTTATATAGCACATCAGTATAACGTATAACGTTATATAGAATTACGTTATAACGCTTAACGTTATACAGCACATCAGCAAAACGTATAACGTTATATATTATTACGTTATAACGTTTAACGTTATATAGTAATACGTTATAACGTTTAACGTCATATAGCATATCAGTGTAACGTATAGCGTTATATAGCACATCAGTATAACGTATAACGTTATATAGTATTACGTTATAGCTTTTAACCTTATATAGCACATCAGCATAGCGTATAACATTACATAGTATTACGTTATAACTTTTAACGTTATATAGCACATCAGTATATCGTGCAACGTTATATAGTATTACGTTATGACGCTAAACGATATATAGTTTTGCGTTATAACGCTTAACGTTATATAGTATTACGTTATAACGTTTAACGTTATATAGTATTACGATATAACGTATAACGTTATATAGTACTACGATATAACGTATAACGTTAAATAGTATTACGTTATAACGTTTAACGTTATATGGCACATCAGTATAACGTATAACGTTATATAGTACTACGTTATAACGTTTAACGTTATACAGCACATCAGCAAAACGTATAACGTTATATAGTATTACGTTATAACGTTTAACGTTATATAGTATTACGATATAACGTATAACGTTATATAGTATTGCGTTATAACGCTTAGCGTTATATAGTATTACGTTATAACTTTTAACGTTATATAGTATTAGGTTATAACGATTAACGTTATATAGTATTAGGTTATAACGTTTAACGTTATATAGCACATCAGTATAACGTATAACGTTATATAGCATATCAGTATAACGTATACCGTTATATAGCATATCAGTGTAACGTATAACGTTCTATAGTATTTCGTTATAACTTTTAACGTTATATAGTATTAGGTTATAACGATTAACGTTATATAGTATTAGGTTATAACGGTTAACGTTATATAGCACATCAGTATAACGTATAACGTTATATAGAATTACGTTATAACGCTTAACGTTATACAGCACATCAGCAAAACGTATAACGTTATATAGTATTACGTTATAACGTTTAACGTTATATAGTATTACGATATAACGTATAACGTTATATAGTATTACGATACAACGTATAACGTTATATAGTATTACGTTATAACGTTTAACGTTATATGGCACATCAGTATAACGTATAACGTTATATAGTACTACGTTATAACGTTTAACGTCATATAGCATATCAGTATAACGTATACCGTTATATAGCATTTCAGTATAACGTATAACGTTATATAGCACATCAGTATAACGTATAACGTTATATAGTACTACGTTATAACGTTTAACGTCATATAGCAGATCAGTATAACGTATTGCGTTATATAGTATTACGTTATGACGCTAAACGTTATATAGTATTGCGTTATAACGCTTAACGTTATATAGTATTACGTTATAACGTTTAACGTCATATAGCATATCAGTATAACGTATACCGTTATATAGCATATCAGTATAACGTATAGCGTTATATAGCACATCAGTATAACGTGTGACGCTATACAGTATTACGTTAAAACGTTTAACGGTATATAGTATTACGATATAACGTATAACGTTATATAGTATTACGTTATAACGTTTAACGTTATATAGCACATCAGTATAACGTATAACGTTCTATAGTATTTCGTTATAACTTTTAATGTTATATAGTATTAGGTTATAACGATTAACGTTATATAGTATTAGGTTACAACGTTTAACGTTATATAGCACATCAGTATAACGTATAACGTTATATAGAATTACGTTATAACGCTTAACGTCATATAGCACATCAGCATAGCGTATAACATTACATAGTATTACGTTATAACTTTTAACGTTATATAGCACATCAGTATATCGTGCAACGTTATATAGTATTACGTTATGACGCTAAACGATATATAGTTTTGCGTTATAACGCTTAACGTTATATAGTATTACGTTATAACGTTTAACGTTATATAGTATTACGATATAACGTATAACGTTATATAGTACTACGATATAACGTATAACGTTAAATAGTATTACGTTATAACGTTTAACGTTATATGGCACATCAGTATAACGTATAACGTTATATAGTACTACGTTATAACGTTTAACGTCATATAGCATATCAGTATAACTTATACCGTTATATAGCATATCAGTATAACGTATAGCGTTATATAGCACATCAGTATAACGTGTGACGCTATACAGTATTACGTTATAACGTTTAACGTTATATAGTATTACGATATAACGTATAACGTTATATAGTAATACGTTATAACGTTTAACGTTATACAGCACATCAGCAAAACGTATAACGTTATATAGTATTACGTTATAACGTTTAACGTTATATAGTATTACGATATAACGTATAACGTTATATAGTATTGCGTTATAACGCTTAGCGTTATATAGTATTACGTTATAACTTTTAACGTTATATAGTATTAGGTTATAACGATTAACGTTATATAGTATTAGGTTATAACGTTTAACGTTATATAGCACATCAGTATAACGTATAACGTTATATAGCATATCAGTATAACGTATACCGTTATATAGCATATCAGTATAACGTATAACGTTCTATAGTATTTCGTTATAACTTTTAACGTTATATAGTATTAGGTTATAACGATTAACGTTATATAGTATTAGGTTATAACGGTTAACGTTATATAGCACATCAGTATAACGTATAACGTTATATAGAATTACGTTATAACGCTTAACGTTATACAGCACATCAGCAAAACGTATAACGTTATATAGTATTACGTTATAACATTTAACGTTATATAGTGTTAGGTTATATCGATTAACGTTATATAGCATATCAGTATAACGTTTAACGTTATATAGTACTACGTTATAACGTTTAACGTCATATAGCATATCAGTATAACGTATACCGTTATATAGCATATCAGTATAACGTATAGCGTTATATAGCACATCAGTATAACGTGTGACGCTATACAGTATTACGTTAAAACGTTTAACGTTATATAGTATTACGATATAACGTATAACGTTATATAGTATTACGTTATAACGTTTAACGTTATATAGCACATCAGTATAACGTATAACGTTCTATAGTATTTCGTTATAACTTTTAACGTTATATAGTATTAGGTTATAACGATTAACGTTATGTAGTATTAGGTTATAACGTTTAACGTTATATAGCAGCACATCAGTATAACGTATAACGTTATATAGAATTACGTTATAACGCTTAACGTTATACAGCACATCAGCAAAACGTATAACGTTATATAGTATTACGTTATAACGTTTAACGTTATATAGTATTACGATATAACGTATAACGTTATATAGTATTGCGTTATAACGCTTAACGTTATATAGTATTACGTTATAACAGTTAACGTTATATAGTGTTAGGTTATATCGATTAACGTTATATAGCATATCAGTATAACGTATAACGTTATATAGTACTACGTTATAACGTTTAACGTCATGTAGCATATCAGTATAACGTATACCGTTATATAGCATATCAGTATAACGTATAGCGTTATATAGCACATCAGTATAACGTATAACGTTATATAGAATTACGTTATAACGCTTAACGTTATACAGCACATCAGCAAAACGTATAACGTTATATAGTATTACGTTATAACGTTTAACGTTATATAGTACTACGTTATAACGTTTAACGTCATATAGCATATCAGTATAACGTATACCGTTATATAGCATATCAGTATAACGTATAGCGTTATATAGCACATCAGTATAACGTGTGACGCTATACAGTATTACGTTATAACGTTTAACGTTATATAGTATTACGATATAACGTATAACGTTATATAGTATTAGGTTATAACGTTTAACGATATATAGCACATCAGTATAACGTATAACGTTATATAGAATTATGTTATAACGCTTAACGTTATACAGCACATCAGCAAAACGTATAACGTTATATAGTATTACGTTATAACGTTTAACGTTATATAGTATTACGATATAACGTATAACGTTATATAGTATTACGATATAACGTATAACGTTAAATAGTATTACGTTATAACGTTTAACGTTATATGGCACATCAGTATAACGTATAACGTTATATAGTACTACGTTATAACGTTTAACGTCATATAGCATATCAGTATAACGTATACCGTTATATAGCATATCAGTATAACGTATAGCGTTATATAGCACATCAGTATAACGTGTGACGCTATACAGTATTACGTTATAACGTTTAACGTTATATAGTATTACGATATAACGTATAACGTTATATAGTATTACGTTATAACGTATAACGTTATATAGTATTACGTTATAACCTTTAACGTTATATAGTGTTAGGTTATATCGATTAACGTTATATAGCATATCAGTATAACGTATAACGTTATATAGTACTACGTTATAACGTTTAACGTTATATAGCACATCAGTATAACGTATAACGTTATATAGTACTACGTTATAACGTTTAACGTCATATAGCAGATCAGTATAACGTATTGCGTTATATAGTATTGCGTTATAACGCTTAACGTTATATAGTATTACGTTATAACAGTTAACGTTATATAGTGTTAGGTTATATCGATTAACGTTATATAGCATATCAGTATAACGTATAACGTTCTATAGTATTTCGTTATAACTTTTAATGTTATATAGTATTAGGTTATAACGATTAACGTTATATAGTATTAGGTTATAACGTTTAACGTTATATAGCACATCAGTATAACGTATAACGTTATATAGAATTACGTTATAACGCTTAACATTATACAGCACATCAGCAAAACGTATAACGTTATATAGTATTACGTTATAACGTTTAACGTTATATGGCACATCAGTATAACGTATAACGTTATATAGTACTACGTTATAACGTTTAACGTCATATAGCATATCAGTATAACGTATACCGTTATATAGCATACCAGTATAACGTATAGCGTTATATAGCACATCAGTATAACGTGTGACGCTATACAGTATTACGTTATAACGTTTAACGTTAACATAGTATTACGATATAACGTATAACGTTATATAGTATTAGGTTATAACGTTTAACGATATATAGCAAATCAGTATAACGTATAACGTTATATAGAATTATGTTATAACGCTTAACGTTATACAGCACATCAGCAAAACGTATAACGTTATATAGTATTACGTTATAACGTTTAACGTTATATAGTATTACGATATAACGTATAACGTTATATAGTATTACGATATAACGTATAACGTTATATAGTATTACGTTATAACGTTTAACGTTATATGGCACATCAGTATAACGTATAACGTTATATAGTACTACGTTATAACGTTTAACGTCATATAGCATATCAGTATAGCGTATACCGTTATATAGCATATCAGTATAACGTATAGCGTTATATAGCACATCAGTATAACGTGTGACGCTATACAGTATTACGTTATAACGTTTAACGTTATATAGTATTACGATATAACGTATAACGTTATATAGTATTACGTTATAACATTTAACGTTATATAGTGTTAGGTTATATCGATTAACGTTATATAGCATATCAGTATAACGTATAACGTTATATAGTACTACGTTATAACGTTTAACGTTATATAGCACATCAGTATAACGTATAACGTTATATAGTACTACGTTATAACGTTTAACGTCATATAGCAGATCAGTAAAACGTATTGCGTTATATAGAATTACGTTATAACGCTTAACGTTATACAGCACATCAGCAAAACGTATAACGCTATATAGTATTACGTTATAACGTTTAACGTTATATAGTATTACGATATAACGTATAACGTTATATAGTATTGCGTTTTAACGCTTAACGTTATATAGTATTACGTTATAACAGTTAACGTTACATAGTGTTAGGTTATATCGACTAACGTTATATAGCATATCAGTATAACGTATAACGTTATATAGTACTACGTTATAACGTTTAACGTCATATAGCATATCAGTATAACGTATACCGTTATATAGCATATCAGTATAACGTATAGCGTTATATAGCACATCAGTATAACGTGTGACGCTATACAGTATTACGTTATAACGTTTAACGTTATATAGTATTACGATATAACGTATAACGTTATATAGTATTACGTTATAACGTTTAACGTTATATAGCACATCAGTATAACGTATAACGTTATATAGTATTTCGTTATAACTTTTAATGTTATGTAGTATTAGGTTATAACGATTAACGTTATATAGTATTAGGTTATAACGTTTAACGTTATATAGCACATCAGTATAACGTATAACGTTATATAGAATTACGTTATAACGCTTAACGTTATACAGCACATCAGCAAAACGTATAACGTTATATAGTATTACGTTATAACGTTTAACGTTATATAGTAATACGTTATAACGTTTAACGTCATATAGCATATCAGTATAACGTTAGGCGTTATATAGCTCATCAGTATAACGTATAACGTTATATAGTATTACGTTATAGCTTTTAACCTTATATAGCACATCAGTATAGCGTATAACATTACATAGTATTACGTTATAACATTTAACGATATATAGCACATCAGTATATCGTACAACGTTATATAGTATTACGTTATGACGCTAAACGATATATAGTATTGCGTTATAACGCTTAACGTTATATAGTATTACGTTATAACATTTAACGTTATATAGTAATACGTTATAACGTTTAACGTCATATAGCATATCAGTATAACGTATAGCGTTATATAGCACATCAGTATAACGTATAACGTTATATAGTATTACGTTATAGCTTTTAACCTTATATAGCACATCAGTATAGCGTATAACATTACATAGTATTACGTTATAACTTTTAACGATATATAGCACATCAGTATATCGTACAACGTTATATAGTATTACGTTATGAAGCTAAACGATATATAGTATTGCGTTATAACGCTTAACGTTATATAGTATTACGTTATAACATTTAACGTTATATAGTGTTAGGTTATATCGACTAACGTTATATAGCATATCAGTATAACGTATAACGTTATATAGTACTACGTAATAACGTTTAACGTTATATAGCACATCAGTATAACGTATAACGTTATATAGTACTACGTTATAACGTTTAACGTCATATAGCAGATCAGTATAACGTATTGCGTTATATAGTATTACGTTATGACGCTAATTGTTATATAGTATTGCGTTATAACGCTTAACGTTATATAGTATTACGTTATAACAGTTAACGTTATATAGTGTTAGGTTATATCGATTAACGTTATATAGCATATCAGTATAACGTATAACGTTATATAGTACTACGTTATAACGTTTAACGTCATATAGCATATCAGTATAACGTATACCGTTATATAGCATATCAGTATAACGTATAGCGTTATATAGCACATCAGTATAACGTGTGACGCTATACAGTATTACGTTAAAACATTTAACGGTTTATAGTATTACGATATAACGTATAACGTTATATAGTATTACGTTATAACGTTTAACGTTATATAGCACATCAGTATAACGTATAACGTTCTATAGTATTTCGTTATAACTTTTAATGTTATATAGTATTAGGTTATAACGATTAACGTTATATAGTATTAGGTTATAACGTATAGCGTTATATAGCACATCAGTATAACGTGTGACGCTATACAGTATTACGTTAAAACGTTTAACGGTATATAGTATTACGATATAACGTATAACGTTATATAGCACTACGTTATAACGTTTAACGTCATATAGCATATCAGTATAACGTATACCGTTATATAGCATATCAGTATAACGTATAGCGTTATATAGCACATCAGTATAACATGTGACGCTATGCAGTATTACGTTAAAACGTTTAACGTTATATAGTATTACGATATAACGTATAACGTTATATAGTATTACGTTATAACGTTTAACGTTATATAGCACATCAGTATAACGTATAACGTTCTATAGTATTTCGTTATAACTTTTAATGTTATATAGTATTAGGTTATAACGATTAACGTTATATAGTATTAGGTTATAACCTTTTAACGTTATATAGCACATCAGTATAACGTATAACGTTATATAGTATTACGTTATAACTTTTAACGTTATATAGCACATCAGTATAGCGTATAACATTATATAGTATTACGTTATAACTTTTAACGTTATAAAGCAGATCAGTATAACGTATAACGTTATATAGTACTACGTTATAACGTTTAACGTCATATAGCATATCAGTATAACGTATACCGTTATATAGCACATCAGTATAACGTGTAACGCTATACAGTATTACGTTATAACGTTTAACGTTATATAGTTTTACGTTATAACGTTTAACGTTATATAGTAATACGTTATAACGTTTAACGTCATATAGCATATCAGTATAACGTATAGCGTTATATAGCACATCAGTATAACGTATAACGTTATATAGTATTACGTTATAGCTTTTAACCTTATATAGCACATCAGTATAGCGTATAACATTACATAGTATTACGTTATAACTTTTAACGTTATATAGCACATCAGTATATCATACAACGCTATATAGTATTACGTTATGACGCTAAACGATATATAGTATTGCGTTATAACGCTTAACGTTATATAGTATTACGTTATAACAGTTAACGTTATATAGTGTTAGGTTATATCGATTAACGTTATATAGCATGTCAGTATAACGTATAACGTTATATAGTACTACGTTATAACGTTTAAGGTCATATAGCATATCAGTATAACGTATACCGTTATATAGCATATCAGTATAACGTATAGCGTTATATAGCACATCAGTATAACGTGTGACGCTATACAGTATTACGTTATAACGTTTAACGTTATATAGTATTACGTTATAACGTTTAACGTTATATAGTAATACGTTATAACGTTTAACGTCATATAGCATATCAGTATAACGTATAGCGTTATATAGCACATCAGTATAACGTATAACGTTATATAGTATTACGTTATAGCTTTTAACCTTATATAGAACATCAGTATAACGTATAACGTTATATAGTACTACGTTATAACGTTTAACGTCATATAGCAGATCAGTATAACGTATTGCGTTATATAGTATTACGTTATGACGCTAAACGTTATATAGTATTGCGTTATAACGCTTAACGTTATATAGTATTACGTTATAACAGTTAACGTTATATAGTGTTAGGTTATATCGATTAACGTTATATAGCATATCAGTATAACGTATAACGTTATATAGTACTACGTTATAACGTTTAAGGTCATATAGCATATCAGTATAACGTATACCGTTATATAGCATATCAGTATAACGTATAGCGTTATATAGCACATCAGTATAACGTGTGACGCTATACAGTATTACGTTAAAACGTTTAACGTTATATAGTATTACGATATAACGTATAACGTTATATAGTATTACGTTATAACGTTTAACGTTATATAGCACATCAGTATAACGTATAACATTCTATAGTATTTCGTTATAACTTTTAATGTTATATAGTATTAGGTTATAACGATTAACGTTATATAGTATTAGGTTATAACGTTTAACGTTATATAGCACACCAGTATAACGTATAACGTTATACAGAATTACGTTATAACGCTTAACGTTATACAGCACATCAGCAAAACGTATAACGTTATATAGTATTACGTTATAACGTTTAACGTTATGTAGTATTACGATATAACGTATAACGCTATATAGTATTACGATATAACGTATAACGTTATATAGTATTACGATATAACGTATAACGTTATATAGTATTACGTTATAACTTTTAACGTTATATGGCACATCAGTATAACGTATAACGTTATATAGTACTACGTTATAACGTTTAACGTCATATAGCATATCAGTATAACGTATACCGTTATATAGCATATCAGTATAACGTATAGCGTTATATAGCACATCAGTATAACGTATAACGTTATATAGAATTACGTTATAACGCTTAACGTTATACAGTACATCAGCAAAACGTATAACGTTATATAGTATTACGTTATAACGTTTAACGTTATATATTATTACGATATAACGTATAACGTTATATAGTATTACGATATAACGTATAACGTTATATAGTATTACGCTATAACGTTTAACGTTATATAGCACATCAGTATAACGTATAACGTTATATAGTACTACGTTATAACGTTTAACGTCACATAGCATATCAGTATAACGTATACCGTTATATAGCACATCAGTATAACGTGTAACGCTATACAGTATTACGTTATAACTTTTAACGTTATATAGTATTACGATATAACGTATAACGTTATATAGTATTACGTTATAACGTTTAACGTTATATAGCACATCAGTATAACGTATAACGTTGTATAGTATTTCGTTATAACTTTTAATGTTATATAGTATTAGGTTATATCGATTAACCTTATATAGCACATCAGTATAACGTATAACGTTATATAGTACTACAAAATAACGTTTAACGTCATATAGCATATCAGTATAACGTATACCGTTAGATAGCATATCTGTATAACGTATAGCGTTATATAGCACATCAGTATAAAGTGTAACGCTATACAGTGTTACGTTATAACGTTTAACGTTATATAGCACATCAGTATAACGTATAACGTTATATAGTATTACGTTATAACTTTCAACGTTATACAGCACATCAGTATAACGTATAACAATTTATAGTATTACGTTATAGCTTTTAACGTTATATAGCACATCAGTGTATCCTATAATGTAATATAGTAATACGTTATAACGTTTAACGTTATATAGTATTACGATATAACGTATAACGTTATATAGTATTTCGTTACAACGCTTTGCGTTATATAGCACATCAGTATAACGTGTAACGCTATACAGTATTACGTTATAACGTTTAACGTTATATAGTATTACGATATAACGTATAACGTTATATAGTATTACGTTATAACGTTTAACGTTATATAGCACATCAGTATAACGTATAACGTTATATAGTATTTCGTTATAACTTTTAATGTTATATAGTATTAGGTTATATCGATTAACCTTATATAGCATATCAGTATAACGTATAACGTTATATAGTACTACGAAATAACGTTTAACGTCATATAGCATATCAGTATAACGTATACCGTTAGATAGCATATCAGTATAACGTATAGCGTTATATAGCACATCAGTATAACGTGTAACGCTATACAGTGTTACGTTATAACGTTTAATGTTATATAGTATTACGATATAACGTATAACGTTATATAGTAGTACGTTATAACATTTAACGTTATATAGCACATCAGTATAACGTATAACGTTATATAGTACTACGTTATAACGTTTAACGTCATATAGTTTATCACTATAACGTATAACGTTATATAGTATTTCGTTATAACGCTTTGCGTTATATAGCACGTCAGTAAAACGTATAACGTAATATAGTATTGAGTTACAACGCTTAACGTTATATAGTATGACGTTATAACGCTTAACGTTATATAGAATTGCGTTATAACGCTTAACGTTATATAGTATTGCGTTATAACGCTTAATGTTATATAGTATTACGTTATAACATTTAACGTTATACAGTGTTAGGTTATATCGATTATCGTTATGTAGCATATCAGTATAACGTATAACGTTATGTAGTACTACGTTGTAGCGTTTAACGTCATATAGCATATCAGTATAACGTGTACCGTTATATAGCATATCAGTATAACGTTTAGCGTTATATAGCACATCAGTATAACGTGTAACGCTATACAGTATTACGTTATAACGTTTAACGTTATATAGTATTGCGATATAACGTATAACGTTATATAGTATTACGTTATAACGTTTAACGTTATATAGCACATCAGTATAACGTATATCGTTATATAGTATTACGTTATTACTTTTAACGTTATGCAGCACATCAGTATAACGTATAACATTATATACTATTACGTTATAGCTTTTAACGTTATATAGAACATCAGTGTATCCTATAACGTAATATAGTAATACGTTATAACGCTTAACGTTATATAGTATTACGTTATAACGTATAACGTTATACAGTATTACGTTATAACGCATAACGTTATACAGTAATACGTTGGAACTTTTAACGTTATGCAGAACATCAGTAAAACGTATAACGTAATATAGAATTACATTATAACTTTTAACGTCATATAGCACATCAGTATATCGTATAACGTTATATAGTATAACGTTATAACGCTAAACGTTATATAGTACTGCGTTATAACGCTTAACGTTATATAGTATTACGTTATAACATTTAACGTTATATAGTGTTAGGTTATATCGATTAACCTTATATAGCATATCAGTATAACGTATAACGTTATATAGTACTACGAAATAACGTTTAACGTCATATAGCATATCAGTATAACGTGTACCGTTAGATAGCATATCAGTATAAGGTATACCGTTATATAGCACATCAGTATTACGTGTAACGCTATACAGAATTACATTATAACGCTTAACGTTCTGTAGCACATCAGCAAGGCGTATAACGTTATAGAGTATTACGCTATAACGCATAACGTTATATTGCACATCAGCAAAACGTATAACGTTATATAGTATTACGTTGTAACGCTTTACGTTATATAGCACATCAGCAAGACGTATAACGTTATATAGTATTATGTTATAACGCTTAACGTTATATAGCACATCAGGAATACGTATAACGTTATATAGTATTACGTTATAACTTTAACCGTTATATAGCACATCAGCATAGCGTATAACATTATATAGTATTACGTTATAACTTTTAACGTTATATAGCAGATCAGTATATCGTATAACGTTATATGGTATTACGTTATGACGCTAAACGTTATATAGAATTGCGTTATAACGCATAACGTTATATAGTATTACGTTATAACATTTAACGTTATATAGTGTTAGGTTATATCGATTAACGTTATATAGCATATCAGAATAATGTATAACGTTATATAGAATTACGTTATAACGCTTAACGTTCTATAGCACATCAGCAAAACGTATAACGTTATATAGTATAACGCTATAACTGTTAACGTTATATAGCACATCAGTATATCGTATAACGTAATATAGAATTACGTTATAACTTTTAACGTTATATGGCACGTCAGAATAACGTATAACGTAATATAGTATTACGTTATAACTTTTAATGTTATATAGCACATCAGTAAAACGTATAACGTTATATAGTATTACGTTATAACTTTTAACGTTATATTGCACATCAGTATAACGTATAACATTATATAGTACTACGTTATAACGTTTAACGTCATATAGCAGATCAGTATAACGTATAACGTTATATAGTATTACGTTATAGCTTTTAATGTTATATAGCACATCAGTGTATCCTATAACGTAATATAGTAATACGTTATAACGCTTAACGTTATATAGTATTACGTTATAACGTATAACGTTATATAGCACATCAGTAAAACGTATAACGTTATATAGTATTACGTTATAACTTTTAACGTTATGTAGCACATCAGATTATCGTATAACGTAATATAGTATTACGTTATAACGCTCAACGTTATATAGTATGACGTTATAACCTTTAACGTTATATAGCACATCAGTATAACGTATAACATTATATAGTATTACGTTATAGCTTTTAATGTTATATAGCACATCAGTGTATCCTATAACGTCATATAGTAATACGTTATAACGCTTAACGTTATATAGTATTACGTTATAACGAATAACGTTATACAGTATTACGTTAGAACTTTTAACGCTATATAGCAAATCAGTATAACGTATAACATTATAAAGTATTACGTTATAACTTTTAACGTTATACAGCACATCAGTATAACGTATAACATTATATAGTATTACGTTATAGCTTTTAACGTTATATAGCACATCAGTGTATCCTATTACGTAATATAGTAATACGTTATAACGCTTAACGTTATATAGTATTGCGATATAACGTATAACGTTATATAGTATTACGTTATAACGTTTAACGTTATATAGCACATCAGTATAACGTATAACGTTATATAGTATTTCGTTATAACGCTTTGCGTTATATAGCACGTCAGTAAAACGTATAACGTTATATAGTATTACGTTATAACTTTTAACGTTATATAGCACATCAGTATAACGTTTAACGTTATATAGTATTTCGTTATAGCGCTTTGCGTTATATAGCACGTCAGTAAAACGTATAACGTTATATAGTATTACGTTATAACTTTTAACGTTATACAGCACATCAGTATAACATATAACATTATATAGTATTACGTTATAGCTTTTAATGTTATATAGCACATCAGTGTATCCTATAACGTAATATAGTAATACGTTATAACGCTTAACGTTATATAGTATTACGTTATAACGTATAACGTTATACAGTATTACGTTAGAACTTTTAACGCTATATAGCAAATCAGTATAACGTATAACATTATAAAATATTACGTTATAACTTTTAACGTTATACAGCACATCAGTATAACGTATAACATTATATAGTATTACGTTATAGCTTTTAACGTTATATAGCACATCAGTGTATCCTATAACGTAATATAGTAATACGTTATAACGCTTAACGTTATATAGTAATACGTTATAACGCTTAACGTTATATAGTATTACGTTATAACGCTAAACGTTATATAGTATTACATTATAACCTTTAACGTTATATAGCACATCAGTATAACGTTTAACGTTATAGAGTATTACGTTATAACGCCTAACGTTATATAGCACATCAGCAAAACGTATTACGTTATATAGTATTACGTTACAACTTTTAACGTTATATAGCACATCAGTATAACGTTTAACATTATATAGCATTACGTTGTAACTTTTAACGTTATATAGCACATCAGTATAGCGTATAACATTATATAGTATTACGTTATAACGTTTAACGTTATATAGCACGTCAGTAAAACGTATAACGTTATATAGTATTACGTTATAACGCTTAATGTTATATAGTATTACGTTATAACATTTAACGTTATACAGTGTTAGGTTATATCGATTAACGTTATATAGCGTATCAGTATAACGTATAACGTTATGTAGTACTACGTTGTAACGTTTAACGTCATATAGCATATCAGTATAACGTGTACCGTTATACAGCATATCAGTATAACGTTTAGCGTTATATAGCACATCAGTATAACGTGTAACGCTATACAGTATTACGTTATAACGTTTAACGTTATAAAGTATTGCGATATAACGTATAACGTTATATAGTATTTCGCTATAACGCTTTGCGTTATATAGCACGTCAGTAAAACGTATAACGTTATATAGTATTACGTTATAACATATAACGTTATATAGCACATCAGTAAAGCGTATAACGTTATATAGTATTACGTTATAACTTTTAACGTTATACAGCACATCCGTAAAGCGTATAACGTTATATAGTATTACGTTATAACTGTAAATGTTATATAGCACATCAGTATAACCTATAACGTAATATAGTATTACGCTATAACGCTCAGCGTTATATAGTATTACGTTATAACCTTTAACGTTATATAGCACTTCAGTATAACGTATAACGTTATATAGTATTACGTTATAACGCTTAGCGTTATACAGCACATCAGCAAAACGTATAACGTTATATAGTATTACGTTATAACGCTTAACGTTATATAGCACATCAGCAAAACGTACAACGGTATATAGTATTACGTTATAACTTTTAACGTTTTACAGCACATCAGTATAACGTCTAACGTTATATAGTATTACGTTATAACGTATAACGTTATATAGCACATCAGTAAAGCGTATAACGTTATATAGTATTACGTTATAACTTTTAACGTTATACAGCACATCAGTATAACGTTTAACGTTATATAGTATTTCGTTATAACGCTTTGCGTTATATAGCACGTCAGTAAAACGTATAACGTTATATAGTATTTCGTTATAACGCTTTGCGTTATATAGCAGGTCAGTAAAACGTATAACGTTATATAGTATTACGTTATAACTTTTAACGTTATATAGCACATCAGTGTATCCTATAACGTAATATAGTAATACGTTATAACGCTTAACGTTATACAGCATTACGTTATAGCGCATAACGTTATACAGTATTACGTTAGAACTTTTAACGTTATATAGTACATCAGTATAACGTATAACATTATAAAGTATTACGTTATAACTTTTAACGTAATGTAGCACATTAGTATATCGTATAACGTAATGTAGTATTACGTTATAACGCTTAACGTTATATAGTATTACGTTATAACTTTTAACGTTATACAGCACATCAGTATAACGTATAACATTATATAGTATTACGTTATAACTTTTAACGTTATGTAGCACATCAGTATATCGTATAACGTAATATAGTATTACGTTATAACTTTGAACGTAATGTAGCACATTAGTATATCGTATAACGTAATATAGTATTACGTTATAACATTTAACGTTATACAGCATTACGTTATAGCGCATAACGTTATACAGTATTACGTTAGAACTTTTAACGTTATACAGAACATCAGTATAACGTATAACGTAATATAGAATTACATTATAACTTTTAACGTAATATAGCACATCAGTATATCGTATAACGTTATATAGTATTACGTTATAACGCTAAACGTTATATAGTACTGCGTTATAACGCTTAACGTTATATAGTATTACGTTATAACATTTGACGTTATATAGTGTTAGGTTATATCGATTAACCTTATATAGCATATCAGTATAACGTATAACGTTATATAGTACTACGAAATAACGTTTAACGTCATATAGCATATCAGTATAACGTATACCGTTAGATAGCATATCAGTATAACGTATAGCGTTATATAGCACATCAGTACAACGTGTAACGCTGTACAGTGTTACGTTATAACGTTTAATGTTATATAGTATTACGATATAACGTATAACGTTATATAGTATTACGTTATGACGTTTAACGTTATATAGCATATCAGTATAACGTATAACGTTATATGGTACTACGTTATAACGTTTAACGTCATATAGCTTATCAGTATAACGTATACCGTTATATAGCTATTCAGTATAAGGTATACCGTTATATAGCACATCAGTATTACGTGTAACGCTATACAGAATTACATTATAACGCTTAACGTTCTATAGCACATCAGCAAGGCGTATAACGTTATAGAGTATACGTTATAACTTTTAACGTTATATAGCACATCAGTATAGCGTATAACATTATATAGTATTACGTTATAACTTTTAACGTTATATAGCACATCAGTATAACGTATAACGTTATATAGTATTTCGCTATAACGCTTTGCGTTATATAGCACGTCAGTAAAACGTATAACGTTATATAGTATTACGTTATAACGTATAACGTTATATAGCACATCAGTAAAGCGTATAACGTTATATAGTATTACGTTATAACTTTTAACGTTATACAGCACATCAGTATAACGTATAACGTTATATAGTATTACGTTATAACGCTTAACGTTATATAGCACATCAGCAAAACGTACAACGTTATATAGTATTACGTTATAACTTTTAACGTTTTACAGCACATCAGTATAACGTATAACGTTATATAGTATTACGTTATAACGTATAACGTTATATAGTATTACGTTATAACGTATAACGTTATATAGCACATCAGTAAAGCGTATAACGTTATATAGTATTACGTTATAACTGTTAACGTTATATAGCACATCAGCATAACGTTTAACATTATATAGCATTACGTTATAACTTTTAACGTTATATAGCACATCAGTATAACGTTTAACGTTATATAGTATTTCGTTATAGCGCTTTGCGTTATATAGCACGTCAGTAAAACGTATAACGTTATATAGTATTACGTTATAACTTTTAACGTTGTACAGCACATCAGTATAACGTATAACATTATATAGTATTACGTTATAGCTTTTAACGTTATATAGCACATCAGTGTATCATATAACGTAATATAGTAATACGTTATAACGCTTAACGTTATATAGTATTACGTTATAACGCTAAACGTTATATAGTATTACGTTATAACCTTTAACGTTATATAGCACATCAGTATAACGTTTAACGTTATATAGTATTACGTTATAACGCCTAACGTTATATAGCACATCAGCAAAACGTATTACGTTATATAGTATTACGTTATAACTTTTAACGTTATATAGCACATCAGTATAACCTATAACGTAATATAGTATTACGTTATAACTTTTAACGTTATATGGCACGTCAGTAAAACGTATAACGTTACATAGTATTACGTTATAACTTTTTAACGTTATATAGTATTACGTTATAACGTTTAACGTTATATAGCACATCAGTATAACGTATAACATTATATAGCATTACGTTATAACTTTTAACGTTATATAGCACATCAGTATAACGTTTAACGTTATATAGTATTCCGTCATAACGCCTAACGTTATATAACACATCAGCAAAACGTATTACGTTATAACTTTTAACGTTATATAGCACATCAGTATAACGTTTAACATTATATAGCATTACGTTGTAACTTTCAACGTTATATGGCACGTCAGTAAAACGTATAACGTTATATAGTATTACGTTATAACGCTTAATGTTATATAGTATTACGTTATAACATTTAACGTTATACAGTGTTAGGTTATATCGATTAACGTTATATAGCGTATCAGTATAACGTATAACGTTATGTAGTACTACGTTGCAACGTTTAACGTCATATAGCATATCAGTATAACGTGTACCGTTATATAGCATATCAGTATAACGTTTAGCGTTATATAGCACATCAGTATAACGTGTAACGCTATACAGTATTACGTTATAACGTTTAACGTTATAAAGTATTGCGATATAACGTATAACGATATATAGTATTACGTTATAACGTTTAACGTTATATAGCACATCAGTATAACGTATAACGTTATATAGTATTTCGCTATAACGCTTTGCGTTATATAGCACGTCAGTAAAACGTATAACGTTATATAGTATTACGTTATAACGTATAACGTTATATAGCACATCAGTAAAGCGTATAACGTTATATAGTATTACGTTATAACTTTTAACGTTATACAGCACATCAGTATAACGTATAACATTATATAGTATTACGTTATAACTTTTAACGTTATTTAGCACATCAGTATATCGTATAACGTAATATAGTATTACGTTATAACGCTCAGCGTTATATAGTATTACGTTGTAACCTTTAACGTTATATAGCAATTCAGTATAACGTATAACGTTATATAGTATTACGTTATAACGCTTAGCGTTATACAGCACATCAGCAAAACGTATAACGTTATATAGTATTACGTTATAACGCTTAACGGTATATAGCACATCAGCAAAACGTACAACGGTATATAGTATTACGTTATAACTTTTAACGTTTTACAGCACATCAGTATAACGTATAACGTTATATAGTATTACGTTATAACATTTAACGTTATACAGCACGTCAGTATAACGTATAGCATTATATAGTATTACGTTATAACTTTTAACGTTATTTAGCACATCAGTATATCGTATAACGTAATATAGTATTACGTTATAACGCTCAGCGTTATATAGTATTACGTTATAACCTTTAACGTTATATAGCACTTCAGTATAACGTATAACGTTATATAGTATTACGTTATAACGCTTAGCGTTTTACAGCACATCAGCAAAACGTATAACGTTATATAGTATTACGTTATAACGCTTAACGTTATATAGCACATCAGCAAAACGTACAACGGTATATAGTATTACGTTATAACTTTTAACGTTTTACAGCACATCAGTATAACGTATAACGTTATATAGTATTTCGCTATAACGCTTTGCGTTATATAGCACGTCAGTAAAACGTATAACGTTATATAGTGTTACGTTATAACGTATAACGTTATATAGCACATCAGTAAAGCGTATAACGTTATATAGTATTACGTTATACCTTTTAACGTTATACAGCACATCAGTATAACGTATAACATTATATAGTATTACGTTATAACTTTTAACGTTATTTATCACATCAGTATATCGTATAACGTAATATAGTATTACGTTATAACGCTCAGCGTTATATAGTATTACGTTATAACCTTTAACGTTATATAGCACTTCAGTATAACGTATAACGTTATATAGTATTACGTTATGACGCTTAGCGTTATACAGCACATCAGTAAAGCGTATAGCGTTATATAGTATTACGTTATAACTTTTAACGTTATACAGCACATCAGTATAACGTTTAACGTTATACAGTATTTCGTTATAACGCTTTGCGTTATATAGCACATCAGGAAAACGTATAACGTTATATAGTATTACGTTATAACTTTAACCGTTATATAGCACATAAGCATAGCGTATAACATTATATAGTATTACGTTATAACTTTTAACGTTATATAGCAGATCAGTATATCGTATAACGTTATATAGTATTACGTTATGACGCTAAACGTTATATAGTGTTAGGTTATATCGATTAACGTTATATAGCATATCAGTATAACGTATACCGTTATATAGCATATCAGTATAATGTTTAGCGTTATATAGCACATCAGTATAACGTGTAACGCTATACAGTATTACGTTATAAAGTTTAACGTTATATAGTATTACGATATAACGTATAACGTTATATAGTATTACGTTATAACGTTTAACGTTATATAGCACATCAGTATAATGTATAACGTTATATAGAATTACGTTATAACGCTTAACGTTCTATAGCACATCAGCAAAACGTATAACGTTATATAGTATAACGCTATAACTGTTAACGTTATATAGCACATCAGTATATCGTATAACGTAATATAGAATTACGTTATAACTTTTAACGTTATATGGCACGTCAGAATAACGTATAACGTAATATAGTATTACGTTATAACTTTTAACGTTATATGGCACGTCAGTATAACGTTCAACGTTATATAGTATTACATTGTAACTTTTAACGTTATATAGCACATCAGTATATCGTATAACGTTATACAGTATTACGTTATAACGCTTGACATTCTATAGCACATCAGCAAGGCGTATAACATTGTATAGTATTACGTTATAACTTTTAAGGTTATATAGCACATCAGTATAACGTATAACGTTATATAGTATTACGTTATAACTTTTAACGTTATATTGCACATCAGTATAACGTATAACATTATATAGTACTACGTTATAACGTTTAACGTCATATAGCAGATCAGTATAACGTATAACGTTATATAGTACTACGTTATAACGGTTAACGCCATATAGCTTATCAGTATAACGTATACCGTTATATAGCATATCAGCATAACGTATAACGTTATATAGCACATCAGTATAACGTATAACGTTATATAGTATTACGTTATAACGCTTAACGTTATATAGCACATCAGGAAAACGTATAACGTTATATAGTATACGTTATAACTTTCAACGTTATATAGCACATCAGTATAGCGTATAACATTATATAGTATTACGTTATAACTTTTAACGTTATATAGCATATCAGTATAACGTATAACGTTATATAGTACTACGAAATAACGTTTAACGTCATATAGCATATCAGTATAACGTATACCGTTAGATAGCATATCAGTATAACGTATAGCGTTATATAGCACATCAGTATAACGTGTAACGCTATACAGTGTTACGTTATAACGTTTAATATTATATAGTATTACGATATAGCGAATAACGTTATATAGTGTCACGTTATGACGTTTAACGTTATATAGCATATCAGTATAACGTATAACGTTATATGGTACTACGTTATAACGTTTAACGGCATATAGCTTATCAGTATAACGTATACCGTTATATAGCTATTCAGTATAAGGTATACCGTTATATAGCACATCAGTATTACGTGTAACGCTATACAGAATTACATTATAACGCTTAACGTTCTATAGCACATCAGCAAGGCGTATAACGTTATAGAGTATTACGCTATAACGCATAACGTTATATTGCACATCAGCAAAACGTATAACGTTATATAGTATTACGTTGTAACGCTTTACGTTATGTAGCACATCCGTAAAACGTATAACGTTATATAGTATTACGTTATAACGCTTAACGTTATATAGCACATCAGGAAAACGTATAACGTTATATAGTATTACGTTATAACGCTTAACGTTATATAGCACATCAGGAAAACGTATAACGTTATATAGTATTACGTTATAACTTTAACCGTTATATAGCACATCAGCATAGCGTATAACATTATATAGTATTACGTTATAACTTTTAACGTTATATAGCAGATCAGTATATCGTATAACGTTATATAGTATTACGTTATAACGCTTAACGTTATATAGTATTACGTTATAACATTTAACGTTATATAGTGTTAGGTTATATCGATTAACGTTATATAGCATATCAGTATAACGTATAACGTTATATATAGTGCTACGTTATAACGTTTAACGTCATATAGCATATCAGTATAACGTATACCGTTATATAGCATATCAGTATAATGTTTAGCGTTATATAGCACATCAGTATAACGTGTAACGCTATACAGTATTACGTTATAAAGTTTAACGTTATATAGTGTTACGATATAACGTATAACGTTATATAGTATTACGTTATAACGTTTAACGTTATATAGCACATCAGTATAATGTATAACGTTATATAGAATTACGTTATAACGCTTAACGTTCTATAGCACATCAGCAAAACGTATAACGTTATATAGTATAACGCTATAACTGTTAACGTTATATAGCACATCAGTATAATGTATAACGTTATATAGAATTACGTTATAACGCTTAACGTTATATGGCACGTCAGTATAACGTTCAACGTTATATAGTATTACATTGTAACTTTTAACGTTATATAGCACATCAGTATATCGTATAACGTAATATAGAATTACGTTATAACTTTTAACGTTATATGGCACGTCAGAATAACTTATAACGTAATATAGTATTACGTTATAACTTTTAACGTTATATGGCACGTCAGTATAACGTTCAACGTTATATAGTATTACATTGTAACTTTTAACGTTATATAGCACATCAGTATATCGTATAACGTTATACAGTATTACGTTATAACGCTTAACGTTATATAGCACATCAGGAAAACGTATAACGTTATATAGTATACGTTATAACTTTTAACGTTATATAGCACATCAGAATAACGTATACCGTTATATAGCATATCAGCAAAACGTATAACGTTATATAGCACATCAGGAAAACGTATAACGTTATATAGCATACGTTATAACTTTTAACGTTATATAGCACATCAGTATAGCGTATAACGTTATATAGTATTACGTTATAACTTTTAACGTTATATAGCATATCAGTATAACGTATAACATTATATAGTACTACGTTATAACGTTTAACGTCATATAACAGATCAGTATAACGTATAACGTTATATGGTACTACGTTATAACGTTTAACGTCATATAGCTTATCAGTATAACGTATACCGTTATATAGCTATTCAGTATAAGGTATACCGTTATATAGCACATCAGTATTACGTGTAACGCTATACAGAATTACATTATAACGCTTAACGTTCTATAGCACATCAGCAAGGCGTATAACGATATAGAGTATTACGCTATAACGCATAACGTTATATTGCACATCAGCAAAACGTATAACGTTATATAGTATTACGTTGTAACGCTTTACGTTATATAGCACATCCGTAAAACGTATAACGTTATATAGTATTACGTTATAACGCTTAACGTTATATAGCACATCAGGAAAACGTATAACGTTATATAGTATTACGTTATAACTTTAACCGTTATATAGCACATCAGCATAGCGTATAACATTATATAGTATTACGTTATAACTTTTAACGTTATATAGCAGATCAGTATATCGTATAACGTTATATAGTATTACGTTATGACGCTAAACGTTATATAGAATTGCGTTATAACGCTTAACGTTATATAGTATTACGTTATAACATTTAACTTTATATAGTGTTAGGTTATATCGATTAACGTTATATAGCACATCAGTATATCGTATAACGTAATATAGAATTACGTTATAACTTTTAACGTTATATGCCACGTCAGAATAACGTATAACGTTATATAGTATTACGTTATAACGTTTAACGTTATATAGCACATCAGTATAATGTATAACGTTATATAGAATTACGTTATAACGCTTAACGTTCTATAGCACATCAGTATAACGTACAACGTTATATAGTATTACATTGTAACTTTTAACGTTATATAGCACATCAGTATATCGTATAACGTTATACAGTATTACGTTATAACTTTAACCGTTATATAGCACATCAGCATAGCGTATAACATTATATAGTATTACGTTATAACTTTTAACGTTATATAGCATATCAGTATATCGTATAACGTTATATAGTATTACGTTATGACGCTAAACGTTATATAGAATTGCGTTATAACGCTTAACGTTATATAGTATTACGTTATAACATTTAACGTTATATAGTGTTAGGTTATATCGATTAACGTTATATAGCATATCAGTATAACGTATAACGTTATATATAGTGCTACGTTATAACGTTTAACGTCATATAGCATATCAGTATAACGTATACCGTTATATAGCATATCAGTATAATGTTTAGCGTTATATAGCACATCAGTATAGCGTGTAACGCTATACAGTATTACGTTATAAAGTTTAACGTTATATAGTATTACGATATAACGTATAACGTTATATAGTATTACGTTATAACGTTTAACGTTATATAGCACATCAGTATAATGTATAACGTTATATAGAATTACGTTATAACGCTTAACGTTCTATAGCACATCATCAAAGCGTATAACGTTATATAGTATAACGCTATAACTGTTAACGTTATATAGCACATCAGTATATCGTATAACGTAATATAGAATTACGTTATAACTTTTAACGTTATATGGCACGTCAGAATAACGTATAACGTAATATAGTATTACGTTATAACTTTTAACGTTATATGGCACGTCAGTATAACGTTCAACGTTATATAGTATTACATTGTAACTTTTAACGTTATATAGCACATCAGTATATCGTATAAAGTTATACAGTATTACGTTATAACGCTTGACATTCTATAGCACATCAGCAAGGCGTATAACATTGTATAGTATTACGTTATAACTTTTAAGGTTATATAGCACATCAGTATAACGTATAACGTTATATAGTATTACGTTATAACTTTTAACGTTATATTGCACATCAGTATAACGTATAACATTATATAGTACTACGTTATAACGTTTAACGTCATATAGCAGATCAGTATAACGTATAACGTTATATAGTACTACGTTATAACGGTTAACGCCATATAGCTTATCAGTATAACGTATACCGTTATATAGCATATCAGCATAACGTATAACGTTATATAGCACATCAGTATAACGTATAACGTTATATAGTATTACGTTATAACGCTTAACGTTATATAGCACATCAGGAAAACGTATAACGTTATATAGTATACGTTATAACTTTTAACGTTATATAGCACATCAGTATAGCGTATAACATTGTAGAGTATTACGTTATAACTTTTAACGTTATATAGCATATCAGTATAACGTATAACGTTATATAGTACTACGAAATAACGTTTAACGTCATATAGCATATCAGTATAACGTATACCGTTAGATAGCATATCAGTATAACATATAGCGTTATATAGCACATCAGTATAACGTGTAACGCTATACAGTGTTACGTTATAACGTTTAATATTATATAGTATTACGATATAACGAATAACGTTATATAGTGTTACGTTATGACGTTTAACGTTATATAGCATATCAGTATAACGTATAACGTTATATGGTACTACGTTATAACGTTTAACGGCATATAGCTTATCAGTATAACGTATACCGTTATATAGCTATTCAGTATAAGGTATACCGTTATATAGCACATCAGTATTACGTGTAACGCTATACAGAATTACATTATAACGCTTAACGTTCTATAGCACATCAGCAAGGCGTATAACGTTATAGAGTATTACGCTATAACGCATAACGTTATATTGCACATCAGCAAAACGTATAACGTTATATAGTATTACGTTGTAACGCTTTACGTTATGTAGCACATCCGTAAAACGTATAACGTTATATAGTATTACGTTATAACGCTTAACGTTATATAGCACATCAGGAAAACGTATAACGTTATATAGTATTACGTTATAACGTTTAACGTTATATAGCACATCAGTATAATGTATAACGTTATATAGAATTACGTTATAACGCTTAACGTTCTATAGCACATCAGCAAAACGTATAACGTTATATAGTATAACGCTATAACTGTTAACGTTATATAGCACATCAGTATATCGTATAACATAATATAGAATTACGTTATAACTTTTAACGTTATATGGCACGTCAGAATAACTTATAACGTAATATAGTATTACGTTATAACTTTTAACGTTATATGGCACGTCAGTATAACGTTCAACGTTATATAGTATTACGTTATAACTTTTAAGGTTATATAGCACATCAGTATAACGTATAACGTTATATAGTAGTACGTTATAACTTTTAACGTTATATTGCACATCAGTATAACGTATAACATTATATAGTACTACGTTATAACGTTTAACGTCATATAGCAGATCAGTATAACGTATAACGTTATATAGTACTACGTTATAACGGTTAACGCCATATAGCATATCAGTATAACGTATACCGTTATATAGCATATCAGCATAACGTATAACGTTATATAGCACATCAGTATAACGTACAACGTTATATAGTATTACGTTATAACGCTTAACGTTATATAGCACATCAGGAAAACGTATAACGTTATATAGTATACGTTATAACTTTTAACGTTATATAGCACATCAGTATAGCGTATAACATTATATAGTATTACGTTATAACTTTTAACGTTATATAGCATATCAGTATAACGTATAACGTTATATAGTACTACGAAATAACGTTTAACGTCAGATAGCATATCAGTATAACGTATAACGTTATATGGTACTACGTTATAACGTTTAACGGCATATAGCTTATCAGTATAACGTATACCGTTATATAGCTATTCAGTATAAGGTATACCGTTATATAGCACATCAGTATTACGTGTAACGCTATACAGAATTACATTATAACGCTTAACGTTCTATAGCACATCAGCAAGGCGTATAACGTTATAGAGTATTACGCTATAACGCATAACGTTATATTGCACATCAGCAAAACGTATAAAGTTATATAGTATTACGTTGTAACGCTTTACGTTATATAGCACATCAGTAAAACGTATAACGTTATATAGTATTACGTTATAACGCTTAACGTTATATAGCACATCAGGAAAACGTATAACGTTATATAGTATTACGTTATAACTTTAACCGTTATATAGCACATCAGCATAGCGTATAACATTATATAGTATTACGTTATAACTTTTAACGTTATATAGCATATCAGTATATCGTATAACGTTATATAGTATTACGTTATGACGCTAAACGTTATATAGAATTGCGTTATAACGCTTAACGTTATATAGTATTACGTTATAACATTTAACGTTATATAGTGTTAGGTTATATCGATTAACGTTATATAGCATATCAGTATAACGTATAACGTTATATATAGTGCTACGTTATAACGTTTAACGTCATATAGCATATCAGTATAACGTATACCGTTATATAGCATATCAGTATAATGTTTAGCGTTATATAGCACATCAGTATAGCGTGTAACGCTATACAGTATTACGTTATAAAGTTTAACGTTATATAGTATTACGATATAACGTATAACGTTATATAGTATTACGTTATTACGTTTAACGTTATATAGCACATCAGTATAATGTATAACGTTATATAGAATTACGTTATAACATTTAACGTTATATAGTGTTAGGTTATATCGATTAACGTTATATAGCATATCAGTATAACGTATAACGTTATATATAGTGCTACGTTATAACGTTTAACGTCATATAGCATATCAGTATAACGTATACCGTTATATAGCATATCAGTATAATGTTTAGCGTTATATAGCACATCAGTATAGCGTGTAACGCTATACAGTATTACGTTATAAAGTTTAACGTTATATAGTATTACGATATAACGTATAACGTTATATAGTATTACGTTATTACGTTTAACGTTATATAGCACATCAGTATAATGTATAACGTTATATAGAATTACGTTATAACGCTTAACGTTCTATAGCACATCAGCAAAACGTATAACGTTATATAGTATAACGCTATAACTGTTAACGTTATATAGCACATCAGTATATCGTATAACGTTATACAGTATTACGTTATAACGCTTGACATTCTATAGCACATCAGCAAGGCGTATAACATTGTATAGTATTACGTTATAACTTTTAAGGTTATATAGCACATCAGTATAACGTATAACGTTATATAGTATTACGTTATAACTTTTAACGTTATATTGCACATCAGTATAACGTATAACATTATATAGTACTACGTTATAACGTTTAACGTCATATAGCAGATCAGTATAACGTATAACGTTATATAGTACTACGTTATAACGCTTAACGTTCTATAGCACATCAGCAAAACGTATAACGTTATATAGTATAACGCTATAACTGTTAACGTTATATAGCACATCAGTATATCGTATAACGTAATATAGAATTACGTTATAACTTTTAACGTTATATGGCACGTCAGAATAACGTATAACGTAATATAGTATTACGTTATAACTTTTAACGTTATATGGCACGTCAGTATAACGTTCAACGTTATATAGTATTACATTGTAACTTTTAACGTTATATAGCACATCAGTATATCGTATAACGTTATACAGTATTACGTTATGACGCTTGACATTCTATAGCACATCAGCAAGGCGTATAACATTGTATAGTATTACGTTATAACTTTTAAGGTTATATAGCACATCAGTATAACGTATAACGTTATATAGTATTACGTTATAACTTTTAACGTTATATTGCACATCAGTATAACGTATAACATTATATAGTACTACGTTATAACGTTTAACGTCATATAGCAGATCAGTATAACGTATAACGTTATATAGTACTACGTTATAATGGTTAACGCCATATAGCATATCAGTATAACGTATACCGTTATATAGCATATGAGCATAACGTATAACGTTATATAGCACATCAGTATAACGTATAACGTTATATAGTATTACGTTATAACGCTTAACGTTATATAGCACATCAGGAAAACGTATAACGTTATATAGTATACGTTATAACCTTTAACGTTATATAGCACATCAGTATAGCGTATAACATTATATAGTATTACGTTATAACTTTTAACGTTATATAGCATATCAGTATAACGTATAACGTTATATAGTACTACGAAATAACGTTTAACGTCAGATAGCATATCAGTATAACGTATAACGTTATATGGTACTACGTTATAACGTTTAACGGCATATAGCTTATCAGTATAACGTATACCGTTATATAGCTATTCAGTATAAGGTATACCGTTATATAGCACATCAGTATTACGTGTAACGCTATACAGAATTACATTATAACGCTTAACGTTCTATAGCACATCAGCAAGGCGTATAACGTTATAGAGTATTACGCTATAACGCATAACGTTATATTGCACATCAGCAAAACGTATAACGTTATATAGTATTACGTTGTAACGCTTTACGTTATATAGCACATCCGTAAAACGTATAACGTTATATAGTATTACGTTATAACGCTTAACGTTATATAGCACATCAGGAAAACGTATAACGTTATATAGTATTACGTTATAACTTTAACCGTTATATAGCACATCAGCATAGCGTATAACATTATATCGTATTACGTTATAACTTTTAACGTTATATAGCAGATCAGTATATCGTATAACGTTATATAGTATTACGTTATAACGCTTGACATTCTATAGCACATCAGCAAGGCGTATAACATTGTATAGTATTACGTTATAACTTTTAAGGTTATAGAGCACATCAGTATAACGTATAACGTTATATAGTATTACGTTATAACTTTTAACGTTATATTGCACATCAGTATAACGTATAACATTATATAGTACTACGTTATAACGTTTAACGTCATATAGCAGATCAGTATAACGTATAACGTTATATAGTACTACGTTATAACGCTTAACGTTCTATAGCACATCAGCAAAACGTATAACGTTATATAGTATAATCCTATAACTGTTAACGTTATATAGCACATCAGTATATCGTATAACGTAATATAGAATTACGTTATAACTTTTAACGTTATATGGCACGTCAGAATAACGTATAACGTAATATAGTATTACGTTATAACTTTTAACGTTATATGGCACGTCAGTATAACGTTCAACGTTATATAGTATTACATTGTAACTTTTAACGTTATATAGCACATCAGTATAACGTATAACGTTACATAGTATTACGTTATAACTTTTAACGTTATATTGCACATCAGTATAACGTATAACATTATATAGTACTACGTTATAACGTTTAACGTCATATAGCAGATCAGTATAACGTATAACGTTATATAGTACTACGTTATAATGGTTAACGCCATATAGCATATCAGTATAACGTATACCGTTATATAGCATATCAGCATAACGTATAACGTTATATAGCACATCAGTATAACGTATAACGTTATATAGTATTACGTTATAACGCTTAACGTTATATAGCACATCAGGAAAACGTATAACGTTATATAGTATACGTTATAACTTTTAACGTTATATAGCACATCAGTATAGCGTATAACATTATATAGTACTACGTTATAACTTTTAACGTTATATAGCATATCAGTATAACGTATAACGTTATATAGTACTACGAAATAACGTTTAACGTCAGATAGCATATCAGTATAACGTATAACGTTATATGGTACTACGTTATAACGTTTAACGGCATATAGCTTATCAGTATAACGTATACCGTTATATAGCTATTCAGTATAAGGTATACCGTTATATAGCACATCAGTATTACGTGTAACGCTATACAGAATTACATTATAACGCTTAACGTTCTATAGCACATCAGCAAGGCGTATAACGTTATAGAGTATTACGCTATAACGCATAACGTTATATTGCACATCAGCAAAACGTATAACGTTATATAGTATTACGTTGTAACGCTTTACGTTATATAGCACATCCGTAAAACATATAACGTTATATAGTATTACGTTATAACGCTTAACGTTATATAGCACATCAGGAAAACGTATAACGTTATATAGTATTACGTTATAACTTTAACCGTTATATAGCACATCAGCATAGCGTATAACATTATATAGTATTACGTTATAACTTTTAACGTTATATAGCAGATCAGTATATCGTATAACGTTATATAGTATTACGTTATGACGCTAAACGTTATATAGAATTGCGTTATAACGCTTAACGTTATATAGTATTACGTTATAACAGTTAACGTTATATAGTGTTAGGTTATATCGATTAACGTTATATAGCATATCAGTATAATGTATAACGTTATATAGAATTACGTTATAACGCTTAACGTCCTATAGCACATCAGCAAAACGTATAACGTTATATAGTATAACGCTTTAACTGTTAACGTTATATAGCACATCAGTATATCGTATAACGTTATATAGAATTACGTTATAACGCTTGACATTCTATAGCACATCAGCAAGGCGTATAACATTATATAGTATTACGTTATAACTTTTAATGTTATATAGCACATCAGCAAAACGTATAACGTTATATAGTATTACGTTATAACTTTTAACGTTATATTGCACATCAGTACAACGTATAACATTATATAGTACTACGTTATAACGTTTAACGTCATATAACAGATCAGTATAACGTATAACGTTATATGGTACTACGTTATAACGTTTAACGTCATATAGCTTATCAGTATAACGTATACCGTTATATAGCTATTCAGTATAAGGTATACCGTTATATAGCACATCAGTATTACGTGTAACGCTATACAGAATTACATTATAACGCCTAACGTTCTATAGCACATCAGCAAGGCGTATAACGTTATAGAGTATTACACTATAACGCATAACGTTATATTGCACATCAGCAAAACGTATAACGTTATATAGTATTACGTTGTAACGCTTTACGTTATATAGCACATCAGTAAAACGTATAACGTTATATAGTATTACGTTATAACGCTTAACGTTATATAGCACATCAGGAAAACGTATAACGTTATATAGTATTACGTTATAACTTTAACCGTTATATAGCACATCAGCATAGCGTATAACATTATATAGTATTACGTTATAACTTTTAACGTTATATAGCAGATCAGTATATCGTATAACGTTATATAGTATTACGTTATGACGCTAAACGTTATATAGAATTGCGTTATAACGCTTAACGTTATATAGTATTACGTTATAACATTTAACGTTATATAGTGTTAGGTTATATCGATTAACGTTATATAGCATATCAGTATAACGTATAACGTTATATATAGTGCTACGTTATAACGTTTAACGTCATATAGCATATCAGTATAACGTATACCGTTATATAGCATATCAGTATAATGTTTAGCGTTATATAGCACATCAGTATAACGTGTAACGCTATACAGTATTACGTTATAATGTTTAACGTTATATAGTATTACGATATAACGTATAACGTTATATAGTATTACGTTATAACTGTTAACGTTATATTGCACATCAGTATAACGTATAACATTATATAGTACTACGTTATAACGTTTAACGTCATATAGCAGATCAGTATAACGTATAACGTTATATAGTACTACGTTATAACGGTTAACGCCATATAGCTTATCAGTATAACGTATACCGTTATATAGCATATCAGCATAACGTATAACGTTATATAGCACATCAGTATAACGTATAACGTTATATAGTATTACGTTATAACGCTTAACGTTATATAGCACATCAGGAAAACGTGTAACGTTATATAGTATACGTTATAACTTTTAACGTTATATAGCACATCAGTATAGCGTATAACATTATATAGTATTACGTTATAACTTTTAACGTTATATAGCATATCAGTATAACGTATAACGTTATATGGTACTACGTTATAACGTTTAACGGCATATAGCTTATCAGTATAACGTATACCGTTATATAGCTATTCAGTATAAGGTATACCGTTATATAGCACATCAGTATTACGTGTAACGCTATACAGAATTACATTATAACGCTTAACGTTCTATAGCACATCAGCAAGGCGTATAACGTTATAGAGTATTACGCTATAACGCATAACGTTATATTGCACATCAGCAAAACGTATAACGTTATATAGTATTACGTTGTAACGCTTTACGTTATGTAGCACATCCGTAAAACGTATAACGTTATATAGTATTACGTTATAACGCTTAACCTTATATAGCACATCAGGAAAACGTATAACGTTATATAGTATTACGTTATAACGCTTAACGTTATATAGCACATCAGGAAAACGTATAACGTTATATAGTATTACGTTATAACTTTAACCGTGATATAGCACATCAGCATAGCGTATAACATTATATAGTATTACGTTATAACTTTTAACGTTATATAGCAGATCAGTATATCGTATAACGTTATATAGTATTACGTTATGACGCTAAACGCTATATAGAATTGCGTTATAACGCTTAACGTTATATAGTATTACGTTATAACATTTAACGTTATATAGTGTTAGGTTATATCGATTAACGTTATATAGCATATCAGTATAATGTATAACGTTATATAGCATATCAGCATAACGTATAGCGTTATATAGCACATCAGTATAACGTATAACGTTATATAGTATTACGTTATAACGCTGAACGTTATATAGCACATCAGTAAAGCGTATAACGTTATATAGTATTACGTTATAACTTTTAACGTTATATAGCACATCAGTATAGCGTATAACATTATATAGTATTACGTTATAACTTTTAACGTTATATAGCACATCAGAATATCGTATAACGTTATATAGTATTGCGTTATAACGCTTAACGTTATATAGTATTGCATTATAACGCTTAATGTTATATAGTATTACGTTATAACATTTAACGTTATACAGTGTTAGGTTATATCGATTAACGTTATATAGCGTATCAGTATAACGTATAACGTTATATAGTACTACGTTGTAACGTTTAACGTCATATAGCATATCAGTATAACGTATAACGTTATATAGTATTTCGCTATAACGCTTTGCGTTATATAGCACGTCAGTAAAACGTATAACGTTATATAGTATTACGTTATAACGTATAACGTTATATAGCATATCAGTAAAGCGTATAACGTTATATAGTATTACGTTATAACTTTTAACGTTATACAGCACATCAGTATAACGTATAACATTATATAGTATTACGTTATAACTTTTAACGTTATTTAGCACATCAGTATATCGTATAACGTAATATAGTATTACGTTATAACGCTCAGCGTTATATAGTATTACGTTATAACCTTTAACGTTATATAGCACTTCAGTATAACGTATAACGTTATATAGTATTACGTTATAACGCTTAGCGTTATACAGCTCATCAACAAAACGTATAACGTTATATAGTATTACGTTATAACGCCTAACGTTATATAGCACATCAGCAAAACGTACAACGGTATATAGTATTACGTTATAACTTTTAACGTTTTACAGCACATCAGTATTACGTATAACGTTATATAGTATTACGTTATAACGTATAACGTTATATAGCACATCAGTAAAGCGTATAACGTTATATAGTATTACGTTATAACTTTTAACGTTATACAGCACATCAGTATAACGTTTAACGTTATATAATATTTCGTTATAACGCTTTGCGTTATATAGCACGTCAGTAAAACGTATAACGTTATATAGTATTTCGTTATAACGCTTTGCGTTATATAGCAGGTCAGTAAAACGTATAACGTTATATAGTATTACGTTATAACTTTTAACGTTATACAGCACATCAGTGTATCCTATAACGTAATATAGTAATACGTTATAACGCGTAACTTTATATAGTATTACGTTATAACGTATAACGTTATACAGTATTACGTTAGAACTTTTAACGTTATATAGTACATCAGTATAACGTATAACATTATAAAGTATTACGTTATAACTTTGAACGTAATGTAGCACATTAGTATATCGTATAACGTAATATAGTATTACGTTATAACATTTAGCGTTATACAGCATTACGTTATAACGCATAACGTTATACAGTATTACGTTATAACATTTAACGTTATATAGTGTTAGGTTATATCGATTAACCTTATATAGCATATCAGTATAACGTATAACGTTATATAGTACTACGAAATAACGTTTAACGTCATATAGCATATCAGTATAACGTATACCGTTAGATAGCATATCAGTATAACGTATAGCGTTATATACCACATCAGTACAACGTGTAACGCTATACAGTGTTACGTTATAACGTTTAATGTTATATAGTATTACGGTATAACGTATAACGTTATATAGTATTACGTTATGACGTTTAACGTTATATAGCATATCAGTATAACGTATAACGTTATATGGTACTACGTTATAACGTTTAACGTCATATAGCTTATCAGTATAACGTATACCGTTATATAGCTATTCAGTATAAGGTATACCGTTATATAGCACATCAGTATTTCGTGTAACGCTATACAGAATTACATTATAACGCTTAACGTTCTATAGCACATCAGCAAGGCGTATAACGTTATAGAGTATTACGCTCTAACGCATAACGTTATATTGCACATCAGCAAAACGTATAACGTTATATAGTATTACGTTGTAACGCTTTACGTTATATAGCACATCCGTAAAACGTATAACGTTATATAGTATTACGTTATAACGCTTAACGTTATATAGCACATCAGGAAAACGTATAACGTTATATAGTATTACGTTATAACTTTAACCGTTATATAGCACATCAGCATAGCGTATAACATTATATAGTATTACGTTATAACTTTTAACGTTATATAGCAGATCAGTATATCGTATAACGTTATATAGTATTACGTTATGACGCTAAACGTTATATAGAATTGCGTTATAACGCTTAACGTTATATAGTATTACGTTATAACATTTAACGTTATATAGTGTTAGGTTATATCGATTAACGTTATATAGCATATCAGTATAATGTATAACGTTATATAGAATTACGTTATAACGCTTAACGTCCTATAGCACATCAGCAAAACGTATAACGTTATATAGTATAACGCTATAACTGTTAACGTTATATAGCACATCAGTATATCGTATAACGTAATATAGAATTACGTTATAACTTT
Source organism: Bombus sylvestris (assembly GCA_911622165.2). Lineage (NCBI taxonomy): Eukaryota > Metazoa > Arthropoda > Insecta > Hymenoptera > Apidae > Bombus > Bombus sylvestris. The sequence goes on along the minus strand of OU443162.1, from coordinate 3,498,323 downwards.
TAACGTTATATGGCACGTCAGAATAACGTATAACGTGATATAGTATTACGTTATAACTTTTAACGTTATATAGCACGTCAGTATAACGTACAACGTTATATAGTATTACATTGTAACTTTTAACGTTATATAGCACATCAGTATATCGTATAACGTTATACAGTATTACGTTATAACGCTTGACATTCTATAGCACATCAGCAAGGCGTATAACATTATATAGTATTACGTTATAACATTTAATGTTATATAGCACATCAGTAAAACGTATAACGTTATATAGTATTACGTTATAACTTTTAACGTTATATTGCACATCAGTATAACGCATAACATTATATAGTACTACGTTATAACGTTTAACGTCATATAGCAGATCAGTATACCGTATAACGTTATATAGTACTACGTTATAACGGTTAACGCCATATAGCATATCAGTATAACGTATACCGTTATATAGCATATCAGCATAACGTATAGCGTTATATAGCACATCAGTATAACGTATAACGTTATATAGTATTTCGTTATAACGCTTTGCGTTATATAGCACGTCAGTGAAACGTATAACGTTATATAGTATTACGTTATAACGTATAACGTTATATAGCACATCAGTAAAACGGATAACGTTATATAGTATTACGTTATAACTTTTAACGTTATGTAGCACATCAGTTTATCGTATAACGTAATTTAGTATTGCGTTATAACGCTCAACGTTATATAGTATTACGTTATAACCTTTAACGTTATATAGCACTTCAGTATAACGTATAACGTTATATAGTATTACGTTATAACGCTTAACGTTATATAGCGCATCAGTATATCGTATAACGTTATATGGTATTACGTTATAACGCTAAACGCTATACAGTATTACGTTATAACGTTTAACGCTATATAGTATTACGTTATAACGTTTAACGTTATATAGCACATCAGTATAACGTATAACATTATATAGCATTACGTTATAACTTTTAACGTTATATAGCACATCAGTATAACGTTTAAAATTATATAGTATTACGTTATAACTGTTAACGTTATATAGCACATCAGTATACCCTATAACGTAATATAGTATTACGTTATAACTTTTAACGTTATATGGCACGTCAGTAAAACGTATAACGTTACATAGTATTACGTTATAACTTTTTAACGTTATATAGCACATCAGTATAGCGTATAACATTATATAGTATTACGTTATAACGTTTAACGTTATATAGCACATCAGTATATCGTATAACGTTATATGGTATTACGTTATAACGCTAAACGCTATACAGTATTACGTTATAACGTTTAACGTTATATAGTATTACGTTATAACGTTTAACGTTATATAGCACATCAGTATAGCGTATAACATTATATAGCATTACGTTATAACTTTTAACGTTATATAGCTCATCAGTATATCCTATAACGTAATATAGTATTACGTTATAACTTTTAACGTTATATGGCACGTCAGTAAAACGTATAACGTTATATAGTATTACGTTATAACGCTTAATGTTATATAGTATTGCGTTATAACATTTAACGTTATACAGTGTTAGGTTATATCGATTAACGTTATATAGCATATCAGTATAACGTATAACGTTATGTAGTACTACGTTGTAACATTTAACGTCATATAGCATATCAGTATAACGTGTACCGTTATATAGCATATCAGTATAACGTTTAGCGTTATATAGCACATCAGTATAACGTGTAACGCTATACAGTATTACGTTATCACGTTTAACGTTATATAGCACATCAGTATAACGTATACCGTTATATAGCATATCAGCATAACGTATAGCGTTATATAGCACATCAGTATAACGTATAACGTTATATAGTATTTCGTTATAACGCTTTGCGTTATATAGCACGTCAGTGAAACGTATAACGTTATATAGTATTACGTTATAACGTATAACGTTATATAGCACATCAGTAAAACGGATAACGTTATATAGTATTACGTTATAACTTTTAACGTTATGTAGCACATCAGTTTATCGTATAACGTAATATAGTATTACGTTATAACGCTCAACGTTATATAGTATTACGTTATAACCTTTAACGTTATATAGCACTTCAGTATAACGTATAACGTTATATAGTATTACGTTATAACTGTTAACGTTATACAGCACATCAGTATATCCTATAACGTAATATAGTATTACGTTATAACGCTCAACGTTATATAGTATTACGTTATAACGCTTAACGTTATATAGCACATCAGTATATCGTATAACGTTATATGGTATTACGTTATAACGCTAAACGCTATGCAGTATTACGTTATAACGTTTAACGCTATATAGTATTACGTTATAACGTTTAACGTTATATAGCACATCAGTATAACGTATAACATTATATAGCATTACGTTATAGCTTTTAACGTTATATAGCACATCAGTATAACGTTTAAAATTATATAGTATTACGTTATAACTGTTAACGTTATATAGCACATCAGTATACCCTATAACGTAATATAGTATTACGTTATAACTTTTAACGTTATATGGCACGTCAGTAAAACGTATAACGTTACATAGTATTACGTTATAACTTTTTAACGTTATATAGCACATCAGTATAGCGTATAACATTATATAGTATTACGTTATAACGTTTAACGTTATATAGCACATCAGTATAGCGTATAACATTATATAGTATTACGTTATAACGTTTAACGTTATATAGCACATCAGTATATCGTATAACGTTATATGGTATTACGTTATAACGCTAAACGCTATACAGTATTACGTTATAACGTTTAACGTTATATAGTATTACGTTATAACGTTTAACGTTATATAGCACATCAGTATAGCGTATAACATTATATAGCATTACGTTATAACTTTTAACGTTATATAGCTCATCAGTATATCCTATAACGTAATATAGTATTACGTTATAACTTTTAACGTTATATGGCACGTCAGTAAAACGTATAACGTTATATAGTATTACGTTATAACGCTTAATGTTATATAGTATTGCGTTATAACATTTAACGTTATACAGTGTTAGGTTATATCGATTAACGTTATATAGCATATCAGTATAACGTATAACGTTATGTAGTACTACGTTGTAACATTTAACGTCATATAGCATATCAGTATAACGTGTACCGTTATATAGCATATCAGTATAACGTTTAGCGTTATATAGCACATCAGTATAACGTGTAACGCTATACAGTATTACGTTATCACGTTTAACGTTATATAGCACATCAGTATAACGTATAACGTTATATAGTATTTCGTTATAACGCTTTGCGCTATATAGCACGTCAGTAAAACGTATAACGTTATATAGTATTACGTTATAACGTATAACGTTATATAGCACATCAGTAAAGCGTATAACGTTATATAGTATTACGTTATAACTTTTAACGTTATACAGCACATCAGTATAACGTATAACATTATATAGTATTACGTTATAACTTTTAACGTTATTTAGCACATCAGTATATCGTATAACGTAATATAGTATTACGTTATAACGTATAACGTTATATAGCACATCAGTAAAGCGTATAACGTTATATAGTATTACGTTATAACTTTTAACGTTATACAGCACATCAGTATAACGTTTAACGTTATATAGTATTTCGTTATAACGCTTTGCGTTATATAGCACGTCAGTAAATCGTATAACGTTATATAGTATTTCGTTATAACGCTTTGCGTTATATAGCTGGTCAGTAAAACGTATAACGTTATATAGTATTACGTTATAACTTTTAACGTTATATAGCACATCAGTGTATCCTATAACGTAATATAGTAATACGTTATAACGCTTAACGTTATATAGTATTACGTTATAACGTATAACGTTATACAGCACATCAGTATAACGTATAACATTATATAGTATTACGTTATAACTTTTAACGTTATGTAGCACATCAGTATATCGTATAACGTAATATAGTATTACGTTATAACTGTGAACGTAATGTAGCACATTAGTATATCGTATAACGTAATATAGTATTACGTTATAACATTTAACGTTATACAGTGTTAGGTTATATCGATTAACGTTATATAGCATATCAGTATAACGTATAACGTTATGTAGTACTACGTTGTAGCGTTTAACGTCATATAGCATATCAGTATAACGTGTACCGTTATATAGCATATCAGTATAACGTTTAGCGTTATATAGCACATCAGTATAACGTATAACATTATATAGTATTACGTTATAACTTTTAACGTTATGTAGCACATCAGTATATCGTATAACGTAATAGAGTATTACGTTATAACTTTGAACGTAATGTAGCACATTAGTATATCGTATAACGTAATATAGTATTACGTTATAACGTTTAACGTTATATAGTATTGCGATATAACGTATAACGATATATAGTATTACGTTATAACGTTTAACGTTATATAGCTCATCAGTATTACGTATAACGTTATATAGTATTACGTTATTACTTTTAACGTTATACAGCACATCAGTATAACGTATAACATTATATACTATTACGTTATAGCTTTTAACGTTATATAGCACATCAGTGTATCCTATAACGTAATATAGTAATACGTTATAACGCTTAACGTTATATAGTACTACGTTATAACGTATAACGTTATACAGTATTACGTTATAACGCATAACGTTATACAGTATTACGTTAGAACTTTTAACGTTATACAGAACAGCAGTATAACGTATAATTTAATATAGAATTACATTATAACTTTTAACGTCATATAGCACATCAGTATATCGTATAACGTTATATAGTATTACGTTATAAGGCTAAACGTTATATAGTACTGCGTTATAACGCTTAACGTTATATAGTATTACGTTATAACATTTAACGTTATATAGTGTTAGGTTATATCGATTAACATTATATAGCCTATCAGTATAACGTATAACGTTATATAGTACTACGAAATAACGTTTAACGTCATATAGCATATCAGTATAACGTATACCGTTAGATAGCATATCAGTATAACGTATAGCGTTATATAGCACATCAGTATAACGTGTAACGCTATACAGTGTTACGTTATAACGTTTAATGTTATATAGTATTACGTTATTACTTTTAACGTTATACAGCACATCAGTATAACGTATAACGTTATATAGTATTACGTTATGACGTTTAACGTTATATAGCATATCAGTATAACATATAACGTTATATGGTACTACGTTATAACGTTTAACGTCATATAGCTTATCAGTATAACGTATACCGTTATATAGCTATTCAGTAAAAGGTATACCGTTATATAGCACATCAGTATTACGTGTAACGCTATACAGAATTACATTATAACGCTTAACGTTCTATAGCACATCAGCAAAACGTATAACGTTATATAGTATTACGTTGTAACGCTTTACGTTATATAGCACATCAGTAAAACGTATAACATTATATAGCATTACGTTATAACTTTTAACGTTATATAGCAGATCAGTATATCGTATGACGTTATATAGTATTACGTTATGACGCTAAACGTTATATAGAATTGCGTTATAACGCTTAACGTTATATAGTATTACGTTATAACATTTAACGTTATATAGTGTTAGGTTATATCGATTAACGTCATATAGCACATCAGTATATCGTATAACGTTATATAGTATTACGTTATAAGGCTAAACGTTATATAGTACTGCGTTATAACGCTTAACGTTATATAGTATTACGTTATAACATTTAACGTTATATAGTGTTAGGTTATATCGATTAACGTTATATAGCATATCAGTATAACGTATAACGTTATATATAGTGCTACGTTATAACGTTTAACGTCATATAGCATATCAGTATAACGTATACCGTTGTATAGCATATCAGTATAATGTTTAGCGTTATATAGCACATCAGTATAACGTGTAACGCTACACAGTATTACGTTATAAAGTTTAACGTTATATAGTATTACGATATAACGTATAACGTTATATAGTATTACGTTATAACGTTTAACGTTATATAGCACATCAGCAAAACGTATAACGTTATATAGTATAACGCTATAACTGTTAACGTTATATAGCACATCAGTATATCGTATAACGTAATATAGAATTACGTTATAACTTTTAACGTTATATGGCACGTCAGAATAACGTATAACTTAATATAGTATTACGTTATAACTTTGAACGTTATATTGCACATCAGTATAACGTATAACATTATATAGTACTACGTTATAACGTTTAACGTCATATAGCAGATCAGTATAACGTATAACGCTATATAGTACTACGTTATAACGGTTAACGTCATATAGCATATCAGTATAACGTATACCGTTATATAGCATATCAGCATAACGTATAGCTTTATATAGCACATCAGTATGACGTATAACGTTATATAGTATTACGTTATAACGCTTAACGATATATAGCACATCAGGAAAACGTATAACGTTATATAGTATACGTTATAACTTCTAACGTTATATAGCACATCAGTATAGCGTATAACATTATATAGTATTACGTTATAACGTTTAACGTTATATAGCACATGAGTATATCGTATAACGTTATATGGTATTACGTTATAACGCTAAACGCTATACAGTATTACGTTATAACGTTTAACGTTATATAGTATTACGTTATAACGTATAACGTTATATAGCACATCAGTAAAGCGTATAACGTTATATAGTATTACGTTATAACTTTTAACGTTATACAGCACATCAGTATAACGTATAACATTATATAGTATTACGTTATAACTTTTAACGTTATTTAGCACATCAGTATATCATATAACGTAATATAGTATTACGCTATAACGCTCAGCGTTATATAGTATTACGTTATAACCCTTAAAGTTATATAGCACTTCAGTATAACGTATAACGTTATATAGTATTACGTTATAACGCTTAGCGTTATACAGCACATCAGCAAAACGTATAACGTTATATAGTATTACGTTATAACGCTTAACGTTATATAGCACATCAGCAAAACGTACAACGGTATATAGTATTACGTTATAACTTTTAACGTTATACAGCACATCAGTATAACGTATAACGTTATATAGTATTACGTTATAACTTTTCACGTTATATAGCACATCAGTGTATCCTATAACGTAATATAGTAATACGTTATAACGCTTAACGTTATATAGTATTACGTTATAACGTATAACGTTATACAGTATTACGTTAGAACTTTTAACGTTATATAGCACATCAGTACAACGTATAACATTATAAAGTATTACGTTATAACTTTTAACGTAATGTAGCACATTAGTATATCGTATAACGTAATATAGTATTACGTTATAACATTTAACGTTATACAGTGTTAGGTTATATCGATTAACGTTATATAGCATATCAGTATAACGTATAACGTTATGTAGTACTACGTTGTAGCGTTTAACGTCATATAGCATATCAGTATAACGTGTAGCGTTATATAGCATATCAGTATAACGTTTAGCGTTATATAGCACATCAGTATAACGTATAACATTATATAGTATTACGTTATAACTTTTAACGTTATGTAGCACATCAGTATATCGTATAACGTAATATAGTATTACGTTATAACTTTGAACGTAATGTAGCACATTAGTATATCGTATAACGTAATATAGTATTACGTTATAACATTTAACGTTATACAGTGTTAGGTTATATCGATTAACGTTATATAGCATATCAGTATAACGTATAACGTTATGTAGTACTACATTGTAGCGTTTAACGTCATATAGCATATAAGTATAACGTGTACCGTTATATAGCATATCAGTATAACGTTTAGCGTTATATAGCACATCAGTATAACGTGTAACGCTATACAGTATTACGTTATAACGTTTAACGTTATATAGTATTGCGATATAACGTATAACGATATATAGTATTACGTTATAACGTTTAACGTTATATAGCTCATCAGTATAACGTATAACGTTATATAGTATTACGTTATTACTTTTAACGTTATACAGCACATCAGTATAACGTATAACATTATATACTATTACGTTATAGCTTTTAACGTTATATAGCACATCAGTGTATCCTATAACGTAATATAGTAATACGTTATAACGCTTAACGTTATATAGTATTACGTTATAACGTATAACGTTATACAGTATTACGTTATAACGCATAACGTTATACAGTATTACGTTAGAACTTTTAACGTTATACAGAACAGCAGTATAACGTATAATTTAATATAGAATTACATTATAACTTTTAACGTCATATAGCACATCAGTATATCGTATAACGTTATATAGTATTACGTTATAACGCTAAACGTTATATAGTACTGCGTTATAACGCTTAACGTTATATAGTATTACGTTATAACATTTAACGTTATATCGTGTTAGGTTATATCGATTAACATTATATAGCCTATCAGTATAACGTATACCGTTAGATAGCATATCAGTATAACGTATAGCGTTATATAGCACATCAGTATAACGTGTAACGCTATACAGTGTTACGTTATAACGTTTAATGTTATATAGTATTACGATATAACGTATAACGTTATATAGTATTACGTTATGACGTTTAACGTTATATAGCATATCAGTATAACATATAACGTTATATGGTACTACGTTATAACGTTTAACGTCATATAGCTTATCAGTATAACGTATACCGTTATATAGCTATTCAGTATAAGGTATACCGTTATATAGCACATCAGTATTACGTGTAACGCTATACAGAATTACATTATAACGCTTAACGTTCTATAGCACATCAGCAAAACGTATAACGTTATATAGTATTACGTTGTAACGCTTTACGTTATATAGCACATCAGTAAAACGTATAACGTTATATAGTATTACGTTATAACGCTTAACGTTATATAGCACATCAGGAAAACGTATAACGTTATATAGTATTACGTTATAACTTTAACCGTTATATAGCACATCAACATAGCGTATAACATTATACAGTATTACGTTATAACTTTTAACGTTATATAGCAGATCAGTATATCGTATGACGTTATATAGTATTACGTTATGACGCTAAACGTTATATAGAATTGCGTTATAACGCTTAACGTTATATAGTATTACGTTATAACATTTAACGCTATATAGTACTACGTTATAACGGTTAACGTCATATAGCATATCAGTATAACGTATACCGTTATATAGCATATCAGCATAACGTATAGCTTTATATAGCACATCAGTATGACGTATAACGTTATATAGTATTACGTTATAACGCTTAACGATATATAGCACATCAGGAAAACGTATAACGTTATATAGTATACGTTATAACTTCTAACGTTATATAGCACATCAGTATAGCGTATAACATTATATAGTATTACGTTATATCTTTTAACGTTATATAGCACATCAGTATATCGTATAACGTTATATGGTATTACGTTATAACGCTAAACGCTATACAGTATTACGTTATAACGTTTAACGCTATATAGTATTACGTTATAACGTTTAACGTTATATAGCACATCAGTATAACGTATAACATTATATAGCATTACGTTATAACTTTTAACGTTATATAGCACACCAGTATAACGTTTACAATTATATAGTATTACGTTATAACTGTTAACGTTATATAGCACATCAGTATATCCTATAACGTAATATAGTATTACGTTATAACTTTTAACGTTATATGGCACGTCAGTAAAACGTATAACGTTATATAGTATTACGTTGTAACGCTTAATGTTATATAGTATTACGTTATAACATTTAACGTTATACAGTGTTAGGTTATATCGATTAACGTTATATAGCATATCAGTATAACGTATAACGTTATGTAGTACTACGTTGTAACGTTTAACGTCATATAGCATATCAGTATAACGTGTACCGTTATATAGCATATCAGTATAACGTTTAGCGTTATACAGCACATCAGTATAACGTGTAACGCTATACAGTATTACGTTATAACTTTTAACGTTATACAGCACATCAGTATAACGTATAACATTATATAGTATTACGTTATAACTTTTAACGTTATATGGCACGTCAGTAAAACGTATAACGTTACATAGTATTACGTTATAACTTTTTAACGTTATATAGCACATCAGTATAGCGTATAACATTATATAGTATTACGTTATAACGTTTAACGTCATATAGCACATCAGTATATCGTATAACGTTATATGGTATTACGTTATAACGCTAAACGCTATACAGTATTACGTTATAACGTTTAACGTTATATAGTATTACGTTATAACCTTTAACGTTATATAGCGCATCAGTATAACGTATAACATTATATAGCATTACGTTATAACTTTTAACGTTATATAGTTCATCAGTATAACGTTTAAAATTATATAGTATTACGTTATAACTGTTAACGTTATATAGCACATCAGTATATCCTATAACGTAATATAGTATTACGTTATAACTTTTAACGTTATATGGCACGTCAGTAAAACGTATAACGTTATATAGTATTACGTTATAACGCTTAATGTTATATAGTATTACGTTATAACATTTAACGTTATACAGTGTTAGGTTATATCGATTAACGTTATATAGCATATCAGTATAACGTATAACGTTATGTAGTACTACGTTGTAACGTTTAACGTCATATAGCATATCAGTATAACGTGTACCGTTATATAGCATATCAGTATAACGTTTAGCGTTATATAGCACATCAGTATAACGTGTAACGCTATACAGTATTACGTTATAACGTTTAACGTTATAAAGTATTGCGATATAACGTATAACGTTATATAGTATTACGTTATAACTTTGAACGTTATATTGCACATCAGTATAACGTATAACATTATATAGTACTACGTTATAACGTTTAACGTCATATAGCAGATCAGTATAACGTATAACGCTATATAGTACTACGTTATAACGGTTAACGTCATATAGCATATCAGTATAGCGTATACCGTTATATAGCATATCACCATAACGTATAGCTTTATATAGCACATCAGTATGACGTATAACGTTATATAGTATTACGTTATAACGCTTAACGATATATAGCACATCAGGAAAACGTGTAACGTTATATAGTATACGTTATAACTTCTAACGTTATATAGCACATCAGTATAGCGTATAACATTATATAGTATTACGTTATAACTTTTAACGTTATATAGCACACCAGTATATCGTATAACGTTATATGGTATTACGTTATAACGCTAAACGCTATACAGTATTACGTTATAACGTTTAACGTTATATAGCACATCAGTATAACGTATAACATTATATAGTATTACGTTATAACTTTTAACGTTATATAGCACGTCAGTAAAACGTATAACGTTACATAGTATTACGTTATAACTTTTAACGTTATATGGCACGTCAGTAAAACGTATAACGTTATATAGTATTACGTTATAACGCTTAATGTTATATAGTATTACGTTATAACATTTAACGTTATACAGTGTTAGGTTATATCGATTAACGTTATATAGCATATCAGTATAACGTATAACGTTATGTAGTACTACGTTGTAACGTTTAACGTCATATAGCATATCAGTATAACGTGTACCGTTATATAGCATATCAGTATAACGTTTAGAGTTATACAGCACATCAGTATAACGTGTAACGCTATACAGTATTACGTTATAACTTTTAACGTTATACAGCAAATCAGTATAACGTATAACATTATATAGTATTACGTTATAACGTTTAACGTTATATAGCACATCAGTATATCGTATAACGTTATATGGTATTACGTTATAACGCTAAACGCTATACAGTATTACGTTATAACGTTTAACGTTATATAGTATTACGTTATAACGTTTAACGTTATATAGCACATCAGTATAACGTATAACATTATATAGCATTACGTTATAACTTTTAACGTTATATAGCTCATCAGTATAACGTTTAAAATTATATAGTATTACGTTATAACTGTTAACGTTATATAGCACATCAGTATAACGTTTAAAATTATATAGTATTTCGTTATAACTGTTAACGTTATATAGCACATCAGTAAAACGTATAACTTTATATAGTATTACGTTATAACTTTTAACGTTATACAGCACATCAGTATAACGTATAACATTATATAGTATTACGTTATAACTTTTAACGTTATGTAGCACATCAATATATCGTATAACGTAATATAGTATTACGTTATAACGCTCAACGTTATATAGTATTACGTTATAACCTTTAACGTTATATAGCACATCAGTATAACGTATAACATTATATAGTACTACGTTATAACGTTTAAAGTCATATAGCAGATCAGTATAACGTATAACGTTATATAGTACTACGTTATAACGTTTAACGTCATATAGCATATCAGTATAACGTATAACGTTATGTAGTACTACGTTGTAACGTTTAACGTCATATAGCATATCAGTATAACGTATACCGTTATATAGCATATCAGCATAACGTATAGCGTTATATAGCACATCAGTATAACGTATAACGTTATATAGTATTACGTTATAACGCTTAACGTTATATAGCACATCAGGAAAACGTATAACGTTATATAGTATACGTTATAACTTTTAACGTTATATAGCACATCAGTATAGCGTATAACATTATATAGTATTACGTTATAACTTTTAACGTTATATAGCACATCAGAATATCGTATAACGTTATATAGTATTGCGTTATAACGCTTAACGTTATATAGTATTGCATTATAACGCTTAATGTTATATAGTATTACGTTATAACATTTAACGTTATACAGTGTTAGGTTATATCGATTAACGTTATATAGCCTATCAGTATAACGTATAACGTTATGTAGTACTACGTTGTAACGTTTAACGTCATATAGCACATCAGTATAACGTGTACCGTTATATAGCATATCAGTATAACGTTTAGCGTTATATAGCACATCAGTATAACGTGTAACGCTATACAGTATTACGTTATAACGTTTAACGTTATATAGTATTGCGATATAACGTATAACGTTATATAGTATTACGTTATAACTGTTAACGGTATACAGCACATCAGTATATCGTATAACGTTATATGGTATTACGTTATAACGCTAAACGCTATACAGTATTACGTTATAACGTTTAACGCTATATAGTATTACGTTATAACGTTTAACGTTATATAGCACATCAGTATAACGTATAACATTATATAGCATTACGTTATAACTTTTAACGTTATATAGCACATCAGTATAACGTTTAAAATTATATAGTATTACGTTATAGCTGTTAACGTTATACAGCACATCAGTATATCCTATAACGTAATATAGTATTACGTTATAACTTTTAACGTTATATGGCACGTCAGTAAAACGTATGACGTTATATAGTATTACGTTATAACGCTTAATGTTATATAGTATTACGTTATAACATTTAACGTTATACAGTGTTAGGTTATATCGATTAACGTTATATAGCATATCAGTATAACCTATAACGTTATGTAGTACTACGTTGTAACGTTTAACGTCATATAGCATATCAGTATAACGTGTACCGTTATATAGCATATCAGTATAACGTTTAGCGTTATACAGCACATCAGTATAACGTGTAACGCTATACAGTATTACGTTATAACTTTTAACGTTATACAGCACATCAGTATAACGTATAACATTATATAGTATTACGTTATAACTTTTAACGTTATATGGCACGTCAGTAAAACGTATAACGTTACATAGTATTACGTTATAACTTTTTAACGTTATATAGCACATCAGTATAGCGTATAACATTATATAGTATTACGTTATAACGTTTAACGTTATATAGCACATGAGTATATCGTATAACGTTATATGGTATTACGTTATAACGCTAAACGCTATACAGTATTACGTTATAACGTTTAACGTTATATAGTATTACGTTATAACGTTTAACGTTATATAGCACATCAGTATAGCGTATAACATTATATAGCATTACGTTATAACTTTTAACGTTATATAGCTCATCAGTATAACGTTTAAAATTATATAGTATTACGTTATAACTGTTAACGTTATATAGCACATCAGTATATCCTATAACGTAATATAGTATTACGTTATAACGCTTAATGTTATATAGTATTACGTTATAACATTTAACGTTATACAGTGTTAGGTTATATCGATTAACGTTATATAGCATATCAGTATAACGTATAACGTTATGTAGTACTACGTTGTAACATTTAACGTCATATAGCATATCAGTATAACGTGTACCGTTATATAGCGTATCAGTATAACGTTTAGCGTTATATAGCACATCAGTATAACGTGTAACGCTATACAGTATTACGTTATAACGTTTAACGTTATATAGCACATCAGTATAACGTATAACGTTATATAGTATTTCGTTATAACGCTTTGCGCTATATAGCACGTCAGTAAAACGTATAACGTTATATAGTATTACGTTATAAGGTATAACGTTATATAGCACATCAGTAAAGCGTATAACGTTATATAGTATTACGTTATAACTTTTAACGTTATACAGCACATCAGTATAACGTATAACATTATATAGTATTACGTTATAACTTTTAACGTTATTTAGCACATCAGTATATCATATAACGTAATATAGTATTACGTTATAACGCTCAGCGTTATATAGTATTACGTTATAACCTTTAACGTTATATAGCACTTCAGTATAACGTATAACGTTATATAGTATTACGTTATAACGCTTAGCGTTATACAGCACATCAGCAAAACGTATAACGTTATATAGTATTACGTTATAACGCTTAACGTTATATAGCACATCAGCAAAACGTACAACGGTATATAGTATTACGTTATAACTTTTAACGTTATACAGCACATCAGTATAACGTATAACGTTATATAGTATTACGTTATAACTTTTCACGTTATATAGCACATCAGTGTATGCTATAACGTAATATAGTAATACGTTATAACGCTTAACGTTATATAGTATTACGTTATAACGTATAACGTTATACAGTATTACGTTAGAACTTTTAACGTTATATAGCACATCAGTACAACGTATAACATTATAAAGTATTACGTTATAACTTTTAACGTAATGTAGCACATTAGTATATCGTATAACGTAATATAGTATTACGTTATAACATTTAACGTTATACAGTGTTAGGTTATATCGATTAACGTTATATAGCATATCAGTATAACGTATAACGTTATGTAGTACTACGTTGTAGCGTTTAACGTCATATAGCATATCAGTATAACGTGTACCGTTATATAGCATATCAGTATAACGTTTAGCGTTATATAGCACATCAGTATAACGTGTAACGCTATACAGTGTTACGTTATAACGTTTAATGTTATATAGTATTACGATATAACGTATAACGTTATATAGTATTACGTTATGACGTTTAACGTTATATAGCATATCAGTATAACATATAACGTTATATGGTACTACGTTATAACGTTTAACGTCATATAGCTTATCAGTATAACGTATACCGTTATATAGCTATTCAGTATAAGGTATACCGTTATATAGCACATCAGTATTACGTGTAACGCTATACAGAATTACATTATAACGCTTAACGTTCTATAGCACATCAGCAAAACGTATAACGTTATATAGTATTACGTTGTAACGCTTTACGTTATATAGCACATCAGTAAAACGTATAACGTTATATAGTATTACGTTATAACTTTAACCGTTATATAGCACATCAACATAGCGTATAACATTATATAGTATTACGTTATAACTTTTAACGTTATATAGCAGATCAGTATATCGTATGACGTTATATAGTATTACGTTATGACGCTAAACGTTATATAGAATTGCGTTATAACGCTTAACGTTATATAGTATTACGTTATAACATTTAACGTTATATAGTGTTAGGTTATATCGATTAACGTTATATAGCATATCAGTATAACGTATAACGTTATATATAGTGCTACGTTATAACGTTTAACGTTATATAGCACATCAGCAAAACGTATAACGTAATATAGTATTACGTTATAACTTTTAACGTTATATTGCACATCAGTGTAACGTATAACATTATATAGTACTACGTTATAACGTTTAACGTCATATAGCAGATCAGTATAACGTATAACGCTATATAGTACTACGTTATAACGGTTAACGTCATATAGCATATCAGTATAACGTATACCGTTATATAGCATATCAGCATAACGTATAGCTTTATATAGCACATCAGTATGACGTATAACGTTATATAGTATTACGTTATAACGCTTAACGATATATAGCACATCAGGAAAACGTATAACGTTATATAGTATACGTTATAACTTCTAACGTTATATAGCACATCAGTATAGCGTATAACATTATATAGTATTACGTTATAACTTTTAACGTTATATAGCACATCAGTATATCGTATAACGTTATATGGTATTACGTTATAACGCTAAACGCTATACAGTATTACGTTATAACGTTTAACGCTATATAGTATTACGTTATAACGTTTAACGTTATATAGCACATCAGTATAACGTATAACATTATATAGCATTACGTTATAACTTTTAACGTTATATAGCACATCAGTATAACGTTTAAAATTAAATAGTATTACGTTATAACTGTTAACGTTATATAGCACATCAGTATATCCTATAACGTAATATAGTATTACGTTATAACGCTTAATGTTATATAGTATTACGTTATAACATTTAACGTTATACAGTGTTAGGTTATATCGATTAACGTTATATAGCATATCAGTATAACGTATAACGTTATGTAGTACTACGTTGTAACATTTAACGTCATATAGCATATCAGTATAACGTGTACCGTTATATAGCATATCAGTATAACGTTTAGCGTTATATAGCACATCAGTATAACGTGTAACGCTATACAGTATTACGTTATAACGTTTAACGTTATATAGCACATCAGTATAACGTATAACGTTATATAGTATTTCGTTATAACGCTTTGCGCTATATAGCACGTCAGTAAAACGTATAACGTTATATAGTATTACGTTATAACGTATAACGTTATATAGCACATCAGTAAAGCGTATAACGTTATATAGTATTACGTTATAACTTTTAACGTTATTTAGCACATCAGTATATCATATAACGTAATATAGTATTACGTTATAACGCTCAGCGTTATATAGTATTACGTTATAACCTTTAACGTTATATAGCACTTCAGTATAACGTATAACGTTATATAGTATTACGTTATAACGCTTAGCGTTATACAGCACATCAGCAAAACGTATAACGTTATATAGTATTACGTTATAACGCTTAACGTTATATAGCACATCAGCAAAACGTACAACGGTATATAGTATTACGTTATAACTTTTAACGTTATACAGCACATCAGTATAACGTATAACGTTATATAGTATTACGTTATAACTTTTCACGTTATATAGCACATCAGTGTATCCTATAACGTAATATAGTAATACGTTATAACGCTTAACGTTATATAGTATTACGTTATAACGTATAACGTTATACAGTATTACGTTAGAACTTTTAACGTTATATAGCACATCAGTACAACGTATAACATTATAAAGTATTACGTTATAACTTTTAACGTAATGTAGCACATTAGTATATCGTATAACGTAATATAGTATTACGTTATAACATTTAACGTTATACAGTGTTAGGTTATATCGATTAACGTTATATAGCATATCAGTATAACGTATAACGTTATGTAGTACTACGTTGTAGCGTTTAACGTCATATAGCATATCAGTATAACGTGTACCGTTATATAGCATATCAGTATAACGTTTAGCGTTATATAGCACATCAGTATAACGTGTAACGCTATACAGTGTTACGTTATAACGTTTAATGTTATATAGTATTACGATATAACGTATAACGTTATATAGTATTACGTTATGACGTTTAACGTTATATAGCATATCAGTATAACATATAACGTTATATGGTACTACGTTATAACGTTTAACGTCATATAGCTTATCAGTATAACGTATACCGTTATATAGCTATTCAGTATAAGGTATACCGTTATATAGCACATCAGTATTACGTGTAACGCTATACAGAATTACATTATAACGCTTAACGTTCTATAGCACATCAGCAAAACGTATAACGTTATATAGTATTACGTTGTAACGCTTTACGTTATATAGCACATCAGTAAAACGTATAACGTTATATAGTATTACGTTATAACTTTAACCGTTATATAGCACATCAACATAGCGTATAACATTATATAGTATTACGTTATAACTTTTAACGTTATATAGCAGATCAGTATATCGTATGACGTTATATAGTATTACGTTATGACGCTAAACGTTATATAGAATTGCGTTATAACGCTTAACGTTATATAGTATTACGTTATAACATTTAACGTTATATAGTGTTAGGTTATATCGATTAACGTTATATAGCATATCAGTATAACGTATAACGTTATATATAGTGCTACGTTATAACGTTTAACGTTATATAGCACATCAGCAAAACGTATAACGTAATATAGTATTACGTTATAACTTTTAACGTTATATTGCACATCAGTGTAACGTATAACATTATATAGTACTACGTTATAACGTTTAACGTCATATAGCAGATCAGTATAACGTATAACGCTATATAGTACTACGTTATAACGGTTAACGTCATATAGCATATCAGTATAACGTATACCGTTATATAGCATATCAGCATAACGTATAGCTTTATATAGCACATCAGTATGACGTATAACGTTATATAGTATTACGTTATAACGCTTAACGATATATAGCACATCAGGAAAACGTATAACGTTATATAGTATACGTTATAACTTCTAACGTTATATAGCACATCAGTATAGCGTATAACATTATATAGCATTACGTTATAACTTTTAACGTTATATAGCACATCAGTATATCGTATAACGTTATATGGTATTACGTTATAACGCTAAACGCTATACAGTATTACGTTATAACGTTTAACGCTATATAGTATTACGTTATAACGTTTAACGTTATATAGCACATCAGTATAACGTATAACATTATATAGCATTACGTTATAACTTTTAAAGTTATATAGCACATCAGTATAACGTTTAAAATTAAATAGTATTACGTTATAACTGTTAACGTTATATAGCACATCAGTATATCCTATAACGTAATATAGTATTACGTTATAACTTTTAACGTTATATGGCACGTCAGTAAAACGTATAACGTTATATAGTATTACGTTATAACGCTTAATGTTATATAGTATTACGTTATAACATTTAACGTTATATAGCACTTCAGTATAACGTATAACGTTATATAGTATTACGTTATAACGCTTAGCGTTATACAGCACATCAGCAAAACGTATAACGTTATATAGTATTACGTTATAAGGCTTAACGTTATATAGCACATCAGCAAAACGTACAACGGTATATAGTATTACGTTATAACTTTTAACGTTATACAGCACATCAGTATAACGTATAACGTAATATAGTATTACGTTATAACGCTCAGCGTTATATAGTATTACGTTATAACCTTTAACGTTATATAGCACTTCAGTATAACGTATAACGTTATATAGTATTACGTTATAACGCTTAGCGTTATACAGCACATCAGCAAAACGTATAACGTTATATAGTATTACGTTATAACGCTTAACGTTATATAGCACATCAGCAAAACGTACAACGGTATATAGTATTACGTTATAACTTTTAACGTTATACAGCACATCAGTATAACGTATAACGTTATATAGTATTACGTTATAACTTTTCACGTTATATAGCACATCAGTGTATCCTATAACGTAATATAGTAATACGTTATAACGCTTAACGTTATATAGTATTACGTTATAACGTATAACGTTATACAGTATTACGTTAGAACTTTTAACGTTATATAGCACATCAGTACAACGTATAACATTATAAAGTATTACGTTATAACTTTTAACGTAATGTAGCACATTAGTATATCGTATAACGTAATATAGTATTACGTTATAACATTTAACGTTATACAGTGTTAGGTTATATCGATTAACGTTATATAGCATATCAGTATAACGTATAACGTTATGTAGTACTACGTTGTAGCGTTTAACGTCATATAGCATATCAGTATAACGTGTACCGTTATATAGCATATCAGTATAACGTTTAGCGTTATATAGCACATCAGTATAACGTGTAACGCTATACAGTGTTACGTTATAACGTTTAATGTTATATAGTATTACGATATAACGTATAACGTTATATAGTATTACGTTATGACGTTTAACGTTATATAGCATATCAGTATAACATATAACGTTATATGGTACTACGTTATAACGTTTAACGTCATATAGCTTATCAGTATAACGTATACCGTTATATAGCTATTCAGTATAAGGTATACCGTTATATAGCACATCAGTATTACGTGTAACGCTATACAGAATTACATTATAACGCTTAACGTTCTATAGCACATCAGCAAAACGTATAACGTTATATAGTATTACGTTGTAACGCTTTACGTTATATAGCACATCAGTAAAACGTATAACGTTATATAGTATTACGTTATAACTTTAACCGTTATATAGCACATCAACATACCGTATAACATTATATAGTATTACGTTATAACTTTTAACGTTATATAGCAGATCAGTATATCGTATGACGTTATATAGTATTACGTTATGACGCTAAACGTTATATAGAATTGCGTTATAACGCTTAACGTTATATAGTATTACGTTATAACATTTAACGTTATATAGTGTTAGGTTATATCGATTAACGTTATATAGCATATCAGTATAACGTATAACGTTATATATAGTGCTACGTTATAACGTTTAACGTTATATAGCACATCAGCAAAACGTATAACGTAATATAGTATTACGTTATAACTTTTAACGTTATATTGCACATCAGTGTAACGTATAACATTATATAGTACTACGTTATAACGTTTAACGTCATATAGCAGATCAGTATAACGTATAACGCTATATAGTACTACGTTATAACGGTTAACGTCATATAGCATATCAGTATAACGTATACCGTTATATAGCATATCAGCATAACGTATAGCTTTATATAGCACATCAGTATGACGTATAACGTTATATAGTATTACGTTATAACGCTTAACGATATATAGCACATCAGGAAAACGTATAACGTTATATAGTATACGTTATAACTTCTAACGTTATATAGCACATCAGTATAGCGTATAACATTATATAGCATTACGTTATAACTTTTAACGTTATATAGCACATCAGTATATCGTATAACGTTATATGGTATTACGTTATAACGCTAAACGCTATACAGTATTACGTTATAACGTTTAACGCTATATAGTATTACGTTATAACGTTTAACGTTATATAGCACATCAGTATAAGGTATAACATTATATAGCATTACGTTATAACTTTTAACGTTATATAGCACATCAGTATAACGTTTAAAATTAAATAGTATTACGTTATAACTGTTAACGTTATATAGCACATCAGTATATCCTATAACGTAATATAGTATTACGTTATAACTTTTAACGTTATATGGCACGTCAGTAAAACGTATAACGTTATATAGTATTACGTTATAACGCTTAATGTTATATAGTATTACGTTATAACATTTAACGTTATACAGTGTTAGGTTATATCGATTAACGTTATATAGCATATCAGTATAACGTATAACGTTATGTAGTACTACGTTGTAACGTTTAACGTCATATAGCATATCAGTATAACGTGTACCGTTATATAGCATATCAGTATAACGTTTAGCGTTATACAGCACATCAGTATAACGTGTAACGCTATACAGTATTACGTTATAACTTTTAACGTTATACAGCACATCAGTATAACGTATAACATTATATAGTATTACGTTATAACTTTTAACGTTATATGGCACGTCAGTAAAACGTATAACGTTACATAGTATTACGTTATAACTTTTTAACGTTATATAGCACATCAGTATAGCGTATAACATTATATAGTATTACGTTATAACGTTTAACGTCATATAGCACATCAGTATATCGTATAACGTTATATGGTATTACGTTATAACGCTAACCGCTATACAGTATTACGTTATAACGTTTAACGTTATATAGTATTACGTTATAACCTTTAACGTTATATAGCGCATCAGTATAACGTATAACATTATATAGCATTACGTTATAACTTTTAACGTTATATAGCTCATCAGTATAACGTTTAAAATTATATAGTATTACGTTATAACTGTTAACGTTATATAGCACATCAGTATATCCTATAACGTAATATAGTATTACGTTATAACTTTTAACGTTATATGGCACGTCAGTAAAACGTATAACGTTATATAGTATTACGTTATAACGCTTAATGTTATATAGTATTACGTTATAACATTTAACGTTATACAGTGTTAGGTTATATCGATTAACGTTATATAGCATATCAGTATAACGTATAACGTTATGTAGTACTACGTTGTAACGTTTAACGTCATATAGCATATCAGTATAACGTGTACCGTTATATAGCATATCAGTATAACGTTTAGCGTTATATAGCATATCAGTATAACGTGTAAGGCTATACAGTATTACGTTATAACGTGTAACGTTATAAAGTATTGCGATATAACGTATAACGTTATATAGCAGGTCAGTAAAACGTATAACGTTATATAGTATTACGTTATAACGTGTACCGTTATATAGCACATCAGTATATCGTATAACGTTATATGGTATTACGTTATAACGCTAAACGCTATACAGTATTACGTTATAACCTTTAACGTTATATAGCACATCAGTATGACGTATAACATTATGTAGTACTACGTTATAACGTTTAACGTCATATAGCAGATCAGTATAACGTATAACGTTATATAGTACTACGTTATAACGTTTAACGTCATATAGCATATCAGTATAACATATACCGTTATATAGCATATCAGCATAACGTATAGCGTTATATAGCACATCAGTATAACGTATAACGTTATATAGTATTACGTTATAACGCTTAACGTTATATAGCACATCAGGAAAACGTATAACGTTATATAGTACTACGTTATAACTTTTAACGTTATATAGCACATCAGTATAGCGTATAACATTATATAGTATTACGTTATATCTTTTAACGTTATATAGCGCATCAGAATATCGTATAACGTTATATAGTATTGCGTTATAACGCTTAACGTTATATAGTATTGCGTTATAACGCTTAACGTTATATAGTATTACGTTATAACATTTAACGTTATACAGTGTTAGGTTATATCGATTAACGTTATATAGCATATCAGTGTAACGTATAACGTTATGTAGTACTACGTTGTAACGTTTAACGTCATATAGCATATCGGTATAACGTGTACCGTTATATAGCATATCAGTATAACGTTTAGCGTTATATAGCACATCTGTATAACGTGTAACGTTATATAGTATTACGTTATAGCGTATAACGTTATATAGCACATCAGTAAAGCGTATAACGTTATATAGTATTACGTTATAACTTTTAACGTTATACAGCACATCAGTATAACGTATAACATTATATAGTATTACGTAATAACTTTTAACGTTATTTACCACATCAGTATATCGTATAACGTAATATAGTATTACGCTATAACGCTCAACGTTATATAGTATTACGTTATAACCTTTAACGTTATATAGCACTTCAGTATAACGTATAACGTTATATAGTATTACGTTATAACTATTAACGTTATATAGCACATCAGTATATCCTATAACGTAATATAGTATTACGTTATAACGCTCAACGTTATATAGTATTACGTTATAACGCTTAACGTTATGTAGCACATCAGCAAAACGTATAACGTTATATAATATTACGTTATAACTGTTAACGTTATATAGCACATCAGTATAACGTTTAACATTATGTAGAATTACGTTATAACGTATAACGTTATATAGCACATCAGTAAAGCGTATAACGTTATATAGTATTACGTTATAACTTTTCACGTTATACAGCACATCAGTATAACGTATAACATTATATAGTATTACGTTATAACTTTTAACGTTATGTAGCACATCAGTATATCGTATAACGTAATATAGTATTACGCTATAACGCTCAACGTTATATAGTATTACGTTATAACCTTTAACGTTATATAGCACTTCAGTATAACGTATAACGTTATATAGTATTACGTTATAACTATTAACGTTATATAGCACATCAGTATATCCTATAACGTAATATAGTATTACGTTATAACGCTCAACGTTATATAGTATTACGTTATAACGCTTAACGTTATGTAGCACATCAGCAAAACGTATAACGTTATATAATATTACGTTATAACTGTTAACGTTATATAGCACATCAGTATAACGTTTAACATTATGTAGAATTACGTTATAACGTATAACGTTATATAGCACATCAGTAAAGCGTATAACGTTATATAGTATTACGTTATAACTTTTCACGTTATGTAGCACATCAGTATATCGTATAACGTAATATAGTATTACGTTATAACGCTCAACGTTATATGGTATTACGTTATAACCTTTAACGTTATATAGCATATCAGTATATCCTATAACGTAATATAGTATTACGCTATAACGCTCAACGTTATATAGTATTACGTTATAACCGTTAACGTTATATAGCACTTCAGTATAACGTATAACGTTATATAGTATTACGTTATAACCTTTAACGTTATATAGCACATCAGTATAATGTATAACATTATATAGTACTACGTTATAACGTTTAAAGTCATATAGCAGATCAGTATAACGTATAACGTTATATAGTACTACGTTATAACGTTTAACGTCATATAGCATATCAGTATAACGTATAACGTTATGTAGTACTACGTTGTAACGTTTAACGTCATATAGCATATCAGTATAACGTGTACCGTTATATAGCATATCAGTATAACGTTTAGCGTTATATAGCACATCAGTATAACGTGTAACGTTATATAGTATTACGTTATAACGTATAACGTTATATAGCACATCAGTAAAGCGTATAACGTTATATAGTATTACGTTATAACTTTTAACGTTATACAGCACATCAGTATAACGTATAACATTATATAGTATTACGTTATAACTTTTAACGTAATGTAGCACATTAGTATATCGTATAACGTAATATAGTATTACGTTATAACGCTTAACGTTATATAGTATTACGTTATAACGTTTAACGTTATAAAGTATTGCGATATAACGTTTAACGTTATATAGCACATCAGTATAACGTATAACGTTATATAGTATTTCGTTATAACGCTTTGCATTATATAGCACGTCAGTAAAACGTATAACGTTATATAGTATTACGTTATAACGCTCAACGTTATATAGCACATCAGCAAAACGTACAACGGTATATAGTATTACGTTATAACTTTTAACGTTATACAGCACATCAGTATAACGTATAACGTTATATAGTATTACGTTATAACGTATAACGTTATATAGCACATCAGTAAAGCGTATAACGTTATATAGTATTACGTTATAACTTTTAACGTTATGTAGCACATCAGTATATCGTATAACGTAATATAGTATTACGTTACAACGCTCAACGTTATATGGTATTACGTTATAACCTTTAACGTTATATAGCATATCAGTATAACGTATAACATTATATAGTACTACGTTATAACGTTTAAAGTCATATAGCAGATCAGTATAACGTATAACGTTATATAGTACTACGTTATAGCGTTTAACGTCATATAGCATATCAGTATAACGTATAACGTTATGTAGTACTATGTTGTAACGTTTAACGTCATATAGCATATCGGTATAACGTGTACCGTTATATAGCATATCAGTATAACGTTTAGCGTTATATAGCACATCTGTATAACGTGTAACGTTATATAGTATTACGTTATAGCGTATAACGTTATATAGCACATCAGTAAAGCGTATAACGTTATATAGTATTACGTTATAACTTTTAACGTTATACAGCACATCAGTATAACGTATAACATTATATAGTATTACGTAATAACTTTTAACGTTATTTACCACATCAGTATAACGTATAACATTATATAGTATTACGTAATAACTTTTAACGTTATACAGCACATCAGTATAACGTTTAACGTTATATAGTATTTCGTTATAACGCTTTGCGTTATATAGCACGTCAGTAAAACGTATAACGTTATATAGTATTTCGTTATAACGCTTTGCGTTATATAGCAGGTCAGTAAAACGTATAACGTTATATAGTACTACGTTATAACTTTTAACGTTATATAGCACATCAGTGTATCCTATAACGTAATATAGTAATACGTTATAACGCTTAACGTTATATAGTATTACGTTATAACGTATAACGTTATACAGTATTACGTTAGAACTTTTAACGCTATATAGCAAATCAGTATAACGTATAACATTATAAAGTATTACGTTATAACTTTTAACGTTATACAGCACATTAGTATATCGTATAACGTAATATAGTATTACGTTATAACGCTTAACGTTATATAGTATTTCGTTATAACGCCTAACGTTATATAGCACATCAGCAAAACGTATAACGTTATATAGTATTACGTTATAACTTTTAACGTTATATAGCACATCAGTATAACGTTTAACATTATATAGCATTACGTTGTAACTTTCAACGCTATATAGCACATCAGTATAACGTTTAAAATTATATAGTATTACGTTATAACTGTAAATGTTATATAGCACATCAGTATATCCTATAACGTAATATAGTATTACCTTATAACTTTTAACGTTATATAGCACATCAGTATATCGTATAACGTTATATGGTATTACGTTATGACGCTAAACGCTATACAGTATTACGTTATAACGTTTAACGTTATATAGCACTTCAGTATAACGTATAACGTTATATAGTATTACGTCATAACTGTTAAGGTTATTTAGCACATCAGTATATCCTATAACGTAATATAGTATTACGTTATAACGCTCAACGTTATATAGTATTACGTTATAACGCTTAACGTTATATAGCACATCAGCAAAACGTATAACGTTATATAGTATTACGTTATAACTGTTAACGTTATATAGCACATCACTATAACGTTTAACATTATATAGAATTACGTTATAACTTTTAACGTTATACAGCACATCAGTATAACGTATAACGTTATATAGTATTACGTTATTGCTTTTAACGTTATATAGCACATCAGTGTATCCTATAACGTAATATAGTAATACGTTATAACGCTTAACGTTATATAGTATTACGTTATAGCGCTAAACGTTATATAGTATTACGTTATAGCGCTAAACGTTATATAGTATTACGTTATAACCTTTAACGTTATATAGCACATCAGTATAACGTATAACGTTATATGGTATTACGTTATAACGCTAAACGCTATACAGTATTACGTTATAACGTTTAACGTTATATAGTATTACGTTATAACGTTTAACGTTATATAGCACATCATTATAGCGTATAACATTATATTGTATTACGTTATAACGCTTAGCGTTATATAGCACATCAGAATATCGTATAACGTTATATAGTATTGCGTTGTAACGCTTAACGTTATATAGTATTACGTTATAACGCTAAACGTTATATAGTATTACGTTATAACGCCTAACGTTATATAGCACATCAGCAAAACGTATAACGTAATATAGTATTACGTTATAACTGTTAACGTTATATAGCACATCAGTATATCGTATAACGTAATATAGTATTACGTTAGAACGCTCAACGTTATATAGTATAACGTTATAACCTTTAACGTTATATAGCACTTGAGTATAACGTATAACGTTATATAGTATTACGTTAGAACGCTTAACGTTATATAGCACATCAGCAAAACGTATAACGTTATATAGTATTACGTTATAACGCTTAACGTTATATAGCACATCAGTATAACGTTTAACATTATATAGCATTACGTTATAACTTTTAACGTTATATAGCACATCAGTATAACGTTTAACGTTATATAGTATTTCGTTATAACGCTTTGCGTTATATAGCACGTCAGTAAAACGTATAACGTTATATAGTATTACGTTATAACTTTTAACGTTATACAGCACATCAGTATAACGTATAACATTATATAGTATTACGTTATAGCTTTTAACGTTATATAGCACATCAGTGTATCCTATAACGTAATATAGTAATACGTTATAACGCTTAACGTTATATAGTATTACGTTATAACGTATAACGTTATACAGTATTACGTTAGAACTTTTAACGCTATATAGCAAATCAGTATAACGTATAACATTATAAAGTATTACGTTATAACGCTTAACGTTACATAGTATTACGTTATAACCTTTAACGTTATATAGCACATCAGTATAACGTTTAACGTTATGTAGTATTACGTTATAACGCCTAACGTTATATAGCACATCAGCAAAACGTATAACGTTATATAGTATTACGTTATAACTGTTAACGTTATATAGCACATCAGTATATCGTATAACGTAATATAGTATTACGTTATACGATATACTGATGTGCTATATAACGTTGAAAGTTATAACGAAATACTATATAATGTTATACGTTATAACGCAATACTATATAACGTTAAGCGATATAACGTAATACTATATAACGTTATACGTTTTTCTGACGCGCTATATAGCGTTAAACGTTATAACGTAATACTAATTAACGTTATACGGTATAAGGTTATCCTATAGAAAGTTATACGTTATACAGATGTGCCATATAACGTTAATCGTTATATCGTAATGCTATATAACCTTAAGCGTTATAACGTAATAATATGTAGCGTTATACGTTATACTGTTATGCTATATAACGTTAAGCGTTATAACGTAATACTATATACCGTTAAAAGTTGTAACGTAATACTATATAACGTTATACGTTATAACGTAATACTATATAACGTTATACGTTATAACGTAGTACTATATAACCTTAAGCGTTATAACGTAATAATATATAAAGTTATACGTTTTACTGATGTGCTATATAACGTTAAACGTTATAACGCAGTACCATATAACGTTAAACGTTGTAACGTAATACAATATAGTGTTACACGTTTATACTGATGTGCTATATAGCGGTATGCGTTATACTAATATGCTATATAACGGTATACGTTATACTGATATGCTGTATAACGTTAATCGATATAACCTAATACTATATAACGCTATACGTTATAACGTAATACTATATAACGTTAAGCGTTATAACGTAATACTATATTAGGTTAAACGATATACGGATGTGATATATAACGTTAACAGTTATAACGTAATACCATATAGTGTTATACGTTATGCTGATGTGCTATATAATGTTAAAAGTCAAAACGGAATACAATATAACGTTATACGATATAATGTTATACTATATAACGTTAATCGTTATACTGATGTGCTATATAACGTTAAGCGTTATAACGTAATACTATACAACGTTAAAAGTTATAACGTAATACTATATATCGTTATACGTTATAACGTAGTACTATATAACCTTAAGCGTTACAACGTAATACTATATAACGTTAAACGTTATAAAGTAATGCTATATAACGCTATACGTTATATCGTAATACTATATAACGTTAAACGTTATACTGATATGCTATATAAAGTTATACGTTATAATCATATGCTATATGTCTTTATAACGTAATACTATATAACGTTATACGTTATATCGTAATACCATACAACGATATACGTTATATCGTAGTACTATATAACGTTAAACGTTATAGCGTAATACTATGTAACGTTATACGCTATATCATAATATTGTATAACTTTATACGTTATATCATAATACTCTTTAACGTTATAGTTATACTGATGTGCTACATAACGTGAAAAGTTATAACGTAATACAATATAACGTTAAGCGTTATAACGTAATACTATATTACGTTATACGATATACCTATGTGCTATATAACGCTAAAACTTAGAAAATAATACTATATAACGTTATACGTTATAACGTAATACAATATAACGTTATACGTTTTACTGATGTGCTATACACGTTAAAAGTTATAACGTAATACTGTATAACGTTATACGTTATACTGATATGCTCTATAATGTTATACGTTATACTGATGTGCTATACAACGTTAAACGTTATAACGTAATACTACATTACGTTATACGTTATAACGTAATACTACATTACGTTATACGTTATAACGTAATACTACATTACGTTATACGTTATAACGTAATACTATATAACGTTATAGGTTTTACTGATGTGGTATACAGCGCTAAAAGTTATAACGTAATACTATATAACGTTATACGATATAATGGTATACTATATAACGTTAATATTTATAACGTAATACTATAAAACGATATACGTTATACTGATGTACTATATAACGTTACAAATTATAATGTAATACTATATAACGTTAAGCGTTATAACGTAATACTGTATAACGTTATACTTTTTACTGATGTGCTATACAGCGTTAAAAGTTATAACGTAATACTGTATAACGTTATACGTTATACTGATATGCTATATAATGTTATACGTTATACTGATGTGCTATATAACGTTAAACGTTATAACGTAATACTATATAACGTTAAGCGTTATAACGTAATACTATATGGCGTTATACGTTATACCGATGTGCTATATAAGGTTATACGTTATACTGATGTGCTATATAACGTTAAAAGTTATAACGTAATACTATATAACGTTATACGTTTTACTGATGTGCTATATAACGTTAAAAGTTATAACGTAATACTATACAACGTTATACGTTATACTGATTGCTATATAACGTTAAAGGTTATAACGTAATACTATATAACGTTAAGCGTTGTAAGGTAATACTATATTACGTTATACGTTATACTGATATGCTAGATAACGTTAAACGTTATAACGTAATACTATATAACGTTATACGTTATGTCGCAATACCATATAACGTTAACCGTTATACTGATATGCTATATAACGTTATACGTTATACTCATATGCTATATAATGCTATTCGTTATACTGATATGCTATATAACGTTATACGTCATACTGATATGCTACATAACTTTAAACGCTATAACGTAATACTATATAACGTTATACGTTATATCGTAATACTATATAACGATATACGTTATATCGTGGTACTATGTAACGTTAAACGTTATAGCGTATTACCTTATAACGTTATACGTTATACTGATGTGCTATATAACGTTGAAAGTTATAACGTAATAAAATATAACGTTATACGTTATACTGATGTGCTATATAACGTTAAGCGCTATAACATAATACTGTATTACGTTATACGATATGCTGATGTGCTATATAACGTTAAATGTTATAACGTAATATTATATAATGTTATACGTTATACTGATGTGCTACATAACGTTAAAAGTTATAACGTAATACTATATAACGTTATGCGTTTTGCTGATGTGCTGTATAACGTTAAGCGTTATAACGTAATACTATATAACGTTATACGTTATACTGATGTGCTATATAACGTTAAACGTTATAACGTAATACTATATAACGTTATACGTTATAACGTAGTACTATATAACCTTAAGCGTTATAACGTAATATTATATAAAGCTATACGTGTTACTGACGTGCTATATCGTTAAAAGTTTTAACGTAATACTATATAATGTTATACGTTATACTGATGTGCTATATAACGTTAAAAGTTAATACGGAATACTATATAACGTTATACGATATAATGTTACACTATATAACGTTAATCGTTATAACATAATACTATATAACGTTAAAAGTTATAACGTAATACTATATAACGCTATACGTCATACTGATATGCTATATAACGTTATACGTTATACTGATATCCTACATAACGTTAAACGGTATAACGTAATACTATATAACGTTATACGTTATGTCGCAATACTATATAACGTTATCCGTTATACTGATATGCTATATAACGTTATGCGTTATACTCATATACTATATAACGCTATACGTTATACTGATATGCTATATAACGTTATACGTTATACTGATATGCTACATAACGTTAAACGTTATAACGTAATACTATATAACGTTATACGTTATATCGTAATACTATATAACGTTATACGTTATAACGTAATACTATATAACGTTAAGCGTTATAGCGTAATACTATATAACGTTATACGTTTTACTGATGTGCTATATAGCGTTAAACGTTATAACGTAATACTATGCAACGTTAAGCGTTATGACGTAATACTATATAACGTTAAGCGTTATAACGTAATACTATATAACGTTAAGCGTTATAACGTAATAGTATATAACATTATACGTTATACTGATGTGCTATATAACGTTAAAAGTTATAACGTAATACTATATAACGTTATGCGTTATACTGATATGCTGTATAACGTTAAGCGTTATATCGTAATACTTCGTAATGTTGTACGTTACACTGATGTCCTATATAACGTTAAAAGTTATAACGTAATACTATATAAAGTTATACGGTATACTGATGTGCTATTTAACGTTATAAGTTATAACGTAATACTACATAACCTTATACGTTTTTGCAGATGTGCTATGTAACGTTAAGCGTTATAACGTAATACTATATAACGTTATACGTTATACTGTTGTGCAATATAACGTTAAAGGTTATAACGTAATACTATATAACGGTAAGCGTTATAACGCAATACTATATTACGTTATACGATATACTGATGTACTATATAACGTTAACAGTTATAACGTAATACTATATAACGTTATACGTTTTACTGATGTGCTATATAGCGTTAAACGTTCTAACGTAATAGTATATAACATTATACGTTATACTGATGTGCTATATAACGTTGAAAGTTATAACGTAATAAAATATAACGTTATACGTTATACTGATGTGCTATATAACGTTAAGCGCTATAACATAATACTGTATTACGTTATACGATATGCTGATGTGCTATATAACGTTAAATGTTATAACGTAATGCTATACAACGTTTACTGGTGTGCTATATAGCGTTAAACGTTATAACGTGATACTATATTACGTTGTACGTTATGTCGCAATACTATATAACGTTAACCGTTATACTGATATGCTATATAACGCTATACGTTATACTGATATGCTATATAACGCTATACGTTATATCGTAATACTATATAACGTTAAACGTTATACTGATATGCTATATAAAGTTATACGTTATAATCATATGCTATATGTCTTTATAACGTAATACTATATAACGTTATACGTTATAACGTAATACTATATAACGATATACGTTACACTGATGTACTATATAACGTTACAAATTGTAGTGTAATACTATATAACGTTAAGCGTTATAACGTAATACTATATAACGTTATACGTTTTACTGATGTGCTATACAGCGTTAAAAGTTATAACGTAGTACTATATAACGTTATACGTTATACTGATATGCTATACAACGTTATACGTTGTAACGTAATACTATATAACGTTAAGCGTTGTAAGGTAATACTATATTACGTTATACGTTATACTGATATGCTAGATAACGTTCAACGTTATAACGTAATACTATATTACGTTGTACGTTATGTCGCAATACTATATAACGTTAACCGTTATACTGATATGCTATATAACGCTATACGTTATACTGATATGCTATATAACGTTATACGTTATACTGATATGCTATATAACGTTATACGTTATACTGATATGCTACATAACGTTAAACGTTATAACGTAATACTATATAACGTTATACGTTATAACGTAATACTATATAAAGTTATACGTTATTCTGATGAGCTATTTAACGTTAAAAGTTATAACGTAATACTACATAACGTTATACGTTTTGCAGATGTGCTATATAACGGTAAGCGTTATAACGTAATACTATATTACGTTATACGATATACTGATGTGCTATATAACGTTAAAAGTTATAACGTAATACTATATAACGTTATACGTTTTACTGATGTGCTATATAGCGTTAAACGTTATAACGTAATACTATGTAACGTTAAGCGTTATAACGTAATACTATATAACGTTATACGATATATTGTTATACTATATAACGTTAATCGTTACTACCAAATACTATATAACGTTAAACGTCATAACGTAATACTATATAGCGTTACATGTTATACTGACGTGCTATATAACGTTAAACGTTCTAACGTAATAGTATATAACATTATACGTTATACTGATGTGCTATATAACGTTAAAAGTTATAACGTAATAAAATATAACGTTATACGTTATACTGATGTGCTATATAACGTTAAGCGCTATAACATAATACTGTATTACGTTATACGATATGCTGATGTGCTATACAACGTTAAATGTTATAACGTAATACTATATAACGATATACGTTATACTGATGTACTATATAACGTTACAAACTATAACGTAATACTATATAACGTTAAGCGTTAAAACGTAATACTATATAACGTTAAGCGTTATAACGTAATACGATATAACGTTATACGTTATACTGATGTGCTATACAAGGTTAAAAGATATAACGTAATGTTATACAATGTTATACGTTTTACTGATGTGCTATACAGCGTTAAAAGTTATAACGTAATACTATATAACGTTATACGTTATATCGTAATACTATATCACGTTAAACGTTATACTGATATGCTATATAACATTAAAAGTTATAACGTAATACTGTATAACGTTAAGCGTTATATCGTAATACTATATAACGTTATACGTCATACTGATGAGCTATATAACGTTAATAGTTATAACGTAATACCATATAATGTTAAACGTTGTACTGATGTGATATACAACGTTAAAAGTAATAACGTAATAATATATAACGTTATACGTTATATCGTAATACTATATAACGTTATACGTTATATCGTAATACTATATAACGTTAAACGTTATACTGATATGCTATATAACGTTAAGCGTTATATCGTAATACTTCGTAATGTTGTACGTTACACTGATGTGCTATATAACGTTAAAAGTTATAACGTAATACTATATAAAGTTATACGGTATACTGATGTGCTATTTAACGTTATAAGTTATAACGTAATACTACATAACCTTATACGTTTTTGCAGATGTGCTATGTAACGTTAAGCGTTATAACGTAATACTATATAACGTTATACCTTATACTGTTGTGCAATATAACGTTAAAGGTTATAACGTAATACTATATAACGGTAAGCGTTATAACGCAATACTATATTACGTTATACGATATACTGATGTACTATATAACGTTAACAGTTATAACGTAATACTATATAACGTTATACGTTTTACTGATGTGCTATATAGCGTTAAACGTTCTAACGTAATAGTATATAACATTATACGTTATACTGATGTGCTATATAACGTTGAAAGTTATAACGTAATGAAATATAACGTTATACGTTATACTGATGTGCTATATAACGTTAAGCGCTATAACATAATACTGTATTACGTTATACGATATGCTGATGTGCTATATAACGTTAAATGTTATAACGTAATGCTATACAACGTTATACGTTTTACTGGTGTGCTATATAGCGTTAAACGTTATAACGTGATACTATATAACCTTAAGCGTCATAACGTAATACTATATAACGATATCCGTTATACTGATGTGCTATATAACGTTACAAATTATAACGTAATACTATATAACGTTATACGTTATAACGTAATACTATATAACGGTATACGTTTTGCTGATATGCTATATAACGTGAAGAGTTATAACGTAATACTATATAACGTCATACGTTATATCGTAATACTATCTAACGTTAAACGTTATAACGTAATACTGTATAGCGTTACACGTTATGCTGATGTGCTATATAACGGTATACGTTATACTGATATGCTATATTACGTTAAACGTTATAACGTAGTACTTAATAACGTTGAACGTTATAACGTAATGCTATATAACGCTATACGTTATATCGTAATACTATATAACGTTAAACGTTATACTGATATGCTATATAAAGTTATACGTTATAATCATATGCTATATGTCTTTATAACGTAATACTATATAACGTTATACGTTATATCGTAATACCATATAACGCTATACGTTATATCGTAATACTATATAACGTTAAACGTTATACTGATATGCTATATAAAGTTATACGTTGTAATCATATGCTATATGTCTTTATAACGTAATACTATATAACGTTATACGTTATATCGTAATACCATACAACGATATACGTTATATCGTAGTACTATATAACGTTATACGATATAATGGTATACTATATAACGTTAATATTTATAACGTAATACTATATAACGATATACGTTACACTGATGTACTATATAACGTTACAAATTATAGTGTAATACTATATAACGTTAAGCGTTATAACGTAATACTATATAACGTTATACGTTTTACTGATGTGCTATACAGCGTTAAAAGTTATAACGTAGTACTATATAACGTTATACGTTATACTGATATGCTATATAACGTTATACGCTATACTGATATGCTATATGACTTTATAACGTATTACTATATAAGGTTATACGTTATACTGGTGTGCTATATAACGTTAAAAGTTATAACGTAATACTATATAACGTTATACATTTTACTGATGTGCTATACAGCGTTAAAAGTTATAACGTAATACTGTATAACGTTATACGTTATACTGATATGCTATACAACGTTATACGTTGTAACGTAATACTATATAACGTTAAGCGTTGTAAGGTAATACTATATTACGTTATACGTTATACTGATATGCTAGATAACGTTAAACGTTATAACGTAATACTATATTACGTTGTACGTTATGTCGCAATACTATATAACGTTAACCGTTATACTGATATGCTATATAACGCTATACGTTATACTGATATGCTATATAACGTTATACGTTATACTGATATGCTACATAACGTTAAACGTTATAACGTAATACTATATAAAGTTATACGTTATTCTGATGTGCTATTTAACGTTAAAAGTTATAACGTAATACTACATAACGTTATACGTTTTGCAGATGTGCTATATAACGGTAAGCGTTATAACGTAATACTATATTACGTTATACGATATACTGATGTGCTATATAACGTTAAAAGTTATAACGTAATACTATATAACGTTATACGTTTTACTGATGTGCTATATAGCGTTAAACGTTATAACGTAATACTATGTAACGTTAAGCGTTATAACGTAATACTATATAACGTTAAACGTTATACTGATATGCTATATAACGTTAAAAGTTATAACGTAATACTATATAACCCTCTACGTTTTACTGATGTGCTATATAACGTTAAGCGTTATATCGTAATACTATATAACGATATACGTTATAACGTAATACTATATAACGTTAAGCGTTATATCGTAATACTATATAACGTTATACGTCATACTGATGAGCTATATAACGTTAATAGTTATAACGTAATACTATATAATGTTAAACGTTGTACTGATGTGATATATAACGTTAAAAGTAATAACGTAATAATATATAACGTTATACGTTATATCGTAATACTATATAACGTTATACGTTATATCGTAATACTATATAACGTTAAACGTTATACTGATATGCTATATAACGTTAAAAGTTATAACGTAATACTATATAACCCTCTACGTTTTACTGATGTGCTATATAACGTTAAGCGTTATATCGTAATACTATATAACGTTATACGTCATACTGATGAGCTATATAACGTTAAAAGTTATAACGTAATACTATATAATGTTATACGTTGTAATGATGTGATATATAACGTTAAAAGTAATAACGTAATACTATATAACGTTATACGTTATATCGTAATACTATATAACGTTATACGTTATATCGTAATACTATATAACGTTATACGTTATATCGTAATACTATATAACGTTATACGTTATATCGTAATACTATATAACGTTATACGTATTACTGATGTGCTATATAGCGTTAAACGTTATAACGTGATACTATATAACCTTAAGCATCATAACGTAATACTATATAACGATATCCGTTATACTGATGTGCTATATAACGTTACAAATTATAACGTAATACTATATAACGTTATACGTTATAACGTAATACTATATAACGTTAAGCGTCATACCGTAATACTATATAACGTTATACGTTTTGCTGATATGCTATATAACGTGAAGAGTTATAACGTAATACTATATAACGTTATACGTTATATCGTAATACTATCTAACGTTAAACGTTATAACGTAATACTGTATAGCGTTACACGTTATGCTGATGTGCTATATAACGTTAAACGTTATAACGTAATACTATATAACGTTAAACGTTATAACGTAATACTGTATAGCGTTTAGCGTTATAACGTAATACCATATAACGTTATACGTTATACTGATGTGCTATATAACGTTAAAAGTTATAACGTAATACTATATTACGTTATACGTTTTGCTGATGTGCTATATAACGTTAGGCGTTATAACGTAATACTATATAACGTTAAGCGTTATAACGTAATAGTATATAACATTATACGTTATACTGATGTGCTATATAACGTTAAAAGTTATAACGTAATACTATATAACGTTATACGTTTTACTGATGTGCTATATAGCGTTAAACGTTATAACGTAATACTATGTAACGGTAAGCGTTATAACGTAATACTATATTACGTTATACGATATACTGATGTGCTATATAACGTTAAAAGTTATAACGTAATACTATATAACGTTATACGTTATACTGATATGCTACATAACGTTAAACGTTATAACGTAATGCTATATAACGCTGTACGTTATATCGTAATACTATATAACGTTAAACGTTATAACGTAATGCTATATAATGCTATACGTTATATCGTAATACTATATAACGTTAAACGTTATACTGATATGCTATATAAAGTTATACGTTATAATCATATGCTATATGTCTTTATAACGTAATACTATATAACGTTATACGTTATATCGTAATACGATACAACGATATACGTTATATCGTAGTACTATATAACGTTAAACGTTATAGCGTAATACTATGTAACGTTATTCGCTATATCATAATATTGTATAACCTTATACGATATATCATAATACTATATAACGTTATAGTTATACTGATGTGCTACATAACGTTAAAAGTTATAACGTAATACAATATAACGTTAAGCGTTATCACGTAATACTATATAACGTTATAAGTTTTACTGATGTGCTATACAGCGTTAAAAGTTATAACGTAATACTGTATAACGTTATACGTTATACTGATATGCTATACAACGTTATACGTTATAACGTAATACTACATTACGTTATACGTTATAACGTAATACTACATTACGTTATACGTTATAACGTAATACTACATTACGTTATACGTTATAACGTAATACTATATAACGTTATAGGTTTTACTGATGTGCTATACAGCGCTAAAAGTTATAACGTAATACTATGTAACGTTATACGATATAATGGTATACTATATAACGTTAATATTTATAACGTAATACTATATAACGATATACGTTACACTGATGTACTATATAACGTTACAAATTATAGTGTAATACTATATAACGTTAAGCGTTATAACGTAATACTATATAACGTTATACGTTTTACCGATGTGCTATACAGCGTTAAAAGTTATAACGTAGTACTATATAACGTTATACGTTATACTGATATGCTATATAACGTTATACGTTATACTGATATGCTATATGACTTTATAACGTATTACTATATAAGGTTATACGTTATACTGGTGTGCTATATAACGTTAAAAGTTATAACGTAATACTATATAACGTTATACATTTTACTGATGTGCTATACAGCGTTAAAAGTTATAACGTAATACTGTATAACGTTATACGTTATACTGATATGCTATACAACGTTATGCGTTATAACGTAATACTATATAACGTTAAGCGTTGTAAGGTAATACTATATTACGTTATACGTTATACTGATATGCTACATAACGTTAAACGTTATAACGTAATACTATATTACGTTGTACGTTATGTCGCAATACTATATAACGTTAACCGTTATACTGATATGCTATATAACGCTATACGTTATACTGATATGCTATATAACGTTATACGTTATACTGATATGCTATATAACGTTATACGTTATACTGATATGCTACATAACGTTAAACGTTATAACGTAATACTATATAACGTTATACGTTATAACGTTATACTATATAAAGTTACACGTTATTCTGATGTGCTATTTAACGTTAAAAGTTATAACGTAATACTACATAACGTTATACGTTTTGCAGATGTGCTATATAACGGTAAGCGTTATAACGTAATACTATATTACGTTATACGATATACTGATGTGCTATATAACGTTAAAAGTTATAACGTAATACTATATAACGTTATATGTTTTACTGATGTGCTATATAGCGTTAAACGTTATAACGTAATACTATGTAACGTTAAGCGTTATAACGTAATACTATATAACGTTATACGATATATTGTTATACTATATAACGTTAATCGTTACTACCAAATACTATATAACGTTAAGCGTTATATCGTAATACTATATAACGTTATACGTCATACTGATGAGCTATATAACGTTAAAAGTTATAACGTAATACTATATAATGTTATACGTTGTAATGATGTGATATATAACGTTAAAAGTAATAACGTAATACTATATAACGTTATACGTTATATCGTAATACTATATAACGTTATACGTTATATCGTAATACTATATAACGTTATACGTTATATCGTAATACTATATAACGTTATACGTTATATCGTAATACTATATAACGTTATACGTATTACTGATGTGCTATATAGCGTTAAACGTTATAACGTGATACTATATAACCTTAAGCATCATAACGTAATACTATATAACGATATCCGTTATACTGATGTGCTATATAACGTTACAAATTATAACGTAATACTATATAACGTTATACGTTATAACGTAATACTATATAACGTTAAGCGTCATACCGTAATACTATATAACGTTATACGTTTTGCTGATATGCTATATAACGTGAAGAGTTATAACGTAATACTATATAACGTTATACGTTATATCGTAATACTATCTAACGTTAAACGTTATAACGTAATACTGTATAGCGTTACACGTTATGCTGATGTGCTATATAACGTTAAACGTTATAACGTAATACTATATAACGTTAAACGTTATAACGTAATACTGTATAGCGTTTAGCGTTATAACGTAATACCATATAACGTTATACGTTATACTGATGTGCTATATAACGTTAAAAGTTATAACGTAATACTATATTACGTTATACGTTTTGCTGATGTGCTATATAACGTTAGGCGTTATAACGTAATACTATATAACGTTAAGCGTTATAACGTAATAGTATATAACATTATACGTTATACTGATGTGCTATATAACGTTAAAAGTTATAACGTAATACTATATAACGTTATACGTTTTACTGATGTGCTATATAGCGTTAAACGTTATAACGTAATACTATGTAACGGTAAGCGTTATAACGTAATACTATATTACGTTATACGATATACTGATGTGCTATATAACGTTAAAAGTTATAACGTAATACTATATAACGTTATACGTTATACTGATATGCTACATAACGTTAAACGTTATAACGTAATGCTATATAACGCTGTACGTTATATCGTAATACTATATAACGTTAAACGTTATAACGTAATGCTATATAACGCTATACGTTATATCGTAATACTATATAACGTTAAACGTTATACTGATATGCTATATAAAGTTATACGTTATAATCATATGCTATATGTCTTTATAACGTAATACTATATAACGTTATACGTTATATCGTAATACGATACAACGATATACGTTATATCGTAGTACTATATAACGTTAAACGTTATAGCGTAATACTATGTAACGTTATTCGCTATATCATAATATTGTATAACCTTATACGATATATCATAATACTATATAACGTTATAGTTATACTGATGTGCTACATAACGTTAAAAGTTATAACGTAATACAATATAACGTTAAGCGTTATCACGTAATACTATATAACGTTATAAGTTTTACTGATGTGCTATACAGCGTTAAAAGTTATAACGTAATACTGTATAACGTTATACGTTATACTGATATGCTATACAACGTTATACGTTATAACGTAATACTACATTACGTTATACGTTATAACGTAATACTACATTACGTTATACGTTATAACGTAATACTACATTACGTTATACGTTATAACGTAATACTATATAACGTTATAGGTTTTACTGATGTGCTATACAGCGCTAAAAGTTATAACGTAATACTATGTAACGTTATACGATATAATGGTATACTATATAACGTTAATATTTATAACGTAATACTATATAACGATATACGTTACACTGATGTACTATATAACGTTACAAATTATAGTGTAATACTATATAACGTTAAGCGTTATAACGTAATACTATATAACGTTATACGTTTTACCGATGTGCTATACAGCGTTAAAAGTTATAACGTAGTACTATATAACGTTATACGTTATACTGATATGCTATATAACGTTATACGTTATACTGATATGCTATATGACTTTATAACGTATTACTATATAAGGTTATACGTTATACTGGTGTGCTATATAACGTTAAAAGTTATAACGTAATACTATATAACGTTATACATTTTACTGATGTGCTATACAGCGTTAAAAGTTATAACGTAATACTGTATAACGTTATACGTTATACTGATATGCTATACAACGTTATGCGTTATAACGTAATACTATATAACGTTAAGCGTTGTAAGGTAATACTATATTACGTTATACGTTATACTGATATGCTACATAACGTTAAACGTTATAACGTAATACTATATTACGTTGTACGTTATGTCGCAATACTATATAACGTTAACCGTTATACTGATATGCTATATAACGCTATACGTTATACTGATATGCTATATAACGTTATACGTTATACTGATATGCTATATAACGTTATACGTTATACTGATATGCTACATAACGTTAAACGTTATAACGTAATACTATATAACGTTATACGTTATAACGTTATACTATATAAAGTTACACGTTATTCTGATGTGCTATTTAACGTTAAAAGTTATAACGTAATACTACATAACGTTATACGTTTTGCAGATGTGCTATATAACGGTAAGCGTTATAACGTAATACTATATTACGTTATACGATATACTGATGTGCTATATAACGTTAAAAGTTATAACGTAATACTATATAACGTTATACGTTTTACTGATGTGCTATATAGCGTTAAACGTTATAACGTAATACTATGTAACGTTAAGCGTTATAACGTAATACTATATAACGTTATACGATATATTGTTATACTATATAACGTTAATCGTTACTACCAAATACTATATAACGTTAAACGTCATAACGTAATACTATATAGCGTTACATGTTATACTGACGTGCTATATAACGTTAAACGTTCTAACGTAATAGTATATAACATTATACGTTAT
Source organism: Bombus sylvestris (assembly GCA_911622165.2). Taxonomy (NCBI): domain Eukaryota; kingdom Metazoa; phylum Arthropoda; class Insecta; order Hymenoptera; family Apidae; genus Bombus; species Bombus sylvestris. Next base: position 3,454,201 of record OU443162.1, on the reverse strand, counting down.
ACTGATGTGCTATATAACGTTGAAAGTTATAACGTAATAAAATATAACGTTATACGTTATACTGATGTGCTATATAACGTTAAGCGCTATAACATAATACTGTATTACGTTATACGATATGCTGATGTGCTATACAACGTTAAATGTTATAACGTAATACTATATAACGATATACGTTATACTGATGTACTATACAACGTTACAAACTATAACGTAATACTATATAACGTTAAGCGTTAAAACGTAATACTATATAACGTTAAGCGTTATAACGTAATACCATATAACGTTATACGTTATACTGATGTGCTATACAAGGTTAAAAGATATAACGTAATGTTATACAATGTTATACGTTTTACTGATGTGCTATACAGCGTTAAAAGTTATAACGTAATACTATATAACGTTATACGTTATATCGTAATACTATATCACGTTAAACGTTATACTGATATGCTATATAACGTTAAAAGTTATAACGTAATACTATATAACCCTCTACGTTTTACTGATGTGCTATATAACGTTAAGCGTTATATCGTAATACTATATAACGTTATACGTCATACTGATGAGCTATATAACGTTAAAAGTTATAACGTAATACTATATAATGTTATACGTTGTACTGATGTGATATATAACGTTAAAAGTAATAACGTAATACTATATAACGTTATACGTTATATCGTAATACTATATAACGTTATACGTATTACTGATGTGCTATATAGCGTTAAACGTTATAACGTGATACTATATAACCTTAAGCGTCATAACGTAATACTATATAACGATATCCGTTATACTGATGTGCTATATAACGTTACAAATTATAACGTAATACTATATAACGTTATACTTTATAACGTAATACTATATAACGTTAAGCGTCATACCGTAATACTATATAACGTTATACGTTTTGCTGATATGCTATATAACGTGGAGAGTTATAACGTAATACTATATAACGTCATACGTTATATCGTAATACTATCTAACGTTAAACGTTATAACGTAATACTGTATAGCGTTACACGTTATGCTGATGTGCTATATAACGTTAAACGTTATAGCGTAATACTATGTAACGTTATAGGTTTTACTGATGTGCTATACAGCGTTAAAAGTTATAACGTAATACTATATAACGTTATAGGTTTTACTGATGTGCTATACAGCGTTAAAAGTTATAACGTAATACTATATAACGTTATATGATATAATGGTATACTATATAACGTTAATATTTATAACGTTATACTATATAACGATATACGTTATACTGATGTACTATATAACGTTACACATTATAATGTAATACTATGTAACGTTAAGCGTTATAACGTAATACTATATAACGTTATACGTTTTACTGATGTGCTATACAGCGTTAAAAGTTATAACGTAATACTATATAACGTTATGCGTTATACTGATATGATATATAACGTTATACGTTATACTGATATGCTATATGACTTTATAACGTATTACTATATAACGTTATACGTTATACTGATGTGCTATATAACGTTAAGCGTTATAACGTAATACTATATAACGTTATACGTTATACTGATGTGCTATATAAGGTTATACGTTATACTGATATGCTATATGACTTTATAACGTATTACTATATAACGTTATACGTTTTCCTGATGTGCTATATAACGTTAAAAGTTATAACGTAATACTATACAACGTTATACGTTATACTGATTGCTATATAACGTTAAAGGTTATAACGTGATACTATATAACGTTAAGCGTTGTAAGGTAATACTATATTACGTTATACGTTATACTGATATGCTACATAACGTTAAACGTTATAACGTAATACTATATAACGTTAACCGTTATACTGATATGCTATATAACGCTATACGTTATACTGATATGCTATATAACGTTATACGTTATACTGATATGCTACATAACGTTAAACGTTATAACGTAATACTTTATAACGTTATACGTTATACTGATATGCTATATAACCATAATCGTTATAACCTAATACTATATAACGTTAAAAGTTATAACGTCATACTGATATGCTATATAACGTTATACGTTATACTGATATCCTACATAACGTTAAACGCTATAACGTAATACTATATAACGTTATACGTTATGTAGCAGTAGTATATAACGTTATCCGTTATACTGATATGCTATATAACGTTATACGTTATACTCATATGCTATATAACGCTATACGTTATACTGACATGCTATATAACGTTATACGTTATACTGATATGCTACATAACGTTAAACGTTATAACGTAATACTATATAACGTTATACGTTATATCGTAATGCTATATAACGATATACGTTATATCGTAATACTATATAACGATATACGTTATATCGTAATACTATATAACGATATACGTTATATCGTAATACTATATAACGATATACGTTATATCGTAATACTATATAACGATATACGTTATATGGTAGTACTATGTAACGTTAAACGTTATACTGATGTGCTATATAACGCTCTACGTTATACTGATATTCTATATAACGTTATACGTTATACTGATATGCTATATTACGTTATACGTTATACTCATATGCTATATGACTTTATAACGTAATACTATATAACGTTATACGTTATAACGTAATACTATATAACGTTAAGCGTTATAGCGTAATACTATATAACGTTAAGCGTTATAACGTAATACTATATAACGTTAAGCGTTATAACGTAATAATATATAACATTATACGTTATACTGATGTGCTATATAACGTTAAAAGTTATAACGTAATACTATATAACGTTAAGCGTTATAGCGTAATACTATATAACGTTAAGCGTTATATCGTAATACTTTGTAATGTTATACGTTACACTGATGTGCTACATAACGTTAAAAGTTATAACGTAATACTATATAACATTATACGTTATACTGATGTGCTATATAACGTTAAAAGTTATAACGTAATACTATATAACGTTATGCGTTATACTGATATGCTGTATAACGTTAAGCGTTATATCGTAATACTTTGTAATGTTATACGTTACACTGATGTGCTACATAACGTTAAAAGTTATAACGTAATACTATATAACGTTATACGTTTTGCTGATGTGCTATGTAACGTTAAAAGTAATAACGTAATACTATATAACGTTATACGTTATATCGTAATACTATATAACGTTATACGTATTACTGATGTGCTATATAGCGTTAAACGTTATAACGTGATACTATATAACCTTAAGCGTCATAACGTAATACTATATAACGATATCCGTTATACTGATGTGCTATATAACGTTACAAATTATAACGTAATACTATATAACGTATTACTTTATAACGTAATACTATATAACGTTAAGCGTCATACCGTAATACTATATAACGTTATACGTTTTGCTGATATGCTATATAACGTGGAGAGTTATAACGTAATACTATATAACGTCATACGTTATATCGTAATACTATCTAACGTTAAACGTTATAACGTAATACTGTATAGCGTTACACGTTATGCTGATGTGCTATATAACGTTAAACGTTATACTGATATGCTATATAAAGTTATACGTTATAATCATATGCTATATGTCTTTATAACGTAATACTGTATAACGTTATACGTTATATCGTAATACCATACAACGATATACGTTATATCGTAGTACTATATAACGTTAAACGTTATAGCGTAATACTATGTAACGTTATAGGTTTTACTGATGTGCTATACAGCGTTAAAAGTTATAACGTAATACTATATAACGTTATATGATATAATGGTATACTATATAACGTTAATATTTATAACGTAATACTATATAACGATATACGTTATACTGATGTACTATATAACGTTACACATTATAATGTAATACTATGTAACGTTAAGCGTTATAACGTAATACTATATAACGTTATACGTTTTACTGATGTGCTATATAAGGTTATACGTTATACTGATATGCTATATGACTTTATAACGTATTACTATATAACGTTATACGTTTTCCTGATGTGCTATATAACGTTAAAAGTTATAACGTAATACTATACAACGTTATACGTTATACTGATTGCTATATAACGTTAAAGGTTATAACGTGATACTATATAACGTTAAGCGTTGTAAGGTAATACTATATTACGTTATACGTTATACTGATATGCTACATAACGTTAAACGTTATAACGTAATACTATATAACGTTAACCGTTATACTGATATGCTATATAACGCTATACGTTATACTGATATGCTATATAACGTTATACGTTATACTGATATGCTACATAACGTTAAACGTTATAACGTAATACTTTATAACGTTATACGTTATACTGATATGCTATATAACCTTAATCGTTATAACCTAATACTATATAACGTTAAAAGTTATAACGTCATACTGATATGCTATATAACGTTATACGTTATACTGATATCCTACATAACGTTAAACGCTATAACGTAATACTATATAACGTTATACGTTATGTAGCAGTAGTATATAACGTTATCCGTTATACTGATATGCTATATAACGTTATACGTTATACTCATATGCTATATAACGCTATACGTTATACTGATATGCTATATAACGTTATACGTTATACTGATATGCTACATAACGTTAAACGTTATAACGTAATACTATATAACGTTATACGTTATATCGTAATGCTATATAACGATATACGTTATATCGTAATACTATATAACGATATACGTTATATCGTAATACTATATAACGATATACGTTATATCGTAATACTATATAACGATATACGTTATATGGTAGTACTATGTAACGTTAAACGTTATACTGATGTGCTATATAACGCTCTACGTTATACTGATATTCTATATAACGTTATACGTTATACTGATATGCTATATTACGTTATACGTTATACTCATATGCTATATGACTTTATAACGTAATACTATATAACGTTATACGTTATAACGTAATACTATATAACGTTAAGCGTTATAGCGTAATACTATATAACGTTAAGCGTTATAACGTAATACTATATAACGTTAAGCGTTATAACGTAATAATATATAACATTATACGTTATACTGATGTGCTATATAACGTTAAAAGTTATAACGTAATACTATATAACGTTAAGCGTTATAGCGTAATACTATATAACGTTAAGCGTTATATCGTAATACTTTGTAATGTTATACGTTACACTGATGTGCTACATAACGTTAAAAGTTATAACGTAATACTATATAACATTATACGTTATACTGATGTGCTATATAACGTTAAAAGTTATAACGTAATACTATATAACGTTATGCGTTATACTGATATGCTGTATAACGTTAAGCGTTATATCGTAATACTTTGTAATGTTATACGTTACACTGATGTGCTACATAACGTTAAAAGTTATAACGTAATACTATATAACGTTATACGGTATACTGATGTGCTATATAACGTTAATCGTTATAATGTAATTCTATATAACGTTATACGTTATACTGTTGTGCTATACAGCGTTAAAAGTTATAACGTAACACTATATAACGTTAAGCGTCATAACGTAATACTATATAACGTTACACGTTATACTGTTGTGCTATACAGCGTTAAAAGTTATAACGTAACACTATATAACGTTATACGTTATACTGATATGCTATATAACGTTATACGTTATAGTGATATGCTATATGACTTTATAACGTAATACTATATAACGTTATACGGTATACTGATGTGCTATATAACGTTAATCGTTATAATGTAATACTATATAACGTTATATGTCACATCGTAATACTTTATAACGATAAAATTATAACGTAATACTCTATAGCGTTACACGTTATACTGATGTGCTAAATAACAGTATACGTTATACTGATATGCTATATAACGGTACACGTTATACTAATATGCTATATAACGTTAAACGTTATAAAGTAGTACCATATAACGTTAAATCTTACAACGTTATACGTTATACTGATATGCTACATAACGTTAAACGTTATAACGTAATACTATATAACGTTATACGTTATATCGTAATACCATACAACGATATACGTTATATCGTAGTACTATATAACGTTAAACGTTATAGCGTAATACTATGTAACGTGATACGCTATATCATAATATTGTATAACTTTATACGTTATATCGTAATACCATATAACGTTATTCGTTTTACTGATATGCTATACAGCGTTACAAGTTATAACGTAATACTATATAACGTTATACGTTATACTGATATGCTATATAACGTTAAAAGTTATAACGTAATACTATATATCGATATACGTTTTACTGATGTGCTACATAACGTTAAACGTTATAACATAATACTATATAACGTTATACGTGATATCGTAATACTATATAACGTTAAACGTTATACTGATATGCTATATAACGTTATAGATTATGCTCACATGATATATGACTTCATATCGTAATACTATATAACGATATACGTTATAACGTAATACTATATAACTTTATACGTCATACTGATGTGCTATATAACGTTAAAAGTTATAACGTAATACTATATAACCTTCTACGTTTTACTGATGTGCTATACAACGTTAAGCGTTATAACGTCATACTATATAACGTTATACGTTCTATCATAATATTATATAACTTTATACGTTATATCGTAATACTGTATAACGTTAAAAGTTATAACGTAATACTATATAACGTTAAGCGTTATAACGTAATACTATATAAGGTTATACGTTATACTGATATGCTATATAACGTTATACGTTACACTCGTATGCTATATGGCTTTACAACGTAATACTATATAACGTTATACGTTATATCGTAATACTATATAACGTTAAGCGTTATAACGTAATGCTATATAACGTTAAAAGTTATAACGTAATACTACATAACGTTATACGTTAAATCGTAATTCTATATAACGTTATACGTTATACTGATGTGCTATATAGCGTTAAAAGTTATAACGTAATAGAATATAACGTTAAGCGCTATAACGTAATACTATATTACGTTATACGATATACTTATGTGCTGTATAACGTTAAAACTTATAACGTAATACTTTATAACGTTATACGTTATACTGATGTGCTGTATAACGTTAAAAGTTATAACGTATTACTACATAAAGTTATATGTTTTACTCATGTGCTATATAGCGTTAAACGTTATATCGTAATACTATATAACGTTAAACGTTATGGCGTAATAATATATAACGTTATACGTTATACTGATGTGCTATATAACGTTAAAAGTTATAACGTGATACAATATAACGTTAAGCGTTATAACGTAATACTATATAACTTTAAGCGTTACAACGTAATACTATATAACGTTATACGTTATACTGATGTGCTATACAAGGTTAAAAGTTATAACGTAATGCTATATAACGTTATACGTTTTACTGATGTGCTATACAGCGTTAAAAGATATAACGTAATACTATATAACGTTATATGTCATATCGTAATACTTTATAACGATAAAATTATAATGTAATACTCTATAGCGTTACACGTTATACTGATGTGCTAAATAACAGTATACGTTATACTGATATGCTATATAACGGTACACGTTATACTAATATGCTATATAACGTTAAACGTTACAACGTAGTACCATATAACGTTAAATCTTACAACGTTATACGTTATACTGATATGCTACATAACGTTAAACGTTATAACGTAATACTATATAACGTTATACGTTATATCGTAATACTATATAACGTTAAACGCTATACTGATATGCTATATAACGTTATAGATTATACTCATATGATATATGACTTCATATCGTAATACTATATAACGATATACGTTATAACGTAATACTATATAACGTTAAGCGTTATAACGTAATACTATATAACGTTATACGTCTTACTGATGTGCTATATAACGTTAAAATTTATAACGTAATACTATATAACGTTAAAATTTATAACGTAATACTATATAACGTTATACGTTATACTGTTGTGCTACACAAGGTTAAAAGTTATAACGTAATGCTATATAACGTTATACGTTTTACTGATATGCTATATAACGTTATACGTTATAGTGATATGCTATATGACTTTATAACGTAATACTATATAACGTTATACGGTATACTGATGTGCTAAATAACGTTAATCGTTATAATGTAATACTATATAACGTTATACGTTATAGTGATATGCCATATGACTTTATAACGTAATACTATATAACGTTATACGTGTTACTGACGTGCTATATAACGTTAAAAGTTTTAACGTAATACTATATAATGTTATACGTTATACTGATGTGCTATATAACGTTAAAAGTTATAACGTAATACTATATAACGTTATACGTTATAACGTAATACTATATAACGTTAAACGTTATAACGTAATACTATGCAACGTTAAGCGTTATAACGTTATACTATATAACGTTAAGCGTTATAACGTAATACTATATAACGTTAATCGTTATAACCTAATACTATATAAAGTTAAAAGTTATAACGTAACACTGTATAGCGTAACACTTAATACTGATGTGCCATATAACGGTAAAGTTATACTGAACTGCTATATAACGGTATACGCTATAGTGATATGCTATATGACGTTAAACGTTATAACGTAGTACTTTATAACGTTATACGTTATACTGATATGCTATATAACCTTAATCGTTATAACCTAATACTATATAACGTTAAAAGTTATAACGTAATACTATATAACGTTATACGTTATAACGTAATACTATATAACGTTAAGCGTTATAACGTAACACTATATAACGTTAAGCGCTTTAACATAATACTATATAACGTTATACGTTATATTGATATGCTATATAACGTTATACGTTATAACGTAATACTTTATATCGTTAAGCGCTATAACGTAATACTATATAACGTTAAGCGTTATAACGTAATACTATATAACGTTATACGTTATACTCGTATGCTATATGGCTTTATAACGTAATACTATATAACGTTATACGTTATATCGTAATACTAAATAACGTTAAGCGTTATAACGTAATACTATATTACGTTATACGATATACTTATGTGCTATATAACGTTAAAACTTATAACGTAATACTATATAACGTTATACATTATAACGTAATACTATATAACGTTATACGTTATACTGATGTGCTGTATAACGTTAAAAGTTATAACGTAATACTATATAATGTTATACGTTTTACTGATGTGCTATATAGCGTTAAACGTTATATCGTAATACTATATAACGTTAAACGTTATGGCGTAATAATACATAACGTTATACGTTATACTGATGTACTATATAACGTTAAAAGTTATAACGTAATACTGTATAACGTTATACGTTATACTGATGTGCTATATAACGTTAAACGTTATAACGTAGTACTATATAACCTTAAGCGTTATAACGTAATATTATATAAAGTTATACGTGTTACTGACGTGCTATATAACGTTAAAAGTTTTAACGTAATACTATATAATGTTATACGTTATACTGATGTGTTATATAACGTTAAAAGTTAAAACGGAATACTATATAACGTTATACGATATTATGTTACACTATATAACGTTAATCGTTATAACCTAATACTATATAACGTTAAAAGTTATAACATAATACTATATATCGATATACGTTTTACTGATGTGCTATATAACGTTAAGCGTTATAACGTTATACTATATAACGTTATACATTATAACGTAATACTATATAACGTTATACGTTATACTGATGTGCTGTATAACGTTAAAAGTTATAACGTAATACTATATAATGTTATACGTTTTACTGATGTGCTATATAGCGTTAAACGTTATATCGTAATACTATATAACGTTAAACGTTATGGCGTAATAATATATAACGTTATACGTTATACTGATGTACTATATAACGTTAAAAGTTATAACGTAATACTGTATAACGTTATACGTTATACTGATGTGCTATATAACGTTAAACGTTATAACGTAGTACTATATAACCTTAAGCGTTATAACGTAATATTATATAAAGTTATACGTGTTACTGACGTGCTATATAACGTTAAAAGTTTTAACGTAATACTATATAATGTTATACGTTATACTGATGTGTTATATAACGTTAAAAGTTAAAACGGAATACTATATAACGTTATACGATATAATGTTACACTATATAACGTTAATCGTTATAACCTAATACTATATAACGTTAAAAGTTATAACATAATACTATATATCGATATACGTTTTACTGATGTGCTATATAACGTTAAGCGTTATAACGTTATACTATATAACGTTATACATTATAACGTAATACTATATAACGTTATACGTTATACTGATGTGCTGTATAACGTTAAAAGTTATAACGTAACACTATATAAAGTTATACGTTTTACTGATGTGCTATATAGCGTTAAACGTTATATCGTCATACTATATAACGTTAAACGTTATGGCGTAATAATATATAACGTTATACGTTATACTGATGTGCTATATAACGTTAAACGTTATAACGTAATACTATATAACGGTAAACGTTATACTGATATGCTATATAACGTTATAGATTATGCTCATATGATATATGACTTCAAATCGTAATACTATATAACGATATACGTTATAACGTAATACTATATAACGTTAAGCGTTATAACGTAATACTATATAACGTTATACGTCATACTGATGTGCTATATAACGTTAAAAGTTATAACGTAATACTATATAACTTTCTACGTTTTACTGATGTGCTATATAACGTTAAGCGTTATAACGTAATACTATATAACGTTATACGTTATATCGTAATACTATATAACGTTATACGTTATATCGTAATACTATATAACGTTATACGTTTTACTGATGTGCTATATACCGTTAAACGTTATAACGTGATACTACATAACCTTAAGCGTCATACCGTAATACTATATAACGTTATACGTTTTGCTGATATGCTATATAACGTGAAGAGTTATAACGTAATACTATATAACGTTATACGATATAATGTTATACTATATAAAGTTAATCCTTATAACGTAATACTATATAACGTTAAACGTTATAATTTAATACTATATAACGTCATACGTTATATCGTAATACTATCTAACGTTAAACGTTATAACGTAATACTGTATAGCGTTACACGTTATGCTGATGTGCTATATAAAGTTACACGTTATAATCATATGCTATATGACTTTATAACGTAATACGATATAACGTTATACTTTATATCGTAATACCATACAACGATATACGTTATATCGTAGTACTATATAACGTTAAACGTTATAGCGTAATACTATGTAACGTGATACGCTATATCATAATATTGTATAACTTTATGCGTTATATCGTAATACCATATAACGTTATACGTTTTGCTGATGTGCTATACAGCGTTAAAAGTTATAACGTAATAGTATATAACGTTATACGTTATACTGATGTGCTATATAACGTTAAAAGTTATAACGTAATACTATATATCGATATACGTTTTACTGATGTGCTATATAACGTTATACGTTATAACGTAATACTATATTACGTTAAGCGTTATAATGTAATACTATATAACGTTAAGCGTTATAACGTAATACTATATAACGTTAAAAGTTATACCGTAATACTACATAACGTTATACGTTAAAACGTAATTCTATATAACGTTATACGTTATACTGATGTGCTATATAACGTTAAAAGTTATAACTTAATACTATATATCGTTATACGTTATACTGATGTGCTGTATAACGTTAAAAGTTATAACGTAACACTATATAAAGTTATACGTTTTACTGATGTGCTATATAGCGTTAAACGTTATATCATCATACTATATAACGTTAAACGTTATGGCGTAATAATATATAACGTTATACGTTATACTGATGTGCTATATAACGTTAAATCTTACAACGTTATACGTTATACTGATATGCTACATAACGTTAAACGTTATAACGTAATACTATATAACGGTAAACGTTATACTGATATGCTATATAACGTTATAGATTATGCTCATATGATATATGACTTCAAATCGTAATACTATATAACGATATACGTTATAACCTAATACTATATAACGTTAAGCGTTATAACGTAATACTATAAAACGTTATACGTCATACTGATGTGCTATATAACGTTAAAAGTTATAACGTAATACTATATAACCTTCTACGTTTTACTGATGTGCTATATAACGTTAAGCGTTATAACGTAATACTATATAACGTTATACGTTATATCGTAATACTATATAACGTTATACGTTATATCGTAATACTATATAACGTTATACGTTTTACTGATGTGCTATATACCGTTAAACGTTATAACGTGATACTACATAACCTTAAGCGTCATAACGTAATACTATATAACGACATCCGTTATACTGCTGTGCTATATAACGTTACAAATTATAACGTAATACTATATAACGTTATACGTTATAACGTAATACTATATAACGTTAAGCGTCATACCGTAATACTATATAACGTTATACGTTTTGCTGATATGCTATATAACGTGAAGAGTTATAACGTAATACTATATAACGTTATACGATATAATGTTATACTATATAAAGTTAATCCTTATAACGTAATACTATATAACGTTAAACGTTATAATTTAATACTATATAACGTCATACGTTATATCGTAATACTATCTAACGTTAAACGTTATAACGTAATACTGTATAGCGTTACACGTTATGCTGATGTGCTATATAACGTTACACGTTATAATCATATGCTATATGACTTTATAACGTAATACGATATAACGTTATACGTTATATCGTAATACCATACAACGATATACGTTATATCGTAGTACTATATAACGTTAAACGTTATAGCGTAATACTATGTAACGTGATACGCTATATCATAATATTGTATAACTTTATGCGTTATATCGTAATACCATATAACGTTATACGTTTTGCTGATGTGCTATACAGCGTTAAAAGTTATAACGTAATACTATATTACGTTAAGCGTTATAACGTAATACTATATAACGTTAAGCGTTATAACGTAATACTATATAACGTTAAAAGTTATAACGTAATACTACATAACGTTATACGTTAAAACGTAATTCTATATAACGTTATACGTTATACTGATGTGCTATATAACGTTAAAAGTTATAACGTAATACTATATATCGTTATACGTTATAACGTAATACTTTATAACGTTAAGCGCTATAACGTAATACTATATAACGTTAAGCGTTACAACGTAATACTATATAACGTTATACGTTATACTGATATGCTATATAACGTTACACGTTATACTCGTATGCTATATGGCTTTATAACGTAATACTATATAACGTTATACGTTACATCGTAATACTAAATAACGTTAAGCGTTATAACGTAATACTATATAACGTTAAAAGTTATAACGTAATACTACATAACGTTATACGTTAAAACGTAATTCTATATAACGTTATACGTTATACTGATGTGCTATATAACGTTAAAAGTTATAACGTAATACAATATAACGTTAAGCGTTATAACGTAATACTATATTACGTTATACGATATACTTATGTGCTAATAACGTTAAAAGTCATAACGTAATACTATATAACGTTATACGTTATAACGTAATACTATATAACGTTTTAGGTTATAACGTAACACTATATAACGTTATACGATATAATGGCACACTATATAACGTTAATATTTATAACGTAATACTATATAACGATATACGTTATACTGATGTACTATATAAGGTTACAAACTATAACGTAATACTATATAACGTTAAGCGTTATAACGTAATACTATATAACGTTAAGCGTTATAACGTAATACTATATAACGTTAAGCGTCATAACGTAATACTATATAACGTTATACGTTATACTGTTGTGCTACACAAGGTTAAAAGTTATAACGTAATGCTATATAACGTTATACGTTTTACTGATATGCTATATAACGTTATACGTTATAGTGATATGCTATATGACTTTATAACGTAATACTATATAACGTTATACGGTATACTGATGTGCTAAATAACGTTAATCGTTATAATGTAATACTATATAACGTTATACGTTATAGTGATATGCTATATGACTTTATAACGTAATACTATATAACGTTATACGGTATACTGATGTGCTATATAACGTTAATCGTTATAATGTAATACTATATAACGTTATATGTCACATCGTAATACTTTATAACGATAAAATTATAACGTAATACTCTATAGCGTTACACGTTATACTGATGTGCTAAATAACAGTATACGTTATACTGATATGCTATATAACGGTACACGTTATACTAATATGCTATATAACGTTAAACGTTATAAAGTAGTACCATATAACGTTAAATCTTACAACGTTATACGTTATACTGATATGCTACATAACGTTAAACGTTATAACGTAATACTATATAACGTTATACGTTATATCGTAATACCATACAACGATATGCGTTATATCGTAGTACTATATAACGTTAAACGTTATAGCGTAATACTATGTAACGTGATACGCTATATCATAATATTGTATAACTTTATACGTTATATCGTAATACCATATAACGTTATTCGTTTTACTGATATGCTATACAGCGTTACAAGTTATATCGTAATACTATATAACGTTATACGTTATACTGATATGCTATATAACGTTAAAAGTTATAACGTAATACTATATATCGATATACGTTTTACTGATGTGCTACATAACGTTAAACGTTATAACGTAATACTATATAACGTTATACGTGATATCGTAATACTATATAACGTTAAACGTTATACTGATATGCTATATAACGTTATAGATTATGCTCATATGATATATGGCTTCATATCGTAATACTATATAACGATATACGTTATAACGTAATACTATATAACTTTATACGTCATACTGATGTGCTATATAACGTTAAAAGTTATATCGTAATACTATATAACCTTCTACGTTTTACTGATGTGCTATATAACGTTAAGCGTTATAACGTCATACTATATAACGTTATACGTTCTATCATAATATTATATAACTTTATACGTTATATCGTAATACTGTATAACGTTAAAAGTTATAACGTAATACTATATAACGTTAAGCGTTATAACGTAATACTATATAAGGTTATACGTTATACTGATATGCTATATAACGTTATACGTTACACTCGTATGCTATATGGCTTTACAACGTAATACTATATAACGTTATACGTTATATCGTAATACTATATAACGTTAAGCGTTATAACGTAATGCTATATAACGTTAAAAGTTATAACGTAATACTACATAACGTTATACGTTAAATCGTAATTCTATATAACGTTATACGTTATACTGATGTGCTATATAGCGTTAAATGTTATAACGTAATAGAATATAACGTTAAGCGCTATAACGTAATACTATATTACGTTATACGATATACTTATATGCTATATAACGTTAAAACTTATAACGTAATACTTTATAACGTTATACGTTATACTGATGTGCTGTATAACGTTAAAAGTTATAACGTAATACTACATAAAGTTATACGTTTTACTGATGTGCTATATAGCGTTAAACGTTATGGCGTAATAATATATAACGTTATACGTTATACTGATGTGCTATATAACGTTAAAAGTTATAACGTGATACAATATAACGTTAAGCGTTATAACGTAATACTATATTACGTTATACGATATACTTATGTGCTAATAACGTTAAAGGTCATAACGTAATACTATATAACGTTAAGCGTTACAACGTAATACTATATAACTTTAAGCGTCATAACGTAATACTATATAACGTTATACGTTATACTGATGTGCTATACAAGGTTAAAAGTTATAACGTAATGCTATATAACGTTATACGTTTTACTGATGTGCTATACAGCGTTAAAAGATATAACGTAATACTATATAACGTTATATGTCATATCGTAATACTTTATAACGATAAAATTATAATGTAATACTCTATAGCGTTACACGTTATACTGATGTGCTAAATAACAGTATACGTTATACTGATATGCTATATAACGGTACACGTTATACTAATATGCTATATAACGTTAAACGTTACAACGTAGTACCATATAACGTTAAATCTTACAACGTTATACGTTATACTGATATGCTACATAACGTTAAACGTTATAACGTAATACTATATAACGTTATACGTTATATCGTAATACTATATAACGTTAAACGCTATACTGATATGCTATATAACGTTATAGATTATACTCATATGATATATGACTTCATATCGTAATACTATATAACGATATACGTTATATCGTAATACTATATAACGTTATACGTTTTACTGATGTGCTATATAGCGTTAAACGTTATAACGTGATACTATATAACCTTCTACGTTTTACTGATGTGCTATATAATGTTAAGCGTTATAACGGAATACTATATAACGTTATACGTTATATCGTAATACTATATAACGTTATACGTTTTACTGATGTGCTATATAGCGTTAAACGTTATAACGTGATACTATATAACGTTAAACGCTATACTGATATGCTATATAACGTTATAGATTATACTCATATGATATATGACTTCATATCGTAATACTATATAACGTTAAGCGTTATAACGTAATACTATATAACGTTATACGTCTTACTGATGTGCTATATAACGTTAAAATTTATAACGTAATACTATATAACCTTCTACGTTTTACTGATGTGCTATATAATGTTAAGCGTTATAACGTAATACTATATAACGTTATACGTTATATCGTAATACTATATAACGTTAAGCGTCATACCGTAATACTATATAACGTTATACGTTATAACGTAATACTATATAACGTTAAGCGTCATACCGTAATACTATATAACGTTATACGTTTTGCTGATATGCTATATAACGTGAAGAGTTATAACGTAATACTATATAACGTTATACGATATAATGTTATACTATATAACGTTAAACGCTATACTGATATGCTATATAACGTTATAGATTATACTCATATGATATATGACTTCATATCGTAATACTATATAACGATATACGTTATAACGTAATACTATATAACGTTAAACGTTATAACGTAATACTATATAGCGTCATACGTTATATCGTAATACTATCTAACGTTAAACGTTATAACGTAATACTATATAGCGTCATACGTTATATCGTAATACTATCTAACGTTAAACGTTATAACGTAATACTGTATAGCGTTACACGTTATGCTGATGTGCTATGTAAAGTTACACGTTATAATCATATGCTATATGACTTTATAACGTAATACGATATAACGTTATACGTTATATCGTACTACCATACAACGATATACGTTATATCGTAGTACTATATAACGTTAAACGTTATAGCGTAATACTATCTAACGTGATACGCTATATCATAATATTGTATAACTTTATACGTTATATCGTAATACCATATAACGTTATTCGTTTTACTGATGTGCTATACAGCGTTAAAAGTTATAACGTAATACTATATAACGTTATACGTTATACTGATGTGCTATATAATGTTAAAAGTTATAACGTAATACTATATATCGATATACGTTTTACTGATGTGCTATATAACTTTAAGCGTTATAACGTCATACTATATAACGTTATACGTTTTACTGATGTGCTATATAGCGTTAAACGTTATAACGTGATACTATATAACCTTAAGCGTTATAACGTAATACTATATAACGACATCCGTTATACTGCTGTGCTATATAACGTTAGAAATTATAACGTAATACTATATAACGTTATACGTTATAACGTAATACTATATAACGTTATACGTTTTGCTGATATGCTATATAACGTGAAGAGTTATAACGTAATACTATATAACGTTATACGATATAATGTTATACTATATAAAGTTAATCCTTATAACGTAATACTATATAACGTTAAACGTTATAACGTAATACTATATAGCGTCATACGTTATATCGTAATACTATCTAACGTTAAACGTTATAACGTAATACTATATAGCGTCATACGTTATATCGTAATACTATCTAACGTTAAACGTTATAACGTAATACTGTATAGCGTTACACGTTATGCTGATGTGCTATATAAAGTTACACGTTATAATCATATGCTATATGACTTTATAACGTAATACGATATAACGTTATACGTTATATCGTAATACCATACAACGATATACGTTACATCGTAGTACTATATAACGTTAAACGTTATTGCGTAATACTATGTAACGTGATACGCTATATCATAATATTGTATAACTTTATACGTTATATCGTAATACCATATAACGTTATTCGGTTTACTGATGTGCTATACAGCGTTAAAAGTTATAACGTAATACTGTATAACGTTATACGTTATACTGATGTGCTATATAACGTTAAAAGTTATAACGTAATACTATATATCGATATACGTTTTACTGATGTGCTATATAACGTTAAGCGTTATAACGTCATACTATATAACGTTATACGTTCTATCATAATATTATTTAACTTTATAGGTTATATCGTAATACTGTATAACGTTGAAAGTTATAACGTAATACTATATAACGTTATACGTTATAACGTAATACTATATTACGTTAAGCGTTATAACGTAATACTATATAACGTTAAGCGTTATAACGTAATACTATATAACGTTAAGCGTTATAACGTAATACTATATAACGTTATACGTTATACTGATATGCTATATAACGTTATACGTTATACTCGTATGCTATATGGCTTTACAACGTAATACTATATAACGTTATACGTTATATCGTAATACTATATAACGTTAAGCGTTATAACGTAATACTATATAACGTTAAAAGTTATAACGTAATACTATATAAAGTTATACGTTTTACTGATGTGCTATATAGCGTTAAACGTTATATCGTAATACTATATAACGTTAAACGTTATGGCGTAATAATATATAACGTTATACGTTATACTGATGTGCTATATAACGTTAAAAGTTATAACGTAATACAATATAACGTTAAGCGTTATAACGTAATACTATATTGCGTTATACGATATACTTATGTGCTAATAACGTTAAAAGTCATAACGTAATACTATATAACGTTATACGTTATAACGTAATACTATATAACGTTTTACGTTATAACGTAACACTATATAACGTTATACGATATAATGGTATACTATATAACGTTAAACGCTATACTGATATGCTATATAACGTTATAGATTATACTCATATGATATATGACTTCATATCGTAATACTATATAACGATATACGTTATAACGTAATACTATATAACGTTAAACGTTATAACGTAATACTATATAGCGTCATACGTTATATCGTAATACTATCTAACGTTAAACGTTATAACGTAATACTATATAGCGTCATACGTTATATCGTAATACTATCTAACGTTAAACGTTATAACGTAATACTGTATAGCGTTACACGTTATGCTGATGTGCTATGTAAAGTTACACGTTATAATCATATGCTATATGACTTTATAACGTAATACGATATAACGTTATACGTTATATCGTACTACCATACAACGATATACGTTATATCGTAGTACTATATAACGTTAAACGTTATAGCGTAATACTATCTAACGTGATACGCTATATCATAATATTGTATAACTTTATACGTTATATCGTAATACCATATAACGTTATTCGTTTTACTGATGTGCTATACAGCGTTAAAAGTTATAACGTAATACTATATAACGTTATACGTTATACTGATGTGCTATATAATGTTAAAAGTTATAACGTAATACTATATATCGATATACGTTTTACTGATGTGCTATATAACTTTAAGCGTTATAACGTCATACTATATAACGTTATACGTTTTACTGATGTGCTATATAGCGTTAAACGTTATAACGTGATACTATATAACCTTAAGCGTTATAACGTAATACTATATAACGACATCCGTTATACTGCTGTGCTATATAACGTTAGAAATTATAACGTAATACTATATAACGTTATACGTTATAACGTAATACTATATAACGTTATACGTTTTGCTGATATGCTATATAACGTGAAGAGTTATAACGTAATACTATATAACGTTATACGATATAATGTTATACTATATAAAGTTAATCCTTATAACGTAATACTATATAACGTTAAACGTTATAACGTAATACTATATAGCGTCATACGTTATATCGTAATACTATCTAACGTTAAACGTTATAACGTAATACTATATAGCGTCATACGTTATATCGTAATACTATCTAACGTTAAACGTTATAACGTAATACTGTATAGCGTTACACGTTATGCTGATGTGCTATATAAAGTTACACGTTATAATCATATGCTATATGACTTTATAACGTAATACGATATAACGTTATACGTTATATCGTAATACCATACAACGATATACGTTACATCGTAGTACTATATAACGTTAAACGTTATTGCGTAATACTATGTAACGTGATACGCTATATCATAATATTGTATAACTTTATACGTTATATCGTAATACCATATAACGTTATTCGGTTTACTGATGTGCTATACAGCGTTAAAAGTTATAACGTAATACTGTATAACGTTATACGTTATACTGATGTGCTATATAACGTTAAAAGTTATAACGTAATACTATATATCGATATACGTTTTACTGATGTGCTATATAACGTTAAGCGTTATAACGTCATACTATATAACGTTATACGTTCTATCATAATATTATTTAACTTTATAGGTTATATCGTAATACTGTATAACGTTGAAAGTTATAACGTAATACTATATAACGTTATACGTTATAACGTAATACTATATTACGTTAAGCGTTATAACGTAATACTATATAACGTTAAGCGTTATAACGTAATACTATATAACGTTAAGCGTTATAACGTAATACTATATAACGTTATACGTTATACTGATATGCTATATAACGTTATACGTTATACTCGTATGCTATATGGCTTTACAACGTAATACTATATAACGTTATACGTTATATCGTAATACTATATAACGTTAAGCGTTATAACGTAATACTATATAACGTTAAAAGTTATAACGTAATACTATATAAAGTTATACGTTTTACTGATGTGCTATATAGCGTTAAACGTTATATCGTAATACTATATAACGTTAAACGTTATGGCGTAATAATATATAACGTTATACGTTATACTGATGTGCTATATAACGTTAAAAGTTATAACGTAATACAATATAACGTTAAGCGTTATAACGTAATACTATATTGCGTTATACGATATACTTATGTGCTAATAACGTTAAAAGTCATAACGTAATACTATATAACGTTATACGTTATAACGTAATACTATATAACGTTTTACGTTATAACGTAACACTATATAACGTTATACGATATAATGGTATACTATATAACGTTAATATTTATAACGTAATACTATATAACGATATACGTTATACTGATGTACTATATAACGTTACAAACTATAACGTAATACTATATAACGTTAAGCGTTATAACGTAATACTATATAACGTTAAGCGTTACAACGTAATACTATATAACGTTAAGCGTCATAACGTAATACTATATAACGTTATACGTTATACTGATGTGCTATACAAGGTTAAAAGTTATAACGTAATGCTATATAACGTTATACGTTTTACTGATGTGCTATACAGCGTTAAAAGATATAACGTAATACTATATAACGTTATATGTCATATCGTAATACTTTATAAGGATAAAATTATAACGTAATTCTCTATAGCGTTACACGTTATACTGATGTGCTAAATAACAGTATACGTTATACTGATATGCTATATAACGGTACACGTTATACTAATATGCTATATAACGTTAAACGTTACAACGTAGTACCATATAACGTTAAATCTTACAACGTTATACGTTATACTGATATGCTACATAACGTTAAACGTTATAACGTAATACTATATAACGTTATACGTTATATCGTAATACTATATAACGTTAAACGCTATACTGATATGCTATATAACGTTATAGATTATACTCATATGATATATGACTTCATATCGTAATACTATATAACGATATACGTTATAACGTAATACTATATAACGTTAAGCGTTATAACGTAATACTATATAACGTTATACGTCATACTGATGTGCTATATAACGTTAAAAGTTATAACGTAATACTATATAACCTTCTACGTTTTACTGATGTGCTACATAATGTTAAGCGTTATAACGTAATACTATATAACGTTATGCGTTATATCGTAATACTATATAACGTTATACGTTATATCGTAATACTATATAACGTTATACGTTTTACTGATGTGCTATATAGCGTTAAACGTTATAACGTGATACTATATAACCTTAAGCGTCATAACGTAATACTATATAACGACATCCGTTATACTGCTGTGCTATATAACGTTACAAATTATAACGTAATACTATATATCGTTATACGTTATAACGTAATACTATATAACGTTAAGCGTCATACCGTAATACTATATAACGTTATACGTTTTGCTGATATGCTATATAACGTTAAACGTTATAACGTAATACTATATAGCGTCATACGTTATATCGTAATACTATCTAACGTTAAACGTTATTACGTAATACTGTATAGCGTTACACGATATGCTGATGTGCTATATAAAGTTACACGTTATAATCATATGCTATATGACTTTATAACGTAATACGATATAACGTTATACGTTATATCGTAATACCATACAACGATATACGTTATATCGTAGTACTATAGAACGTTAAACGTTATAGCGTAATACTATGTAACGTGATACGCTATATCATAATATTGTATAACTTTATACGTTATATCGTAATACCATATATCGTTATTCGGTTTACTGATGTGCTATACAGCGTTAAAAGTTATAACGTAATACTGTATAACGTTATACGTTATACTGATGTGCTATATAACGTTAAAAGTTATAACGTAATACTATATATCGATATACGTTTTACTGATGTGCTATATAACGTTAAGCGTTATAACGTCATACTATATAACGTTATACGTTCTATCATAATATTATATAACTTTATAGGTTATATCGTAATACTGTATAACGTTGAAAGTTATAACGTAATACTATATAACGTTATACGTTATAACGTAATACTATATTACGTTAAGCGTAATAACGTAATACTATATAACGTTAAGCGTTATAACGTAATACTATATAACGTTATACGTTATACTGTTATGCTATATAACGTTATACGTTATACTCGTATGCTATATGGCTTTACAACGTAATACTATATAACGTTATACGTTATATCGTAATAGAATATAACGTTAAGCGCTATAACGTAATACTATATTACGTTATACGATATACTTATGTGCTATATAACGTTAAAACTTATAACGTAATACTATATAACGTTATACGTTATACTGATGTGCTGTATAACGTTAAAAGTTATAACGTAATACTATATAAAGTTATACGTTTTACTGATGTGCTATATAACGTTAAAAGTTATAACGTAATACAATATAACTTTAAGCGTTATAACGTAATACTATATTACGTTATACGATATACTTATGTGCTAATAACGTTAAAAGTCATAACGTAATACTATGTGACGTTATACGTTATAACGTAATACTATATAACGTTTTACGTTATAACGTAACACTATATAACGTTATACGATATAATGGTATACTATATAACGTTAATATTTATAACGTAATACTATATAACGATATACGTTATACTGATGTACTATATAACGTTACAAACTATAACGTAATACTATATAACGTTAAGCGTTATAACGTAATACTATATAACGTTAAGCGTTACAACGTAATACTATATAACGTTAAGCGTCATAACGTAATACTATATAACGTTATACGTTATACTGATGTGCTATACAAGGTACAAAGTTATAACGTAATGCTATATAATGTTATACGTTTTACTGATGTGCTATACAGCGTTAAAAGATATAAAGTAATACTATATAACGTTATATGTCATATCGTAATACTTTATAACGATAAAATTATAACGTAATACTCTATAGCGTTACACGTTATACTGATGTGCTAAATAACAGTATACGTTATACTGATATGCTATATAACGTTAAACGTTATATCGTAATACTATATAACGTTATACGTTATATCGTAATACTATATAACGTTATACGTTATATCGTAATACTATATAACGTTATACGTTTTACTGATGTGCTATATAGCGTTAAACGTTATAACGTGATACTATTTAACCTTAAGCGTCATAACGTAATACTATATAACGACATCCGTTATACTGCTGTGCTATATAACGTTACAAATTATAACGTAATACTATATAACGTTATACGTTATAACGTAATACTATATAACGTTAAGCGTCATACCGTAATACTATATAACGTTATACGTTCTATCATAATATTATTTAACTTTATAGGTTATATCGTAATACTGTATAACGTTGAAAGTTATAACGTAATACTATATAACGTTATACGTTATAACGTAATACTATATTACGTTAAGCGTTATAACGTAATACTATATAACGTTAAGCGTTATAACGTAATACTATATAACGTTAAGCGTTATAACGTAATACTATATAACGTTATACGTTATACTGATATGCTATATAACGTTATACGTTATACTCGTATGCTATATGGCTTTACAACGTAATACTATATAACGTTATACGTTATATCGTAATACTATATAACGTTAAGCGTTATAACGTAATACTATATAACGTTAAAAGTTATAACGTAATACTATATAAAGTTATACGTTTTACTGATGTGCTATATAGCGTTAAACGTTATATCGTAATACTATATAACGTTAAACGTTATGGCGTAATAATATATAACGTTATACGTTATACTGATGTGCTATATAACGTTAAAAGTTATAACGTAATACAATATAACGTTAAGCGTTATAACGTAATACTATATTGCGTTATACGATATACTTATGTGCTAATAACGTTAAAAGTCATAACGTAATACTATATAACGTTATACGTTATAACGTAATACTATATAACGTTTTACGTTATAACGTAACACTATATAACGTTATACGATATAATGGTATACTATATAACGTTAATATTTATAACGTAATACTATATAACGATATACGTTATACTGATGTACTATATAACGTTACAAACTATAACGTAATACTATATAACGTTAAGCGTTATAACGTAATACTATATAACGTTAAGCGTTACAACGTAATACTATATAACGTTAAGCGTCATAACGTAATACTATATAACGTTATACGTTATACTGATGTGCTATACAAGGTTAAAAGTTATAACGTAATGCTATATAACGTTATACGTTTTACTGATGTGCTATACAGCGTTAAAAGATATAACGTAATACTATATAACGTTATATGTCATATCGTAATACTTTATAACGATAAAATTATAACGTAATTCTCTATAGCGTTACACGTTATACTGATGTGCTAAATAACAGTATACGTTATACTGATATGCTATATAACGGTACACGTTATACTAATATGCTATATAACGTTAAACGTTACAACGTAGTACCATATAACGTTAAATCTTACAACGTTATACGTTATACTGATATGCTACATAACGTTAAACGTTATAACGTAATACTATATAACGTTATACGTTATATCGTAATACTATATAACGTTAAACGCTATACTGATATGCTATATAACGTTATAGATTATACTCATATGATATATGACTTCATATCGTAATACTATATAACGATATACGTTATAACGTAATACTATATAACGTTAAGCGTTATAACGTAATACTATATAACGTTAAGCGTTATAACGTAATACTATATAACGTTATACGTCATACTGATGTGCTATATAACGTTAAAAGTTATAACGTAATACTATATAACCTTCTACGTTTTACTGATGTGCTACATAATGTTAAGCGTTATAACGTAATACTATATAACGTTATGCGTTATATCGTAATACTATATAACGTTATACGTTATATCGTAATACTATATAACGTTATGCGTTATATCGTAATACTATATAACGTTATACGTTATATCGTAATACTATATAACGTTATACGTTTTACTGATGTGCTATATAGCGTTAAACGTTATAACGTGATACTATATAACCTTAAGCGTCATAACGTAATACTATATAACGACATCCGTTATACTGCTGTGCTATATAACGTTACAAATTATAACGTAATACTATATATCGTTATACGTTATAACGTAATACTATATAACGTTAAGCGTCATACCGTAATACTATATAACGTTATACGTTTTGCTGATATGCTATATAACGTTAAACGTTATAACGTAATACTATATAGCGTCATACGTTATATCGTAATACTATCTAACGTTAAACGTTATTACGTAATACTGTATAGCGTTACACGATATGCTGATGTGCTATATAAAGTTACACGTTATAATCATATGCTATATGACTTTATAACGTAATACGATATAACGTTATACGTTATATCGTAATACCATACAACGATATACGTTATATCGTAGTACTATAGAACGTTAAACGTTATAGCGTAATACTATGTAACGTGATACGCTATATCATAATATTGTATAACTTTATACGTTATATCGTAATACCATATATCGTTATTCGGTTTACTGATGTGCTATACAGCGTTAAAAGTTATAACGTAATACTGTATAACGTTATACGTTATACTGATGTGCTATATAACGTTAAAAGTTATAACGTAATACTATATATCGATATACGTTTTACTGATGTGCTATATAACGTTAAGCGTTATAACGTCATACTATATAACGTTATACGTTCTATCATAATATTATATAACTTTATAGGTTATATCGTAATACTGTATAACGTTGAAAGTTATAACGTAATACTATATAACGTTATACGTTATAACGTAATACTATATTACGTTAAGCGTAATAACGTAATACTATATAACGTTAAGCGTTATAACGTAATACTATATAACGTTATACGTTATACTGTTATGCTATATAACGTTATACGTTATACTCGTATGCTATATGGCTTTACAACGTAATACTATATAACGTTATACGTTATATCGTAATAGAATATAACGTTAAGCGCTATAACGTAATACTATATTACGTTATACGATATACTTATGTGCCATATAACGTTAAAACTTATAACGTAATACTATATAACGTTATACGTTATACTGATGTGCTGTATAACGTTAAAAGTTATAACGTAATACTATATAAAGTTATACGTTTTACTGATGTGCTATATAACGTTAAAAGTTATAACGTAATACAATATAACTTTAAGCGTTATAACGTAATACTATATTACGTTATACGATATACTTATGTGCTAATAACGTTAAAAGTCATAACGTAATACTATGTGACGTTATACGTTATAACGTAATACTATATAACGTTTTACGTTATAACGTAACACTATATAACGTTATACGATATAATGGTATACTATATAACGTTAATATTTATAACGTAATACTATATAACGATATACGTTATACTGATGTACTATATAACGTTACAAACTATAACGTAATACTATATAACGTTAAGCGTTATAACGTAATACTATATAACGTTAAGCGTTACAACGTAATACTATATAACGTTAAGCGTCATAACGTAATACTATATAACGTTATACGTTATACTGATGTGCTATACAAGGTAAAAAGTTATAACGTAATGCTATATAATGTTATACGTTTTACTGATGTGCTATACAGCGTTAAAAGATATAAAGTAATACTATATAACGTTATATGTCATATCGTAATACTTTATAACGATAAAATTATAACGTAATACTCTATAGCGTTACACGTTATACTGATGTGCTAAATAACAGTATACGTTATACTGATATGCTATATAACGTTAAACGTTATATCGTAATACTATATAACGTTATACGTTATATCGTAATACTATATAACGTTATACGTTATATCGTAATACTATATAACGTTATACGTTTTACTGATGTGCTATATAGCGTTAAACGTTATAACGTGATACTATTTAACCTTAAGCGTCATAACGTAATACTATATAACGACATCCGTTATACTGCTGTGCTATATAACGTTACAAATTATAACGTAATACTATATAACGTTATACGTTATAACGTAATACTATATAACGTTAAGCGTCATACCGTAATACTATATAACGTTATACGTTTTGCTGATATGCTATATAACGTTAAAAGTTATAACGTAACACTATATAACGTTATACCTTATACTGATATGCTATATAACGTTATACGTTATACTGATATGCTATGTGACTTTATAACGTATTACTATATAACGTTATACGTTATACTGATGTGCTATATAACGTTAAACGTTATAACGTAATACTATATAACGATATACGTTATACTGATTGCTTTATAACGTTAAACGTTATAACGTAATACTATATAACGTTATACGTTATACTGATTGCTTTATAACGTTAAAGGTTACAACGTAACACTATATAACGTTAAGCGTTATACTGATTGCTATATAACGTTAAAGGTTACAACGTAACACTATATAACGTTAAGCGTTATAACGTAATACTATATTACGTTATACGATATACTGATGTGCTATATAACGTTAAGCGTTATAACATAATACTATATAACGTTATACGCTATACTGATGTGCTATATAACGTTACAAATTATAACGTAATACTATATAACGTTATACGATATAATATTATACTATATAAAGTTAATCCTTATAACGTAATACTATATAACGTTAAACGTTATAACGTAATACTATATAACGTCATACGTTATATCGTAATACTATCTAACGTTAAACGTTATAACGTAATACTGTATAGCGTTATACGTTATGCTGATGTGCTATATAAAGTTATACGTTATAATCATATGCTATATGACTTTATAACGTAAAACGATATAACGTTATACGTTATATCGTAATACCATACAACGATATACGTTATATCGTATTACTATATAACGTTAAACGTTATAGCGTAATACTATATAACGTTAAACGTTATAACGTAATACTATATGACGTTATACGTTATACTGATTGCTATATAACGTTAAAGGTTACAACGTAACACTATATAACGTTAAGGGTTATACTGATTGCTATATAACGTTAAAGGTTACAACGTAACACTATATAACGTTAAACGTTATAGCGTAATACTGTATAGCGTTACACGTTATACTGATGTGCTATATAACGCTATACGTTATACTGACATGCTATATAACGTTAAACGTTATAACGTAACACTATATAACGTTTTACGTTATACTGATGTGCTATATAACGCTATACGTTATACTGATATGCTACATAACGTTAAACGATATAACGTAATACTATATAACGTTATACGTTATATCGTAATACTATATAACGATATACGTTATATCGTAGTACTATGTATCGCTAAACGTTATTGCGTAATACTATATAACGTTATACGTTATACTGATGTGCAATATAACGCTATACGTTATACTGATATGCTACATAACGTTAAACGATGAAACGTAATACTATATAACGTTATACGTTATGTCGTAATACTGTATAACGTTAAACGTCATAACCTAATACTGTATAGCGTTACACGTTATACTGATGTGCTATACAACGCTATACGTCATACTGATATGCTATATAACGTTATACGTTAGACTGATATGCTACATAACGTTAAACGTTATAACGTAATACTATATAACGTTATACGTTATGTCGTAATACTATATAACGTTAAACGTTATACTCATATGCTATATGACTTTATAACGTAATACTATATAACGTTATACGTTATAACGTAATACTATATAACGTTAAGCGTTATAGCGTAATACAATATAACGTTATACGTTTTACTGATGTGCTATATAGCGTTAAACGTTATAACGTAATACTATATAATGTTAAGCGTTATAACGTAATACTATATAACGTTAAGCGTTATAACGTAATAGTATATAACATTATACGTTATACTGATGTGCTATATAACGTTAAAAGTTATAACGTAATACTATATAACGTTATACGTTATACTGATATGCTGTATAACGTTAAGCATTATATCGTGATACTTTGTAATGTTATACGTTACACTGATGTGCTATATAACGTTAAAAGTTATATCGTAATACTATATAAAGTTATACGTTATACTGATGTGCTATTTAACGTTAAAAGTTATAACGTAATACTACATAACGTTATACGTTTTGCTGATGTGCTATGTAACGTTAAGCGTTATAACGTAATACTATGTAACGTTAAGCGTTATATTGTAATACTATATAGCGTTACATGTTATACTGACGTGCTATATAACGTTAAAAGTTATAACGTAATACTATATAACGTTATACGTTATATCGTAATACTATATAACGTTATACGTTATATCGTAATACTATATAACGTTAAACGTTATATCGTAATACTATATAACGTTAAGCGTTATATCGTAATACTATATAACGTTATACGTTATACTGATATGCCATATAACGTTATACGTTATACTCATATGCTATATGACTTTATAACGTAATTCTATGTAACGTTATACGTTATATCGTAATACTATATAACGTTATACGTTATATCGTAATACTATATAACGTTAAACGTTATATCGTAATACTATATAACGTTAAACGTTATAGCGTAATACTATATAACGTTATACGTTATATCATTATACTATGTAACTTTATACGTTATATCGTAATACTATATAACGCTAAACGTTATGGCGTAATAATAAATAACGCTATACATTATACTGATTTGCTATATCACGTTAAATGATATAACGTAATACTATATAACGTTATACGTTATAACGTAATACAATATAACGTTAAGCGTTATAACATAATACTATATTACGTTATACGATATACTGTTGTGCTATATAACGTTAAAAGTTATAACGTAATACTATATAAGGTTAAGCGTTATATCGTAATACTATATAACGTTATACGTTATACTGATATGCCATATAACGTTATACGTTATACTCATATGCTATATGACTTTATAACGTAATTCTATGTAACGTTATACGTTATATCGTAATACTATATAACGTTATACGTTATATCGTAATACTATATAACGTTAAACGTTATATCGTAATACTATATAACGTTAAACGTTATAGCGTAATACTATATAACGTTATACGTTATAACGTAATACTATATAACGTTAAGCGTTATAACATAATACTATATTACGTTATACGATATACTGTTGTGCTATATAACGTTAAATGTTATAACGTAATACTATATAACGATATACGTTATACTCATATGACATATGACTTTATAACGTAATACTATGTAACGTTATACGATATATCGTAATACTATATAACGTTATACATTATATCGTAATATTATATAACGTTAAACGTTATATCGTAATACTATATAACGTTAAACGTTATACCGTAATACTATATAACGTTATACGTTATATCATTATACTATATAACTTTATACGTTATATCGTAATACTATATAACGGTAAACGTTATGGCGTAATAATAAATAACGCTTTACATTATACTGATGTGCTATATCACGTTAAATGATATAACGTAATGCTATATAACGATATTCGTTATAACGTATTACAATATAACGTTAAGCGTTATAACATAATACTATATTACGTTATACGATATACTGTTGTGCTATATAACGTTAAAAGTTATAACGTAATACTATATAACGTTATACGTTATTCTGATGTGCTATATAACGTTAAAAGTTATAACGTAATACTATATAACGTTATACGTTATATTCATATGCCATATGACTTTATAACGTAATAGTATGTAACGTTATACGAGATATAGTAATACTATATAACGTTATACGTTATACTGATTTGCCATATAACGTTAAGCGCTATAACGTACTGCTATATAACGTTATACGTTATATCGTAATACTATATAACGTTATAC
Organism: Bombus sylvestris; assembly: GCA_911622165.2. Taxonomy (NCBI): domain Eukaryota; kingdom Metazoa; phylum Arthropoda; class Insecta; order Hymenoptera; family Apidae; genus Bombus; species Bombus sylvestris. The sequence continues at coordinate 3,421,760 of OU443162.1, read as the reverse complement.
GTTATATCGTAATACTATATAACGTTATACGTTATATCGTAATACTATATAACGTTACACGTAATACTGATGTGCTATATGACGTTAAAAGTTATAACGTAATACTATATAGCGTTATACGTTTTGCTGATGTGCAATATAACGTTAGGCGTTATAACGTAATACTATATAACGTTAAGCTTTATAACGTAGTACTATTCAACGTTAAGCGGTATATCGTAATACTGTATAACGTTATACGCTATACTGATATGCTATATAACGTTATACGTTATACTCATATGCTATATGACTTTATAACGTAATTCTATGTAACGTTATACGTTATATCGTAATACTATATAACGTTAAACGTTATATCGTAATACTATATAACGTTATACGTTATATCGTAATACTATATAACGTTTAACGTTATAGCGTAATACTATATAACGTTATACGTTATAACGTAATACTATATAACGTTAAGCGTTATAACATAATACTATATTACGTTATACGATATACTGTTGTGCTATATAACGTTAAAAGTTATAACGTAATACTACATAACGTTATACGGTATGAGGTTATGCTATAGAAAGTTATACGTTATACTGATGTGCTATATAACGTTAAAAGTTATAACGTAATACTATATAACGTTATACGTTATATCGTAATACTATATAACGTTATACGTTATATCGTAATACTATATAACGTTACACGTAATACTGATGTGCTATATGTCGTTAAAAGTTATAACGTAATACTATATAGCGTTATACGTTTTGCTGATGTGCAATATAACGTTAGGCGTTATAACGTAATACTATATAACGTTAAGCTTTATAACGTAATACTATTCAACGTTAAGCGGTATATCGTAATACTGTATAACGTTATACGTTATACTGATATGCTATATATCGTTATACGTTATACCCATATGCCATATGACGTTACAACGTAATACTATGTAACGTTATACGATATATCGTATTACTATATAACGTTATACGTTATATCGTAATACTATATAACGTTACACGTAATACTGATGTGTTATGTAACGTTAAAAGTTATAACGTAATACTATATAACGTTATACGTTATACTGATGTGCTATATAACGTTAAAAGTTATAACGCCATACTATATCACGTTAAGCTTTATAACGCAATACTATATAACGTTAAGCGTTATATCGTAACACTATATAACATTATACGTTATACTGATATGCTATATAACGTTATACGTTATACTCATATGCTATATGACTTTATAACGTAATTCTATGTAACGTTATACGTTATATCGTAATACTATATAACGTTACACGTAATACTGATGTGTTATGTAACGTTAAAAGTTATAACGTAATACTATATAACGTTATACGTTATACTGATGTGCTATATAACGTTAAAAGTTATAACGCCATACTATATCACGTTAAGCTTTATAACGCAATACTATATAACGTTAAGCGTTATATCGTAACACTATATAACATTATACGTTATACTGATATGCTATATAACGTTATACGTTATACTCATATGCTATATGACTTTATAACGTAATTCTATGTAACGTTATACGTTATATCGTAATACTATATAACGTTATACGTTATATCGTAATACTATATAAAGTTAGGCGTTATAACGTAATACTATATGACGTTAAGCGTTATAACGTAATACTATATAACGTTATACGTTATACTGATATGCTATATAACGTTATACGTTATACTCATAAGTTATATGACTTTATAACGTAATACTATGTAACGTTATACGTTATATCGTAATAGTATACAACGTTATAGGTTATATCGTAATACTATATAACGTTAAGCGTTATAACATAACACTATATTACGTTATACGATATACTGTTGTGCTATATAACGTTAAAAGTTATAACGCAATACTATATAATGTTATACGTTATACTGATTTGCTATATAACGTAAAGCGTTATAACGTAATACTATACAACGTTATACGTTTTGCTGATGTGCAATATAACGTTAGGCGTTATAACGTAATACTATATAACGTTATACGATATAATGTTATACTATATAACGTTAATCAGTATAACCTAATACTATATAACGTTAAAAGGTATAACGTAATACTATATGACGTTATACGTTATACTGATGTGCCATATAACGTTAAAAGTTATAACGTAATATTATATAACGTTATACGTTATACTGATTTGCCATATAACGTTAAGCGCTATAACGTACTACTATATAACGTTATACGTTATATCGTAATACTATATAACGTTATACGTTATAACGTAATACTATATAACGTTAAGCTTTATAACGTAGTACTATTCAACGTTAAGCGGTATATCGTAATACTGTATAACGTTATACGCTATACTGATATGCTATATAACGTTATACGTTATACTCATATGCTATATGACTTTATAACGTAATTCTATGTAACGTTATACGTTATATCGTAATACTATACAACGTTAAACGTTATATCGTAATACTATATAACGTTATACGTTATATCGTAATACTATATAACGTTTAACGTTATAGCGTAATACTATATAACGTTATACGTTATAACGTAATACTATATAACCTTAAGCGTTATAACATAATACTATATTACGTTATACGATATACTGTTGTGCTATATAACGTTAAAAGTTATAACGTAATACTACATAACGTTATACGTTATATCGTAATACTATATAACGTTACACGTAATACTGATGTGCTATATGTCGTTAAAAGTTATAACGTAATACTATATAGCGTTATACGTTTTGCTGATGTGCAATATAACGTTAGGCGTTATAACGTAATACTATATAACGTTAAGCTTTATAACGTAATACTATTCAACGTTAAGCGGTATATCGTAATACTGTATAACGTTATACGTTATACTGATATGCTATATATCGTTATACGTTATACCCATATGCCATATGACGTTACAACGTAATACTATGTAACGTTATACGATATATCGTATTACTATATAACGTTATACGTTATATCGTAATACTATATAACGTTACACGTAATACTGATGTGTTATGTAACGTTAAAAGTTATAACGTAATACTATATAACGTTATACGTTATACTGATGTGCTTTATAACGTTAAAAGTTATAACGCCATACTATATCACGTTAAGCTTTATAACGCAATACTATATAACGTTAAGCGTTATATCGTAACACTATATAACATTATACGTTATACTGATATGCTATATAACGTTATACGTTATACTCATATGCTATATGACTTTATAACGTAATTCTATGTAACGTTATACGTTATATCGTAATACTATATAACGTTACACGTAATACTGATGTGTTATGTAACGTTAAAAGTTATAACGTAATACTATATAACGTTATACGTTATATCGTAATACTATATAACGTTATACGTTATATCGTAATACTATATAACGTTATACGTTATACTGATGTGCTTTATAACGTTAAAAGTTATAACGCCATACTATATCACGTTAAGCTTTATAACGCAATACTATATAACGTTAAGCGTTATATCGTAACACTATATAACATTGTACGTTATACTGATATGCTATATAACGTTATACGTTATACTCATATGCTATATGACTTTATAACGTAATTCTATGTAACGTTATACGTTATATCGTAATACTATATAACGTTATACGTTATATCGTAATACTATATAACGTTAGGCGTTATAACGTAATACTATATGACGTTAAGCGTTATAACGTAATACTATATAACGTTATACGTTATACTGATATGCTATATAACGTTATACGTTATACTCATAAGTTATATGACTTTATAACGTAATACTATGTAACGTTATACGTTATATCGTAATAGTATACAACGTTATAGGTTATATCGTAATACTATATAACGTTAAGCGTTATAACATAACACTATATTACGTTATACGATATACTGTTGTGCTATATAACGTTAAAAGTTATAACGCAATACTATATAATGTTATACGTTATACTGATGTGCTATATAACGTAAAGCGTTATAACGTAATACTATACAACGTTATACGTTTTGCTGATGTGCAATATAACGTTAGGCGTTATAACGTAATACTATATAACGTTATACGATATAATGTTATACTATATAACGTTAATCAGTATAACCTAATACTATATAACGTTAAAAGGTATAACGTAATACTATATGACGTTATACGTTATACTGATGTGCCATATAACGTTAAAAGTTATAACGTAATATTATATAACGTTATACGTTTTTCTGATGTGCAATATAACGTTAGGCGTTATAACGTAATACTATATAACGTTAAGCGTTATAACATAATACTATATTACGTTATACGATATACTGTTGTGCTATATAACGTTAAAAGTTATAACGTAATACTATATAACGTTATACGTTATACTCATATGCCATATGACCTTATAACGTAATACTATGTAACGTTATACGATATACCGTAATACTATATAACGTTATACGTTATACTGATGTGCTATATAACGTTAAGCGCTATAACGTACTACTATATAACGTTATACGTTATAACGTAATACTATATAACGTTATACGTTATATCATAATAATATATAACGTTATACGTTGTAACGTAATACTATATAACGTTATACGTTAGACTGACGTGCCATATAACGTTAAAAGTTATAACGTAAAACTATATTACGTTATACGATATACTGATGTGCTATATAACGTTAATGGTTATAACGTAATACTATATAACGTTAAAAGTTAGAACGTAATACTATATAACGTTATACGTTATACTCATATGCTATATGACTTTATAACGTAATACTATACAACGTTATACGTTATATCGCCATACTATATAACGTTATACGATATAATGTTATACTATATAACGTTAATCGTTATAACATAATACTATATAACGTTAAACGTTATAACGTAATACTATATAACGTTATACGTTATATCATAATAATATATAACGTTATACGTTGTAACGTAATACTATATAACGTTATACGTTAGACTGAAGTGCTATATAACGTTAAAAGTGATGACGTAATACTATATAACGTTAATCGTTATAGCCTAATACTATATAACGTTGAACGTTATAACGTAATACTATATAGCGTTACACGTTATACTGACGTGCTGTATAACTTTAAAAGTTATAACGTAATACTATATAAAGTTATACGTTTTACAGACGTGCTATATAACGTTAAAAGTTACAACGTAATACTATATAATGTTATACGTTATACTGATGTGCTATATAACGTTAAAAGTTATAACGTAATACTATATAACGTTATACGTTATACTGATGTGCTATATAACGTTAAAAGTCACAACGTAATACTATATAATGGTATACGTTATACTGATGTGCTATATAACGTTAAAAGTTATAACGCAATACTATATAAGGTTATAACGTAATAGTATATAACGTTAAGTGTTAGAACGTAATACCATATTACGTTATACGATATGCTGATGTGCTATATAACGTTAAAGGTTATAACGTAATACTATATAATGTTATACGTTATACTGATTTGCTATTTAACGTTAAACGTTATAACGTAATACTATATAACGTTATACGTTATATCATAATATTATATAACTTCATACGTTATATCGTAATACTATAAAACGTTAAAAGTTATAACGTAATAATATATAACGTGATACGTTGTAACGTAATACTATACAACGTTAAGCGTTAGAACGTAATACTATATTACGTTATACGATATACTGATGTGCTATATAACGTTAAAAGTTATAACGTAATACTATATAACTTTGTATGTTCTATCGTAATACTATATAACGTTAATCGTTATAACCTAATACTATATAACGTTGAACGTTATAACGTAATACTATATAGCGTTATACGTTTTGCTGAAGTGCTATATAACGTTAAAAGTTATGACGTAATACTATATAACGTTATACGCTTTGCTGATGTGCTATAGAACGGTAAGCGTTATAACGTAATACTATATAACGTTATACGTTATACTGATGTGCTGTATGACGTTAATCGTTATAACCTAATACTATATAACGTTAAAAGTGATAACGTAATACTATATAACGATATACGTTTTGCTGATGTGCTATATAGTGTTAAAAGTTATGACGTAATACTATATAACGCTGTACGTTTTGCTGATGTGCTATAGAACGTTTAGCGTTATAACGTAATACTATATAACGTTATACGTTATACTGATGTGCTATATGACGTTAATCTTTATAACCTAATACTATATAACGTTAAAAGTTATAACGTAATATTATATAACGTTATACGTTTTACTGATGTGCTATATAACGTAAAGCGTTATAACGTAATACTATATAACGTTTTACGCTATACTGATGTGCTAAATAACGTTAAAAGCTATTACGTAATACTGTATAACGTTAATCCTTATAACCTAATACTATATAACGTTAAACGTTATAACGTAATACTATATAACGTTATACGTTTTACTGATGTGCTATATAACGTAAAGCGTTATAACGTAATACTATATAAAGTTATACGTTATACTGATGTGCTATATAACGTTAAAAGCTATAACGTAATGCTATATAACGGTATACGTTCTACTGATGTGCTACATAGCGTTAAAGGTTATAACGTAATACTACATAACGTTATACGGTATAAGGTTATGCTATAGAAAGTTATAAATTATACTGAAGTGCTTTATACCTTTAAAAGTTATAACGTAATACTATTTAACGTTAAGCGTAATAAGGTAATACTATATAGCGTTATACGTTTTACTGATGTGCTATATAATGTAAAGCGTTATAACATAATACTATATAACCTTATACGTTATACTAACGTGCCATACAACGTTAAAAGTTATAATGTAATACTATATAACATTAAGCGTTATAACGTAATACTATATAACCTTATACGTTATACTGATGTGCCATACAACGTTAATAGTTATAACGACATACTATATAACGTTAAGCGTTATAACGTAATACTATATAACGTTCTACGTTTTACTGATGTGCTATATAACGTAAAGCGTTATAACGTAATACTATATAACGTTATACGTTATACTGATGTGCTATATAACGTTAAAAGTGATAACGTAATACTATATAACGTTATACGTTTTGCTGATGTGCTATATAATGTTAAAAGTTATGACGTAATACTATATAACGCTATACGTTTTGCTGATGTGCTATAGAACGTTAAGCGTTATAACGTAATACTATATAACGTTATACGTTATACTGGTGTGCTATATGACGTTAATCGTTATAACCTAATACTATATAACGTTAAACGTTATAACGTAATACTATATAACGTTATACGTTTTACTGATGTGCTATATAACGTAAAGCGTTATAACGTAATACTATATAACGTTTTACGCTATACTGATGTGCTATATGACGTTAATCGTTATAACCTATTACAATATAACGTTAAATGTTATAACGTAATACTTTATAAAGTTATACGTTTTACTGATGTGCTATATAACGTAAAGCGTTATAACGTAATACTATATAAAGTTATACGTTATACTGATGTGCTATATAACGTTAAAAGCTATAACGTAGTGCTATATAACGGTATACGTTTTACTGATGTGCTATATAGCGTTAAAGGTTATAACGTTATACTACATAACGTTATACCGTATAAGGTTATGCTATAGAAAGTTATACGTTATACTGAAGTGCTTTATACCTTTAAAAGTTATAACGTAATACTATTTAAAGTTAAGCGTAATAACGTAATACTATATAACGTTATACGTTTTACTGATGTGCTATATAACGTAAAGCGTTATAACGTAATACTATATAACGTTTTACGCTATACTGATGTGCTATATGACGTTAATCGTTATAACCTATTACAGTATAACCTTAAATGTTATAACGTAATACTTTATAAAGTTATACGTTTTACTGATGTGCTATATAACGTAAAGCGTTATAACGTAATACTATATAACGTTAAAAGTTATAACGTAATACTATATAATGTTATACGTTTTACTGATGTGCTATATAACGTAAAGCGTTATAACGTAATACTATATAACGTTTTACGCTATACTGATGTGCCATATGACGTTAATCGTTATAACCTATTACAATATAACGTTAAATGTTATAACGTAATACTTTATAAAGTTATACGTTTTACTGATGTGCTATATAACGTAAAGCGTTATAACGTAATACTATATAACCTTATACGTTATACTGACGTGCCATACAACGTTAAAGGTTATAATGTAATACTATATAACATTAAGCGTTATAACGTAATACTATATAACGTTATACGCTTTACTGATGCGCTATATAACGTAAAGCGTTATAACGTAATACTATAAAACGTTATACGTTATACTGATGTGCTATATAACATTAAAAGTTATGACGTAATACTATATAACGTTATACGTTGTGCTGATGTGCTATAGAACGTTACGCGTTATAACGTAATACTATATAACGTTATACGCTTCACTGATGTGCTATATAACGTAAAGCGTTGCAACGTAATACTATATAACGTTATACGTTATACTGATGTGCTATATAACGTTAAAAGCTATGACGTAATACTATGTAACGTTATACGTATTGCTGATGTGCTATAGAACGTTAAGCGTTATAACGTAGTACTATATAACATTATTGGTCATACTGATGTGCTATATGACGTTAATCGTTATAACCTAATACTATATAACGTTCAAAGTTATACCGTAACACTATATAACATTATACGTTTTACTGATGTGCTATATAACGTTAAGCGTAATAACGTAATACTATATAACGTTATACGTTTTACCGATGTGCTATATAATGTAAAGCGTTATAACGTAATACTATATAACCTTATACGTTATACTGACGTGCCATACAACGTTAAACGTTATAATGTAATACTATATAACATTAAGCGTTATAACGTAATACTATATAACGTTATACGCTTTACAGATGTGCTATATAACGTAAAGCGTTATAACGTAATACTATATAAAGTTATACGTCATACTGATGTGCTATATAACGTTAAAAGCTATAACGTAATGCTATATAACGGTATACGTTTTACTGATGTGCTATATAGCGTTAAAGGTTATAACGTTATACTACATAACGTTATACCGTATAAGGTTATGCTATAGAAAGTTATACGTTATACTGAAGTGCTTTATACCTTTAAAAGTTATAACGTAATACTATTTAAAGTTAAGCGTAATAACGTAATACTATATAACGTTATACGTTTTACTGATGTGCTATATAACGTAAAGCGTTATAACGTAATACTATATAACGTTTTACGCTATACTGATGTGCTATATGACGTTAATCGTTATAACCTATTACAATATAACGTTAAATGTTATAACGTAATACTTTATAAAGTTATACGTTTTACTGATGAGCTATATAACGTAAAGCGTTATAACGTAATACTATATAACCTTATACGTTATACTGACGTGCCATACAACGTTAAAGGTTATAATGTAATACTATATAACATTAAGCGTTATAACGTAATACTATATAACGTTATACGCTTTACTGATGTGCTATATAACGTAAAGCGTTATAACGTAATACTATAAAACGTTATACGTTATACTGATGTGCGATATAACGTTAAAAGTTATGACGTAATACTATATAACGTTATACGTTATACTGATGTGCTATATAACGTTAAAAGCTATGACGTAATACTATGTAACGTTATACGTATTGCTGATGTGCTATAGAACGTTAAGCGTTATAACGTAGTACTATATAACATTATTGGTCATACTGATGTGCTATATGACGTTAATCGTTATAACCTAATACTATATAACGTTCAAAGTTATACCGTAACACTATATAACGTTATACGTTTTACTGATGTGCTATATAACGTTAAGCGTAATAACGTAATACTATATAACGTTATACGTTTTACCGATGTGCTATATAATGTAAAGCGTTATAACGTAATACTATATAACCTTATACGTTATACTGACGTGCCATACAACGTTAAACGTTATAATGTAATACTATATAACATTAAGCGTTATAACGTAATACTATATAACGTTATACGCTTTACTGATGTGCTATATAACGTAAAGCGTTATAACGTAATACTATAAAACGTTATACGTTTTGCTGATGCGCCATAGAACGTTAAGCGTTATAACGTAATACTATATAACGTTATACGTATTGCTGATGTGCTATAGAACGTTAAGCGTTATAACGTAGTACTATATAACGTTATTGGGTATACTGATGTGCTATATGACGTTAATCGTTATAACCTATTACAATATAACGTTAAAAGTTATAACATAATACTATATAACGTTATACGTTTTACTGGTGTGCTATATAACGTAAAGCGTTATAACGTAATACTATATAAAGTTATACGTTATACTGATGTGCTATATAACGTTAAAAGCTATAACGTAATGCTATATAACGGTATACGTTTTACTGATGTGCTATATAGCGTTAAACGTTATAACGTAATACTACATAACGTTATACGGTATAAGGTTATGCTATAGAAAGTTATACGTTATACTGAACTGCTTTATACCCATAAAAGTTATAACGTAATACTATTTAACGTTATACGTTGTACTGATATGCTATATGACGTTAATCGTTATAACCTAATACTATATAACGTTAAAAGCTATAACGTAATGCTATATAACGGTATACGTTTTGCTGATGTCCTATAGAACGTTAAGCGTTATAACGTAATACCATATAACGTTATACGTTATACTGATGTGCTATATGACGTTAATCGTTATAACCTAATACTATATAACGTTATACGTTATACTGATGTGCTATATAACGCAAAAAGTGATAACGTAATACTATATAACGTTATACGTCTTACTGATGTGCTATATAACGTGAAGCGTTATAACGTAATACTATATAACGTTATACTGATGTGCTATATAACGTAAAAAGTGATAACGTAATACTATATAACGTAATACGTTATACTGATGTGCTATATAACGTTAAAAGTTATATCGTAATACTATATAACGTTATACGTTTTGCTGATGTGCTATATAACGATAAGAGGTATAAAGTAATACTATATAACGTTGTACGTTATACTGACGTGCTACATAACGTTAAAAGTTATGACATAATACTATATAACGTTAAGCGTTATAACGTAATACTAAATTACGTAATACGATATACTGATGTGCTATATATCGTTAAAAGTTATAACGTAATACTATTTAACGTTATACGTTACACTGACGTGCCATATAACGTTAAAAGTTATAACGTAATACTATATAACGTTAATCCTTATAACCTAATACCATATAACGTTAAACGTTATAACGTAATACTATATAACGTTATACTTTATACTGACGTGCCATATAACGTTAAAAGTTATAACGTAACACTATATAATGTTATACGTTATACTGATGTGCTATATAACATTAAAGGTTATACGTAATACTATATTACGTTATAGGTTTTACTGATGTGCCATATAGCGTTAAAAGTTATAACTTAAAATTATATAATGTTATACGTTATACTGATGTGCTATATAACGTTCAATGTTATAACGTAATACTATATTACGTTATACTATATACTGGTGTGCTATATAACGTTGAAAGTTATAACGTAATACTATATAATGTTATACGTTACACTGATGTGCTATATAACGTTAAGCGTTATAACTTATTACTATATAATGTTATACGTTATACTGACGTGCTATATAACGTTAAAAGTTATGACGTAATACTATATAACGTTAAGCGTTATAACGTAATACTAAATTACGTATTACGATATACTGATGTGCTATATATCGTTAAAAGTTATAACGTAATACTATTTAACGTTATACGTTACACTGACGTGCCATATAACGTTAAAAGTTATAACGTAATACTATATAACGTTATACGTTTTGCTGATGTGCAATATAACGTTAAAAGTTATAACGTAATAGTATATAACGTTTTACGCTATACTGATGTGCTATATGACGTTAATCGTTATAACCTATTACAGTATAACCTTAAATGTTATAACGTAATACTTTATAAAGTTATACGTTTTACTGATGTGCTATATAACGTAAAGCGTTATAACGTAATACTATATAACGTTAAAAGTTATAACGTAATACTATATAATGTTATACGTTTTACTGATGTGCTATATAACGTAAAGCGTTATAACGTAATACTATATAACGTTAAAAGTTATAACGTAATACTATTTAAAGTTAAGCGTAATAACGTAATACTATATAACGTTATACGTTTTACTGATGTGCTATATAACGTAAAGCGTTATAACGTAATACTATATAAAGTTATACGTTATACTGATGTGCTATGTAACGTTAAAAGCTATAACGTAATGCTATATAACGGTATACGTTTTACTGATGTGCTATATAGCGTTAAACCTTATAACGTAATACTACATAACGTTATACGGTATAAGGTTATGCTATAGAAAGTTATACGTTATACTGAACTGCTTTATACCCATAAAAGTTATAACGTAATACTATTTAACGTTATACGTTATACTGATATGCTATATGACGTTAATCGTTATAACCTAATACTATATAACGTTAAAAGCTATAACGTAATGCTATATAACGGTATACGTTTTGCTGATGTCCTATAGAACGTTAAGCGTTATAACGTAATACCATATAACGTTATACGTTATACTGATGTGCTATATGACGTTAATCGTTATAACCTAATACTATATAACGTTAAAAGTTATAACGTAATACTATATAACGTTATACGTTTTACTGATGTGCTATATAACGTGAAGCGTTATAACGTAATACTATATAACGTTATACGTTATACTGATGTGCTATATAACGTGAAGCGTTATAACGTAATACTATATAACGTTATACGTTATACTGATGTGCTATATAACGCAAAAAGTGATAACGTAATACTATATAACGTTATACGTTTTACTGATGTGCTATATAACGTGAAGCGTTATAACGTAATACTATATAACGTTATACTGATGTGCTATATAACGTAAAAAGTGATAACGTAATACTATATAACGTAATACGTTATACTGATGTGCTATATAATGTTAAAAGTTATGACGTAATACTATATAACGCTATACGTTTTGCTGCTGTGCTATAGAACGTTAAGCGTCATAACGTAATACTATATGACGTTATACGTTATACTGATGTGCTATATGACGTTAATCGTTATAACCTAATACTATATAACGTTTTACGCTATACTGATGTGCTAAATAACGTTAAAAGCTATAACGTAATACTGTATAACGTTAATCCTTATAACCTAATACTATATAACGTTAAACGTTATAACGTAATACTATATAATGTAATACGTTATACTCATATGCTATATAACTTTAAAAGTTATAACGTAATACTATATAACGTTATACGTTATACTGATGTGCTATATAACGTTAAAAGTTATAACGTAGTACTATATAACGATATACGTTTTGCTGATGTGTTATACAGCGTTAAGCGTTATAACGTAATACTATATTACGTTATACGACATACTGATGTGGTATATAACGTTAAAAGTTATAACGTAATACTATATACCGTTAACGTTTTGCTGATGTGCTATATAACTTTAAAAGTTATAACGTAATACTACATAACGTTATACGTTATAACGTAATACTATATAACGTTATACTTTATACTGACGTGCCATATAACGTTAAAAGTTATAACGTAACACTATATAATGTTATACGTTATACTGATGTGCTATATAACATAAAAGGTTATACGTAATACTATATTACGTTATAGGTTTTACTGATGTGCCATATAGCGTTAAAAGTTATAACTTAAAACTATATAATGTTATACGTTATACTGATGTGCGATATAACGTTCAATGTTATAACGTAATACTATATTACGTTATACGATATACTGGTGTGCTATATAACGTTGAAAGTTATAACGTAATACTATATAATGTTATACGTTACACTGATGTGCTATATAACGTTAAGCGTTATAACTTATTACTATATAATGTTATACGTTATACTGACGTGCTATATAACGTTAAAAGTTATGACGTAATACTATATAACGTTAAGCGTTATAACGTAATACTAAATTACGTATTACGATATACTGATGTGCTATATATCGTTAAAAGTTATAACGTAATACTATATAACGTTATACGTTTTGCTGATGTGCAATATAACGTTAAAAGTTATAACGTAATAGTATATAACGTTATACGTTATGACGAAATACTATGTAACTTTAAGCGTTATAACGTAATACTATATAACGTTATACGTTATACTGATGTGCTATATAACGTTAAAGGTTATAACGTAATACTATATACCGTTAACGTTTTGCTGATGTGCTATATAACTTTAAAAGTTATAACGTAATACTACATAACGTTATACGTTATAACGTAATACTATATAACGTTAAGCGCTATAACGTATTACTATATAACGTTAGGCGTTATAACCAAATACTATATTACGTTATACGTTATACTGATGTGCTATATAACGTTAAAAGTTATAACGTAATACTATATAACGTTATACGTTTTGCTGATGTGCTATATAACGATAAGAGGTATAAAGTAATACTATATAACGTTGTACGTTATACTGACGTGCTATATAACGTTAAAAGTTATGACGTAATACTATATAACGTTAAGCGTTATAACGTAATACTAAATTACGTAATACGATATACTGATGTGCTATATATCGTTAAAAGTTATAACGTAATACTATTTAACGTTATACGTTACACTGACGTGCCATATAACGTTAAAAGTTATAACGTAATACTATATAACGTTAATCCTTATAACCTAAAACTATATAACGTTAAACGTTATAACGTAATACTATATAACGTTATACTTTATACTGACGTGCCATATAACGTTAAAAGTTATAACGTAACACTATATAATGTTATACGTTATACTGATGTGCTATATAACATTAAAGGTTATACGTAATACTATATTACGTTATAGGTTTTACTGATGTGCCATATAGCGTTAAAAGTTATAACTTAAAACTATATAATGTTATACGTTATACTGATGTGCTATATAACGTTCAATGTTATAACGTAATACTATATTACGTTATACGATATACTGGTGTGCTATATAACGTTGAAAGTTATAACGTAATACTATATAATGTTATACGTTACACTGATGTGCTATATAACGTTAAGCGTTATAACTTATTACTATATAATGTTATACGTTATACTGACGTGCTATATAACGTTAAAAGTTATGACGTAATACTATATAACGTTAAGCGTTATAACGTAATACTAAATTACGTATTACGATATACTGATGTGCTATATATCGTTAAAAGTTATAACGTAATACTATATAACGTTATACGTTTTGCTGATGTGCAATATAACGTTAAAAGTTATAACGTAATAGTATATAACGTTATACGTTATGACGTAATACTATGTAACTTTAAGCGTTATAACGTAATACTATATAACGTTATACGTTATACTGATGTGCTATATAACGTTAAAGGTTATAACGTTATACTATATAACGTTAAGCGTTATAACGTAATACTAAATTACGTTATACGATATACTGATGTGCTATATAACGTTAAAAGTTATAACGTAATACTATATAACGTTATGCGTTACACTGACGTGCCATATAACGTTAAAAGTCATAATGCAATACTCTATAACTTTAAGCGTTATAACGTAATACTATATTACGTTATACGATATGCTGATGTGCTATATAACGTTAAAACTTATAACCTAACACTATATAATGTTATATGTTATACTGATGTGCTACATAACGTTAAAAGTTATAACGTAATACTATGTAACTTTAAGCGTTATAACGTAATACTATATAACGTTAAGCGCTATAACGTAATAGTATATAACGTTATACGTTATTCTGATGTGCTATATAGCGTTATACGATATACTGACGTGCTGTATAACGTTATACGTTGTACTGATGTGCTATATAACGTTATACGTTATAACGTAATACTATATAACGTTAAGCGCTATAACGTAATACTATATTACGTTATACGATATACTGACGTGCTATATAACGTTATACGTTGTACTGATGTGATATATAACGTTAAAAGTTATAACGTAATACTATATAACGTTATACGTTTTGCTGATGTGCTATATATTGTTAAGCGTTAAAACGTAATACTATATAGCGTTATACGTTATACTGACGTGCTATATAACGTTATACGTTGTACTGATGTGCTATATAACGTTAAAAGTTATAACGTAGTACTATATAACGTTATACGTTTTGCTGATCTGCTATATAACGTTAAGCGTTATAACGTAATACTATATTACGTTATACGATATACTGATGTGCTATATAATGTTAAAAGTTATAACGTAATACTATATAACGTTATACGTTATAACGTAATACTATATAACGTTAAGCGCTATAACGTAATAGTATATAACGTTATACGTTATACTGATGTGCTATATAACGTTAAAAGTTATAACATAATACTATATAACGTTATGCGTTATAACGTAATACTATATAACGTTATACGATATAATGTTAAACTATATAACGTTAAGCGTTATAACGTAATACTATATTACGATATACGATATACTGATGTGCTATATAACGTTAAAAGTTATAACGCAATACTATATAACGTTATACGTTTTGCTGATGTGCTATATAACGTTAAGCGTTATAACGTAATACTATATTACGATATACGATATACTGATGTGCTATATAACGTCAAAAGTCATAACGTAATAGTATACAATGTTATACGTTATTCTGATGTGCTATATAACGTTAAATGTTATAACGTAATACTATATAACGTTATACGTTATACTGATGTGCTATATAACGTTAAAGGTTATAACGTTATACTATATAACGTTAAGCGTTATAACGTAATACTAAATTACGTTATACGATATACTGATGTGCTATATAACGTTAAAAGTTATAACGTAATACTATATAACGTTATGCGTTACACTGACGTGCCATATAACGTTAAAAGTCATAATGTAATACTATATAACTTTAAGCGTTATAACGTAATACTATATTACGTTATACGATATGCTGATGTGCTATATAACGTTAAAACTTATAACCTAACACTATATAATGTTATATGTTATACTGATGTGCTACATAACGTTAAAAGTTATAACGTAATACTATGTAACTTTAAGCGTTATAACGTAATACTATATAACGTTAAGCGCTATAACGTAATAGTATATAACGTTATACGTTATTCTGATGTGCTATATAGCGTTATACGATATACTGACGTGCTGTATAACGTTATACGTTGTACTGATGTGCTATATAACGTTATACGTTATAACGTAATACTATATAACGTTAAGCGCTATAACGTAATACTATATTACGTTATACGATATACTGACGTGCTATATAACGTTATACGTTGTACTGATGTGATATATAACGTTAAAAGTTATAACGTAATACTATATAACGTTATACGTTTTGCTGATGTGCTATATATTGTTAAGCGTTAAAACGTAATACTATATAGCGTTATACGTTATACTGACGTGCTATATAACGTTATACGTTGTACTGATGTGCTATATAACGTTAAAAGTTATAACGTAGTACTATATAACGTTATACGTTTTGCTGATGTGCTATATAACGTTAAGCGTTATAACGTAATACTATATTACGTTATACGATATACTGATGTGCTATATAATGTTAAGCGTTAAAACGTAATACTATATAGCGTTATACGTTATACTGACGTGCTATATAACGTTATACGTTGTACTGATGTGCTATATAACGTTAAAAGTTATAACGTAGTACTATATAACGTTATACGTTGTACTGATGTGATATATAACGTTAAAAGTTATAACGTAATACTATATAACGTTATACGTTTTGCTGATGTGCTATATATTGTTAAGCGTTAAAACGTAATACTATATAGCGTTATACGTTATACTGACGTGCTATATAACGTTATACGTTGTACTGATGTGCTATATAACGTTAAAAGTTATAACGTAGTACTATATAACGTTATACGTTTTGCTGATGTGCTATATAACGTTAAGCGTTATAACGTAATACTATATTACGTTATACGATATACTGATGTGCTATATAATGTTAAAAGTTATAACGTAATACTATATAACGTTATACGTTATAACGTAATACTATATAACGTTAAGCGCTATAACGTAATAGTATATAACGTTATACGTTATACTGATGTGCTATATAACGTTAAAAGTTATAACATAATACTATATAACGTTATGCGTTATAACGTAATACTATATAACGTTATACGATATAATGTTAAACTATATAACGTTAAGCGTTATAACGTAATACTATATTACGATATACGATATACTGATGTGCTATATAACGTTAAAAGTTATAACGTAATACTATATAACGTTATACGTTTTGCTGATGTGCTATATAACGTTAAGCGTTATAACGTAATACTATATTACGATATACGATATACTGATGTGCTATATAACGTCAAAAGTCATAACGTAATAGTATACAATGTTATACGTTATTCTGATGTGCTATATAACGTTAAATGTTATAACGTAATACTGTATAACGTTATACGTTATAACGTAATACTATATAACGTTAAGCGTTATAACATAATACTATATTACGTTATACGATATAATGTTGTGCTATTTAACGTTCAAAGTTATAACATAATACTATATTACGTTATACGATATACTGTTGTGCTATATAACGTTGAAAGTTATAACGTAATACTATATAACGTTATACGTTATACTCATATGCCATATGACGTTATAACGTAATACTATGTAACGTTATACGATATATCGTAATACTATGTAACGTTATACGTTATATCGTAATACTATATCACGTTAAACGTTGTAACGTAATAATATATAGAGTTACGTGTTATACTGACGTGCTATATAACGTTAAAAGGTATAACGTAATACTATATAACGTTATACGCTTTGCTGATGTGCTATGTAACGTTAAAAGTTATAGCGTAATACTATATAACGTTATACGTTATACTGATGTGCTATATACCGTTAAAAGTTATAACGCAATACTATATCACGTTAAGCTTTATAACGTAATACTATATAAGGTTAAGCGTTATATCGTAATACTATATAACGTTATACGTTATACTGATATGCTATATAACGTTAGACGTTATACTCATATGCTATATGACTTTATAACGTAATTCTATGTAACGTTATACGTTATATCGTAATACTATATAACGTTATACGTTATATCGTAATACTATATAACGTTATACGTTATATCGTAATACTATATAACGTTAAACGTTATAGCGTAATACTATATAACGTTAAACGTTATAGCGTAATACTATATAACGTTAAACGTTATAGCGTAATACTATATAACGTTATACGTTATAACCTAATACTATATAACGTTAAGCGTTATAACATAATACTATATTACGTTATACGATATACTCTTGTGCTATATAACGTTATACGTTATACTCATATGCCATATGACTTCATAACGCAATACTATGTAACGCTATACGTTATATCGTATAACTATATAACGTTATACGTTATATCGTAATACTATATAACGTTATACGTTATATCGTAATACTATATAACGTTACACGTAATGCTGATGTGCAATATAACGTTAGGCGTTATAACGTAATACTATATAACGTTAAGCGTTATAACATAATACTATATTACGTTATACGATATACTGTTGTGCTATATAACGTTAAAAGTTATAACGTAATACTATATAACGTTATACGATATAATGTTAAACTATATAACGTTAAGCGTTATAACGTAATACTATATAACGTTAAGCGTTATATCGTAATACTATATAACGTTATACGTTATACTGATATGCTATATAACGTTAAAAGTTCTAACGTCATACTATATAACGTTATACGTTATATCGTAATACTATATCACGTTAAACGTTGTAACGTAATAATATATAGAGTTACATGTTATACTGACGTGTTATATAACGTTGAAAGTTATAACGTAATGCTATATAACGTTATACGTTATACTCATATGCCATATGACTTCATAACGTAATACTATGTAACGCTATACGTTATATCGTATAACTATATAACGTTATACGTTATATCGTAATACTATATAACGTTATACGTTATATCGTAATACTATATAACGTTACACGTAATACTGATGTACAATATAACGTTAGGCGTTATAACGTAATACTATATAACGTTAAGCGTTATAACATAATACTATATTAAGTTATACGATATACTGTTGTGCTATATAACGTTAAAAGTTATAACGTAATACTATATAGCGTTATACGTTTTGCTGATGTGCAATATAAGGTTAGGCGTTATAACGTAATACTATATAACGTTAAGCTTTATAACGTAATACTATTTAACGTTAAGCGGTATATCGTAATACTGTATAACGTTATACGTTATACTGATATGCTATATAACGTTATACGTTATACTCATATGATATATGACTTTATAACGTAATTCTATGTAACGTTATACGTTATATCGTAATACTATATAACGTTATACGTTATATCGCAATACTATATAACGTTTAACGTTATAGCGTAATACTATATAACGTTATACGTTATAACGTAATACTATATAACGTTAAGCGTTATAACATAATACTATATTACGTTATACGATATACTGTTGTGATATATAACGTTAAAAGTTATAACGTAATACTATATAACGTTATCCGTTATACCCATATGCCATATGACGTTATAACGTAATACTATGTAACGTTATACGATATATCGTAATACTATATAACGTTGTACGTTATATCGTAATACTATATCACGTTAAACGTTGTAACGTAATAATATATAGAGTTACATGTTATACTGACGTGCTATATAACGTTAAAAGGTATAACGTAATACTGTATAACGTTATACGCTTTGCTGATGTGCTATGTAACGTTAAAAGTTATGACGTAATACTATACAACGTTATACGTTATACTGATGTGCTATATAACGTTAAAAGTTATAACGCAATACTATATCACGTTAAGCTTTATAACGTAATACTATATAATGTTAAGCGTTATATCGTAACACTATATAACGTTATACGTTATACTGATATGCTATATAACGTTATACGTTATACTCATATGCTACATGACTTTATAACGTAATTCTATGTAACGTTATACGTTATATCGTAATACTATATAACGTTATAGGTTATATCGTAATACTATATAACGTTAAACGTTATATCGTAATACTATATAACGTTAAGCGTTATAACATAACACTATATTACGTTATACAATATACTGTTGTGCTATATAACGTTAAAAGTTATAACGTAATACTATATAATGTTATACGTTATACTGATGTGCTATATAACGTTAAAAGTTGCAACGTAATACTATCTAACGTTATACGTTTTGCTGATGTGCTATATAACGTAAAGCGTTATAACGTAATACTATATAACGTTATACGTTTTGCTGATGTGCAATATAACGTTAGGCGTTATAACGTAATACTATATAACGTTATACGATATAATGTTATACTATATAACGTTAATCAGTATAACCTAATACTATATAACGTTAAAAGGTATAACGTAATATTATATAACGTTATACGTTTTTCTGATGTGCAATATAACGTTAGGCGGTATAACGTAATACTATATAACGTTAAGCGTTATAACATAATACTATATTACGTTATACGATATACTGTTGTGCTATATAACGTTAAAAGTTATAACGTAATACTATATAACGTTATACGTTATACCCATATGCCATATGACGTTATAACGTAATACTATGTAACGTTATACGATATATCGTATTACTATATAACGTTATACGTTATATCATTATACTATATAACTTTATACGTTATATCGTAATACTATATAACGCTAAACGTTATGGCGTAATAATAAATAACGCTTTACATTATACTGATGTGCTATGTCACGTTAAATGATATAACGTAATACTATATAACGTTATACGTTATAACGTAATACAATATAACGTTAAGCGTTTTGCTGATGTGCTATATAACGTTAAGCGTTATAACGTAATACTATATTACGATATAC
The DNA here is from genome assembly GCA_911622165.2 of Bombus sylvestris. Classification (NCBI taxonomy): domain Eukaryota; kingdom Metazoa; phylum Arthropoda; class Insecta; order Hymenoptera; family Apidae; genus Bombus; species Bombus sylvestris. The sequence continues at coordinate 3,399,246 of OU443162.1, read as the reverse complement.
GATATACTGATGTGCTATATAACGTCAAAAGTCATAACGTAATAGTATACAATGTTATACGTTATTCTGATGTGCTATATAACGTTAAATGTTATAACGTAATACTGTATAACGTTATACGTTATAACGTAATACTATATAACGTTAAGCGTTATAACATAATACTATATTACGTTATACGATATAATGTTGTGCTATTTAACGTTCAAAGTTATAACATAATACTATATTACGTTATACGATATACTGTTGTGCTATATAACGTTGAAAGTTATAACGTAATACTATATAACGTTATACGTTATACTCATATGCCATATGACGTTATAACGTAATACTATGTAACGTTATACGATATATCGTAATAGTATGTAACGTTATACGTTATATCGTAATACTATATCACGTTAAACGTTGTAACGTAATAATATATAGAGTTACGTGTTATACTGACGTGCTATATAACGTTAAAAGGTATAACGTAATACTATATAACGTTATACGCTTTGCTGATGTGCTATGTAACGTTAAAAGTTATAGCGTAATACTATATAACGTTATACGTTATACTGATGTGCTATATACCGTTAAAAGTTATAACGCAATACTATATCACGTTAAGCTTTATAACGTAATACTATATAAGGTTAAGCGTTATATCGTAATACTATATAACGTTATACGTTATACTGATATGCTATATAACGTTAGACGTTATACTCATATGCTATATGACTTTATAACGTAATTCTATGTAACGTTATACGTTATATCGTAATACTATATAACGTTATACGTTATATCGTAATACTATATAACGTTATACGTTATATCGTAATACTATATAACGTTAAACGTTATAGCGTAATACTATATAACGTTAAACGTTATAGCGTAATACTATATAACGTTAAACGTTATAGCGTAATACTATATAACGTTATACGTTATAACCTAATACTATATAACGTTAAGCGTTATAACATAATACTATATTACGTTATACGATATACTCTTGTGCTATATAACGTTATACGTTATACTCATATGCCATATGACTTCATAACGCAATACTATGTAACGCTATACGTTATATCGTATAACTATATAACGTTATACGTTATATCGTAATACTATATAACGTTACACGTAATACCGATGTGCAATATAACGTTAGGCGTTATAACGTAATACTATATAACGTTAAGCGTTATAACATAATACTATATTACGTTATACGATATACTGTTGTGCTATATAACGTTAAAAGTTGCAACGTAATACTATCTAACGTTATACGTTTTGCTGATGTGCTATATAACGTAAAGCGTTATAACGTAATACTATATAACGTTATACGATATAATGTTATACTATATAACGTTAATCAGTATAACCTAATACTATATAACGTTAAAAGGTATAACGTAATACTATATGACGTTATACGTTATACTGATGTGCCATATAACGTTAAAAGTTATAACGTGATATTATATAACGTTATACGTTTTTCTGATGTGCAATATAACGTTAGGCGTTACAACGTAATACTATATAACGTTAAGCGTTATAACATAATACTATATTACGTTATACGATATACTGTTGTGCTATATAACGTTAAAAGTTATAACGTAATACTATGTAACGTTATACGATATATCGTAATACTATATAACGTTATACGTTATACTGATGTGCTATATAACGTTAAGCGCTATAACGTACTACTATATAACGTTAAACGTTATATCGTAATACTATATAACGTTAAACGTTATAACGTGATACTATATAGCGTTACATGTTATACTGACGTGCTATATAACGTTAAAAGTTCTAACGTCATACTGTATAACGTTATAGGTTATACTAATGTGCTATATAACGTTAAAAGTTATTACGTAATAATAAATAACGTTATACGTTATTCTGATGTGCTATATAACGTTAAATGTTATAACGTAATACTGTATAACGTTATACGTTATAACGTAATACTATATAACCTTAAGCGTTATAACATAATACTATATTACGTTATACGATATACTGTTGTGCTATATAACGTTGAAAGTTATAACGTAATGCTATATAACGTTATACGTTATACTCATATGCCATATGACATCATAACGTAATACTATGTAACGCTATACGTTATATCGTATAACTATATAACGTTATACGTTATATCGTAATACTATATAACGTTATACGTTATATCGTAATACTATATAACGTTACACGTAATACTGATGTGCAATGTAACGTTAGGCGTTATAACGTAATACTATATAACGTTAAGCGTTATAACATAATACTATATTACGTTATACGATACACTGTTGTGCTATATAACGTTAAAAGTTGCAACGTAATACTATCTAACGTTATACGTTTTGCTGATGTGCTATATAACGTAAAGCGTTATAACGTAATACTATATAACGTTATACGATATAATGTTATACTATATAACGTTAATCAGTATAACCTAATACTATATAACGTTAAAAGGTATAACGTAATACTATATGACGTTATACGTTATACTGATGTGCCATATAGCGTTAAAAGTTATAACGTAATATTATATAACGTTATACGTTTTTCTGATGTGCAATATAACGTTAGGCGTTATAACGTAATACTATATAACGTTAAGCGTTATAACATAATACTATATTACGTTATACGATATACTGTTGTGCTATATAACGTTAAAAGTTATAACGTAATACTATATAACGTTATACGTTATACTCATATGCCATGTGACTTTATAACGTTATACTATGTAACGTTATACGATATATCGTAATACTATATAACGTTATACGTTATACTGATGTGCTATATAACGTTAAGCGCTATAACGTACTACTATATAACGTTATACGTTATATCGTAATACTATATAACGTTAAACGTTGTAACGTGATACTATATAGCGTTACATGTTATACTGACGTGCTATATAACGTTAAAAGTTCTAACGTCATACTGTATAACGTTATACGTTATACTGATGTGCTATATAACGTTAAAAGTAATTACGTAATAATAAATAACGTTATACGTTATTCTGATGTGCTATATAACGTTAAATGTTATAACGTAATACTGTATAACGTTATACGTTATAACGTAATACTATATAACCTTAGGCGTTATAACATAATACTATATTACGTTATACGATATACTGTTGTGCTATATAACGTTGAAAGTTATAACGTAATGCTATATAACGTTATACGTTATACTCATATGCCATATGGCTTCATAACGTAATACTATGTAACGCTATACGTTATATCGTATAACTATATAACGTTATACGTTATATCGTAATACTATATAACGTTATACGTTATATCGTAATACTATATAATGTTACACGTAATACTGATGTGCAATATAACGATAGGCGTTATAACGTAATACTATATAACGTTAAGCGTTATAACATAATACTATATTACGTTATACGATATACTGTTGTGCTATATAACGTTAAAAGTTATAACGTAATACTATATAACGTTATACGTTATACTCATATGCCATATGACGTTATAACGTAATACTATGTAACGTTATACGATATATCGTAATACTATATAACGTTATACGTTATATCGTAATACTATATCACGTTAAACGTTGTAACGTAATAATATATAGAGTTACATGTTATACTGACGTGCTATATAACGTTAAAAGGTATAACGTAATACTATATAACGTTATACGCTTTGCTGATGTGCTATGTAACGTTAAAAGTTATAACGTAATACTATATAACGTTATACGTTATACTGATGTGCTATATAACGTTAAAAGTTATAACGCAATACTATATCACGTTAAGCTGTATAACGTAATACTATATAACGTTAAGCGTTATATCGTAACGCTATATAACGTTATACGTTATACTGATATGCTATATAACGTTATACGTTATACTCATATGCTATATGACTTTATAACGTAATTCTATGTAACGTTATGCGTTATATCGTAATACTATATAACGTTAGGCGTCATAACGTAATACTATATGACGTTAAGCGTTATACTGATATGCTATATAACGTTATACGTTATACTCATAAGTTATATGACTTTATAACGTAATACTATGTAACGTTATACGTTATATCGTAATAGTATATAACGTTATAGGTTATATCGTAATACTATATAACGTTATACGTTATATCGTAATACTATATAACGTTACACGTAATACTGATGTGCAATATAACGTTAGGCGTTATAACGTAATACTATATAACGTTAAGCGTTATAACATAATACTATATTAAGTTATACGATATACTGTTGTGCTATATAACGTTAAAAGTTATAACGTAATACTATATAACGTTATACGTTATACTCATATGCCATATGACTTTATAACGTAATACTATGTAACGTTATACGAGATATCGTAATACTATATAACGTTATACGATATACTGATGTGCTATATAACGTTAAGCGCTATAACGTACTACTATATAACGTTATACGTTATATCGTAATACTATATAACGTTAAACGCTGTAACGTAATACTATATAGCGTTATACGTTATTCTGATGTGCTATATAACGTTAAATGTTATAACGTAATACTGTATAACGTTATACGTTATAACGTAATACTATATAACGTTAAGCGTTCTAACATAATACTAAATTACGTTATACGATATACTGTTGTGCTATATAACGTTGAAAGTTATAACGTAATGCTATACAACGTTATACGTTATACTCATATGCCATATGACTTCATAACGTAATACTACGTAACGCTATACGTTATATCGTATAACTATATAACGTTATACGTTATATCGTAATACTATATAACGTTATACGTTATATCGTAATACTATATAACGTTACACGTAATACTGACGTCCTATATGACGTTAAAAGTTATAACGTAATACTATATAGCGTTATACGTTTTGCTGATGTGCAATATAAGGTTAGGCGTTATAACGTAATACTATATAACGTTAAGCTTTATAACGTAATACTATTTAACGTTAAGCGGTATATCGTAATACTGTATAACGTTATACGTTATACTGATATGCTATATAACGTTATACGTTATACTCATATGCTATATGACTTTATAACGTAATTCTATGTAACGTTATACGTTATATCGTAATACTATATAACGTTAAACGTTATAGCGTAATACTATATAACGTTAAACGTTATAGCGTAATACTATATAACGTTATACGTTATAACGTAATACAATATAACGTTATACGTTATAACGCAATACAATATAACGTTAAGCGTTATAACATAATACTATATTACGTTATACGATATACTGTTGTGCTATATAACGTTAAAAGTTATAACGTAATACTATATAACGTTATACGTTATACCCATATGCCATATGACGTTACAACGTAATACTATGTAACGTTATACGATATATCGTATTACTATACAACGTTATACGTTATATCATTATACTATATAACTTTATACGTTATATCGTAATACTATATAACGCTAAACGTTATGGCGTAATAATAAATAACGCTTTACATTATACTGATGTGTTATGTCACGTTAAATGATATAACGTAATACTATATAACGTTATACGTTATAACGTAATACAATATAACGTTAAGCGTTATAACATAATACTATATTACGTTATACGATATACTGTTGTGCTATATAACTTTAAAAGTTATAACGTAATACTATATAACGTTATACGTTATACTCATATGCCATATGACGTTATAACGTAATACTATGTAACGTTATACGATATATCGTAATACTATATAACGATATACGTTATATCGTAATACTATATCACGTTAAACGTTGTAACGTAATAATATATAGAGTTACATGTTATTCTGACGTGCTACATAACGTTAAAAGGTATAACGTAATACTATATAACGTTATACGCTTTGCTGATGTGCTACGTAACGTTAACAGTTATAACGTAATACTATATAACGTTATACGTTATACTGATGTGCTATATAACGTTAAAAGTTATAACGCAATACTATATCACGTTAAGCTTTATATCGTAATACTATATAACGTTAAGCGTTATAACATAACACTATATTACGCTATACGATATACCGTTGTGCTATATAACGTTAAAAGTTGTAACGTAATACTATATAATGTTATACGTTATACTGATGTGCTATATAACGTTAAAAGTTGCAACGTAATACTATCTAACGTTATACGTTTTGCTGATGTGCTATATAACGTAAAGCGTTATAACGTAATACTATATAACGTTATACGATATAATGTTATACTATATAACGTTAATCAGTATAACCTAATACTATATAACGTTAAAAGGTATAACGTAATACTATATGACGTTATACGTTATACTGATGTGCCATATAACGTTAAAAGTTATAACGTAATATTATATAACGTTATACGTTTTTCTGATGTTGAATATAACGTTAGGCGTTATAACGTAATACTATATAACGTTAAGCGTTATAACATAATACTATATTACGTTATACGGTATACTGTTGTGCTATATAACGTTAAAAGTTATAACGTAATGCTATACAACGTTATACGTTATACTCATATGCCATATGACTTCATAACGTAATACTACGTAACGCTATACGTTATATCGTATAACTATATAACGTTATACGTTATATCGTAATACTATATAACGTTATACGTTATATCGTAATACTATATAACGTTACACGTAATGCTGATGTCCTATATGACGTTAAAAGTTATAACGTAATACTATATAGCGTTATACGTTTTGCTGATGTGCAATATAAGGTTAGGCGTTATAACGTGATACTATATAACGTTAAGCTTTATAACGTAATACTATTTAACGTTAAGCGGTATATCGTAATACTGTATAACGTTATACGTTATACTGATATGCTATATAACGTTATACGTTATACTCATATGCTATATGACTTTATAACGTAATTCTATGTAACGTTATACGTTATATCGTAATACTATATAACGTTAAACGTTATAGCGTAATACTATATAACGTTAAACGTTATAGCGTAATACTATATAACGTTATACGTTATAACGTAATACAATATAACGTTATACGTTATAACGCAATACAATATAACGTTAAGCGTTATAACATAATACTATATTACGTTATACGATATACTGTTGTGCTATATAACGTTAAAAGTTATAACGTAATACTATATAACGTTATACGTTATACCCATATGCCATATGACGTTACAACGTAATACTATGTAACGTTATACGATATATCGTATTACTATACAACGTTATACGTTATATCATTATACTATATAACTTTATACGTTATATCGTAATACTATATAACGCTAAACGTTATGGCGTAATAATAAATAACGCTTTACATTATACTGATGTGTTATGTCACGTTAAATGATATAACGTAATACTATATAACGTTATACGTTATAACGTAATACAATATAACGTTAAGCGTTATAACATAATACTATATTACGTTATACGATATACTGTTGTGCTATATAACTTTAAAAGTTATAACGTAATACTATATAACGTTATACGTTATACTCATATGCCATATGACGTTATAACGTAATACTATGTAACGTTATACGATGTATCGTAATACTATATAACGATATACGTTATATCGTAATACTATATCACGTTAAACGTTGTAACGTAATAATATATAGAGTTACATGTTATACTGACGTGCTACATAACGTTAAAAGCTATAACGTAATACTATATAACGTTATACGCTTTGCTGATGTGCTACGTAACGTTAACAGTTATAACGTAATACTATATAACGTTATACGTTATACTGATGTGCTATATAACGTTAAAAGTTATAACGCAATACTATATCACGTTAAGCTTTATATCGTAATACTATATAACGTTAAGCGTTATAACATAACACTATATTACGCTATACGATATACCGTTGTGCTATATAACGTTAAAAGTTGTAACGTAATACTATATAATGTTATACGTTATACTGATGTGCTATATAACGTTAAAAGTTGCAACGTAATACTATCTAACGTTATACGTTTTGCTGATGTGCTATATAACGTAAAGCGTTATAACGTAATACTATATAACGTTATACGATATAATGTTATACTATATAACGTTAATCAGTATAACCTAATACTATATAACGTTAAAAGGTATAACGTAATACTATATGACGTTATACGTTATACTGATGTGCCATATAATGTTAAAAGTTATAACGTAATATTATATAACGTTATACGTTTTTCTGATGTTGAATATAACGTTAGGCGTTATAACGTAATACTATATAACGTTAAGCGTTATAACATAATACTATATTACGTTATACGGTATACTGTTGTGCTATATAACGTTAAAAGTTATAACGTAATGCTATACAACGTTATACGTTATACTCATATGCCATATGACTTCATAACGTAATACTACGTAACGCTATACGTTATATCGTATAACTATATAACGTTATATGTTATATCGTAATACTATATAACGTTATACGTTATATCGTAATACTATATAACGTTACACGTAATACTGATGTCCTATATGACGTTAAAAGTTATAACGTAATACTATATAGCGTTATACGTTTTGCTGATGTGCAATATAAGGTTAGGCGTTATAACGTAATACTATATAACGTTAAGCTTTATAACGTAATACTATTTAACGTTAAGCGGTATATCGTAATACTGTATAACGTTATACGTTATACTGATATGCTATATAACGTTATACGTTATACTCATATGCTATATGACTTTATAACGTAATTCTATGTAACGTTATACGTTATATCGTAATACTATATAACGTTAAACGTTATAGCGTAATACTATATAACGTTAAACGTTATAGCGTAATACTATATAACGTTATACGTTATAACGTAATACAATATAACGTTATACGTTATAACGCAATACAATATAACGTTAAGCGTTATAACATAATACGATATTACGTTATACGATATACTGATGTGCTATATAACGTCAAATGTCATAACGTAATAGTATATAATGTTATACGTTATAATGATGTGCTATACAACGTGAAAAGTTATAACGTAATACTATATAACGTTATACGTTTTGCTGATGTGCAATATAGCGTTAGGCGTTATAACGTAATACTATATAACGTTAAGCTATATAACGTAATACTATATAACGTTAAGCGTTATATCGTAATACTTTATAACGTTATACGTTATACTGATATGCTATATAACGTTATACGTTATACTCATATGATATATGACTTTATAACGTAATTCTATGTAACGTTATACGTTATATCGTAATACTATATAACGTTATACGTTATATCGCAATACTATATAACGTTTAACGTTATAGCGTAATACTATATAACGTTATACGTTATAACGTAATACTATATAACGTTAAGCGTTATAGCATAATACTATATTACGTTATACGATATACTGTTGTGCTATATAACGTTAAAAGTTATAACGTAATACTATATAACGTTATACGTTATACCCATATGCCATATGACGTTACAACGTAATACTATGTAACGTTATACGATATATCGTATTACTATACAACGTTATACGTTATATCATTATACTATATAACTTTATACGTTATATCGTAATACTATATAACGCTAAACGTTATGGCGTAATAATAAATAACGCTTTACATTATACTGATGTGTTATGTCACGTTAAATGATATAACGTAATACTATATAACGTTATACGTTATAACGTAATACAATATAACGTTAAGCGTTATAACATAATACTATATTACGTTATACGATATACTGTTGTGCTATATAACTTTAAAAGTTATAACGTAATACTATATAACGTTATACGTTATACTCATATGCCATATGACGTTATAACGTAATACTATGTAACGTTATACGATATATCGTAATACTATATAACGATATACGTTATATCGTAATACTATATCACGTTAAACGTTGTAACGTAATAATATATAGAGTTACATGTTATACTGACGTGCTATATAACGTTAAAAGGTATAACGTAATACTATATAACGTTATACGCTTTGCTGATGTGCTACGTAACGTTAACAGTTATAACGTAATACTATATATCGTTATACGTTATACTGATGTGCTATATAACGTTAAAAGTTATAACGCAATACTATATCACGTTAAGCTTTATATCGTAATACTATATAACGTTAAGCGTTATAACATAACTCTATATTACGCTATACGATATACCGTTGTGGTATATAACGTTAAAAGTTATAACGTAATACTATATAATGTTATACGTTATACTGATGTGCTATATAACGTTAAAAGTTGCAACGTAATACTATCTAACGTTATACGTTTTGCTGATGTGCTATATAACGTAAAGCGTTATAACGTAATACTATATAACGTTATACGATATAATGTTATACTATATAACGTTAATCAGTATAACCTAATACTATATAACGTTAAAAGGTATAACGTAATACTATATGACGTTATACGTTATACTGATGTGCCATATAACGTTAAAAGTTATAACGTAATATTATATAACGTTATACGTTTTTCTGATGTGCAATATAACGTTAGGCGTTATAACGTAATACTATATAACGTTAAGCGTTATAACATAATTCTATATTACGTTATACGGTATACTGTTGTGCTATATAACGTTAAAAGTTATAACGTAATACTATATAACGTTATACGTTATACTCATATGCCATATGACTTTATAACGTTATACTATGTAACGTTATACGATATATCGTAATACTATATAACGTTATACGTTATACTGATGTGCTATATAACGTTAAGCGCTATAACGTACTACTATATAACGTTATACGTTATATCGTAACACTATATAACGTTAAACGTTGTAACGTGATACTATATAGCGTTACATGTTATACTGACGTGCTATATAACGTTAAAAGTTCTAACGTCATACTGTATAACGTTATACGTTATACTGATGTGCAATATAACGTTAAAAGTTATTACGTAATAATAAATAACGTTATACGTTATTCTGATGTGCTATATAACGTTAAATGTTATAACGTAATACTATATAACCTTAAGCGTTATAACATAACACTATATTACGTTATACGATATACTGTTGTGCTATATAACGTTGAAAGTTATAACGTAATGCTATATAAAGTTATACGTTATACTCATATGCCATATGACTTCATAACGTAATACTATGTAACGCTATACGTTATATCGTATAACTATATAACGTTATACGTTATATCGTAACACTATATAACGTTATACGTTATATCGTAATACTATATAACGTTACACGTAATACTGATGTGCAATATAACGTTAGGCGTTACAACGTAATACTATAAAACGTTAAGCGTTATAACATAATGCTATATTACAGTATACGATATACTGTTGTGCTATATAACGTTAAAAGTTATAACGTAATACTATATAACGTTATACGTTATACTCATATGCCATATGACTTTATAACGTAATACTATGTAACGTTATACGAGATATCGTAATACTATATAACGTTATACGTTATACTGATGTGCTATATAACGTTAAAAGTTATTACGTAATAATAAATAACGTTATACGTTATTCTGATGTGCTATATAACGTTAAATGTTATAACGTAATACTGTATAACGTTATACGTTATAACGTAATACTATATAACGTTAAGCGTTATAACATAATACTAAATTACGTTATACGATATACTGTTGTGCTATATAACGTTGAAAGTTATAACGTGATACTATATAACGTTATACGTTATACTCATATGCCATATGACGTTATAACGTAATACTATGTAACGTTATACGATATATCGTAATACTATATAACGTTATACGTTATATCGTAATACTATATCACGTTAAACGTTGTAACGTAATAATATATAGAGTTACATGTTATACTGACGTGCTATATAACGTTAAAATGTATAACGTAATACTATATAACGTTATACGCTTTGCTGATGTGCTATGTAACGTTAAAAGTTATAACGTAATACTATATAACGTTATACGTTATACTGATGTGCTATATGACTTTATAACGTAATTCTATGTAACGTTATACGTTATATCGTAATACTATATAACGTTAGGCGTCATAACGTAATACTATATGACGTTAAGCGTTATACTGATATGCTATATAACGTTATACGTTATACTCATAAGTTATATGACTTTATAACGTAATACTATGTAACGTTATACGTTATATCGTAATAGTATATAACGTTATAGGTTATATCGTAATTCTATATAACGTTAAACGTTATATCGTAATACTATATAACGTTAAGCGTTATAACATAACACTATATTACGCTATACGATATACCGTTGTGCTATATAACGTTAAAAGTTATAACGTAATACTATATAATGTTATACGTTATACTGATGTGCTATATAACGTTAAAAGTTGCAACGTAATACTATCTAACGTTATACGTTTTGCTGATGTGCTATATAACGTAAAGCGCTATAACGTAATACTATATAACGTTATGCGATATAATGTTATACTATATAACGTTAATCAGTATAACCTAATACTATATAAGGTTAAAAGGTATAACGTAATACTATATGACGTTATACGTTATACTGATGTGCCATATAACGTTAAAAGTTATAACGTAATATTATATAACGTTATACGTTTTTCTGATGTGCAATATAACGTTAGGCGTTATAACGTAATACTATATAACGTTAAGCGTTATAACATAATACTATATTACGTTATACGGTATACTGTTGTGCTATATAACGTTAAAAGTTATAACGTAATACTATATAACGTTATACGTTATACTCATATGCCATATGACTTTATAACGTTATACTATGTAACGTTATACGATATATCGTAATACTATATAACGTTATACGTTATACTGATGTGCTATATAACGTTAAGCGCTATAACGTACTACTATATAACGTTATACGTTATATCGTAACACTATATAACGTTATGCGTTATATCGTAATACTATATAACGTTACACGTAATACTGATGTGCAATATAACGTTAGGCGTTATAACGTAATCCTATATAACGTTAAGTGTTATAACATAATGCTATATTACAATATACGATATACTGTTGTGCTATATAACGTTAAAAGTTATAACGTAATACTATATAACGTTATACGTTATACTCATATGCCATATGACTTTATAACGTAATACTATGTAACGTTATACGAGATATCGTAATACTATATAACGTTATACGTTATACTGATGTGCTATATAACGATAAAAGATATTACGTAATAATAAATAACGTTATACGTTATTCTGATGTGCTATATAACGTTAAAAGTTCTAACGTCATACTGTATAACGTTATACGTTATACTGATGTGCTATATAACGTTAAAAGTTATTACGTAATAATAAATAACGTTATACGTTATTCTGATGTGCTATATAACGTTAAATGTTATAACGTAATACTGTATAACGTTATACGTTATATCGTAATACTATATAACGTTAAGCGTTATAACATAATACTATATTACGTCATACGGTATACTGTTGTGCTATATAACGTTAAAAGTTATAACGTAATACTATATAACGTTATACGTTATACTCATATGCCATATGACTTTATAACGTTATACTATGTAACGTTATACGATATATCGTAATACTATATAACGTTATACGTTATACTGATGTGCTATATAACGTTAAGCGCTATAACGTACTACTATATAACGTTATACGTTATATCGTAACACTATATAACGTTATGCGTTATATCGTAATACTATATAACGTTACACGTAATACTGATGTGCAATATAACGTTAGGCGTTATAACGTAATCCTATATAACGTTAAGTGTTATAACATAATGCTATATTACAGTATACGATATACTGTTGTGCTATATAACGTTAAAAGTTATAACGTAATACTATATAACGTTATACGTTATACTCATATGCCATATGACTTTATAACGTAATACTATGTAACGTTATACGAGATATCGTAATACTATATAACGTTATACGTTATACTGATGTGCTATATAACGTTAAAAGTTATTACGTAATAATAAATAACGTTATACGTTATTCTGATGTGCTATATAACGTTAAAAGTTATAACGTAATACTATATAACGTTATACGTTATACTCATATGCCATATGACTTTATAACGTAATACTATGTAACGTTATACGAGATATCGTAATACTATATAACGTTATACGTTATACTGATGTGCTATATAACGTTAAAAGTTATTACGTAATAATAAATAACGTTATACGTTATTCTGATGTGCTATATAACGTTAAATGTTATAACGTAATACTGTATAACGTTATACGTTATAACGTAATACTATATAACGTTAAGCGTTATAACATAATACTAAATTACGTTATACGATATACTGTTGTGCTATATAACGTTGAAAGTTATAACGTGATACTATATAACGTTATACGTTATACTCATATGCCATATGACGTTATAACGTAATACTATGTAACGTTATACGATATATCGTAATACTATATAACGTTATACGTTATATCGTAATACTACATCACGTTAAACGTTGTAACGTAATAATATATAGAGTTACATGTTATACTGACGTGCTATATAACGTTAAAATGTATAACGTAATACTATATAACGTTATACGCTTTGCTGATGTGCTATGTAACGTTAAAAGTTATAACGTAATACTATATAACGTTATACGTTATACTGATGTGCTATATGACTTTATAACGTAATTCTATGTAACGTTATACGTTATATCGTAATACTATATAACGTTAGGCGTCATAACGTAATACTATATGACGTTAAGCGTTATACTGATATGCTATATAACGTTATACGTTATACTCATAAGTTATATGACTTTATAACGTAATACTATGTAACGTTATACGTTATATCGTAATAGTATATAACGTTATAGGTTATATCGTAATTCTATATAACGTTAAACGTTATATCGTAATACTATATAACGTTAAGCGTTATAACATAACACTATATTACGCTATACGATATACCGTTGTGCTATATAACGTTAAAAGTTATAACGTAATACTATATAATGTTATACGTTATACTGATGTGCTATATAACGTTAAAAGTTGCAACGTAATACTATCTAACGTTATACGTTTTGCTGATGTGCTATATAACGTAAAGCGCTATAACGTAATACTATATAACGTTATACGATATAATGTTATACTATATAACGTTAATCAGTATAACCTAATACTATATAAGGTTAAAAGGTATAACGTAATACTATATGACGTTATACGTTATACTGATGTGCCATATAACGTTAAAAGTTATAACGTAATATTATATAACGTTATACGTTTTTCTGATGTGCAATATAACGTTAGGCGTTATAACGTAATACTATATAACGTTAAGCGTTATAACATAATACTATATTACGTTATACGGTATACTGTTGTGCTATATAACGTTAAAAGTTATAACGTAATACTATATAACGTTATACGTTATACTCATATGCCATATGACTTTATAACGTTATACTATGTAACGTTATACGTTATATCGTAACACTATATAACGTTAAACGTTGTAACGTGATACTATATAGCGTTACATGTTATACTGACATGCTATATAACGTTAAAAGTTCTAACGTCATACTGTATAACGTTATACGTTATACTGATGTGCTATATAACGTTAAAAGTTATTACGTAATAATAAATAACGTTATACGTTATTCTGATATGCTATATAACGTTAAATGTTATAACGTAATACTGTATAACGTTATACGTTATATCGTAATACTATATAACGTTAAGCGTTATAACATAATACTATATTACGTTATACGGTATACTGTTGTGCTATATAACGTTAAAAGTTATAACGTAATACTATATAACGTTATACGTTATACTCATATGCCATATGACTTTATAACGTTATACTATGTAACGTTATACGATATATCGTAATACTATATAACGTTATACGTTATACTGATGTGCTATATAACGTTAAGCGCTATAACGTACTACTATATAACGTTATACGTTATATCGTAACACTATATAACGTTATGCGTTATATCGTAATACTATATAACGTTACACGTAATACTGATGTGCAATATAACGTTAGGCGTTATAACGTAATCCTATATAACGTTAAGTGTTATAACATAATGCTATATTACAGTATACGATATACTGTTGTGCTATATAACGTTAAAAGTTATAACGTAATACTATATAACGTTATACGTTATACTCATATGCCATATGACTTTATAACGTAATACTATGTAACGTTATACGAGATATCGTAATACTATATAACGTTATACGTTATACTGATGTGCTATATAACGTTAAAAGTTATTACGTAATAATAAATAACGTTATACGTTATTCTGATGTGCTATATAACGTTAAATGTTATAACGTAATACTGTATAACGTTATACGTTATAACGTAATACTATATAACGTTAAGCGTTATAACATAATACTAAATTACGTTATACGATATACTGTTGTGCTATATAACGTTGAAAGTTATAACGTTATGCTATATAACGTTATACGTTATACTCATATGCCATATGACTTCAGAACGTAATACTATGTAACGCTATACGTTATATCGTATAACTATATAACGTTATACGTTATATCGTAATACTATATAACGTTATACGTTATATCGTAATACTATATAACGTTATACGTTATATCGTAATACTATATAACGTTACACGTAATACTGATGTCCTATATGACGTTAAAAGTTATAACGTAATACTACATAGCGTTATACGTTTTGCTGATGTGCAATATATGGTTAGGCGTTATAAGGTAATACTATATAACGTTAAACGTTATAGCGTAATACTATATAACGTTAAACGTTATAACGTAATACAATATAACGTTATACGTTATAACGTAATACTATATAACGTTAAACGTTATAGCGTAATACTATATAACGTTAAACGTTATAACGTAATACAATATAACGTTATACGTTATAACATAATACTATATTACGTTATACGATATACTGATGTGCTATATAACGTCAAAAGTCATAACGTAATAGTATATAATGTTATACGTTATACTGATGTGCTATACAACGTGAAAAGTTATAACGTAATACTATATAACGTTATACGTTTTTCTGATGTGCAATATAACGTTAGGCGTTATAACGAAATACTATATGACGTTATACGATATAATGTTATACTATATAACGTTAATCGGTACAGCCTAATACTATATAACGTTAAAAGTTATAACGCAACACTATATAACTTTATACGTTTTGCTGATGTGCAATATAACGTTAGGCGTTATAACGTAATACTATATAACGTTAAGCTTTATAACGTAATACTATATAACGTTAAGCGTTATATCGTAATACTATATAACGTTATACGTTATACTGATATGCTATATAACGTTATACGTTATACTCATATGCTATATGACTTTATAACGTAATTCTATGTAACGTTATACGTTATATCGTAATATTATATAACATTATACGTTATATCGTAATACTATATAACGTTTAACGTTATAGCGTAATACTATATAACGTTATACGTTATACCCATATGCCATATGACGTTATAACGTAATACTATGTAACGTTATACGATATATCGTAATACTATATAACGTTATACGTTATATCATTATACTATATAACTTTATACGTTATATCGTAATACTATATAACGCTAAACGTTATGGCGTAATAATAAATAACGCTTTACATTATACTGATGTGCTGTCACGTTAAATGATATAACATAATACTATATAACGTTATACGTTATAACGTAATACAATATAACGTTATACGATATATTGTAATACTATATAACGTTATACGTTATATCGTAATACTATATAACGTTAAACGTTATATCGTAATACTATATAACGTTAAGCGTTATAACATAACACTATATTACGCTATACGATATACCGTTGTGCTATATAACGTTAAAAGTTATAACGTAATACTATATAATGTTATACGTTATACTGATGTGCTATATAACGTTAAAAGTTGCAACGTAATACTATCTAACGTTATACGTTTTGCTGATGTGCTATATAACGTAAAGCGTTATAACGTAATACTATATAACGTTATACGATATAATGTTATACTATATAACGTTAATCAGTATAACCTAATACTATATAACGTTAAAAGGTATAACGTAATACTATATGACGTTATACGTTATACTGATGTGCCATATAACGTTAAAAGTTATAACGTTATATTATATAACGTTGTACGTTTTTCTGATGTGCAATATAACGTTAGGCGTTATAACGTATTACTATATAACGTTAAGCGTTATAACATAATACTATATTACGTTATACGGTATACTGTTGTGCTATATAACGTTAAAAGTTATAACGTAATACTATATAACGTTATACGTTATACTCATATGCCATATGACTTTATAACGTTATACTATGTAACGTTATACGATATATCGTAATACTATATAACGTTATACGTTATACTGATGTGCTATATAACGTTAAGCGCTATAACGTACTACTATATAACGTTATACGTTATATCGTAACACTATATAACGTTAAACGTTGTAACGTGATACTATATAGCGTTACATGTTATACTGACGTGCTATATAACGTTAAAAGTTCTAACGTCATACTGTATAACGTTATACGTTATACTGATGTGCTATATAACGTTAAAAGTTATTACGTAATAATAAATAACGTTATACGTTATTCTGATGTGCTATATAACGTTAAATGTTATAACGTAATACTGTATAACGTTATACGTTATAACGTAATACTATATAACCTTAAGCGTTATAACATAATACTATATTACGTTATACGATATACTGTTGTGCTATATAACGTTGAAAGTTATAACGTAATGCTATATAAAGTTATACGTTATACTCATATGCCATATGACTTCATAACGTAATACTATGTAACGCTATACGTTATATCGTATAACTATATAACGTTATACGTTATATCGTAACACTATATAACGTTATACGTTATATCGTAATACTGTATAACGTTACACGTAATACTGATGTGCAATATAACGTTAGGCGTTATAACGTAATACTATATAACGTTAAGCGTTATAACATAATGCTATATTACAGTATACGATATACTGTTGTGCTATATAACGTTAAAAGTTATAACGTAATACTATATAACGTTATACGTTATACTCATATGCCATATGACTTTATAACGTAATACTATGTAACGTTATACGAGATATCGTAATACTATATAACGTTATACGTTATACTGATGTGCTATATAACGTTAAAAGTTATTACGTAATAATAAATAAAGTTATACGTTATTCTGATGTGCTATATAACGTTAAATGTTATAACGTTATACTGTATAACGTTATACGTTATAACGTAATACTATATAACGTTAAGCGTTATAACATAATACTAAATTACGTTATACGATATACTGTTGTGCTATATAACGTTGAAAGTTATAACGTTATGCTATATAACGTTATACGTTATACTCATATGCCATATGACTTCAGAACGTAATACTATGTAACGCTATACGTTATATCGTATAACTATATAACGTTATACGTTATATCGTAATACTATATAACGTTACACGTAATACTGATGTCCTATATGACGTTAAAAGTTATAACGTAATACTACATAGCGTTATACGTTTTGCTGATGTGCAATATATGGTTAGGCGTTATAAGGTAATACTATATAACGTTAAACGTTATAGCGTAATACTATATAACGTTAAACGTTATAACGTAATACAATATAACGTTATACGTTATAACGTAATACTATATAACGTTAAACGTTATAGCGTAATACTATATAACGTTAAACGTTATAACGTAATACAATATAACGTTATACGTTATAACATAATACTATATTACGTTATACGATATACTGATGTGCTATATAACGTCAAAAGTCATAACGTAATAGTATATAATGTTATACGTTATACTGATGTGCTATACAACGTGAAAAGTTATAACGTAATACTATATAACGTTATACGTTTTTCTGATGTGCAATATAACGTTAGGCGTTATAACGAAATACTATATGACGTTATACGATATAATGTTATACTGTATAACGTTAATCGGTACAGCCTAATACTATATAACGTTAAAAGTTATAACGCAACACTATATAACTTTATACGTTTTGCTGATGTGCAATATAACGTTAGGCGTTATAACGTAATACAATATAACGTTAAGCTTTATAACGTAATACTATATAACGTTAAGCGTTATATCGTAATACTATATAACGTTATACGTTATACTGATATGCTATATAACGTTATACGTTATACTCATATGCTATATGACTTTATAACGTAATTCTATGTAACGTTATACGTTATATCGTAATATTATATAACGTTATACGTTATATCGTAATACTATATAACGGTTAACGTTATAGCGTAATACTATATAACGTTATACGTTATACCCATATGCCACATGACGTTATAACGTAATACTATGTAACGTTATACGATATATCGTAATACTATATAACGTTATACATTATATCATTATACTATATAACTTTATACGTTATATCGTAATACTATATAACGCTAAACGTTATGGCGTAATGATAAATAACGCTTTACATTATACTGATGTGCTGTCACGTTAAATGATATAACATAATACTATATAACGTTATACATTATAACGTAATACAATATAACGTTATACGATATATTGTAATACTATATAACGTTATACGTTATATCGTAATACTATATCACGTTAAACGTTGTAACGTAATAATATATAGAGTTACATGTTATACTGACGTGCTATATAACGTTAAAAGGTATAACGTAATACTATATAACGTTATACGCTTTGCCGATGTGCTATGTAACGTTAAAAGTTATAACGTAATACTATATAACGTTATACGTTATACTGATGTGCTATATAACGTTAAAAGTTATAACGCAATACTATATCACGTTAAGCTTTATAACGTAATACTATATACCGTTAAGCGTTATATCGTAATACTATATAACGTTATACGTTATACTCATATGCTATATGACTTTATAACGTAATTCTATGTAACGTTATACGTTATATCGTAGTATTATATAACGTTATACGTTATATCGTAATACTATATAACGTTAAACGTTATAGCGTAATACTATATAACGTTATACGTTCTAACGTAATACTATATAACGTTAAGCGTTATAACATAATACTATATTACATTATACGATATACTGTTGTGCTATATAACGTTAAAAGTTATAACGTAATACTATATAACGATATACGTTATACTCATATGCCATATGACTTTATAACGTAATACTATGTAACGTTATACGATATATCGTAATACTATATAACGTTATACGTTATATCGTAATACTATATAACGATAAACGTTGTGACGTAATACTATATAGAGTTACATGTTATACTGACGTGCTATATAACGTTAAACGTTATAACGTAATTCTATATAACGTTATACGTTTTGCTGATGTGCTATGTAACGTTAAAAGTTATAACGTAATACTATATAACGTTATACGTTATACTGATGTGCTATATAACGTTATACGTTATACTCATATGCCATATGACTTTATAACGTAATACTATGTAACGTTATACGATATATCGTAATACTATATAACGTTATACGTTATACTGATGTGCTATATAACGTTAAGCGCTATAACGTACTACTATATAACGTTAAACGTTGTAACGTAATACTATATAGCGTTACATGTTATACTGACGTGCTATATAACGTTAAATGTTATAACGTAATACTGTATAACGTTATACGTTATACTGATGTGCTATATAACGTTAAAAGTTATTACGTAATAATAAATAACGTTATACGTTATACTGATGTGCTATATAACGTTAAAAGTTATAACGCAATACTATATCACGTTAAGCTTTATAACGTAATACTATATAACGTTAAGCGTTATATCGTAATACTATATAACGTTATACGTTATACTGATATGCTATATAACGTTATACGTTATACTCATATGCTATATGACTTTATAACGTAATTCTATGTAACGTTATACGTTATATCGTAATACTATATAACGTTATACGTTTTGCTGATGTGCAATATAACGTTAGGCGTTATAACATAATACTATATAACGTTATACGATATAATGTTATACTATATAACGTTAATCAGTATAACCTAATACTATATATCGTTAAGCGTTATAAGATAATACTATATTACGTTATACGATATACTGTCGTGCTATATAACGTTAAAAGTTATAACGTAATACTATATAACGTTATACGTTATACTCATATGCTATATGACTTTATAACGTAATACTATGTAACGTTATACGTTTTATCGTAATACGATATAACGTTATACGTTATATCGTAATACTATATAACGTTAAGCGCTGTAACGTAATACTATATAGAGTTACATGTTATACTGACGTGC
Source organism: Bombus sylvestris (assembly GCA_911622165.2). Taxonomy (NCBI): domain Eukaryota; kingdom Metazoa; phylum Arthropoda; class Insecta; order Hymenoptera; family Apidae; genus Bombus; species Bombus sylvestris. Next base: position 3,376,393 of record OU443162.1, on the reverse strand, counting down.
TATATAACGATAAAAGTTCTAACGTAATACTGTATAATGTTATACGTTATACTGATGTGCTATATAACGTTAAAAGTTATAACGTAATACTATATAACGTTATACGTTTTGCTGATGTGCTATGTAACGTTAAACGTTATAACGTAATACTATATTACGTTATACGGTATACTGGTGTGCTATATAACGTTAATAGTTATAACGTAATACTATATAATGTTATACGATATAATGTTATACTATATAACGTTAATCAGTATAACCTAATACTATATAACGTTAAGCGTTATAAGATAATACTATATAACGTTATACGTTATACTGATATGCTATATAACGTTATACGATATACTCATAAGTTATATGACTTTATAACGTAATACTATGTAACGTTATACGTTATATCATAATAGTATATAACGTTATAGGTTATATCGTAATACTATACAACGTTAAACGTTATATCATAATGCTATATAACGTTAAGCGTTATAACGTAATACTATATAACGTTATACGTTTTGCTGATGTGCTATGTAACGTTAAACGTTATAACGTAATACTATATTACGTTATACGGTATACTGGTGTGCTATATAACGTTAATAGTTATAACGTCATACTATATAATGTTATACGTTATGCTGATGTGCTACATAACGTTAAAAGTTAGAACGTAATACTATATAACGTTATACATTTTACTGACGTGCCATATAACGTTAAAAGTTATAACGTAATACTATATAACGTTATAAGTTTTTCTGATGTGCAATATAACGTTAGGCGTTATAACGTAATATTATATAACGTTAAGCGTTATAACGTAATACTATATAATTTTACTCGTTGTACTGATGTGCAATATAACGTTAAAAGTTACAACATAATACTATATAACGTTATACGTCTTGCTGATGTGCTATAGAACGTTAGGCGCTATAACCTAATACTATATAACGTTATACGATATACTGTTGTGCTATATAACGTTGAAAGTTATAACGGAATACTATATAACGTTATACGCTATACTCATATGCTATATGACTTTATAACGTAATAGTATGTAACGTTATACGTTATATCGTAATACTATATAACGTTATACGTTATACCGTAATACTATATAACGTTATACGTTATATCATTATACTATATAACTTTATACGTTATATCGTAATACTATATAACGTTAAACGTTATACCGTAATACTATATAACGTTATACGTTATACTCATATGCTATATGACTTTATAACGTAATACTATGTAACGTTATACGTTATATCGTAATACTATATAACGTTATACGTTATATCGTAATAATATATAACGTTAAACGTTGTGACGTAATACTATATAGAGTTACACGTAATACTGATGTGCTATATAACGGTATACGTTATACTGATATGCTATATGACGTTAAACGTTATAACGTAGTACTATATAACGCTATACGTTATATCGTAATACTATATAACGTTATACGTTATATCGTAATACTAGAGAACGTTATACGTTATATCGTAATACTATATAACGTTATACGTTATATCGTAATACTATAGAACGTTATACGTTATATCGTAATACTATGTAACGTTATACGTTATATCGCAGTGCTATATAACGTTAAACGTTATAGCGTAATACTATACAACGTTATACGTAATATCATAATACTATATAACTTTATACGTTATATCGTAGTGCTATATATCGTTAAACGTTATAGCGTAATACTATACAACGTTATACGTAATATCATAATACTATATAACTTTATACGTTATGTCGTAATACTATATAACGTTAAAAGTTATGGCGTAATAATATATAACGTTATACGTTATACTGATGCGCTATATTACGTTAAAAGTTATAACGTAATACTATATAGCGTTATACGTTATAACGTAATACTATATAACGTTATACGATATAATGTTATACTATATAACGTTATACGATATAATGTTATACTATATAACGTTAATCGTTATTACCTAATACGATATAACGTTAAACGTTATAACGTAATACTGTATAGCGTTACACGTAATACTGATGTGCTATATAACGGTATACGTTATACTGATATGCTATATGACGTTAAACGTTATAACGTAGTACAATATAACGTTATACGTTGTACTGATATGCTATATAAAGTTAATGGTTATAACCTAATACTATATAACGTTAAAAGATATAACGTAATACTATATAACGTTATACATTTTACTGACGTGCCATATTGCGTTAAAAGTTTTAACTTAATACTATATAATGTTATACGTTATACTGTTGTGCTATATAACATTAAGCGTTATAACGTAATACTATATAACGTTATACGTCTTGCTCATGTGCTATAGAACGTTAAAAGTTACAACGTAATACAATATAACGATATACATTTTACTGGCGTGTAATATAGCGTTAAAAGTTTTAACTTAATACTGTATAATGTTACACGTTATACTGATGTGCTATATAACGTTAAAAGTTGTAACGTAATACTATATAACGTTATACGTCTTGCTGATGTGCTATATAACGTTAAGCGCTATAACCTAATACTATATAACGTTATACTTTATAACGTAATACTATATTACGTTATGCGATATACTGCTGTGCTAATTAACGTTAAAAGTTATAACTTAATACTATATTATGTTATTCGTTATACTGATGTGCTATATAACCTTAAGCGTTATAACGTAATACTATATAACGTTAAACGTCTTGCTGATGTGCTATAGAACGTTAAGCGTTATAACGTAATACTATATAATGTTACACGTTATACTGATGTGCTGTATAACGTTAAAAGATGTAACGTAATACTATTAAACGTTATACGTCTTGCTGATGTGCTATAGAATGCTAAACGCTATAACCTAATACTATATAACGTTATACTTTATAACGTAATACTATATAATGATATACGTTATACTGATGTCCTATATAACGTTAAAAGTTATAACGTAATACTATATAACGTTATACGTCTTGCTGGCGTGCTATATAACGTTAAGCGTTATAACCTAATGCTATATAACGTTATACGTTATACTGATGTGCTATATAACATTAAAAGTTATAACGTAATACTATATAACGTTATACGATATAATGTCATACTATATAACGTTAATCGGTATAACCTAATACTATATAACGTTTAAAGTTTTAACGTAATACTATATGACGTTATACGTTTCACTGATGTGCTATATAACGTTAAGCGTTATACTCATATGCTATATGATTTTATAACGTAATACTATATAACGTTATACGTTATATCGTAATACTATATAACGTTAAACGTTATAGCGTAATACTATATAACGTTATACGTAATATCATAATACTATATAACTTTATACGTTATATCGCAATACTATATAACGTTAGAAGTTATGGCGGAATAACATATGACGTTATACGTTATACTGATGTGCCATATAACGTTAAAAGTTATAACGTAATATTATATAACGTTATACGTTTTTCTGATGTGCAATATAACGTTAGGCGTTATAACGTAATACTATATGACGTTATATGATATAATGTTATACTATATAACGTTAATCGGTATAACCTAATACTATATAACGTTAAAAGTTATAACGTAATACTATATAACTTTATACGTTTTGCTGATGTGCAATATAACGTTAGGCGTTATAACGTAATACTATATAACATTAAGCTTTATATCGTAATACTATATAACGTTATACGTTATACTCATATGCTAGATGACTTTATAACGTAATTCTATGTAACGTTATACGTTATATCGTAATACTATATAACGTTAAACGTTATATCGTAATACTATATAACGTTAAACGTTATAGCGTAATACTATATAACATTATACATTATATCATAATACTATATAGCTTTATACGTTATATCGTAATACTACATAACGTTAAACGTTATGGCGTAATAATAAGTAACGTTATACGTTATTCTGATGTATTATATAACGTTAAATGTTATAACGTAATACTATATAACGTTATACGTTATAACGTAATACTATATTACGTTATACGATATACTGTTGTGCTATATAACGTTAAAAGTTATAACGTAATACTATATAACGTTATACGTTATACTCATATGCTATATGACTTTATAACGTAATACTATGTAACGTTATACGTTTTATCGTAATACGATATAACGTTATACGTTTTATCGTAATACGATATAACGTTATACGTTTTATCGTAATACGATATAACGTTATACGTTATATCGTATTGCTATATAACGTTAAACGTTACAGCGTAATACTATAGAACGTTATACGTAATATCATATTACTATATAACTTTATACGTTATATCGTAGTGCTATATAACGTTAAACGTTATAGCGTAATACTATACAACGTTATACGTAATATCATAATACTATATAACTTTATACGTTATGTCGTAATACTATATAACGTTAAAAGTTATGGCGTTATAATGAATAACGTTATACGTTATACTGATGTGCTATATTACGTTAAAAGTTATAACGTAATACTATATAGCGTTATACGTTATAACGTAATACTATATAACGTTATACGATATAATGTTATACTATATAACGTTATACGATATAATGTTAAACTATATAACGTTAATCGTTATTACCTAATACGACATAACGTTAAACGTTATAACGTAATACTGTATAGCGTTACACGTAATACTGATGTGCTATATAACGGTATACGTTATACTGATATGCTATATAAAGTTAATGGTTATAACCTAATACTATATAACGTTAAAAGATATAACGTAATACTATATAACGTTATACGTCTTGCTGATGTGCTATATAACGATAAAAGTTATAACGTAATACTATATAACGTTATACATTTTACTGACGTGCCATATTGCGTTAAAAGTTTTAACTTAATACTATATAATGTTATACGTTATACTGTTGTGCTATATAACATTAAGCGTTATAACGTAATACTATATAACGTTATACGTCTTGCTGATGTGCTATAGAACGTTAAAAGTTACAACGTAATACTATATAACGTTATACATTTTACTGGCGTGTCATATAGCGTTAAAAGTTTTAACTTAATACTGTATAATGTTACACGTTATACTGATGTGCTATATAACGTTAAAAGTTTTAACTTAATACTATATAACGTTATACGTCTCGCTGGCGTGCTATATAACGTTAAGCGTTATAACCTAATACTATATAACGTTATACGATATAATGTTATACTATATAACGTTAATCGGTATAACCTAATACTATATAACGTTAAAAGTTTTAACGTAATACTATATAACGTTATACGTTTTACTGATGTGCTATATAACGTTAAGCGTTATAACGTAATACTATATAACGTTATACGTTATATCGTAATACTATATAACGTTAAAAGTTGTAACGTAATACTGTATAGCGTTACACGTAATACTGATGTGCTATATAACGGTATAAGTTATACTGAATTGCTATATAACGTTACACGTTATACTGATATGCTATATAAAGTTAATCGTTATAACGTAATACTATATAACGTTATACGTTATATCGTAATACTATGTAATGTTAAAAGTTATAACGTAATACTATATAACGTTATACGTTTTACTGATGTGCTATATAACGTTAAGCGTTATACTCATATGCTATATGATTTTATAACGTAATACTATATAACGTTATACGTTATATCGTAATACTATATAACGTTAAACGTTATAGCGTAATACTATATAACGTTATACGTAATATCATAATACTATATAACTTTATACGTTATATCGCAATACTATATAACGTTAGAAGTTATGGCGGAATAACATATAACGTTATACGTTATACTGATGTGCTATATTACGTTAAAAGTTATAACGTAATACTATATAACGTCATACGTTATAACGTAATACTATATAACGTTATGCGATATAATGTTTTACCATATAACGTTATACGTTATATCGTAATACTATATAACGTTAAAAGTTATAACGTAATACTGTATAGCGTTACACGTAATACTGATGTGCTACATAACGGTATACGTTATACTGAATTGCTTTATAACGGTATACGTTATACTGATATGCTATATGACGTTAAATGTTATAACGTAGTACTATATAACGTTACACGTTATACTGATATGCTTTATAACGTTAATCGTTATAACCTAATACTATGTAACGTTAAAAGTTACAACGTAATACTATATAGCGTTATAGGTTTTACTGATGTGCTATATAACGTTAAGCGTTATACTCATATCCTATATGATTTTATAACGTAATACTATATAACATTATACGTTATATCGTAATACTACATAACGTTATACGTTATATCGTAATACTATATAACGTTATACGTTATATCGTAATACTATATTACGTTATACGTTATATCGTAATACTATAGAACGTTATACGTTATATCGTAATACTATGCAACGTTATACGTTATATCGTAGTGCTATATAACGTTAAACGTTATAGCGTAATACTATACAACGTTATACGTAATATCATAATACTATATAACTTTATACGTTATGTCGTAATACTATATAACGTTAAAAGTTATGGCGTAATAATATATAACGTTATACGTTATACTGACGTGCTATATAACGTTAAAAGTTATAACGTAATACTATATAACGTTAAGCGTTATAACGTAATACTATATTACGTTATACGATATACTGATGTGCTATATAATGTTAAAAGTTATAGCGTAATACTATATACCGTTATACGTTGTACTGATGTGCTATACAACGTTAAAAGTTATAACGTAGTACTATATAACGTTATACGTTTTGCTGATGTGCTATATAACGTTAAGCGTTATAACGTAATACTATATTACGTTATACGATATACTGATGTGCTATATAATGTTAAAAGTTATAACGTAATACTATATAGCGTTATACGTTTTGCTGATGTGCTATATGACTTTGAAAGTTATAACGTAATACTATATAACGTTATACGTTATAACGTAATACTATATAACGTTAAGCGCTATAACGTAATAGTATATAACGTTATACGTTATACTGATGTGCTATATAACGTTAAAAGTTATAACATAATACTATATAACGTTATACGTTATAACGTAATACTATATAACGTTATACGATATAATGTTAAACTATATAACGTTAAGCGTTATAACGTATTACTATATTACGATATACGATATACTGATGTGCTATATAACGTTAAAAGTTATAACGTAATACTATATAACGCTATACGTTTTGCTGATGTGCTTTATATCGTTAATCGTTAAAACGTAATACTATATATCGTTATACGTTATACTGATGTGCTATATAACGTTAAAAGTTATAACGTAATACTATATAACGTTAACGTTTTGCTGATGTGCTATATAACTTTAAAAGTTATAACGTAATACTACATAACGTTATACGTTATAACGTAATACTATATAACGTTAAGCGCTATAACGTATTACTATATAACGTTAGGCGTTATAACCTAATACTATATTACGTTATACGTTATACTGATGTGCTATATAACGTTAAAAGTTATAACGTAATACTATATAACGTTATACGTTTTGCTGATGTGCTATATAACGTTAAGCGTTATAACGTAATACTATATTACGTTAAGCGCTATAACGTAATACTATATTACGTTATACGATATAATGACGTGCTATATAACGTTATACGTTGTACTGATGTGCTATATAACGTTAAAAGTTATAACGTAATACTATATAATGTTATACGTTTTGCTGATGTGCTATATATTGTTAAGCGTTAAAACGTAATACTATATAGCGTTATACGTTATACTGACGTGCTATATAACGTTATACGTTGTACTGATGTGCTATACAACGTTAAAAGTTATAACGTAGTACTATATAACGTTATACGTTTTGCTGATGTGCTATATAACGTTAAGCGTTATAACGTAATACTATATTACGTTATACGATATACTGATGTGCTATATAATGTTAAAAGTTATAACGTAATACTATATACCGTTATACGTTGTACTGATGTGCTATATAACGTTAAAAGTTATAACGTAACACTATATAACGTTATACGTTTTGCTGATGTGCTATATATTGTTAAGCGTTAAAACGTAATACTATATAGCGTTATACGTTATACTGACGTGCTATATAACGTTATACGTTGTACTGATGTGCTATACAACGTTAAAAGTTATAACGTAGTACTATATAACGTTATACGTTTTGCTGATGTGCTATATAACGTTAAGCGTTATAACGTAATACTATATTACGTTATACGATATACTGATGTGCTATATAATGTTAAAAGTTATAACGTAATACTATATAGCGTTATACGTTTTGCTGATGTGCTATATGACTTTGAAAGTTATAACGTAATACTATATAACGTTATACGATATAATGTTAAACTATATAACGTTAAGCGTTATAACGTATTACTATATTACGATATACGATATACTGATGTGCTATATAACGTTAAAAGTTTTAACGTAATACTATATAACGTTATACGTTTTGCTGATGTGCTATATGACTTTGAAAGTTATAACGTAATACTATATAACGTTATACGTTATAACGTAATACTATATAACGTTAAGCGCTATAACGTAATAGTATATAACGTTATACGTTATACTGATGTGCTATATAACGTTAAAAGTTATAACATAATACTATATAACGTTATACGTTATAACGTAATACTATATAACGTTATACGATATAATGTTAAACTATATAACGTTAAGCGTTATAACGTATTACTATATTACGATATACGATATACTGATGTGCTATATAACGTTAAAAGTTATAACGTAATACTATATAACGCTATACGTTTTGCTGATGTGCTTTATATCGTTAATCGTTAAAACGTAATACTATATATCGTTATACGTTATACTGATGTGCTATATAACGTTAAAAGTTATAACGTAATACTATATACCGTTAACGTTTTGCTGATGTGCTATATAACTTTAAAAGTTATAACGTAATACTACATAACGTTATACGTTATAACGTAATACTATATAACGTTAAGCGCTATAACGTATTACTATATAACGTTAGGCGTTATAACCTAATACTATATTACGTTATACGTTATACTGATGTGCTATATAACGTTAAAAGTTATAACGTAATACTATATAACGTTATACGTTTTGCTGATGTGCTATAGAAAGTTAAGCGTTATAACGTAATACTATAGAACGTTATACGTTATACTGATGTGCTATATAACGTTAAAAGTTATAACGTAATACTATATAACGTTATACGTTTTGCTGATGTGCTATATAACGATAAGAGGTATAAAGTAATACTATATAACGTTGTACGATATAACGTGATTCTATATAACGTTAATCCCTATAACCTAATACTATATAACGTTAAACGTTATAACGTAATACTATATAACGTTAAACGTTATAACGTAATACTATATAACGTTATACGTTATACTGACGTGCCATATAACGTTAAAAGTTATAACGTAACACTATATAATGTTATACGTTATACTGATGTGCTATATAACATTAAAGGTTATACGTAATACTATATAACGTTATAGGTTTTACTGATGTGCCATATAGCGTTAAAAGTTATAACTTAATACTATATAATGTTATACGTTATACTGATGTGCTATATGACGTTAAATGTTATAACGTAATACTATATTACGTTATACGATATACTGGTGTACTATATAACGTTGAAAGTTATAACGCAATACTATATAATGCTATACGTTACACTCATGTGCTATATAACGTTAAGCGTTATAACTTATTAGTATATAATGTTATACGTTATACTGACGTGCTATATAACGTTAAAAGTTATGACGTAATACTATATAACGTTAAGAGTTATAACGTAATACTAAATTACGTAATACGATATACTGATGTGCTATATATCGTTAAAAGTCATAACGTAATACTATATAACGTTATAGGTTTTACTGATGTGCCATATAACGTTAAAAGTTATAACGTAATACTATATAACGTTATACGTTATACAGATGTGCTATATAACGTTAAAAGTTATAACGTAATACTATATTACGTTATACGATATACTGATGTGCTATATAACGTTAAAAGTTATAACGTAATACTATATAACGTTATACGTTTTGCTGATGTGCTATATAACGTTAAGCGTTATAACGTAATACTATATTACGTTAAGCGCTATAACGTAATACTATATTACGTTATACGATATACTGACGTGCTATATAACGTTATACGTTGTACTGATGTGCTATATAACGTTAAAAGTTATAACGTAATACTATATAACGTTATACGTTTTGCTGATGTGCTATATATTGTTAAGCGTTAAAACGTAATACTATATAGCGCTATACGTTATACTGACGTGCTATATAACGTTATACGTTGTACTGATGTGCTATATAACCTTAAAAGTTATAACGTAGTACTATATAACGTTATACGTTTTGCTGATGTGCTATATAACGTTAAGCGTTATAAGGTAATACTATATTACGTTGTACGATATACTGATGTGCTATATAATGTTAAAAGTTATAACGTAATACTATATACCGTTATTCGTTTTGCTGATGTGCTATATAACGATAAGAGGTATAAAGTAATACTATATAACGTTGTACGATATAACGTAATTCTATATAACGTTAATCCTAATAACCTAATACTATATAACGTTAAACGTTATAACGTAATACTACATAACGTTATACGTTATACTGATGTGCTATATAACATTAAAGGTTATACGTAATACTATATAACGTTATAGGTTTTACTGATGTGCCATATAGCGTTAAAAGTTATAACTTAATACTATATAATGTTATACGTTATACTGATGTGCTATATGACGTTAAATGTTATAACGTAATACTATATTACGTTATACAATATACTGGTGTGCTATATAACGTTGAAAGTTATAACGCAATACTATATAATGTTATACGTTACACTGATGTGCTATATAACGTTAAGCGTTATAACTTATTAGTATATATAGTGTTATACGTTATACTGACGTGCTATATAACGGTAAAAGTTATGACGTAATACTATATAACGTTAAGAGTTATAACGTAATACTAAATTACGTAATACGATATACTGATGTGCTATATATCGTTAAAAGTTATAACGTAATACTATTTAACGTTATACGTTACACTGACGTGCCATATAACGTTAAAAGTTATAACGTAATACTATATAACGTTATACGTTTTGCTGATGTGCTATATAACGTTAAAAGTTATAACGTAAACTATATTACGTTATACGTTATAACGTAATACTATATAACGTTATACGTTATAACGTAATACTAAATTACGTTATACGATATACTGATGTGCTATATAACGTTAAGCGTTATAAGGTAAAACTATATAACGTTATACGTTATACTGACGTGCTTTATAACGTTATACGTTTTGCTGATGTGCTATATAGCTTTAAAAGTTATAACGTAATACTCTATAACGTTATACGTTAAAACGTAATACTATATAACGTTATACGTTATACTGACGTGCTATATAACGTTAAAGGTTATACGTAATACTATATAACGTTATAGGTTTTACTGATGTGCCATATAGCGTTAAAAGTTATAACTTAATACTATATAATGTTATACGTTATACTGATGTGCTATATGACGTTAAATGTTATAACGTAATACTATATTACGTTATACGATATACTGGTGTACTATATAACGTTGAAAGTTATAACGCAATACTATATAATGCTATACGTTACACTCATGTGCTATATAACGTTAAGCGTTATAACTTATTAGTATATAATGTTATACGTTATACTGACGTGCTATATAACGTTAAAAGTTATGACGTAATACTATATAACGTTAAGAGTTATAACGTAATACTAAATTACGTAATACGATATACTGATGTGCTATATATCGTTAAAAGTCATAACGTAATACTATATAACGTTATAGGTTTTACTGATGTGCCATATAACGTTAAAAGTTATAACGTAATACTATATAACGTTATACGTTATACAGATGTGCTATATAACGTTAAAAGTTATAACGTAATACTATATTACGTTATACGATATACTGATGTGCTATATAACGTTAAAAGTTATAACGTAATACTATATAACGTTATACGTTTTGCTGATGTGCTATATAACGTTAAGCGTTATAACGTAATACTATATTACGTTAAGCGCTATAACGTAATACTATATTACGTTATACGATATACTGACGTGCTATATAACGTTATACGTTGTACTGATGTGCTATATAACGTTAAAAGTTATAACGTAATACTATATAACGTTATACGTTTTGCTGATGTGCTATATATTGTTAAGCGTTAAAACGTAATACTATATAGCGCTATACGTTATACTGACGTGCTATATAACGTTATACGTTGTACTGATGTGCTATATAACCTTAAAAGTTATAACGTAGTACTATATAACGTTATACGTTTTGCTGATGTGCTATATAACGTTAAGCGTTATAAGGTAATACTATATTACGTTGTACGATATACTGATGTGCTATATAATGTTAAAAGTTATAACGAAATACTATATACCGTTATTCGTTTTGCTGATGTGCTATATAACGATAAGAGGTATAAAGTAATACTATATAACGTTGTACGATATAACGTAATTCTATATAACGTTAATCCTAATAACCTAATACTATATTACGTTATACGTTATAACGTAATACTATATAACGTTATACGTTATAACGTAATACTAAATTACGTTATACGATATACTGATGTGCTATATAACGTTAAGCGTTATAAGGTAAAACTATATAACGTTATACGTTATACTGACGTGCTTTATAACGTTATACGTTTTGCTGATGTGCTATATAGCTTTAAAAGTTATAACGTAATACTCTATAACGTTATACGTTAAAACGTAATACTATATAACGTTATACGTTATACTGACGTGCTATATAACGTTAAAAGTTATAACGTAATACTATATAACGTTAAGCGTTATAACGTAATACCATATTACGTTATACGATATACTAATGTGCCATATAACATTAAAATTTATAACGTAATACTATATAATGTTATACGTTATACTGATGTGCTATATGACGTTAAAAGTTATAACGTAATACTATATAACGTTATACGTTTGCTGATGTGCTATAGAACGTTAAGCGTTATAACGTAATACTAAATTACGTTATACGATATACTGATGTGCTATATAACGTTAAAAGTCATAACGTAATACTATATAACGTTATAGGTTTTACTGATGTGCCATATAACGTTAAAAGTTATAACGTAATACTATATAACGCTATACGTTTTGCTGATGTGCTATATAACGTTAAGCGTTATAACGTAATACTGTATTACGTTATACGATATACTGATGTGCTATATAACGTTAAAAGTTATAACGTAATACTATATAATGTTATACGTTATACTGATATGCTATGTAACGTTAAAAGTTACAACCTAATAGTATATAACGTTATACTTTTTGCTGATGTGCTATATAACGTTAAAAGTTATAACGTAATACTATATAACGTTATACGTTTTGCTGATGTGCTATAGAACGTTAAGCGTTATAACGTAATACTATATTATGTTATACGTTATACTGATGTGCTATATAACGTTAAAAGTTATAACGTAATACTATATAACGTTAAGCGTTATAACGTAATACCATATTACGTTATACGATATACTAATGTGCCATATAACATTAAAGTTTATAACGTAATACTATATAATGTTATACGTTATACTGATGTGCTATATGACGTTAAAAGTTATAACGTAATACTATATAACGTTATACGTTTTGCTGATGTGCTGTAGAACGTTAAGCGTTATAACGTAATACTAAATTACGTTATACGATATACTGATGTGCTATATAACGTTAAAAGTCATAACGTAATACTATATAACGTTATAGGTTTTACTGATGTGCCATATAACGTTAAAAGTTATAACGTAATACTATATAACGCTATACGTTTTGCTGATGTGCTATATAACGTTAAGCGTTATAACGTAATACTATATTACGTTATACGATATACTGATGTGCTATATAACGTTAAAAGTTATAACGTAATACTATATAATGTTATACGTTATACTGATATGCTATGTAACGTTAAAAGTTACAACCTAATACTATATAACGTTATACTTTTTGCTGATATGCTATATAACGTTAAAAGTTATAACGTAATAGTATATAACGTTATACGTTTTGCTGATGTGCTATAGAACGTTAAGCGTTATAACGTAATACTATATTATGTTATACGTTATACTGATGTGCTATATAACGTTAAAAGTTATAACGTAATACTATATAACGTTAAGCGTTATAACGTAATACCATATTACGTTATACGATATACTAATGTGCCATATAACATTAAAATTTATAACGTAATACTATATAATGTTATACGTTATACTGATGTGCTATATGACGTTAAAAGTTATAACGTAATACTATATAACTTTATACGTTTTGCTGATGTGCTATAGAACGTTAAGCGTTATAACGTAATACTAAATTACGTTATACGATATACTGATGTGCTATATAACGTTAAAAGTCATAACGTAATACTATATAACGTTATAGGTTTTACTGATGTGCCATATAACGTTAAAAGTTATAACGTAATACTATATAACGCTATACGTTTTGCTGATGTGCTATATAACGTTAAGCGTTATAACGTAATACTATATTACGTTATACGATATACTGATGTGCTATATAACGTTAAAAGTTATAACGTAATACTATATAATGTTATACGTTATACTGATATGCTATGTAACGTTAAAAGTTACAACCTAATACTATATAACGTTATACTTTTTGCTGATGTGCTATATAACGTTAAAAGTTATAACGTAATACTATATAACGTTATACGTTTTGCTGATGTGCTATAGAACGTTAAGCGTTATAACGTAATACTATATTATGTTATACGTTATACTGATGTGCTATATAACGTTAAAAGTCATAACGTAATACTATATAACGTTATAGGTTTTACTGATGTGCCATATAACGTTAAAATTATAACTTAATACTATATAATGTTATACGTTATACTGATTTGCTATATAACGTTAAGCGTTATAACATTTTACTATATTAGGGAATACGACATACTGATGTGCTGTATAACGTTAAAAGTTATAACGTAATACTATATTACGTTATACGATATACTCATGTGCTATAT
This sequence comes from Bombus sylvestris, assembly GCA_911622165.2. Classification (NCBI taxonomy): domain Eukaryota; kingdom Metazoa; phylum Arthropoda; class Insecta; order Hymenoptera; family Apidae; genus Bombus; species Bombus sylvestris. The sequence continues at coordinate 3,360,940 of OU443162.1, read as the reverse complement.
AACGTTAAAAGTTATAACCTAATGCTATATAATGTTATACGTTATGCTGATGTGCTATATAACGTTAAAAGTTATAACGTAATACTATGTAACGTTAAGCATTATAACGTAATACTATATAACGTTATATGTTTTGCTGATGTGCTATATGACGTTAAGCGTTATAACGTAATACTATATTACGTCATACGATACACTGATGTGCTATATAACGTTAAAAGTTATAACGTAATACTATATAATGTTATACGTTATACTGATGTGCTATATAACGTTAAAAGTTATAACGTAATACTATATAACGTTATACGTTTTGCTGATGTGCTATATAACGTTAAGCGTTAAAACGTAATAATATATAGCGTTATACGTTATACTGACGTGCTATATAACGTTATACGTTGTACTGATGTGCTATATAACGTTAAAAGTTATAACGTAATACTATATAATGGTATACGTTATACTGATGTGCTATATAACGTTAAAAGTTATAACGTAATACTATATAACGTTATACTTTTTGCTGATGTGCTATATATCGTTAAGCGTTAAAACGTAATACTAAATTACGTTATACGATATACTGATGTGCTATATAACGTTAAAAGTCATAACGTAATACTATATAACGTTATAGGTTATACTGATGTGCCATATAACGTTAAAATTATAACTTAATACTATATAATGTTATACGTTATACTTATTTGCTATATAACGTTAAGCGTTATAACATTTTACTATATTAGGGAATACGACATACTGATGTGCTGTATAACGTTAAAAGTTATAACGTAATACTATATTACGTTATACGATATACTGATGTGCTATATAACGTTAAAAGTTATAACCTAATGCTATATAATGTTATACGTTATGCTGATGTGCTATATAACGTTAAAAGTTATAACGTAATACTATGTAACGTTAAGCATTATAACGTAATACTATATAACGTTATATGTTTTGCTGATGTGCTATATGACGTTAAGCGTTATAACGTAATACTATATTACGTTATACGATACACTGATGTGCTATATAACGTTAAAAGTTATAACGTAATACTATATAATGTTATACGTTATACTGATGTGCTATATAACGTTAAAAGTTATAACGTAATACTATATAACGTTATACGTTTTGCTGATGTGCTATAGAACGTTAAGCGTTATAACGTAATACTATATTATGTTATACGTTATACTGATGTGCTATATAACGTTAGAAGTCATAACGTAATACTATATAACGTTATAGGTTTTACTGATGTGCCATATAACGTTAAAATTATAACTTAATACTATATAATGTTATACGTTATACTGATTTGCTATATAACGTTAAGCGTTATAACATTTTACTATATTAGGGAATACGACATACTGATGTGCTGTATAACGTTAAAAGTTATAACGTAATACTATATTACGTTATACGATATACTGATGTGCTATATAACGTTAAAAGTTATAACCTAATGCTATATAATGTTATACGTTATGCTGATGTGCTATATAACGTTAAAAGTTATAACGTAATACTATGTAACGTTAAGCATTATAACGTAATACTATATAACGTTATATGTTTTGCTGATGTGCTATATGACGTTAAGCGTTATAACGTAATACTATATTACGTTATACGATACACTGATGTGCTATATAACGTTAAAAGTTATAACGTAATACTATATAATGTTATACGTTATACTGATGTGCTATATAACGTTAAAAGTTATAACGTAATACTATATAACGTTATACGTTTTGCTGATGTGCTATATAACGTTAAGAGTTAAAACGTAATAATATATAGCGTTATACGTTATACTGACGTGCTATATAACGTTATACGTTGTACTGATGTGCTATATAACGTTAAAAGTTATAACGTAATACTATATAATGGTATACGTTATACTGATGTGCTATATAACGTTAAAAGTTATAACGTAATACTATATAACGTTATACTTTTTGCTAATGTGCTATATATCGTTAAGCGTTAAAACGTAATACTATATAGCGTTATACGTTATACTGACGTGCTATATAACGTTAAAAGTCATAACGTAATACTATATAACGTTATAGGTTTTACTGATGTGCCATATAACGTTAAAGTTATAACTTAATACTATATAATGTTATACGTTATACTGATTTGCTATATAACGTTAAGCGTTATAACATTTTACTATATTAGGGTATACGATATGCTGGTGTGCTGTATAACGTTAAAAGTTATAACGTAATACTATATAACGTTATACGTTTTGCTGATGTGCTATATAACGTTAAGCGTTATAACGTAATACTATATTACGTTATACGATACACTGATGTGCTATATAACGTTAAAAGTTATAACGTAATACTATATAATGTTATACGTTATACTGATATGCTATGTAACGTTAAAAGTTATAACCTAATACTATATAACGTTATACTTTTTGCTGATGTGCTATATAACGTTAAAAGTTATAACGTAATACTATATAATGGTATACGTTATACTGATTTGCTATATAACGTTAAGCGTTATAACATTTTACTATATTAGGGTATACGATATACTGATGTGCTGTATAACGTTAAAAGTTATAACGTAATACTATATTACGTTATACGATATACTGATGTGCTATATAACGTTAAAAGTTATAACCTAATGCTATATAATGTTATACGTTATGCTGATGTGCTATATAACGTTAAAAGTTATAACGTAATACTATGTAACGTTAAGCATTATAACGTAATACTATATAACGTTGTACGTTTTGCTGATGTGCTATATGACGTTAAGCGTTATAACGTAATACTATATTACGTTATACGATACACTGATGTGCTATATAACGTTAAAAGTTATAACGTAATACTATATAATGTTATACGTTATACTGATGTGCTATATAACGTTAAAAGTTATAACGTAATACTATATAACGTTATACGTTTTGCTGATGTGCTATATAACGTTAAGCGTTATAACGTAATACTATATTACGTTATACGATACACTGATGTGCTATATAACGTTAAAAGTTATAACGTAATACTATATAATGTTATACGTTATACTGATATGCTATGTAACGTTAAAAGTTATAACCTAATACTATATAACGTTATACTTTTTGCTGATGTGCTATATAACGTTAAAAGTTATAACGTAATACTATATAACGTTATACGTTTTGCTGATGTGCTATATATCGTTAAGCGTTAAAACGTAATACTATATAACGTTATACGTTTTGCTGATGTGCTATATATCGTTAAGCGTTAAAACGTTATACTATATAGCGTTATACGTTATACTGACGTGCTATATGACGTTATACGTTGTACTGATGTGCTGTATAACGTTAAAAGTTATAACGTAATACTATATACTGGTATACGTTATACTGATGTGCTATATAACGTTAAAAGTTATAACGTAATACTATATAACGTTATACGTTTTGCTGATGTGCTATATATCGTTAAGCGTTAAAACGTAATACTATATAGCGTTATACGCTATACTGACGTGCTATATAACGTTAAAAGTCATAACGTAATACTATATAACGTTATAGGTTTTACTGATGTGCCATATAACGTTAAAGTTATAACTTAATACTATATAATGTTATACGTTATACTGATTTGCTATATAACGTTAAGCGTTATACCATTTTACTATATTAGGGTAAACGATATACTGATGTGCTGTATAACGTTAAAAGTTATAACGTAATACTATATTACGTTATACGATATACTGATGTGCTATATAACGTTAAAAGTTATAACCTAATGCTATATAATGTTATACGTTATGCTGATGTGCTATATAACGTTAAAAGTTATAACGTAATACTATATAATGTTATACGTTATACTGATTTGCTATATAACGTTAAGCGTTATAACATTTTACTATATTACGTTATACGATACACTGATGTGCTATGAAACGTTAAAAGTTATAACCTAATACTATATAACGTTATACTTTTTGCTGATGTGCTATATAACGTTAAAAGTTATAACGTAAGACTATATAACGTTATACGTTTTGCTGATGTGCTATATATCGTTAAGCGTTAAAACGTAATACTATATAACGTTACACGTTTTGCTGTTGTGCTATATATCGTTAAGCGTTAAAACGTAATACTATATAGCGTTATACGTTATACTGACGTGCTATATAACTTTAAAAGTTATAACGTAATACTATATTACGATATACGATATACTGGTGAGCTATATAACGTTAAAAGTTATAACGTAATACTATATCACGTTATACGTTTTGCTGATGTGCTATATATCGTTAAGCGTTAAAACGTAATACTATATAACGTTATACGTTATACTGACGTGCTATATAACGTTAAAAGTTATAACGTAATACTATATAACGTTAAGCGTTATAACGTAATACCATATTACGTTATACGATATACTGATGTGCTATATAACATTAAAATTTATAACGTAATACTATATAATGTTATACGTTATACTGATGTGCTATATAACGTTATACGTTTTGCTGATGTGCTATAGAACGTTAAGCGTTATAACGTAATACTATATTACGTTATACGTTATACTGATGTGCTATATAACGTCAAAAGTCATAACGTAATACTATATAACGTTATAGGTTTTACTGATGTGCCATATAACGTTAAAAGTTATAACTTAATACTATATAATGTTATACGTTATACTGATTTGCTATATAACGTTAAGCGTTATAACGTGTTACTATATTAGGGTATACCATATACTGATGTGCTGTATAACGTTAAAAGTTATAACGTAATACTATATTACGTTATACGATATACTGATGTGCTACATAACGTTAAAAGTTATAACGTAATATTATATAACATTATACTTTTTGCTGATGTGCTATATAACTTTAAAAGTTATAACGTAATACTATATAACGTTATACGTTATAACGTAATACTATATAACGTTATACGTTATAACGTAATACTATATAACGTTAAGCGCTATAACGTAATAGTATATAACGTTATACGTGATACTGATGTGCTATATAACGGTATACGTTATACTGATGTGCTATATAACGTTAAAAGTTATAACGTAGTACTATATAACGTTAAGCGTTATAACGTAATACTAAATTACGTTATACGATATACTGATTTGCTATAAAATGTTCAAAGTTATAACGTAATACTATATATCGTTAAGCGTTATAACGTAATACCATATTACGTTATACGATATACTAATGTGCCATATAACATTAAAATTTATAACGTAATACTATATAATGCTATACGTTATACTGATGTGCTATATAACGTTAAAAGTTATAACGTAATACTATATAACGTTATACGTTTTGCTGATGTGCTATAGAACGTTAAGCGTTATAACGTAATACTATATTATGTTATACGTTATACTGATGAGCTATATAACGTTAAAAGTCATAACGTAATACTATATGACGTTATAGGTTTTACTGATGTGCCATATAACGTTCAAAGTTATAACGTAGTACTATATGACGTTATACGTTTTGCTGATGTGCTATATAACGTTAAGCGTTATAACGTAATACTATATTACGTTATACGATATACTGATGTGCTATATAACGTTAAAAGTCATAACGTAATACTATATAACGTTATAGGTTTTACTGATGTGCCATATAACGTTAAAAGTTATAACTTAATACTATATAATGTTATACGTTATACTGATTTGCTATATAACGTTAAGCGTTATAACATTTTACTATATTAGGGTATACGATATACTGATGTGCTGTATAACGTTAAAAGTTATAACGTAATACTATATTACGTTATACGATATACTGATGTGCTATATAACGTTAAAAGTTATAACCTAATGCTATATAATGTTATACGTTATGCTGATGTGCTATATAACGTTAAAAGTTATAACGTAATACTATGTAACGTTAAGCATTATAACGTAATACTATATAAAGTTACACGTTTTGCTGATGTGCTATATAACGTTAAAAGTTATAACGTAATACTATATAAAGTTATACGTTATGCTGATGTGCTATATAACGTTAAAAGTTATGACGTAATACTATGTAACGTTAAGCTTTATAACGTAATACTATATAACGTTATAGGTTTTACTGATGTGCCATATAACGTTAAAAGTTATAACGTAATACAATATAACGTTATACGTTTTGCTGATGTGCTATATATCGTTAAGCGTTAAAACGTAATACTATATAGCGTTATACGTTATACTGACGTGCTATATAACTTTAAAAGTTATAACGTAATACTATACTACGATATACGATATACTGATGAGCTATATAACGTTAAAAGTTATAACGTAATACTATATAACGTTATACGTTATACTGACGTGCTATATAACTTTAAAAGTTATAACGTAATACTATATTACGATATACGGTATACTGATGTGCTATATAAAGTTAAAAGTTATAACGTAATACTATATAACGTTAAGCGTTATAACGTAATACCATATTACGTTATACGATATACTAATGTGCCATATAACATTAAAATTTATAACGTAATACTATATAATGTTATACGTTATACTGATTTGCTATATAACGTTAAAAGTTATAACGTAATACTATATAACGTTATACGTTTTGCTGATGTGCTATAGAACGTTAAGCGTTATAACGTAATACTATATTATGTTATACGTTATACTGATGTGCTATATAACGTTAAAAGTCATAACGTAATACTATATAACGTTATAGGTTTTACTGATGTGCCATATAACGTTAAAAGTTATAACTTAATACTATATAATGTTATACGTTATACTGATTTGCTATATAACGTTAAGCGTTATAACATTTTACTATATTAGGGTATACGATATACTGATGTACTGTATAACGTTAAAAGTTATAACGTAATACTATATTACGTTATACGATATACTGATGTGCTATATAACGTTAAAAGTTATAACCTAATGCTATATAATGTTATACGTTATGCTGATGTGCTATATAACGTTAAAAGTTATAACGTAATACTATGTAACGTTAAGCATTATAACGTAATACTATATAAAGTTACACGTTTTGCTGATGTGCTATATAACCTTAAGCGTTATAACGTAATACTATATTACGTTATACGATACACTGATGTGCTATATAACGATAAAAGTTATAACGTAATACTATATAAAGTTATACGTTATGCTGATGTGCTATATAACGTTAAAAGTTATGACGTAATACTATGTAACGTTAAGCTTTATAACGTAATACTATATAACGTTATAGGTTTTACTGATGTGCCATATAACGTTAAAAGTTATAACGTAATACAATATAACGTTATACGTTTTGCTGATGTGCTATATATCGTTAAGCGTTAAAACGTAATACTAAATAGCGTTATACGTTATACTGACGTGCTATATAACGTTATACGTTGTACTGATGTGCTATATAACGTTAAAAGTTATAACGTAGTACTATATAACGTTATAGGCTTTACTGATGTGCCATATAACGTTAAAAGTTATAACGCAATACTATATAACGTTATACGTTTTGCTGATGAGCTATATATCGTTAAGCGTTAAAATGTAATACTATATAGCGTTATACGTTATACTGACGTGCTATATAACGTTATACGTTGTACTGATGTGCTATATAACGTTAAATGTTATAACGTAATACTATATAATGGTATACGTTATACTGATGTGCTATATAACGGTATACGTTATACTGATGTGCTATATAACGTTAAAAGTTATAACGTAGTACTATATAACGTTAAGCGTTATAACGTAATACTAAATTACGTTATACGATATACTGATGTGCTATATAACGGTATACGTTATACTGATGTGCTATATAACGTTAAATGTTATAACGTAGTACTATATAACGTTATACGTTATAACGTAATACTATATAACGTTATACGATATGATGTTAGACTATATAACGTTAAGCGTTATAACGTAATACTATATTACGATATACGATATACTGATGTGCTATATAACGTTAAAAGTTATAACGTAATACTATATAACGTTATACGTTTTGCTGATGTGCTATATATCGTTAAGCGTTAAAACGTAATACTATATAACGTTATACGTTATACTGACGTGCTATATAACGTTAAAAGTTATAACGTAATACTATATAACGTTAAGCGTTATAACGTAATACCATATTACGTTATACGATATACTAATGTGCCATATAACATTAAAACTTATAACGTACTACTATATAATGTTATACGTTATACTGATGTGCTATATAACGTTAAATGTTATAGCGTAATACTATATAACGTTATACGTTTTGCTGATGTGCTATAGAACGTTAAGCGTTATAACGTAATACTATATTATGTTATACGTTATACTGATGTGCTATATAACGTTAAAAGTCATAACGTAATACTATATAACGTTATAGGTTTTACTGATGTGCCATATAACGTTAAAAGTTATAACTTAATACTATATAATGTTATACGTTATACTGATTTGCTATATAACGTTAAGCGTTATAACATTTTACTATATTAGGGTATACGATATACTGATGTGCTGTATAACGTTAAAAGTTATAACTTAATACTATATAATGCTATACGTTATAATGATGTGCTATATAACGTTAAAAGTTATAACGTAATACTATATAACGATTTACGATATACTGATGAGCTATATAACGTTAAAAGTTATAACGTAAGACTATATAACGTTATACGTTATAACGTAATACTATATAACGTTAAAAGTTATAACGTAATACTATATTACGTTATACGATATACTGATGTGCTATATAACGTTAAAAGTTATAACCTAATGCTATATAATGTTATACGTTATGCTGATGTGCTATATAACGTTAAAAGTTATAACGTAATACTATGTAACGTTAAGCATTACAACGTAATACTATATAACGTTATACGTTTTGCTGATGTGCTATATAACGTTAAGCGTTATAACGTAATACTATATTACGTTATACGATATACTGATGTGCTATATAACGTTAAAAGTTATAACCTAATGCTATATAATGTTATACGTTATGCTGATGTGCTATATAACGTTAAAAGTTATAACGTAATACTATGTAACGTTAAGCATTACAACGTAATACTATATAACGTTATACGTTTTGCTGATGTGCTATATAACGTTAAGCGTTATAACGTAATACTATATTACGTTATACGATACACTGATGTGCTATATAACGTTAAAAGTTATAACGTAATACTATATAAAGTTATACGTTATGCTGATGTGCTATATAACGTTAAAAGTTATGACGTAATACTATGTAACGTTAAGCTTTATAACGTAATACTATATAACGTTATACGTTTTGCTGATGTGCTATATAACGTTAAGCGTTATAACGTAATACTATATTACGTTATGCGGTACACTGATGTGCTATATAACGTTAAAAGTTGTAACGTAATACTATATAATGTTATACGTTATACTGATGTGCTATATAACGTTAAAAGTTATAACGTAGTACTATATAACGTTATAGGATTTACTGATGTGCCATATAACGTTAAAAGTTATAACGTAATACTATATAACGTTATACGTTTTGCTGATATGCTATATATCGTTAAGCGTTAAAACGTAATACTATATAGCGTTATAAGTTATACTGACGTGCTATATAACGCTATACGTTGTACTGATGTGCTATATAACGTTAAAAGTTATAACGTAGTACTTTATAACGTTATAGGTTTTACTGATGTGCCATATAACGTTGAAAGTTATAACGTAATACTATATAACATTATACGTTTTGCTGATGTGCTATATATCGTTAAGCGTTAAAACGTAATACTATATAGCGTTATACGTTATACTGACGTGCTATATAACTTTAAAAGCTATAACGTAATACTATATTACGATATACGATATACTGATGAGCTATATAACGTTAAAAGTTATAACGTAATACTATATAACGTTATATGTTTTGCTGATATGCTATATATCGTTAAACGTTAAAACGTAATACTATATAACGTTATACGTTATACTGACGTGCTATATAACGTTAAAAGTTATAACGTAATACTATATAACGTTAAGCGTTATAACGTAATACCATATTACGTTATACGATATACTGATGAGCTATATAACATTAAAATTTATAACGTAATACTATATAATGTTATACGTTATACTGATGTGCTATATAACGTTAAAAGTTATAACTTAATACTATATTACGTTATACGTTATACTGATGTACTATATAACGTCAAAAGTCATAACGTAATACTATATAACGTTATAGGTTTTACTGATGTGCCATATAACGTTAAAAGTTATAACTTAATACTATGTAACGTTAAGCTTTATAACGTAATACTATATAACGTTATAGGTTTTACTGATGTGCCATATAACGTTAAAAGTTATAACGTAATACAATATAACGTTATACGTTTTGCTGATGTGCTATATATCGTTAAGCGTTAAAACGTAATACTATATAGCGTTATACCTTATACTGACGTGCTATATAACGTTATACGTTGTACTGACGTGCTATATAACGTTAAAAGTTATAACGTAGTACTATATAACGTTATAGGCTTTACTGATGTGCCATATAACGTTAAAAGTTATAACGCAATACTATATAACGTTATACGTTTTGCTGATGAGCTATATATCGTTAAGCGTTAAAACGTAATACTATATAGCGTTATATGTTATACTGACGTGCTATATAACGTTATACGTTGTACTGATGTGCTAAATAACGTTAAAAGTTATAACGTAATACTATATAATGGTATACGTTATAATGATGTGCTATATAACGTTAAAAGTTATAACGTAATACTATATAACGTTATACGTTTTGCTGATGTGCTATATATCGTTAAGCGTTAAAACGTAATACTATATAGCGTTATACGTTATACTGACGTGCTATATAACGTTAAAAGTTATAACCTAATGCTCTATAATGTTATACGTTATGCTGATGTGCTATATAACGTTAAAAGTTATAACGTAATACTATGTAACGTTAAGCATTATAACGTAATACTATATAACGTTATACGTTTGGCTGATGTGCTATATAACGTTAAGCGTTATAACGTAATACCATATTACGTTATACGATACACTGATGTGCTATATAACGTTAAAAGTTATAACGTAATACTATATAAAGTTATACGTTATGCTGATGTGCTATATAACGTTAAATGTATTGACGTAATACTATGTAACGTTAAGCTTTATAACGTAATACTATATAACGTTATACGCTTTGCTGATGTGCTATATAACGTTAAGCGTTATAACGTAATACTATATAGCGTTATACGTTTTGCTGATGTGCTATATATCGTTAAGCGTTAAAACGTAATACTATATAGCGTTATACGTTATACTGACGTGCTATATAACTTTAAAAGTTATAACGTAATACTATATTACGATATACGATATACTGATGAGCTATATAACGTTAAAAGTTATAACGTAATACTATATAACGTTATATGTTTTGCTGATGTGCTATATATCGTTAAGCGTTAAAACGTAATACTATATAACGTTATACGTTGTACTGATGTGCTATATAACGTTAAAAGTTATAACGTAGTACTATATAACGTTATAGGTTTTACTGATGTGCCATATAACGTTAAAAGTTATAACGTAATACTATACAACGTTATGCGTTTTGCTGATGTGCTATATATCGTTAAGCGTTGAAACGTAATACTATATAGCGTTATACGGTATACTGACGTGCTATATAACGTTATGCGTTGTACTTTTGTGCTATATAACGTTAAAAGTTATAACGTAATACTATATAACGTTATACGTTATACTGACGTGCTATATAACTTTAAAAGTTATAACGTAATACTATATTACGATATACGGTATACTGATGTGCTATATAAAGTTAAAAGTTGTAACGTAATACTATATAACGTTAAGCATTATAACGTAATACCATGTTACGTTATACGATATACTAATGTGCCATATAACATTAAAATTTATAACGTAATACTAAATAATGTTATACGTTATACTGATTTGCTATATAACGTTAAAAGTTATAACGTAATACTACATAACGTTATAGGTTTTACTGATGTGCCATATAACGTTAAAAGTTATAACTTAATACTATATAATGTTATACGTTATACTGATTTGCTATATAACGTTAAGCGTTATAACATTTTACTATATTAGGGTATACGATATACTGATGTACTGTATAACGTTAAAAGTTATAACGTAATACTATATTACGTTATACGATATACTGATGTGCTATATAACGTTAAAAGTTATAACCTAATGCTATATAATGTTATACGTTATGCTGATGTGCTATATAACGTTAAAAGTTATAACGTAATACTATGTAACGTTAAGCATTATAACGTAATACTATATAAAGTTACACGTTTTGCTGATGTGCTATATAACGTTAAGCGTTATAACGTAATACTATATTACGTTATACGATACACTGATGTGCTATATAACGTTAAAAGTTATAACGTAATACTATATAAAGTTATACGTTATGCTGATGTGCTATATAACGTTAAAAGTTATGACGTAATACTATGTAACGTTAAGCTTTATAACGTAATACTATATAACGTTATAGGTTTTACTGATGTGCCATATAACGTTAAAAGTTATAACGTAATACAATATAACGTTATACGTTTTGCTGATGAGCTATATATCGTTAAGCGTTAAAATGTAATACTATATAGCGTTATACGTTATACTGACGTGCTATATAACGTTATACGTTGTACTGATGTGCTATATAACGTTAAATGTTGTAACGTAATACTATATAATGGTATACGTTATACTGATGTGCTATATAACGGTATACGTTATACTGATGTGCTATATAACGTTAAAAGTTATAACATAGTACTATATAACGTTAGACGTTATAACGTAATACTATATAACGTTATACGATATGATGTTAGACTATATAACGTTAAGCGTTATAACGTAATACTATATTACGATATACGATATACTGATGTGCTATATAACGTTAAAAGTTATAACGTAATACTATATAACGTTATACGTTTTGCTGATGTGCTATATATCGTTAAGCGTTAAAACGTAATACTATATAACGTTATACGTTATACTGACGTGCTATATAACGTTAAAAGTTATAACGTAATACTATATAACGTTAAGCGTTATAACGTAATACCATATTACGTTATACGATATACTAATGTGCCATATAACATTAAAACTTATAACGTAATACTATATAATGTTATACGTTATACTGATGTGCTATATAACGTTAAATGTTATAGCGTAATACTATATAACGTTATACGTTTTGCTGATGTGCTATAGAACGTTAAGCGTTACAACGTAATACTATATTATGTTATACGTTATACTGATGTGCTATATAACGTTAAAAGTCATAACGTAATACTATATAACGTTATAGGTTTTACTGATGTGCCATATAACGTTAAAAGTTATAACTTAATACTATATAATGTTATACGTTATACTGATTTGCTATATAACGTTAAGCGTTATAACATTTTACTATATTAGGGTATACGATATACTGATGTGCTGTATAACGTTAAAAGTTATAACTTAATACTATATAATGGTATACGTTATAATGATGTGCTATATAACGTTAAAAGTTATAACGTAATACTATATAACGATATGCGTTTTGCTGATGTGCTATATATCGTTAAGCGTTAAAACGTAATACTATATTACGATATACGATATACTGATGAGCTATATAACGTTAAAAGTTATAACGTAACACTATATTACGATATACGATATACTGATGAGCTATATAACGTTAAAAGTTATAACGTAAGACTATATAACGTTATACGTTATAACGTAATACTATATAACGTTAAAAGTTATAACGTAATACTATATTACGTTATACGATACACTGATGTGCTATATAACGTTAAAAGTTATAACGTAATACTATATAAAGTTATACGTTATGCTGATGTGCTATATAACGTTAAAAGTTATGACGTAATACTATGTAACGTTAAGGTTTATAACGTAATACTATATAACGATATACGTTTTGCTGATGTGCTATATAACGTTAAGCGTTATAACGTAATACTATATTAAGTTATGCGGTACACTGATGTGCTATATAACGTTAAAAGTTGTAACGTAATACTATATAATGTTATACGTTATACTGATGTGCTATATAACGTTAAAAGTTATAACGTAGTACTATATAACGTTATAGGTTTTACTGATGTGCCATATAACGTTAAAAGTTATAACGTAATACTATATAACGTTATACGTTTTGCTGATATGCTATATATCGTTAAGCGTTAAAACGTAATACTATATAGCGTTATAAGTTATACTGACGTGCTATATAACGTTATACGTTGTACTGATGTGCTATATAACGTTAAAAGTTATAACGTAGTACTATATAACGTTATAGGTTTTACTGATGTGCCATATAACGTTAAAAGTTATAACGTAATACTATATAACGTTATACGTTTTGCTGATGTGCTATATATCGTTAAGCGTTAAAACGTAATACTATATAGCGTTATACGTTATACTGTCGTGCTATATAACTTTAAAAGTTATAACGTAATACTATATTACGATATACGATATACTGATGAGCTATATAACGTTAAAAGTTATAACGTAATACTATATAACGTTATATGTTTTGCTGATATGCTATATATCGTTAAACGTTAAAACGTAATACTATATAACGTTATACGTTATACTGACGTGCTATATAACGTTAAAAGTTATAACGTAATACTATATAACGTTAAGCGTTATAACGTAATACCATATTACTTTATACGATATACTGATGTGCCATAAAACATTAAAATTTATAACGTAATACTATATAATGTTATACGTTATACTGATGTGTTATATAACGTTAAAAGTTATAACTTAATACTATATTACGTTATACGTTATACTGATGTACTATATAACGTCAAAAGTCATAAGGTAATACTATATAACGTTATAGGTTTTACTGATGTGCCATATAACGTTAAAAGTTATAACTTAATACTATATAATGTTATACGTTATACTGATTTGCTATATAACGTTAAGCGTTATAACGTTTTACTATCTTAGGGTATACGATATACTTATGTGCTGTATAACGTTAAAAGTTATAACGTAATACTATATTACGTTATACGATATACTGATGTGCTATATAACGGTATACGTTATACTGATGTGCTATATAACGTTAAAAGTTATAACGTAGTACTATATAACGTTAAGCGTTATAACGTAATACTAAATTACGTTATACGATATACTGATGTGCTATATAATGTTAAAAGTTATAACGTAATACTATATAACGTTATACGTTATAACGTAATACTATATAACGTTATGCGCTATAACGTAATAGTATATAACGTTATACGTTATACTGATGTGCTATATAACGTTAAAAGTTATAACGTAATGCTATATAACGTTATACGTTATAACGTAATACTATATAACGTTATACGATATGATGTTAGACTATATAACGTTAAGCGTTATAACGTAATACTATATTACGATATACGATATACTGATGTGCTATATAACGCTAAAAGTTATAACGTAATACTATATAACGTTATACGTTTTGCTGATGTGCTATATATCGTTAAGCGTTAAAACGTAATACTATATAACGTTATACGTTATACTGACGTGCTATATAACGTTAAAAGTAATAACGTAATACTATATAACGTTAAGCGTTATAACGTAATACCATATTACGTTATACGATATACTAATGTGCCATATAACATTAAAATTTATAACGTAATACTATATAATGTTATACGTTATACTGATGTGCTATATAACGTTAAATGTTATAGCGTAATACTATATAACGTTATACGTTTTGCTGATGTGCTATAGAACGTTAAGCGTTATAACGTAATACTATATTATGTTATACGTTATACTGATGTGCTATATAACGTTAAAAGTCATAACGTAATACTATATAACGTTATAGGTTTTACTGATGTGCCATATAACGTTAAAAGTTATAACTTAATACTATATAATGTTATACGTTATACTGATTTGCTATATAACGTTAAGCGTTATAACATTTTACTATATTAGGGTATACGGTATACTGATGTGCTGTATAACGTTAAAAGTTATAACGTAATACTATATTACGTTATACGATATACTGATGTGCTATATAACGTTAAGCGCTATAACGTAATAGTGTATAACGTTATACGTTATACTGATGTGCTATATAACGTTAAAAGTTATAACGTAATACTATATAACGTTATACGTTATAACGTAATACTATATAACGTTATACGATATAATGTTAAACTATATAACGTTAAGCCTTATAACGTAATACGATATTACGATATACGATATACTGATGTGCTATATAACGTTAAAATTTATAACGTAATACTATATAACGTTATACGTTTTGCTGATGTGCTATATATCGTTAAGCGTTAAAACGTAATACTATATAACGTTATACGTTATACTGACGTGCTATATAACGTTAAAAGTTATAACGTAATACTATATAACGTTAAGCGTTATAACGTAATACCATATTACGTTATACGATATACTAATGTGCCATATAATATTAAAATTTATAACGTAATACTATATAATGTTATACGTTATACTGATGTGCTATATAACGTAAAAAGTTATAACGTAATATTATATAACGTTATACGTTTTGCTGATGCGCTATAGAACGTTAAGCGTTATAACGTAATACTATATTATGTTATACGTTATACTGATGTGCTACATAACGTTAAAAGTCATAACACAATACTATATAACTTTATAGGTTTTACTGATGTGCCATATAACGTTAAAAGTTATAACTTAATACTATTTAATGTTATACGTTATACTGATTTGCTATATAACGTTAAGCGTTATAACATTTTACTATATTAGGGTATACGATATACTGATGTGCTGTATAACGTTAAAAGTTATAACGAAATACTATATTACGTTATACGATATACTGATGTGCTATATAACGTTAAAAGTTATAACCTAATGCTATATAATGTTATACGTTTTGCTGATGTGCTATGTATCGTTAAGTGCTATAACGTAATAGTATATAACGTTCTACGTTATACTGATGTGCTATATAACGTTAAAAGTTATAACGTAATACTATATAACGTAATACTATATAACGTTATACGTTATAACGTAATACTATATAACGTTATACGTTATAACGTAATACTATATAACGTTAAGCGCTATAACGTAATAGTATATAACGTTATACGTTATACTGATGTGCTATATAACGTTAAAAGTTATAACGTAATACTATATAACGTTATACGTTATAACGTAATACTATATAACGTTATTCGACATAATGTTAAACTATATAACGTTAAGCGTTATAACGTAATACTATATTACGATATACAATATACTGATGTGCTATATAACGTTAAAAGTTATAACGTAATACTATGTATCGTTATATGTTTTGCTGATGTGCTATATATCGATAAGCGTTAAAACGTAATACTATATAACGTTACACGTTATACTGACGTGCTATATAACGTTAAGCGTTGTAACGTTTTACTATATAAGGGTATACGATATACTGATGTGCTGTATAACGTTAAAAGATATAACGTAATACTATATTACGTTATACGATATACTGATGTGCCACATAACGTTAAAAGTTATAACGTAATAGTATATAACGTTATACTTTTTGCTGATGTGCTATATAACTTTAAAAGTTATAACGTAATACTATATAACGTTATACGTTATAACGTAATACTGTATAACGTTAAGCGCTATAACGTAATAGTATATAACGTTACACGTGATACTGATGTGCTGTATAACGGTATACGTTATACTGATGTGCTATATAACGTTAAAAGTTATAACGTAGTACTATATAACGTTAAGCGTTATAACGTAATACTAAATTACGTTATACGATATACTGATGTGCTATATAATGTTAAAAGTTATAACGTAATACTATATAACGTTAAGCGTTATAACGTAATACTATATTATGTTATACGTTATACTGATGAGCTATATAACGTTAAAAGTCATAACGTAATACTATATGACGTTACAGGTTTTACTGATGTGCCATATAACGTTAAAAGTTATAACGTAGTACTATATAACGTAATACGTTTTGCTGATGTGCTGTATATCGTTAAGCGTTAAAACGTAATACTATATAACGTTATACGTTATACTGATGTGCTACACAACGTTAAAAGTCATAACGCAATACTATATAACTTTATAGGTTTTACTGATGTGCCATATAACGTTAAAAGTTATAACTTAATACTATTTAATGTTATACGTTATACTGATTTGCTATATAACGTTAAGCGTTATAACATTTTACTATATTAGGGTATACGATATACTGATGTGCTGTATAACGTTAAAAGTTATAACGTAATACTATATTACGTTATAGGATATACTGATGTGCTATATAACGTTAAAAGTTATAACCTAATGCTATATAATGTTATACGTTTTGCTGATGTGCTATATATCGTTAAGCGCTATAACGTAATAGTATATAACGTTATACGTTATACTGATGTGCTATATAACGTTAAAAGTTATAACTTAATACTATATAACGTAATACTATATAACGTTATACGTTATAACGTAATACTATATAACGTTATACGATATAATGTTAAACTATATAACGTTAAGCCTTATAACGTAATACTATATTACGATATACGATATACTGATGTGCTATATAACGTTAAAAGTTATAACGTAATACTATATAACGTTATACGTTTTGCTGATGTGCTGTATATCGTTAAGCGTTAAAACGTAATACTATATAACGTTATACGTTATACTGACGTGCTATATAACGTTAAAAGTTATGACGTAATACTATGTAACGTTAAGCTTTATAACGTAATACTATATAACGTTATACGTTTTGCTGATATGCTATAAAACGTTAAGCGTTATAACGTAATACTATATTACGTTATACGATACACTGATGTGCTATATAACGTTAAAAGTTATAACGTAATACTATATAATGTTATACGTTATACTGATGTGCTATATAACGTTAAAAGTTATAACGTAATACTATATAACGTTATACGTTTTGCTGATGTGCTATATAACGTTAAAAGTTATAGCGTAATACTATATAACGTTATACGTTTTGCTGATGTGCTATATATCGTTAAGCGTTAAAACGTAATACTATATAGCGTTATACGTTATACTGACGTGCTATATAACGTTATACGTTGTACTGATGTGCTATATAACGTTAAAAGTTATAACGTAGTACTATATAACGTTATAGGTTTTACTGATGTGCCATATAACGTTAAAAGTTATAACGTAATACTATATAACGTTATACGTTTTGCTGATGTGCTATATATCGTTAAGCGATAAAACGTAATACTATATAGCGTTATACGTTATACTGACGTGCTATATAACGTTATACGTTGTACTGATGTGCTACATAACGTTAAAAGTTATAACGTTATACTATATAATGGTATACGTTATACTGATGTGCTATATAACGTTAAAAGTTATAACGTAATACTATATAACATTATACGTTTTGCTGATGTGCTATATATCGTTAAGCGTTGTGACGTAATACTATATAACGTTATACGTTATACTGACGTGCTATATAACGTTAAAAGTTATAACGTAATACTATATAACGTTAAGCGTTATAACGTAATACCATATTACGTTATACGATATACTGATGTGCTATATAAAATTAAAATTTATAACGTAATACTATATAATGTTATACGTTATACTGATGTGCTATAGAACGTTAAGCGTTATAACGTAATACTATATTATGTTATACGTTATACTGATGTGCTATACAACGTTAAAAGTTATAACGTAGTACTATATAACGTTATAGGTTTTACTGATATGCCATATAACGTTAAAAGTTATAACGTAATACTATATAACGTTATACGTTTTGCTGATGTGCTATATATCGTTAAGCGTTAAAACGTAATACTATATAGCGTTATACGTTATACTGACGTGCTATATAACGTTATACGTTGTACTGATGTGCTACATAACGTTAAAAGTTATAACGTAATACTATATAATGTTATACGTTATACTGATTTGCTATATAACGTTAAGCGTTATAACATTTTACTATATTAGGGTATACGATATACTGATGTGCTGTATAACGTTAAAAGTTATAACGTAATACTATATTACGTTAAACGATATACTGATGTGCTATATAACGTTAAAAGTTATAACCTAATGCTATATAATGTTATACGTTATGCTCATGTGCTATATAACGTTAAAACTTATAACGTAATACTATGTAACGTTAAGCATTATAACGTAATACTATATAACGTTATACGTTTTGCTGATGTGCTATAGAACGTTAAGCGTTATAACGTAATACTATATTATGTTATACGTTATACTGATGTGCTATATAACGTTAAAAGTCATAACGTAATACTATATAACGTTATAGGTTTTACTGATGTGCCATATAACGTTAAAAGTTATAACTTAATACTATATAATGTTATACGTTATACTGATTTGCTATATAACGTTAAGCGTTATAACATTTACTATATTAGGGTATACGATATACTGATGTGCTGTATAACGTTAAAAGTTATAACGTAATACTATATTACGTTATACGATATACTGATGTGCTATATAACGTTAAAAGTTATAACCTAATGCTATATAATGTTAAACGTTATGCTGATGTGCTATATAACGTTAAAACTTATAACGTAATACTATGTAACGTTAAGCATTACAACGTAATACTATATAACGTTATACGTTTTGCTGATGTGCTATATAACGTTAAGCGTTATAACGTAATACTATATTACGTTATACGATACACTGATGTGCTATATAACGTTAAAAGTTATAACGTAATACTATATAAAGTTATACGTTATGCTGATGTGCTATATAACGTTAAAAGTTATGACGTAATACTATGTAACGTTAAGCTTTATAACGTAATACTATATAACGTTATACGTTTTGCTGATATGCTATATAACGTTAAGCGTTATAACGTAATACTATATTACGTTATACGATACACTGATGTGCTATATAACGTTAATAGTTATAACGTAATACTATATAATGTTATACGTTATACTGATGTGCTATATAACGTTAAAAGTTATAACGTAATACTATATAACGTTATACGTTTTGCTGATGTGCTATATAACGTTAAAAGTTATAGCGTAATACTATATAACGTTATACGTTTTGCTGATGTGCTATATATCGCTAAGCGTTAAAACGTAATACTATATAGCGTTATACGTTATACTGACGTGCTATATAACTTTATACGTTGTACTGATGTGCTATAGAACGTTAAGCGTTATAACGTAATACTATATTATGTTATACGTTATACTGATGTGCTATACAACGTTAAAAGTCATAACGTAATACTATATAACGTTATAGGTTTTACTGATGTGCCATATAACGTTAAAAGTTATAACTTAATACTATATAATGTTATACGTTATACTGATTTGCTATATAACGTTAAGCGTTATAACATTTTACTATATTAGGGTATACGATATACTGATGTGCTGTATAACGTTAAAAGTTATAACGTAATACTATATTACGTTAAACGATATACTGATGTGCTATATAACGTTAAAAGTTATAACCTAATGCTATATAATGTTATACGTTATGCTCATGTGCTATATAACGTTAAAACTTATAACGTAATACTATGTAACGTTAAGCATTATAACGTAATACTATATAACGTTATACGTTTTGCTGATGTGCTATATAACGTTAAGCGTTATAACGTAATACTTTATAATGTTATACGTTATACTGATATGCTATGTAACGTTAAAAGTTATATCCTAATACTATATAACGTTATACTTTTTGCTGATGTGCTATATAACGTTAAAAGTTATAACGTAATACTATATTACGTTAAACGATATACTGATGTGCTATATAACGTTAAAAGTTATAACCTAATGCTATATAATGTTATACGTTATGCTCATGTGCTATATAACGTTAAAACTTATAACGTAATACTATGTAACGTTAAGCATTATAACGTAATACTATATAACGTTATACGTTTTGCTGATGTGCTATATAACGTTAAGCGTTATAACGTAATACTATATAATGTTATACGTTATACTGATATGCTATGTAACGTTAAAAGTTATATCCTAATACTATATAACGTTATACTTTTTGCTGATGTGCTATATAACGTTAAAAGTTATAACGTAATACTATATAACGTTATACGTTTTGCTGATGTGCTATATATCGTTAAGCGTTAAAACGTAATACCATATAGCGTTATACGTTATGCTGACGTGCTATATAACGTTATACGTTGTACTGATGTGCTATATAACGTTAAAAGTTATAACGTAGTACTATATAACGTTATAGGTTTTACTGATGTGCTATATATCGTTAAGCGTTGAAACGTAATACTATATAACATTATACGTTTTGCTGATGTGCTATATATCGTTAAGCGTTAAAACGTAATACTATATAGCGTTATACGTTATGCTGACGTGCTATATAACGTTATACGTTGTACTGATGTGCTATATAACGTTAATAGTTATAACGCAGTACTATATAACGTTATAGGTTTTACTGATGTGCCATATAACGTTAAAAGTTATAACGTAATACTATATAACGTTATACGTTTTGCTGATGTGCTATATAACGTTAAAAGTTATAGCGTAAAACTATATAACGATATACGTTTTGCTGATGTGCTATATATCGCTAAGCGTTAAAACGTAATACTATATAGCGTTATACGTTATACTGACGTGCTATATAACGTTTTACGTTGTACTGATGTGCTATAGAACGTTAAGCGTTATAACGTAATACTATATTATGTTATACGTTATACTGATGTGCTATACAACGTTAAAAGTCATAACGTAATACTATATAACGTTATAGGTTTTACTGATGTGCCATATAACGTTAAAAGTTATAACTTAATACTATATAATGTTATACGTTATACTGATTTGCCATATAACGTTAAGCGTTATAACATTTTACTATATTAGGGTATACGATATACTGATGTGCTGTATAACGTTAAAAGTTATAACGTAATACTATATTACGTTAAACGATATACTGATGTGCTATATAACGTTAAAAGTTATAACCTAATGCTATATAATGTTATACGTTATGCTCATGTGCTATATAACGTTAAAACTTATAACGTAATACTATGTAACGTTAAGCATTATAACGTAATACTATATAACGTTATACGTTTTGCTGATGTGCTATATAACGTTAAGCGTTATAACGTAATACTATATTACGTTATACGATATACTGATGTGCTATATAACGTTAAAAGTTATAACGTAATACTATATAATGTTATACGTTATACTGATATGCTATGTAACGTTAAAAGTTATATCCTAATACTATATAACGTTATACTTTTTGCTGATGTGCTATATAACGTTAAAAGTTATAACGTAATACTATATAACGTTATACGTTTTGCTGATGTGCTATATATCGTTAAGCGTTAAAACGTAATACTATATAGCGTTATACGTTATGCTGACGTGCTATATAACGTTATACGTTGTACTGATGTGCTATATAACGTTAAAAGTTATAACGTAGTACTATATAACGTTATAGGTTTTACTGATGTGCTATATATCGTTAAGCGTTGAAACGTAATACTATATAACATTATACGTTTTGCTGATGTGCTATATATCGTTAAGCGTTAAAACGTAATACTATATAGCGTTATACGTTATGCTGACGTGCTATATAACGTTATACGTTGTACTGATGTGCTATATAACGTTAATAGTTATAACGCAGTACTATATAACGTTATAGGTTTTACTGATGTGCCATATAACGTTAAAAGTTATAACGTAATACTATATAACGTTATACGTTTTGCTGATATGCTATATATCGTTAAGCGTTAAAACGTAATACTATATAGCGTTATACGTTATACTGACGTGCTATATAACGTTAAGCGTTAAAACGTAATACTATATAGCGTTATACGTTATGCTGACGTGCTATATAACGTTATACGTTGTACTGATGTGCTATATAACGTTAAAAGTTATAACGTAGTACTATATAACGTTATAGGTTTTACTGATGTGCTATATAACGTTAAAAGTTATAACGTAATACTATATAATGGTTTACGTTATACTGATGTGCTATATAACGTTAAAAGTTATAACGTAATACTATATAACGTTATACGTTTTGCTGATGTGCTATATATCGTTAAGCGTTGAAACGTAATACTATATAACGTTATACGTTATACTGACGTGCTATATAACGTTAAAAGTTATAACGTAATACTATGTAACGTTAAGCGTTATAACGTAATACCATATTACGTTATACGATATACTGATGTGCTATATAAAATTAAAATTTATAACGTAATACTATATAATGGTATACGTTATACTGATGTGCTATATAACGTTAAAAGTTATAACGTAATACTATATAACGTTATACGTTTTGCTGATGTGCTATATATCGTTAAGCGATGAAACGTAATACTATATAACGTTATACGTTATACTGACGTGCTGTATAACGTTAAAAGTTATAACGTAATACTATATTACGTTATACGATATACTGATGTGCTATATAACGTTAAAAGTTATAACCTAATGCTATATAATGTTATACGTTATGCTCATGTGCTATATAACGTTAAATCTTATAACGTAATACTATGTAACGTCAAGCATTATAACGTAATACTATATAACGTTATACGTTTTGCTGATGTGCTATATAACGTTAAGCGTTATAACGTAATACTATATTACGTTATACGATATACTGATGTGCTATATAACGTTAAAAGTTATAACGTAATACTATAAAATGTTATACGTTATACTGATATGCTATGTAACGTTAAAAGTTATATTCTAATACTATATAACGTTATACTTTTTGCTGACGTGCTATATAACGTTAAAAGTTATAACGTAATACTATATAACGTTATACGTTTTGCTGATGTGCTATATAACGTTAAGCGTTATAACGTAATACTATATTACGTTGTACGATATACTGATGTGCTATATAACGTTAAAAGTTATAACGTAATACTATATAATGTTATACGTTATACTGATATGCTATGTAACGTTAAAAGTTATATCCTAATACTATATAACGTTATACTTTTTGCTGATGTGCTATATAACGTTAAAAGTTATAACGTAATACTATATAACGTTATACCTTTTGCTGATGTGCTATATATCGTTAAGCGTTAAAACGTAATACTATATAGCGTTATACGTTATGCAGACGTGCTATATAACGTTATAGGTTTTACTGATGTGCTATATAACGTTAAAAGTTATAACGTAATACTATATAACGTTATACGTTTTGCTGATGTGCTATATATCGTTAAGCGATGAAACGTAATACTATATAACGTTATACGTTATACTGACGTGCTGTATAACGTTAAAAGTTATAACGTAATACTATATTACGTTATACGATATACTGATGTGCTATATAACGTTAAAAGTTATATCCTAATGCTATATAATGTTATACGTTATGCTCATGTGCTATATAACGTTAAATCTTATAACGTAATACTATGTAACGTCAAGCATTATAACGTAATACTATATAACGTTATACGTTTTGCTGATGTGCTATATAACGTTAAAAGTTATAACGCAATACTATATAATGGTATACGTTATACTGATGTGCTATATAACGTTAAAAGTTATAACGTAATACTATATAGCGTTATACGTTTTGCTGATGTGCTATATATCGTTAAGCGTTAAAACGTAATACTATATAGCGTTATACGTTATACTGACGTGCTATATAACTTTAAAAGTTATAACGTAATACTATATTACGATATACGATATACTGATGTGCTATATAACATTAAAATTTATAACGTAATACTATATAACGTTATATGTTTTGCTGATGTGCTATATATCGTTAAGCGTTAAAACGTAACACTATATAACGTTATACGTTATACTGATGAGCTATATAACGTTAAAAGTCATAACGTAATACTATATGACGTTATAGGTTTTACTGATGTGCCATATAACGTTAAAAGTTATAACGTAGTACTATATAACGTTATACATTTTGCTGATGTGCTATAGAACGTTAAGCGTTATAACGTAATACTATATTATGTTATACGTTATACTGATGTGCTATATAACGTTAAAAGTCATAACGTAATACTATATAACGTTATAGGTTTTACTGATGTGCCATATAACGTTAAAAGTTATAACTTAATACTATATAACGTTATACTTTTTGCTGATGTGCTATATAACGTTAAAAGTTATAACGTAATACTATATAACGTTATACGTTTTGCTGATGTGCTATATAACGTTAAGCGTTATAACGTAATACTATATTACGTTATACGATATACTGATGTGCTATATAACGTTAAAAGTTATAACGTAATACTATATAATGTTATACGTTATACTGATATGCTATGTAACGTTAAAAGTTATATCCTAATACTATATAACGTTATACTTTTTGCTGATGTGCTATATAACGTTAAAAGTTATAACGTAATACTATATAACGTTATACGTTTTGCTGATATGCTATATATCGTTAAGCGTTAAAACGTAATACTATATAGCGTTATACGTTATACTGACGTGCTATATAACGTTATACGTTGTACTGATGTGCTATATAACGTTAAAAGTTATAACGCAATACTATATAATGGTATACGTTATACTGATGTGCTATATAACGTTAAAAGTTATAACGTAATAATATATAGCGTTATACGTTTTGCTAATGTGCTATATATCGTTAAGCGTTAAAACGTAATACTATATAGCGTTATACGTTATACTGACGTGCTATATAACTTTAAAAGTTATAACGTAATACTATATTACGATATACGATATACTGATGTGCTATATAACATTAAAATTTATAACGTAATACTATATAACGTTATATGTTTTGCTGATGTGCTATATATCGTTAAGCGTTAAAACGTAATACTATATAACGTTATACGTTATACTGATGAGCTATATAACGTTAAAAGTCATAACGTAATACTATATGACGTTATAGGTTTTACTGATGTGCCATATAACGTTAAAAGTTATAACGTAGTACTATATAACGTTATACATTTTGCTGATGTGCTATAGAACGTTAAGCGTTATAACGTAATACTATATTATGTTATACGTTATACTGATGTGCTGTATAACGTTAAAAGTTATAACGTAATACTATATTACGTTATACGATATACTGATGTGCTATATAACGTTAAAAGTTATAACCTAATGCTATATAATGTTATACGTTATGCTGATGTGCTATATAACGTTAAAAGTTATAACGTAATACTATGTAACGTTAAGCATTACAACGTAATACTATATAACGTTATACGTTTTGCTGATGTGCTATATAACGTTAAGCGTTATAACGTAATACTATATTACGTTATACGATACACTGATGTGCTATATAACGTTAAAAGTTATAACGTAATACTATATAAAGTTATACGTTTTGCTGATGTGCTATATATCGTTAAGCGTTAAAACGTAATACTATATAGCGTTATACGTTATGCTGACGTGCTATATAACGTTATACGTTGTACTGATGTGCTATATAACGTTAATAGTTATAACGTAGTACTATATAACGTTATAGGTTTTACTGATGTGCCATATAACGTTAAAAGTTATAACGTAATACTATATAACGTTATACGTTTTGCTGACATGCTATATATCGTTAAGCGTTAAAACGTAATACTATATAGCGTTATACGTTATACTGACGTGCTATATAACGTTATACGTTGTACTGATGTGCTATATATCGTTAAGCGTTAAAACGTAATACTATATAGCGTTATACGTTATACTGACGTGCTATATAACTTTAAAAGTTATAACGTAATACTATATTACGATATACGATATACTGATGTGCTATATAACATTAAAATTTATAACGTAATACTATATAACGTTATATGTTTTGCTGATGTGCTATATATCGTTAAGCGTTAAAACGTAATACTATATAACGTTATACGTTATACTGATGAGCTATATAACGTTAAAAGTCATAACGTAATACTATATGACGTTATAGGTTTTACTGATGTGCCATATAACGTTAAAAGTTATAACGTAGTACTATATAACGTTATACATTTTGCTGATGTGCTATAGAACGTTAAGCGTTATAACGTAATACTATATTATGTTATACGTTATACTGATGTGCTATATAACGTTAAAAGTCATAACGTAATACTATATAACGTTATAGGTTTTACTGATGTGCCATATAACGTTAAAAGTTATAACTTAATACTATATAATGTTATACGTTATACCGATTTGCTATATAACGTTAAGCGTTATAACATTTTACTATATTAGGGAATACGATATACTGATGTGCTGTATAACGTTAAAAGTTATAACGTAATACTATATTACGTTATACGATATACTGATGTGCTATATAACGTTAAAAGTTATAACCTAATGCTATATAATGTTATACGTTATGCTGATGTGCTATATAACGTTAAAAGTTATAACGTAATACTATGTAACGTTAAGCATTACAACGTAATACTATATAACGTTATACGTTTTGCTGATGTGCTATATAACGTTAAGCGTTATAACGTAATACTATATTACGTTATACGATACACTGATGTGCTATATAACGTTAAAAGTTATAACGTAATACTATATAAAGTTATACGTTTTGCTGATGTGCTATATATCGTTAAGCGTTAAAACGTAATACTATATAGCGTTATACGTTATGCTGACGTGCTATATAACGTTATACGTTGTACTGATGTGCTATATAACGTTAATAGTTATAACGTAGTACTATATAACGTTATAGGTTTTACTGATGTGCCATATAACGTTAAAAGTTATAACGTAATACTATATAACGTTATACGTTTTGCTGACATGCTATATATCGTTAAGCGTTAAAACGTAATACTATATAGCGTTATACGTTATACTGACGTGCTATATAACGTTATACGTTGTACTGATGTGCTATATAACGTTAAAAGTTATAACGTAATACTATATAATGGTTTACGTTATACTGATGTGCTATATAACGTTAAAAGTTATAACGTAATACTATATAACGTTATACGTTTTGCTGATGTGCTATATATCGTTAAGCGTTGAAACGTAATACTATATAACGTTATACGTTATACTGACGTGCTATATAACGTTAAAAGTTATAACGTAATACTATATAACGTTAAGCGTTATAACGTAATACCATATTACGTTATACGATATACTGATGTGCTATATAAAATTAAAATTTATAACGTAATACTATATAATGGTATACGTTATACTGATGTGCTATATAACGTTAAAAGTTATAACGTAATACTATATAACGTTATACGTTTTGCTGATGTGCTATATATCGTTAAGCGATGAAACGCAATACTATATAACGTTATACGTTATACTGACGTGCTGTATAACGTTAAAAGTTATAACGTAATACTATATTACGTTATACGATATACTGATGTGCTATATAACGTTAAAAGTTATAACCTAATGCTATATAATGTTATACGTTATGCTCATGTGCTATATAACGTTAAATCTTATAACGTAATACTATGTAACGTCAAGCATTATAACGTAATACTATATAACGTTATACGTTTTGCTGATGTGCTATATAACGTTAAGCGTTATAACGTAATACTATATTACGTTATACGATATACTGATGTGCTATATAACGTTAAAAGTTATAACGTAATACTATATAATGTTATACGTTATACTGACATGCTATGTAACGTTAAAAGTTATATCCTAATACTCTATAACGTTATACTTTTTGCTGATGTGCTATATATCGTTAAGCGTTAGAACGTAATTCTATATAGCGTTATACGTTATACTGACGTGCTATATAACTTTAAAAGTTATAACGTAATACTATATTACGATATACGATATACTGATGAGCTATATAACGTTAAAAGTTATAACGTAATACTATATTACGATATACGATATACTGATGAGCTATATAACGTTAAAAGTTATAACGTAAGACTATATAACGTTATACGTTATAACGTAATACTATATAACGTTAAGCGTTATAACGTAATACCATATTACGTTATACGTTATACTGATTTGCTATATAACGTTAAAAGTTATAACGTAATACTATATAACGTTATACGTTTTGCTGATGTGCTATATATCGTTAAGCGTTAGAACGTAATACTATATAGCGTTATACGTTATACTGACGTGCTATATAACTTTAAAAGTTATAACGTAATACTATATAACGTTATACGTTATACTGATGAGCTATATAACGTTAAAAGTCATAACGTAATACTATATGACGTTATAGGTTTTACTGATGTGCCATATAACGTTAAAAGTTATAACGTAGTACTATATAATGTTATACGTTATACTGACTTGCTATATAACGTTAAGCGTTATAACATTTTACTATATTAGGGTATACGACATACTGATGTGCTGTATAACGTTAAAAGTTATAACGTAATACTATATTACGTTATACGATATACTGATGTGCTATATAACGTTAAAAGTTATAACCTAATGCTATATAATGTAATACGTTATGCTGATGTGCTATATAACGTTAAAAGTTATAACGTAATACTATGTAACGTTAAGCATTACAACGTAATACTATATAACGTTATACGTTTTGCTGATGTGCTATATAACGTTAAGCGTTATAACGTAATACTATATTACGTTATACGACACACTGATGTGCTATATAACGTTAAAAGTTATAACGTAATACTATATAAAGTTATACGTTATGCTGATGTGCTATATAACGTTAAAAGTTATGACGTAATACTATGTAACGTTAAGCTTTATAACGTAATACTATATAACGTTATACGTTTTACTGATGTGCCATATAACGTTAAAAGTTATAACGTAATACTATATAACGTTATACGTTTTGCTGATGTGCTATATATCGTTAAGCGTTAAAACGTAATACTATATAGCGTTATACGTTATACTGACGTGCTATATAACGTTATACGTTGTACTGATGTGCTATATAACGTTAAAAGTTATAACGTAGTACTATATAACGTTATAGGTTTTACTGATGTGCCATATAACGTTAAATGTTATAACGTAATACTATATAACGTTATACGTTTTGCTGATGTGCTATATATCGTTAAGCGTTAAAACGTAATACTATATAGCGTTATACGTTATACTGACGTGCTATATAACTTTAAAAGTTATAACGTAATACTATATTACGATATACGATATACTGATGAGCTATATAACGTTAAAAGTTATAACGTAATACTATATAATGTTATACGTTATACTGATGTGCTATATAACGTTAAAAGTTATAACGTAGTACTATATAACGTTATAGGTTTTACTGATGTGCCATATAACGTTAAAAGTTATAACGTAATACTATATAACGTTATACGTTTTGCTGATGTGCTATATAACGTTAAGCGTTATAACGTAATACTATATTACGTTATACGATATACTGATGTGCTATATAACGTTAAAAGTTATAACGTAATACTATATAATGTTATACGTTATACTGATATGCTATGTAACGTTAAAAGTTATATCCTAATACTATATAACGTTATACTTTTTGCTGATGTGCTATATAACGTTAAAAGCTATAACGTAATACTATATAACGTTATACGTTTTGCTGATGTGCTATATAACGTTAAGCGTTACAACGTAATACTATATTACGTTATACGATATACTGATGTGCTATATAACGTTAAAAGTTATAACGCAATAATATATAACGTTATACGTTTTGCTGATATGCTATATATCGTTAAGCGTTAAAACGTAATACTATATAGCGTTATACGTTATACTGACGTGCTATATAACGTTATACGTTGTACTGATGTGCTATATAACGTTAACAGTTATAACGTAATACTATATAATGGTATACGTTATACTGATGTGCTATATAACGTTAAAAGTTATAACGTAATACTATATAACGTTATACGTTTTGCTGATGTGCTATATATCGTTAAGCGTTGAAACGTAATACTATATAACGTTATACGTTATACTGACGTGCTATATAACGTTAAAAGTTATAACGTAATACTATATAACGTTAAGCGTTATAACGTAATACCATATTACGTTATACGATATACTGATGTGCTATATAAAATTAAAATTTATAACGTAATACTATATAATGGTATACGTTATACTGATGTGCTATATAACGTTAAAAGTTATAACGTAATACTATATAACGTTATACGTTTTGCTGATGTGCTATATATCGTTAAGCGTTGAAACGTAATACTATATAACGTTATACGTTATACTGACGTGCTGCATAACGTTAAAAGTTATAACGTAATACTATATTACGTTATACGATATACTGATGTGCTATATAACGTTAAAAGTTATAACCTAATGCTATATAATGTTATACGTTATGCTCATGTGCTATATAACGTTAAATCTTATAACGTAATACTATGTAACGTTAAGCATTATAACGTAATACTATATAACGTTATACGTTTTGCTGATGTGCTATATAACGTTAAGCGTTATAACGTAATACTATATTACGTTATACGATATACTGATGTGCTATATAACGTTAAAAGTTATAACGTAATACTATATAATGTTATACGTTATACTGATATGCTATGTAACGTTAAAAGTTATATCCTAATACTATATAACGTTATACTTTTTGCTGATGTGCTATATAACGTTAAAAGTTATAACGTAATACTATATAACGTTATACGTTTTGCTGATGTGCTATATATCGTTAAGCGTTAAAACGTAATACTATATAGCGTTATACGTTATGCTGACGTGCTATATAACGTTATACGTTGTACTGATGTGCTATATAACGTTAAAAGTTATAACGTAGTACTATATAACGTTATAGGTTTTACTGATGTGCCATATAACGTTAAAAGTTATAACGTAACACTATATAACGTTATACGTTTTGCTGATGTGCTATATATCGTTAAGCGTTAAAACGTAATACTATATAGCGTTATATGTTATACTGACGTGCTATATAACGTTATACGTTGTACTGATGTGCTATATAACGTTAAAAGTTATAACGTAGTACTATATAACGTTATAGGTTTTACTGATGTGCCATATAACGTTAAAAGTTATAACGTAATACTATATAACGTTATACGTTTTGCTGATGCGCTATATATCGTTAAGCGTTAAAACGTAATACTATATAGCGTTATACGTTATACTGACGTGCTGTATAACGTTATACGTTGTACTGATGTGCTATATAACGTTAAAAGTTATAACGTAGTACTATAAAACGTTATAGGTTTTACTGATGTGCCATATAACGTTAAAAGTTATAACGTAATACTATATAACGTTATACGTTTTGCTGATGTGCTATATATCGTTAAGCGTTAAAACGTAATACTATATAGCGTTATACGTTATACTGACGTGCTATATAACTTTAAAAGTTATAACGTAATACTATTTTACGATATACGATATACTGATGAGCTATATAACGTTAAAAGTTATAACGTAATACTATATAACGTTATATGTTTTGCTGATGTGCTATATATCGTTAAGCGTTAAAACGTAATACTATATAACGTTATACGTTATACTGACGTGCTGTATAACGTTAAAAGTTATAACGTAGTACTATATAACGTTATAGGTTTTACTGATGTGCCATATAACGTTAAAAGTTATAACGTAATACTATATAACGTTATACGTTTTGCTGATGTGCTATATATCGTTAAGCGTTAAAACGTAATACTATATAGCGTTATACGTTATACTGACGTGCTATATAACTTTAAAAGTTATAACGTAATACTATATTACGATATACGATATACTGATGAGCTATATAACGTTAAAAGTTATAACGTAATACTATATTACGTTATACGATATACTGATGTGCTATATAAGATTAAAATTTATAACGTAATACTATATAATGTTATACGTTATACTGATGTGCTATATAACGTTAAAAGTTATAACTTAATACTATATTACGTTATACGTTATACTGATGTGCTATATAACGTCAAAAGTCATAACGTAATACTATATAACGTTATAGGTTTTACTGATGTGCCATATAACGTTAAAAGTTGTAACTTAATACTATATAATGTTATACGTTATACTGATTTGCTATATAACGTTAAGCGTTATAACGTTTTACTATATTAGGGTATACGATATACTTATGTGCTGTATAACGTTAAAAGTTATAACGTAATACTATATTACGTTACACGATATACTGATGTGCTACATAACGTTAAAAGTTATAACGTAATAGTATATAACGTTATACTTTTTGCTGATGTGCTATATAACTTTAAAAGTTATAACGTAATACTATATAACGTTATACGTTATAACGTAATACTATATAACGTTAAGCGCTATAACGTAATAGTATATAACGTTATACGTGATACTGATGTGCTATATAACGGTATACGTTATACTGATGTGCTATATAATGTTAAAAGTTATAACGTAATAGTATATAACGTTATACTTTTTGCTGATGTGCTATATAACTTTAAAAGTTATAACGTAATACTATATAACGTTATACGTTATAACGTAATACTATATAACGTTAAGCGTTATAACGTTTTACTATATAAGGGTATACGATATACTGATGTGCTGTATAACGTTAAAAGTTATAACGTAACACTATATAACGTTATACGTTAAAACGTAATACTATATAACGTTATACGATATGATGTTAAACTATATAACGTTAAGCGTTATAACGTAATACTATATTACGATATACGATATACTGATGTGCTATATAACGTTAAAAGTTATAACGTAATACTATATAACGTTATACGTTTTGCTGATGTGCTATATATTGATAAGCGTTAAAACGTAATACTAGATAACGTTACACGTTAGACTGACGTGCTATATAACGTTAAGCGTTATAACGTTTTACTATATAAGGGTATACGATATACTGATGTGCTGTATAACGTTAAAAGTTATAACGTAATACTATATTACGTTATACGATATACTGATGTGCTACATAACGTTAAAAGTTATAACGTAATAGTATATAACGTTATACTTTTTGCTGATGTGCTATATAACTTTAAAAGTTATAACGTAATACTATATAACGTTATACGTAATAACGTAATACTATATAACGTTAAGCGCTATAACGTAATAGTATATAACGTTATACGTGATACTGATGTGCTATATGACGGTATACGTTATACTGATATGCTATATAACGTTAAAAGTTATAACGAAGTACTATATAACGTTAAGCGTTATAACGTAATACTAAATTACGTTATACGATATACTGATATGCTATATAATGTTAAAAGTTATAACGTAATACTATATAACGTTAAGCGTTATAACGTAATACTATATTATGTTATACGTTATACTGATGAGCTATATAACGTTAAAAGTCATAACGTAATACTATATGACGTTATAGGTTTTACTGATGTGCCATATAACGTTAAAAGTTATAACGTAGTACTATATAACGTAATACGTTTTGCTGATGTGCTATATAACGTTAAGCGTTATAACGTAATACTATATTACGTCATACGATATACTGATGTGCTATATAACGTTAAGCGTTATAACGTAATACTATATTACGTTATACGATATACTGCTGTGCTATATAATGTTAAAAGTTATAACGTAATACTATATACCGTTATACGTTTTGCTGATGTGCTATATAACTTTAAAAGTTATAACGTAATACTATATAACGTTATACGTTATAACGTAATACTATATAACGTTATACGTTATAACGTAATACTATATAACGTTAAGCGCTATAACGTAATAGTATATTACGTTATACGATATACTGATGTGCTATATAATGTTAAAAGTTATAACGTAATACTATATACCGTTATACGTTATACTGATGTGCTATATAACGTTAAAAGTTATAACGTAATACTATATAACGTAATACTATATAACGTTATACGTTATACTGACGTGCTATATAACGTTAAAAGTTATAACGTAATACTATATAACGTTATACGTTATAACGTAATACTATATAACGTTAAGCGTTATAACGTTTTACTATATAAGGGTATACGATATACTGATGTGCTGTATAACGTTAAAAGTTATAACGTAACACTATATAACGTTATACGTTAAAACGTAATACTATATAACGTTATACGATATGATGTTAAACTATATAACGTTAAGCGTTATAACGTAATACTATATTACGATATACGATATACTGATGTGCTATATAACGTTAAAAGTTATAACGTAATACTATATAACGTTATACGTTTTGCTGATGTGCTATATATTGATAAGCGTTAAAACGTAATACTAGATAACGTTACACGTTAGACTGACGTGCTATATAACGTTAAGCGTTATAACGTTTTACTATATAAGGGTATACGATATACTGATGTGCTGTATAACGTTAAAAGTTATAACGTAATACTATATTACGTTATACGATATACTGATGTGCTACATAACGTTAAAAGTTATAACGTAATAGTATATAACGTTATACTTTTTGCTGATGTGCTATATAACTTTAAAAGTTATAACGTAATACTATATAACGTTATACGTAATAACGTAATACTATATAACGTTAAGCGCTATAACGTAATAGTATATAACGTTATACGTGATACTGATGTGCTATATGACGGTATACGTTATACTGATATGCTATATAACGTTAAAAGTTATAACGAAGTACTATATAACGTTAAGCGTTATAACGTAATACTAAATTACGTTATACGATATACTGATATGCTATATAATGTTAAAAGTTATAACGTAATACTATATAACGTTAAGCGTTATAACGTAATACTATATTATGTTATACGTTATACTGATGAGCTATATAACGTTAAAAGTCATAACGTAATACTATATGACGTTATAGGTTTTACTGATGTGCCATATAACGTTAAAAGTTATAACGTAGTACTATATAACGTAATACGTTTTGCTGATGTGCTATATAACGTTAAGCGTTATAACGTAATACTATATTACGTCATACGATATACTGATGTGCTA
Organism: Bombus sylvestris; assembly: GCA_911622165.2. Classification (NCBI taxonomy): domain Eukaryota; kingdom Metazoa; phylum Arthropoda; class Insecta; order Hymenoptera; family Apidae; genus Bombus; species Bombus sylvestris. The sequence continues at coordinate 3,323,163 of OU443162.1, read as the reverse complement.
TATAACGTTAAGCGTTATAACGTAATACTATATTACGTTATACGATATACTGCTGTGCTATATAATGTTAAAAGTTATAACGTAATACTATATACCGTTATACGTTTTGCTGATGTGCTATATAACTTTAAAAGTTATAACGTAATACTATATAACGTTATACGTTATAACGTAATACTATATAACGTTATACGTTATAACGTAATACTATATAACGTTAAGCGCTATAACGTAATAGTATATTACGTTATACGATATACTGATGTGCTATATAATGTTAAAAGTTATAACGTAATACTATATACCGTTATACGTTATACTGATGTGCTATATAACGTTAAAAGTTATAACGTAATACTATATAACGTAATACTATATAACGTTATACGTTATACTGACGTGCTATATAACGTTAAAAGTTATAACGTAATACTATATAACGTTAAGCGTTATAACGTAATACCATATTACGTTATACGATATACTAATGTGCCATATAACATTAAAATTTATAACGTAATACTATATAATGTTATACGTTATACTGATGTGCTATATAACGTAAAAAGTTATAACGTAATACTATATAACGTTATACGTTTTGCTGATGCGCTATAGAACGTTAAGCGTTATAACGTAATACTATATTATGTTATACGATATACTGATGTGCTATATAACGTTAAGCGTTATAACGTAATACTATATTATGTTATACGATATACTGATGTGCTATATAACGTTAAAAGTTATAACCTAATGCTATATAATGTTATACGTTATGCTGATGTGCTATATAACGTTAAAACTTATAACGTAATACTATGTAACGTTAAGCATTATAACGTAATACTATATAACGTTATACGTTTTGCTGATGTGCTATAGAACGTTAAGCGTTATAACGTAATACTATATTATGTTATACGTTATACTGATGTGCTATATAACGTTAAAAGTCATAACGTAATACTATATAACGTTATAGGTTTTACTGATGTGCCATATAACGTTAAAAGCTATAACTTAATACTATATAATGTTATACGTTATACTGATTTGCTATATAACGTTAAGCGTTATAACATTTACTATATTAGGGTATACGATATACTGATGTGCTGTATAACGTTAAAAGTTATAACGTAATACTATATTACGTTATACGATATACTGATGTGCTATATAACGTTAAAAGTTATAACCAAATGCTATATAATGTTATACGTTATGCCGATGTGCTATATAACGTTAAAACTTATAACGTAATACTATGTAACGTTAAGCATTATAACGTAATACTATATAACGTTATACGTTTTGCTGATGTGCTATATAACGTTAAGCGTTATAACGTAATACTATATTACGTTATACGATACACTGATGTGCTATATAACGTTAAGCGTTATAACGTGATACTATATTACGTTATACGATACACTGATGTGCTATATAACGTTAAATGTTATAACGTAATACTATATAATGTTGTACGTCATACTGATGTGCTATATAACGTTAAAAGTTATAACGTAATACTATATAACGTTATACGTTTTGCGGATGTGCTATATAACTTTAAAAGTTATAACGTAATACTATATAACGTTATACGTTTTGCTGATGTGCTATATATCGTTAAACGTTAAAACGTAATACTATATAGCGTTATACGTTATACTGACGTGCTATATAACGTTATACGTTGTACTGATGTGCTATATAACGTTAAAAGTTATAACGTAGTACTATATAACGTTATAGGTTTTACTGATGTGCCATATAACGTTAAAAGTTATAACGTAATACTATATAACGTTATACGTTTTGCTGATGTGCTATATATCGTTAAGCGTTAAAACGTAATACTATATAGCGTTATACGTTATACTGACGTGCTATATAACGTTATACGTTGTACTGATGTGCTATATAACGTTAAGCGTTATAACGTAATACTATATTGCGTTATACGATACACTGATGTGCTATATAACGTCAAAAGTTATAACGTAATACTATATAAAGTTATACGTTATGCTGATGTGCTATATAACGTTAAAAGTTATGACGTAATACTATGTAAGGTTAAGCTTTATAACGTAATACTATATAACGTTATACGTTTTGCTGATGTGCTATATAACGTTAAGCGTTATAACGTTATACTATATTACGTTATACGATATACTGATGTGCTATATAACGTTAAAAGTTATAACGTAATACTATATAATGTTATACGTTATACTGATATGCTATGTAACGTTAAAAGTTATATCCTAATACTATATAACGTTATACTTTTTGCTGATGCGCTATATAACGTAAAAAGTTATAACGTAATACTATATAACGTTATACGTTTTGCTGATGCGCTATAGAACGTTAAGCGTTATAACGTAATACTATATTATGTTATACGTTATACTGATGTGCTACATAACGTTAAAAGTCATAACGCAATACTATATAACTTTATAGGTTTTACTGATGTGCCATATAACGTTAAAAGTTATAACATTTTACTATATTAGGGTATACTATATACTGATGTGCTGTATAACGTTAAAAGTTATATCGTAATACTATATTACGTTATACGATATACTGATGTGCTATATAACGTTAAAAGTTATAACCTAATGCTATATAATGTTATACGTTATGCTGATGTGCTATATAACGTTAAAAGTTATAACGTAATACTATATAACGTTATACGTTTTGCTGATGTGCTATATAACGTTAAAAGTTATAACGTAATACTATATAACGTTATACGTTATGCTGATGTGCTATATAACGTTAAAAGTTATAACATTTTACTATATTAGGGTATACTATATACTGATGTGCTGTATAACGTTAAAAGTTATATCGTAATACTATATTACGTTATACGATATACTGATGTGCTATATAACGTTAAAAGTTATAACCTAATGCTATATAATGTTATACGTTATACTGATGTGCTACATAACGTTAAAAGTCATAACGCAATACTATATAACTTTATAGGTTTTACTGATGTGCCATATAACGTTAAAAGTTATAACATTTTACTATATTAGGGTATACTATATACTGATGTGCTGTATAACGTTAAAAGTTATATCGTAATACTATATTACGTTATACGATATACTGATGTGCTATATAACGTTAAAAGTTATAACCTAATGCTATATAATGTTATACGTTATGCTGATGTGCTATATAACGTTAAAAGTTATAACGTAATACTATATAACGTTATACGTTTTGCTGATGTGCTATATAACGTTAAAAGTTATAACGTAATACTATATAACGTTATACGTTTTGCTGATGTGCTATATATCGATAAGCGTTAAAACGTAATACTATATAGCGTTATACGTTATACTGACGTGCTATATAACGTTATACGTTGTACTGATGTGCTATATAACGTTAAAAGTTATAACGTAGTACTATATAACGTTATAGGTTTTACTGATGTGCCATATAACGTTAAAAGTTATAACGTAATACTATATAACGTTATACGTTTTGCTGATGTGCTATATATCGTTAAGCGTTGAAACGTAATACTATAGTACGTTATACGATATACTGATGTGCTATATATCGTTAAGCGTTAAAACGTAATACTATATAGCGTTATACGTTATACTGATGTGCTATATAACGTTAAAAGTTATAACGTAATACTATATAACGTTATACGTTATACTGATATGCTATGTAACGATAAAAGTTATATCCTAATACTATATAACGTTATACTTTTTGCTGATGCGCTATATAACGTTAAAAGTTATAACGTAATACTATATAAAGTTATACGTTTTGCTGATGTGCTATATATCGTTAAGCGTTGAAACGTAATACTATATAGCGTTATACGTTATACTGACGTGCTATATAACGTTATACGATATACTGATGTGCTATATAACGTTAAAAGTTATAACGTAATACTATATAATGGTATACGTTATACTGATGTGCTATATAACGTTAAAAGTTATAACGTAATACTATATAAAGTTATACGTTTTGCTGATGTTCTATATATCGTTAAGCGTTGAAACGTAATACTATATTACGTTATACGATATACTGATGTGCTATATAACGTTAAAAGTTATAACGTAATACTATATAATGTTATACGTTATACTGATATGCTATGTAACGATAAAAGTTATATCCTAATACTATATAACGTTGTACATTTTGCTGATGCGCTATATAACGTTAAAAGTTATAACGTAATACTATATAACGTTATACGTTTTGCTGATGTGCTATATATCGTTAAGCGTTAAAACGTAATACTATATAGCGTTATACGTTATGCTGACGTGCTATATAACGTTATACGTTGTACTGATGTGCTATATAACGTTAAAAGTTATAACGTAGTACTATATAACGTTATAGGTTTTACTGATGTGCCATATAACGTTAAATGTTATAACGTAATACTATATAACGTTATACGTTTTGCTGATGTGCTATATATCGTTAAGCGTTAAAACGTAATACTATATTGCGTTATAAGTTATACTGACGTGCTATATAACGTTATACGTTGTACTGATGTGCTATATAACGTTAAAAGTTATAACGTAATACTATATAATGGTATACGTTATACTGATGTGCTATATAACGTTAAAAGTTATAACGTAATACTATATAAAGTTATACGTTTTGCTGATTTGCTATATATCGTTAAGCGTTGAAACGTAATACTATATTACGTTATACGATATACTGATGTGCTATATAACGTTAAAAGTTATAACGTAGTACTATATAACGTTATAGGTTTTACTGATGTGCCATATAACGTTAAATGTTATAACGTAATACTATATAACGTTATACTTTTTGCTGATGTGCTATATAACTTTAAAAGTTATAACGTAATACTATATAACGTTATACGTTATAACGTAATACTATATAACGTTAAGCGCTATAACGTAATAGTATATAACGTTATACGTGATACTGATGTGCTATATAACGGTATACGTTATACTGATGTGCTATATAATGTTAAAAGTTATAACGTAATAGTATATAACGTTATACTTTTTGCTGATGTGCTATATAACTTTAAAAGTTATAACGTAATACTATATAACGTTATACGTTATAACGTAATACTATATAACGTTAAGCGTTATAACGTTTTACTATATAAGGGTATACGATATACTGATGTGCTGTATAACGTTAAAAGTTATAACGTAACACTATATAACGTTATACGTTAAAACGTAATACTATATAACGTTATACGATATGATGTTAAACTATATAACGTTAAGCGTTATAACGTAATACTATATTACGATATACGATATACTGATGTGCTATATAACGTTAAAAGTTATAACGTAATACTATATAACGTTATACGTTTTGCTGATGTGCTATATATTGATAAGCGTTAAAACGTAATACTAGATAACGTTACACGTTAGACTGACGTGCTATATAACGTTAATCGTTATAACGTTTTACTATATAAGGGTATACGATATACTGATGTGCTGTATAACGTTAAAAGTTATAACGTAATACTATATTACGTTATACGATATACTGATGTGCTACATAACGTTAAAAGTTATAACGTAATAGTATATAACGTTATACTTTTTGCTGATGTGCTATATAACTTTAAAAGTTATAACGTAATACTATATAACGTTATACGTAATAACGTAATACTATATAACGTTAAGCGCTATAACGTAATAGTATATAACGTTATACGTGATACTGATGTGCTATATAACGGTATACGTTATACTGATATGCTATATAACGTTAAAAGTTATAACGAAGTACTATATAACGTTAAGCGTTATAACGTAATACTAAATTACGTTATACGATATACTGATATGCTATATAATGTTAAAAGTTATAACGTAATACTATATAACGTTAAGCGTTATAACATAATACTATATTATGTTATACGTTATACTGATGAGCTATATAACGTTAAAAGTCATAACGTAATACTATATGACGTTATAGGTTTTACTGATGTGCCATATAACGTTAAAAGTTATAACGTAGTACTATATAACGTAATACGTTTTGCTGATGTGCTATATAACGTTAAGCGTTATAACGTAATACTATATTACGTCATACGATATACTGATGTGCTATATAACGTTAAGCGTTATAACGTAATACTATATTACGTTATACGATATACTGCTGTGCTATATAATGTTAAAAGTTATAACGTAATACTATATACCGTTATACGTTTTGCTGATGTGCTATATAACTTTAAAAGTTATAACGTAATACTATATAACGTTATACGTTATAACGTAATACTATATAACGTTATACGTTATAACGTAATACTATATAACGTTAAGCGCTATAACGTAATAGTATATAACGTTATACGTTATACTGATGTGCTATATAACGTTAAGCGTTATAACGTAATACTATATTACGTTATACGATATACTGATGTGCTATATAATGTTAAAAGTTATAACGTAATACTATATACCGTTATACGTTATACTGATGTGCTATATAACGTTAAAAGTTATAACGTAATACTATATAACGTAATACTATATAACGTTATACGTTTTGCTGATGTGCTATATATCGTTAAGCGTTAAAACGTAATACTATATTGCGTTATAAGTTATACTGACGTGCTATATAACGTTATACGTTGTACTGATGTGCTATATAACGTTAAAAGTTATAACGTAATACTATATAATGGTATACGTTATACTGATGTGCTATATAACGTTAAAAGTTATAACGTAATACTATATAAAGTTATACGTTTTGCTGATTTGCTATATATCGTTAAGCGTTGAAACGTAATACTATATTACGTTATACGATATACTGATGTGCTATATAACGTTAAAAGTTATAACGTAGTACTATATAACGTTATAGGTTTTACTGATGTGCCATATAACGTTAAATGTTATAACGTAATACTATATAACGTTATACTTTTTGCTGATGTGCTATATAACTTTAAAAGTTATAACGTAATACTATATAACGTTATACGTTATAACGTAATACTATATAACGTTAAGCGCTATAACGTAATAGTATATAACGTTATACGTGATACTGATGTGCTATATAACGGTATACGTTATACTGATGTGCTATATAATGTTAAAAGTTATAACGTAATAGTATATAACGTTATACTTTTTGCTGATGTGCTATATAACTTTAAAAGTTATAACGTAATACTATATAACGTTATACGTTATAACGTAATACTATATAACGTTAAGCGTTATAACGTTTTACTATATAAGGGTATACGATATACTGATGTGCTGTATAACGTTAAAAGTTATAACGTAACACTATATAACGTTATACGTTAAAACGTAATACTATATAACGTTATACGATATGATGTTAAACTATATAACGTTAAGCGTTATAACGTAATACTATATTACGATATACGATATACTGATGTGCTATATAACGTTAAAAGTTATAACGTAATACTATATAACGTTATACGTTTTGCTGATGTGCTATATATTGATAAGCGTTAAAACGTAATACTAGATAACGTTACACGTTAGACTGACGTGCTATATAACGTTAATCGTTATAACGTTTTACTATATAAGGGTATACGATATACTGATGTGCTGTATAACGTTAAAAGTTATAACGTAATACTATATTACGTTATACGATATACTGATGTGCTACATAACGTTAAAAGTTATAACGTAATAGTATATAACGTTATACTTTTTGCTGATGTGCTATATAACTTTAAAAGTTATAACGTAATACTATATAACGTTATACGTAATAACGTAATACTATATAACGTTAAGCGCTATAACGTAATAGTATATAACGTTATACGTGATACTGATGTGCTATATAACGGTATACGTTATACTGATATGCTATATAACGTTAAAAGTTATAACGAAGTACTATATAACGTTAAGCGTTATAACGTAATACTAAATTACGTTATACGATATACTGATATGCTATATAATGTTAAAAGTTATAACGTAATACTATATAACGTTAAGCGTTATAACATAATACTATATTATGTTATACGTTATACTGATGAGCTATATAACGTTAAAAGTCATAACGTAATACTATATGACGTTATAGGTTTTACTGATGTGCCATATAACGTTAAAAGTTATAACGTAGTACTATATAACGTAATACGTTTTGCTGATGTGCTATATAACGTTAAGCGTTATAACGTAATACTATATTACGTTATACGATATACTGATGTGCTATATAACGTTAAGCGTTATAACGTAATACTATATTACGTTATACGATATACTGCTGTGCTATATAATGTTAAAAGTTATAACGTAATACTATATACCGTTATACGTTTTGCTGATGTGCTATATAACTTTAAAAGTTATAACGTAATACTATATAACGTTATACGTTATAACGTAATACTATATAACGTTATACGTTATAACGTAATACTATATAACGTTAAGCGCTATAACGTAATAGTATATAACGTTATACGTTATACTGATGTGCTATATAACGTTAAGCGTTATAACGTAATACTATATTACGTTATACGATATACTGATGTGCTATATAATGTTAAAAGTTATAACGTAATACTATATACCGTTATACGTTATACTGATGTGCTATATAACGTTAAAAGTTATAACGTAATACTATATAACGTAATACTATATAACGTTATACGTTATACTGACGTGCTATATATCGTTAAAAGTTATAACGTAATACTATATAACGTTATACGTTTTGCTGATGTGCTATATATCGTTAAGCGTTAAAACGTAATACTATATTGCGTTATAAGTTATACTGACGTGCTATATAACGTTATACGTTGTACTGATGTGCTATATAACGTTAAAAGTTATAACGTAATACTATATAATGGTATACGTTATACTGATGTGCTATATAACGTTAAAAGTTATAACGTAATACTATATAAAGTTATACGTTTTGCTGATGTGCTATATATCGTTAAGCGTTGAAACGTAATACTATATTACGTTATACGATATACTGATGTGCTATATAACGTTAAAAGTTATAACGTAATACTATATAATGTTATACGTTATACTGATATGCTATGTAACGATAAAAGTTATATCCTAATACTATATAACGTTGTACATTTTGCTGATGCGCTATATAACGTTAAAAGTTATAACGTAATACTATATAACGTTATACGTTTTGCTGATGTGCTATATATCGTTAAGCGTTAAAACGTAATACTATATAGCGTTATACGTTATGCTGACGTGCTATATAACGTTATACGTTGTACTGATGTGCTATATAACGTTAAAAGTTATAACGTAGTACTATATAACGTTATAGGTTTTACTGATGTGCCATATAACGTTAAATGTTATAACGTAATACTATATAACGTTATACTTTTTGCTGATGTGCTATATAACTTTAAAAGTTATAACGTAATACTATATAACGTTATACGTTATAACGTAATACTATATAACGTTAAGCGCTATAACGTAATAGTATATAACGTTATACGTGATACTGATGTGCTATATAACGGTATACGTTATACTGATGTGCTATATAATGTTAAAAGTTATAACGTAATAGTATATAACGTTATACTTTTTGCTGATGTGCTATATAACTTTAAAAGTTATAACGTAATACTATATAACGTTATACGTTATAACGTAATACTATATAACGTTAAGCGTTATAACGTTTTACTATATAAGGGTATACGATATACTGATGTGCTGTATAACGTTAAAAGTTATAACGTAACACTATATAACGTTATACGTTAAAACGTAATACTATATAACGTTATACGATATGATGTTAAACTATATAACGTTAAGCGTTATAACGTAATACTATATTACGATATACGATATACTGATGTGCTATATAACGTTAAAAGTTATAACGTAATACTATATAACGTTATACGTTTTGCTGATGTGCTATATATTGATAAGCGTTAAAACGTAATACTAGATAACGTTACACGTTAGACTGACGTGCTATATAACGTTAATCGTTATAACGTTTTACTATATAAGGGTATACGATATACTGATGTGCTGTATAACGTTAAAAGTTATAACGTAATACTATATTACGTTATACGATATACTGATGTGCTACATAACGTTAAAAGTTATAACGTAATAGTATATAACGTTATACTTTTTGCTGATGTGCTATATAACTTTAAAAGTTATAACGTAATACTATATAACGTTATACGTAATAACGTAATACTATATAACGTTAAGCGCTATAACGTAATAGTATATAACGTTATACGTGATACTGATGTGCTATATAACGGTATACGTTATACTGATATGCTATATAACGTTAAAAGTTATAACGAAGTACTATATAACGTTAAGCGTTATAACGTAATACTAAATTACGTTATACGATATACTGATATGCTATATAATGTTAAAAGTTATAACGTAATACTATATAACGTTAAGCGTTATAACATAATACTATATTATGTTATACGTTATACTGATGAGCTATATAACGTTAAAAGTCATAACGTAATACTATATGACGTTATAGGTTTTACTGATGTGCCATATAACGTTAAAAGTTATAACGTAGTACTATATAACGTAATACGTTTTGCTGATGTGCTATATAACGTTAAGCGTTATAACGTAATACTATATTACGTCATACGATATACTGATGTGCTATATAACGTTAAGCGTTATAACGTAATACTATATTACGTTATACGATATACTGCTGTGCTATATAATGTTAAAAGTTATAACGTAATACTATATACCGTTATACGTTTTGCTGATGTGCTATATAACTTTAAAAGTTATAACGTAATACTATATAACGTTATACGTTATAACGTAATACTATATAACGTTATACGTTATAACGTAATACTATATAACGTTATACGTTATAACGTAATACTATATAACGTTAAGCGCTATAACGTAATAGTATATAACGTTATACGTTATACTGATGTGCTATATAACGTTAAGCGTTATAACGTAATACTATATTACGTTATACGATATACTGATGTGCTATATAATGTTAAAAGTTATAACGTAATACTATATACCGTTATACGTTATACTGATGTGCTATATAACGTTAAAAGTTATAACGTAATACTATATAACGTAATACTATATAACGTTATACGTTATACTGACGTGCTATATATCGTTAAAAGTTATAACGTAATACTATATAACGTTAAGCGTTATAACGTAATACCATATTACGTTATACGATATACTAATGTGCCATATAACATTAAAATTTATAACGTAATACTATATAATGTTATACGTTATACTGATGTGCTATATAACGTAAAAAGTTATAACGTAATACTATATAACGTTATACGTTTTGCTGATGCGCTATAGAACGTTAAGCGTTATAACGTAATACTATATTATGTTATACGATATACTGATGTGCTATATAACGTTAAGCGTTATAACGTAATACTATATTATGTTATACGATATACTGATGTGCTATATAACGTTAAAAGTTATAACCTAATGCTATATAATGTTATACGTTATGCTGATGTGCTATATAACGTTAAAACTTATAACGTAATACTATGTAACGTTAAGCATTATAACGTAATACTATATAACGTTATACGTTTTGCTGATGTGCTATAGAACGTTAAGCGTTATAACGTAATACTATATTATGTTATACGTTATACTGATGTGCTATATAACGTTAAAAGTCATAACGTAATACTATATAACGTTATAGGTTTTACTGATGTGCCATATAACGTTAAAAGCTATAACTTAATACTATATAATGTTATACGTTATACTGATTTGCTATATAACGTTAAGCGTTATAACATTTACTATATTAGGGTATACGATATACTGATGTGCTGTATAACGTTAAAAGTTATAACGTAATACTATATTACGTTATACGATATACTGATGTGCTATATAACGTTAAAAGTTATTACCTAATGCTATATAATGTTATACGTTATGCTGATGTGCTATATAACGTTAAAACTTATAACGTAATACTATGTAACGTTAAGCATTATAACGTAATACTATATAACGTTATACGTTTTGCTGATGTGCTATATAACGTTAAGCGTTATAACGTAATACTATATTACGTTATACGATACACTGATGTGCTATATAACGTTAAGCGTTATAACGTGATACTATATTACGTTATACGATACACTGATGTGCTATATAACGTTAAATGTTATAACGTAATACTATATAATGTTGTACGTCATACTGATGTGCTATATAACGTTAAAAGTTATAACGTAATACTATATAACGTTATACGTTTTGCGGATGTGCTATATAACTTTAAAAGTTATAACGTAATACTATATAACGTTAAACGTTTTGCTGATGTGCTATATATCGTTAAACGTTAAAACGTAATACTATATAGCGTTATACGTTATACTGACGTGCTATATAACGTTATACGTTGTACTGATGTGCTATATAACGTTAAAAGTTATAACGTAGTACTATATAACGTTATAGGTTTTACTGATGTGCCATATAACGTTAAAAGTTATAACGTAATACTATATAACGTTATACGTTTTGCTGATGTGCTATATATCGTTAAGCGTTAAAACGTAATACTATATAGCGTTATACGTTATACTGACGTGCTATATAACGTTATACGTTGTACTGATGTGCTATATAACGTTAAGCGTTATAACGTAATACTATATTGCGTTATACGATACACTGATGTGCTATATAACGTCAAAAGTTATAACGTAATACTATATAAAGTTATACGTTATGCTGATGTGCTATATAACGTTAAAAGTTATGACGTAATACTATGTAAGGTTAAGCTTTATAACGTAATACTATATAACGTTATACGTTTTGCTGATGTGCTATATAACGTTAAGCGTTATAACGTTATACTATATTACGTTATACGATATACTGATGTGCTATATAACGTTAAAAGTTATAACGTAATACTATATAATGTTATACGTTATACTGATATGCTATGTAACGTTAAAAGTTATATCCTAATACTATATAACGTTATACTTTTTGCTGATGCGCTATATAACGTTAAAAGTTATAACGTAATACTATATAACGTTAAGCGTTATAACGTAATACCATATTACGTTATACGATATACTAATGTGCCATATAACATTAAAATTTATAACGTAATACTATATAATGTTATACGTTATACTGATGTGCTATATAACGTAAAAAGTTATAACGTAATACTATATAACGTTATACGTTTTGCTGATGCGCTATAGAACGTTAAGCGTTATAACGTAATACTATATTATGTTATACGTTATACTGATGTGCTACATAACGTTAAAAGTCATAACGCAATACTATATAACTTTATAGGTTTTACTGATGTGCCATATAACGTTAAAAGTTATAACATTTTACTATATTAGGGTATACTATATACTGATGTGCTGTATAACGTTAAAAGTTATATCGTAATACTATATTACGTTATACGATATACTGATGTGCTATATAACGTTAAAAGTTATAACCTAATGCTATATAATGTTATACGTTATGCTGATGTGCTATATAACGTTAAAAGTTATAACGTAATACTATATAACGTTATACGTTTTGCTGATGTGCTATATATCGTTAAGCGTTAAAACGTAATACTATATAGCGTTATACGTTATGCTGACGTGCTATATAACGTTATACGTTGTACTGATGTGCTATATAACGTTAAAAGTTATAACGTAGTACTATATAACGTTATAGGTTTTACTGATGTGCCATATAACGTTAAAAGTTATAACGTAACACTATATAACGTTATACGTTTTGCTGATGTGCTATATATCGTTAAGCGTTAAAACGTAATACTATATAGCGTTATATGTTATACTGACGTGCTATATAACGTTATACGTTGTACTGATGTGCTATATAACGTTAAAAGTTATAACGTAGTACTATATAACGTTATAGGTTTTACTGATGTGCCATATAACGTTAAAAGTTATAACGTAATACTATATAACGTTATACGTTTTGCTGATGCGCTATATATCGTTAAGCGTTAAAACGTAATACTATATAGCGTTATACGTTATACTGACGTGCTGTATAACGTTATACGTTGTACTGATGTGCTATATAACGTTAAAAGTTATAACGTAGTACTATAAAACGTTATAGGTTTTACTGATGTGCCATATAACGTTAAAAGTTATAACGTAATACTATATAACGTTATACGTTTTGCTGATGTGCTATATATCGTTAAGCGTTAAAACGTAATACTATATAGCGTTATACGTTATACTGACGTGCTATATAACTTTAAAAGTTATAACGTAATACTATTTTACGATATACGATATACTGATGAGCTATATAACGTTAAAAGTTATAACGTAATACTATATAACGTTATATGTTTTGCTGATGTGCTATATATCGTTAAGCGTTAAAACGTAATACTATATAACGTTATACGTTATACTGACGTGCTGTATAACGTTAAAAGTTAAAACGTAATACTATATAACGTTAAGCGTTATAATGTAATACCATATTACGTTATACGATATACTGATGTGCTATATAAGATTAAAATTTATAACGTAATACTATATAATGTTATACGTTATACTGATGTGCTATATAACGTTAAAAGTTATAACTTAATACTATATTACGTTATACGTTATACTGATGTGCTATATAACGTCAAAAGTCATAACGTAATACTATATAACGTTATAGGTTTTACTGATGTGCCATATAACGTTAAAAGTTGTAACTTAATACTATATAATGTTATACGTTATACTGATTTGCTATATAACGTTAAGCGTTATAACGTTTTACTATATTAGGGTATACGATATACTTATGTGCTGTATAACGTTAAAAGTTATAACGTAATACTATATTACGTTACACGATATACTGATGTGCTACATAACGTTAAAAGTTATAACGTAATAGTATATAACGTTATACTTTTTGCTGATGTGCTATATAACTTTAAAAGTTATAACGTAATACTATATAACGTTATACGTTATAACGTAATACTATATAACGTTAAGCGCTATAACGTAATAGTATATAACGTTATACGTGATACTGATGTGCTATATAACGGTATACGTTATACTGATGTGCTATATAATGTTAAAAGTTATAACGTAATAGTATATATCGTTATACTTTTTGCTGATGTGCTATATAACTTTAAAAGTTATAACGTAATACTATATAACGTTATACGTAATAACGTAATACTATATAACGTTAAGCGCTATAACGTAATAGTATATAACGTTATACGTGATACTGATGTGCTATATAACGGTATACGTTATACTGATATGCTATATAACGTTAAAAGTTATAACGAAGTACTATATAACGTTAAGCGTTATAACGTAATACTAAATTACGTTATACGATATACTGATATGCTATATAATGTTAAAAGTTATAACGTAATACTATATAACGTTAAGCGTTATAACATAATACTATATTATGTTATACGTTATACTGATGAGCTATATAACGTTAAAAGTCATAACGTAATACTATATGACGTTATAGGTTTTACTGATGTGCCATATAACGTTAAAAGTTATAACGTAGTACTATATAACGTAATACGTTTTGCTGATGTGCTATATAACGTTAAGCGTTATAACGTAATACTATATTACGTCATACGATATACTGATGTGCTATATAACGTTAAGCGTTATAACGTAATACTATATTACGTTATACGATATACTGCTGTGCTATATAATGTTAAAAGTTATAACGTAATACTATATACCGTTATACGTTTTGCTGATGTGCTATATAACTTTAAAAGTTATAACGTAATACTATATAACGTTATACGTTATAACGTAATACTATATAACGTTATACGTTATAACGTAATACTATATAACGTTAAGCGCTATAACGTAATAGTATATAACGTTATACGTTATACTGATGTGCTATATAACGTTAAGCGTTATAACGTAATACTATATTACGTTATACGATATACTGATGTGCTATATAATGTTAAAAGTTATAACGTAATACTATATACCGTTATACGTTATACTGATGTGCTATATAACGTTAAAAGTTATAACGTAATACTATATAACGTTATACGTTATAACGTAATACTATATAACGTTAAGCGCTATAACGTAATAGTATATAATGTTATACGTTATACTGATGTGCTATATAACGTAAAAAGTTATAACGTAATACTATATAACGTTATACGTTTTGCTGATGCGCTATAGAACGTTAAGCGTTATAACGTAATACTATATTATGTTATACGATATACTGATGTGCTATATAACGTTAAGCGTTATAACGTAATACTATATTATGTTATACGATATACTGATGTGCTATATAACGTTAAAAGTTATAACCTAATGCTATATAATGTTATACGTTATGCTGATGTGCTATATAACGTTAAAACTTATAACGTAATACTATGTAATGTTAAGCATTATAACGTAATACTATATAACGTTATACGTTTTGCTGATGTGCTATAGAACGTTAAGCGTTATAACGTAATACTATATTATGTTATACGTTATACTGATGTGCTATATAACGTTAAAAGTCATAACGTAATACTATATAACGTTATAGGTTTTACTGATGTGCCATATAACGTTAAAAGCTATAACTTAATACTATATAATGTTATACGTTATACTGATTTGCTATATAACGTTAAGCGTTATAACATTTACTATATTAGGGTATACGATATACTGATGTGCTGTATAACGTTAAAAGTTATAACGTAATACTATATTACGTTATACGATATACTGATGTGCTATATAACGTTAAAAGTTATAACCTAATGCTATATAATGTTATACGTTATGCTGATGTGCTATATAACGTTAAAACTTATAACGTAATACTATGTAACGTTAAGCATTATAACGTAATACTATATAACGTTATACGTTTTGCTGATGTGCTATATAACGTTAAGCGTTATAACGTAATACTATATTACGTTATACGATACACTGATGTGCTATATAACGTTAAGCGTTATAACGTGATACTATATTACGTTATACGATACACTGATGTGCTATATAACGTTAAATGTTATAACGTAATACTATATAATGTTGTACGTCATACTGATGTGCTATATAACGTTAAAAGTTATAACGTAATACTATATAACGTTATACGTTTTGCGGATGTGCTATATAACTTTAAAAGTTATAACGTAATACTATATAACGTTAAACGTTTTGCTGATGTGCTATATATCGTTAAACGTTAAAACGTAATACTATATAGCGTTATACGTTATACTGATGTGCTATATAACGTTATACGTTGTACTGATGTGCTATATAACGTTAAAAGTTATAACGTAGTACTATATAACGTTATAGGTTTTACTGATGTGCCATATAACGTTAAAAGTTATAACGTAATACTATATAACGTTATACGTTTTGCTGATGTGCTATATATCGTTAAGCGTTAAAACGTAATACTATATAGCGTTATACGTTATACTGACGTGCTATATAACGTTATACGTTGTACTGATGTGCTATATAACGTTAAGCGTTATAACGTAATACTATATTGCGTTATACGATACACTGATGTGCTATATAACGTCAAAAGTTATAACGTAATACTATATAAAGTTATACGTTATGCTGATGTGCTATATAACGTTAAAAGTTATGACGTAATACTATGTAAGGTTAAGCTTTATAACGTAATACTATATAACGTTATACGTTTTGCTGATGTGCTATATAACGTTAAGCGTTATAACGTTATACTATATTACGTTATACGATATACTGATGTGCTATATAACGTTAAAAGTTATAACGTAATACTATATAATGTTATACGTTATACTGATATGCTATGTAACGTTAAAAGTTATATCCTAATACTATATAACGTTATACTTTTTGCTGATGCGCTATATAACGTTAAAAGTTATAACGTAATACTATATAACGTTAAGCGTTATAACGTAATACCATATTACGTTATACGATATACTAATGTGCCATATAACATTAAAATTTATAACGTAATACTATATAATGTTATACGTTATACTGATGTGCTATATAACGTAAAAAGTTATAACGTAATACTATATAACGTTATACGTTTTGCTGATGCGCTATAGAACGTTAAGCGTTATAACGTAATACTATATTATGTTATACGTTATACTGATGTGCTACATAACGTTAAAAGTCATAACGCAATACTATATAACTTTATAGGTTTTACTGATGTGCCATATAACGTTAAAAGTTATAACATTTTACTATATTAGGGTATACTATATACTGATGTGCTGTATAACGTTAAAAGTTATATCGTAATACTATATTACGTTATACGATATACTGATGTGCTATATAACGTTAAAAGTTATAACCTAATGCTATATAATGTTATACGTTATGCTGATGTGCTATATAACGTTAAAAGTTATAACGTAATACCATATAACGTTATACGTTTTGCTGATGTGCTATATAACGTTAAAAGTTATATCGTAATACTATATAACGTTATACGTTTTGCTGATGTGCTATATATCGTTAAGCGTTAAAACGTAATACTATATAGCGTTATACGTTATACTGACGTGCTATATAACGTTATACGTTGTACTGATGTGCTATATAACGTTAAAAGTTATAACGTAATACTATATAATGGTATACGTTATACTGATGTGCTATATAACGTTAAAAGTTATAACGTAATACTATATAAAGTTATACGTTTTGCTGATGTGCTATATATCGTTAAGCGTTGAAACGTAATACTATATAACGTTATACGTTATACTGACGTGCTATATAACGTTAAAAGTCATAACGTAATACTATATAACGTTAAGCGTTATAACGTAATACCATATTACGTTATACGATATACTGATGTGCTATATAACATTAAAATTTATAACGTAATACTATATAATGTTATACGTTATACTGATGTGCTATAGAACGTTAAGCGTTATAACGTAATACTATATTATGTTATACGTTATACTGATGTGCTATATAACGTTAAAAGTCATAACGTAATACTATATAACGTTATAGGTTTTACTGATGTGACATATAACGTTAAAAGTTATAACTTAATACTATATAATGTTATACGTTATACTGATTTGCTATATAACGTTAAGCGTTATAACATTTTACTATATTAGGGTATACGATATACTGATGTGCTGCATAACGTTAAAAGTTATAACGTAATACTATATTACGTTATACGATATACTGATGTGCTATATAACGTTAAAAGTTATAACCTAATGCTATATAATGTTATACGTTATGCTGATGTGCTATATAACGTTAAAACTTATAACGTAATACTATGTAACGTTAAGCATTATAACGTAATACTATATAACGTTATACGTTTTGCTGATGTGCTAAATAACGTTAAGCGTTATAACGTAATACTATATTACGTTATACGATATACTGATGTGCTATATAACGTTAAAAGTTATAACGTAATACTATATAATATTATACGTTATACTGATATGCTATGTAACGTTAAAAGTTATATCCTAATACTATATAACGTTATACTTTTTCTGATGTGCTATATAACGTTAAAAGTTATAACGTAATACTATATAACGTTATACGTTTTGCTGATGTGCTATATATCGTTAAGCGTTAAAACGTAATACTATATAGCGTTATACGTTATGCTGACGTGCTGTATAACGTTATACGTTGTACTGATGTGCTATATAACGTTAAAAGTTATAACGTAGTACTATATAACGTTATAGGTTTTACTGATGTGCCATATAACGTTAAAAGTTATAACGTAATACTATATAACGTTATACGTTTTGCTGATGTGCTATATATCGTTAAGCGTTAAAACGTAATACTATATAGCGTTATACGTTATGCTGACGTGCTGTATAACGTTATACGTTGTACTGATGTGCTATATAACGTTAAAAGTTATAACGTAGTACTATATAACGTTATAGGTTTTACTGATGTGCCATATAACGTTAAAAGTTATAACGTAATACTATATAATGGTATACGTTATACTGATGTGCTATATAACGTTAAAAGTTATAACGTAGTGCTATATAACGTTATAGGTTTTACTGTTGTGCCATATAACGTTAAAAGTTATAACGTAATACTATATAACGTTATACGTTTTGCTGATGTGCTATATATCGTTAAGCGTTGAAACGTAATACTATAGTACGTTATACGATATACTGATGTGCTATATATCGTTAAGCGTTAAAACGTAATACTATATAGCGTTATACGTTATACTGATGTGCTATATAACGTTAAAAGTTATAACGTAATACTATATAACGTTATACGTTATACTGATATGCTATGTAACGATAAAAGTTATATCCTAATACTATATAACGTTATACTTTTTGCTGATGCGCTATATAACGTTAAAAGTTATAACGTAATACTATATAAAGTTATACGTTTTGCTGATGTGCTATATATCGTTAAGCGTTGAAACGTAATACTATATAGCGTTATACGTTATACTGACGTGCTATATAACGTTATACGATATACTGATGTGCTATATAACGTTAAAAGTTATAACGTAATACTATATAATGGTATACGTTATACTGATGTGCTATATAACGTTAAAAGTTATAACGTAATACTATATAAAGTTATACGTTTTGCTGATGTTCTATATATCGTTAAGCGTTGAAACGTAATACTATATTACGTTATACGATATACTGATGTGCTATATAACGTTAAAAGTTATAACGTAATACTATATAATGTTATACGTTATACTGATATGCTATGTAACGATAAAAGTTATATCCTAATACTATATAACGTTGTACATTTTGCTGATGCGCTATATAACGTTAAAAGTTATAACGTAATACTATATAACGTTATATGTTTTGCTGATGTGCTATATATCGTTAAGCGTTAAAACGTAATACTATATAGCGTTATACGTTATGCTGACGTGCTATATAACGTTATACGTTGTACTGATGTGCTATATAACGTTAAAAGTTATAACGTAGTACTATATAACGTTATAGGTTTTACTGATGTGCCATATAACGTTAAAAGTTATAACATTTTACTATATTAGGGTATACTATATACTGATGTGCTGTATAACGTTAAAAGTTATATCGTAATACTATATTACGTTATACGATATACTGATGTGCTATATAACGTTAAAAGTTATAACCTAATGCTATATAATGTTATACGTTATGCTGATGTGCTATATAACGTTAAAAGTTATAACGTAATACTATATAACGTTATACGTTTTGCTGATGTGCTATATAACGTTAAAAGTTATAACGTAATACTATATAACGTTATACGTTTTGCTGATGTGCTATATATCGTTAAGCGTTAAAACGTAATACTATATAGCGTTATACGTTATACTGACGTGCTATATAACGTTATACGTTGTACTGATGTGCTATATAACGTTAAAAGTTATAACGTAGTACTATATAACGTTATAGGTTTTACTGATGTGCCATATAACGTTAAAAGTTATAACGTAATACTATATAACGTTATACGTTTTGCTGATGTGCTATATATCGTTAAGCGTTGAAACGTAATACTATAGTACGTTATACGATATACTGATGTGCTATATATCGTTAAGCGTTAAAACGTAATACTATATAGCGTTATACGTTATACTGATGTGCTATATAACGTTAAAAGTTATAACGTAATACTATATAACGTTATACGTTATACTGATATGCTATGTAACGATAAAAGTTATATCCTAATACTATATAACGTTATACTTTTTGCTGATGCGCTATATAACGTTA
This sequence comes from Bombus sylvestris, assembly GCA_911622165.2. Taxonomy (NCBI): domain Eukaryota; kingdom Metazoa; phylum Arthropoda; class Insecta; order Hymenoptera; family Apidae; genus Bombus; species Bombus sylvestris. The sequence goes on along the minus strand of OU443162.1, from coordinate 3,301,047 downwards.
AAAGTTATAACCTAATACTATATAAAGTTATACGTTTTGCTGATGTGCTATATATCGTTAAGCGTTGAAACGTAATACTATATAGCGTTATACGTTATACTGACGTGCTATATAACGTTATACGATATACTGATGTGCTATATAACGTTAAAAGTTATAACGTAATACTATATAATGGTATACGTTATACTGATGTGCTATATAACGTTAAAAGTTATAACGTAATACTATATAAAGTTATACGTTTTGCTGATGTTCTATATATCGTTAAGCGTTGAAACGTAATACTATATTACGTTATACGATATACTGATGTGCTATATAACGTTAAAAGTTATAACGTAATACTATATAATGTTATACGTTATATTGATATGCTATGTAACGATAAAAGTTATATCCTAATACTATATAACGTTGTACATTTTGCTGATGCGCTATATAACGTTAAAAGTTATAACGTAATACTATATAACGTTATACGTTTTGCTGATGTGCTATATATCGTTAAGCGTTAAAACGTAATACTATATAGCGTTATACGTTATGCTGACGTGCTATATAACGTTATACGTTGTACTGATGTGCTATATAACGTTAAAAGTTATAACGTAGTACTATATAACGTTATAGGTTTTACTGATGTGCCATATAACGTTAAATGTTATAACGTAATACTATATAACGTTATACGTTTTGCTGATGTGCTATATATCGTTAAGCGTTAAAACGTAATACTATATTGCGTTATAAGTTATACTGACGTGCTATATAACGTTATACGTTGTACTGATGTGCTATATAACGTTAAAAGTTATAACGTAATACTATATAATGGTATACGTTATACTGATGTGCTATATAACGTTAAAAGTTATAACGTAATACTATATAAAGTTATACGTTTTGCTGATGTGCTATATATCGTTAAGCGTTGAAACGTAATACTATATAACGTTATACGTTATACTGACGTGCTATATAACGTTAAAAGTCATAACGTAATACTATATAACGTTAAGCGTTATAACGTAATACCATATTACGTTATACGATATACTGATGTGCTATATAACATTAAAATTTATAACGTAATACTATATAATGTTATACGTTATACTGATGTGCTATAGAACGTTAAGCGTTATAACGTAATACTATATTATGTTATACGTTATACTGATGTGCTATATAACGTTAAAAGTCATAACGTAATACTATATAACGTTATAGGTTTTACTGATGTGCCATATAACGTTAAAAGTTATAACTTAATACTATATAATGTTATACGTTATACTGATTTGCTATATAACGTTAAGCGTTATAACATTTTACTATATTAGGGTATACGATATACTGATGTGCTGCATAACGTTAAAAGTTATAACGTAATACTATATTACGTTATACGATATACTGATGTGCTATATAACGTTAAAAGTTATAACCTAATGCTATATAATGTTATACGTTATGCTGATGTGCTATATAACGTTAAAACTTATAACGTAATACTATGTAACGTTAAGCATTATAACGTAATACTATATAACGTTATACGTTTTGCTGATGTGCTAAATAACGTTAAGCGTTATAACGTAATACTATATTACGTTATACGATATACTGATGTGCTATATAACGTTAAAAGTTATAACGTAATACTATATAATATTATACGTTATACTGATATGCTATGTAACGTTAAAAGTTATATCCTAATACTATATAACGTTATACTTTTTCGGATGTGCTATATAACGTTAAAAGTTATAACGTAATACTATATAACGTTATACGTTTTGCTGATGTGCTATATATCGTTAAGCGTTAAAACGTAATACTATATAGCGTTATACGTTATGCTGACGTGCTGTATAACGTTATACGTTGTACTGATGTGCTATATAACGTTAAAGGTTATAACGTAGTACTATATAACGTTATAGGTTTTACTGATGTGCCATATAACGTTAAAAGTTATAACGTAATACTATATAACGTTATACGTTTTGCTGATGTGCTATATATCGTTAAGCGTTAAAACGTAATACTATATAGCGTTATACGTTATGCTGACGAGCTGTATAACGTTATACGTTGTACTGATGTGCTATATAACGTTAAAAGTTATAACGTAGTACTATATAACGTTATAGGTTTTACTGATGTGCCATATAACGTTAAAAGTTATAACGTAATACTATATAATGGTATACGTTATACTGATGTGCTATATAACGTTAAAAGTTATAACGTAGTGCTATATAACGTTATAGGTTTTACTGATGTGCCATATAACGTTAAAAGTTATAACGTAATACTATATAACGTTATACGTTTTGCTGATGTGCTATATATCGTTAAGCGTTGAAACGTAATACTATAGTACGTTATACGATATACTGATGTGCTATATATCGTTAAGCGTTAAAACGTAATACTATATAGCGTTATACGTTATACTGATGTGCTATATAACGTTAAAAGTTATAACGTAATACTATATAACGTTATACGTTATACTGATATGCTATGTAACGATAAAAGTTATATCCTAATACTATATAACGTTGTACATTTTGCTGATGCGCTATATAACGTTAAAAGTTATAACGTAATACTATATAACGTTATACGTTTTGCTGATGTGCTATATATCGTTAAGCGTTAAAACGTAATACTATATAGCGTTATACGTTATGCTGACGTGCTATATAACGTTATACGTTGTACTGATGTGCTATATAACGTTAAAAGTTATAACGTAGTACTATATAACGTTATAGGTTTTACTGATGTGCCATATAACGTTAAATGTTATAACGTAATACTATATAACGTTATACGTTTTGCTGATGTGCTATATATCGTTAAGCGTTAAAACGTAATACTATATTGCGTTATAAGTTATACTGACGTGCTATATAACGTTATACGTTGTACTGATGTGCTATATAACGTTAAAAGTTATAACGTAATACTATATAATGGTATACGTTATACTGATGTGCTATATAACGTTAAAAGTTATAACGTAATACTATATAAAGTTATACGTTTTGCTGATGTGCTATATATCGTTAAGCGTTGAAACGTAATACTATATAACGTTATACGTTATACTGACGTGCTATATAACGTTAAAAGTCATAACGTAATACTATATAACGTTAAGCGTTATAACGTAATACCATATTACGTTATACGATATACTGATGTGCTATATAACATTAAAATTTATAACGTAATACTATATAATGTTATACGTTATACTGATGTGCTATAGAACGTTAAGCGTTATAACGTAATACTATATTATGTTATACGTTATACTGATGTGCTATATAACGCTAAAAGTCATAACGTAATACTATATAACGTTATAGGTTTTACTGATGTGCCATATAACGTTAAAAGTTATAACTTAATACTATATAATGTTATACGTTATACTGATTTGCTATATAACGTTAAGCGTTATAACATTTTACTATATTAGGGTATACGATATACTGATGTGCTGCATAACGTTAAAAGTTATAACGTAATACTATATTACGTTATACGATATACTGATGTGCTATATAACGTTAAAAGTTATAACCTAATGCTATATAATGTTATACGTTATGCTGATGTGCTATATAACGTTAAAACTTATAACGTAATACTATGTAACGTTAAGCATTATAACGTAATACTATATAACGTTATACGTTTTGCTGATGTGCTAAATAACGTTAAGCGTTATAACGTAATACTATATTACGTTATACGATATACTGATGTGCTATATAACGTTAAAAGTTATAACGTAATACTATATAATATTATACGTTATACTGATATGCTATGTAACGTTAAAAGTTATATCCTAATACTATATAACGTTATACTTTTTCTGATGTGCTATATAACGTTAAAAGTTATAACGTAATACTATATAACGTTATACGTTTTGCTGATGTGCTATATATCGTTAAGCGTTAAAACGTAATACTATATAGCGTTATACGTTATGCTGACGTGCTGTATAACGTTATACGTTGTACTGATGTGCTATATAACGTTAAAAGTTATAACGTAGTACTATATAACGTTATAGGTTTTACTGATGTGCCATATAACGTTAAAAGTTATAACGTAATACTATATAACGTTATACGTTTTGCTGATGTGCTATATATCGTTAAGCGTTAAAACGTAATACTATATAGCGTTATACGTTATGCTGACGTGCTGTGTAACGTTATACGTTGTACTGATGTGCTATATAACGTTAAAAGTTATAACGTAGTACTATATAACGTTATAGGTTTTACTGATGTGCCATATAACGTTAAAAGTTATAACGTAATACTATATAATGGTATACGTTATACTGATGTGCTATATAACGTTAAAAGTTATAACGTAGTACTATATAACGTTATAGGTTTTACTGATGTGCCATATAACGTTAAAAGTTATAACGTAATACTATATAACGTTATACGTTTTGCTGATGTGCTATATATCGTTAAGCGTTGAAACGTAATACTATAGTACGTTATACGATATACTGATGTGCTATATATCGTTAAGCGTTAAAACGTAATACTATATAGCGTTATACGTTATACTGATGTGCTATATAACGTTAAAAGTTATAACGTAATACTATATAAAGTTATACGTTTTGCTGATGTGCTATATATCGTTAAGCGTTGAAACGTAATACTATATAGCGTTATACGTTATACTGACGTGCTATATAACGTTATACGATATACTGATGTGCTATATAACGTTAAAAGTTATAACGTAATACTATATAATGGTATACGTTATACTGATGTGCTATATAACGTTAAAAGTTATAACGTAATACTATATAAAGTTATACGTTTTGCTGATGTTCTATATATCGTTAAGCGTTGAAACGTAATACTATATTACGTTATACGATATACTGATGTGCTATATAACGTTAAAAGTTATAACGTAATACTATATAATGTTATACGTTATACTGATATGCTATGTAACGATAAAAGTTATATCCTAATACTATATAACGTTGTACATTTTGCTGATGCGCTATATAACGTTAAAAGTTATAACGTAATACTATATAACGTTATACGTTTTGCTGATGTGCTATATATCGTTAAGCGTTAAAACGTAATACTATATAGCGTTATACGTTATGCTGACGTGCTATATAACGTTATACGTTGTACTGATGTGCTATATAACGTTAAAAGTTATAACGTAGTACTATATAACGTTATAGGTTTTACTGATGTGCCATATAACGTTAAAAGTTATAACGTAATACTATATAAAGTTATACGTTTTGCTGATGTGCTATATATCGTTAAGCGTTGAAACGTAATACTATATAACGTTATACGTTATACTGACGTGCTATATAACGTTAAAAGTCATAACGTAATACTATGTAACGTTAAGCGTTATAACGTAATACCATATTACGTTATACGATATACTGATGTGCTATATAACATTAAAATTTATAACGTAATACTATATAATGTTATACGTTATACTGATGTGCTATAGAACGTTAAGCGTTATAACGTAATACTATATTATGTTATACGTTATACTGATGTGCTATATAACGTTAAAAGTCATAACGTAATACTATATAACGTTATAGGTTTTACTGATGTGCTATATAACGTTAAAAGTTATAACCTAATGCTATATAATGTTATACGTTATGCTGATGTGCTATATAACGTTAAAACTTATAACGTAATACTATGTAACGTTAAGCATTATAACGTAATACTATATAACGTTATACGTTTTGCTGATGTGCTAAATAACGTTAAGCGTTATAACGTAATACTATATTACGTTATACGATATACTGATGTGCTATATAACGTTAAAAGTTATAACGTAATACTATATAATATTATACGTTATACTGATATGCTATGTAACGTTAAAAGTTATATCCTAATACTATATAACGTTATACTTTTTCTGATGTGCTATATAACGTTAAAAGTTATAACGTAATACTATATAACGTTATACGTTTTGCTGATGTGCTATATATCGTTAAGCGTTAAAACGTAATACTATATAGCGTTATACGTTATGCTGACTTGCTGTATAACGTTATACGTTGTACTGATGTGCTATATAACGTTAAAAGTTATGACGTAGTACTATATAACGTTATAGGTTTTACTGATGTGCCATATAACGTTAAAAGTTATAACGTAATACTATATAACGTTATACGTTTTGCTGATGTGCTATATATCGTTAAGCGTTAAAACGTAATACTATATAGCGTTATACGTTATGCTGACGTGCTGTATAACGTTATACGTTGTACTGATGTGCTATATAACGTTAAAAGTTATAACGTAGTACTATATAACGTTATAGGTTTTACTGATGTGCCATATAACGTTAAAAGTTATAACGTAATACTATATAATGGTATACGTTATACTGATGTGCTATATAACGTTAAAAGTTATAACGTAATACTATATAAAGTTATACGTTTTGCTGATGTGCTATATATCGTTAAGCGTTGAAACGTAATACTATATAACGTTATACGTTATACTGACGTGCTATATAACGTTAAAAGTCATAACGTAATACTATATAACGTTAAGCGTTATAACGTAATACCATATTACGTTATACGATATACTGATGTGCTATATAACATTAAAATTTATAACGTAATACTATATAATGTTATACGTTATACTGATGTGCTATAGAACGTTAAGCGTTATAACGTAATACTATATTATGTTATACGTTATACTGATGTGCTATATAACGTTAAAAGTCATAACGTAATACTATATAACGTTATAGGTTTTACTGATGTGCCATATAACGTTAAAAGTTATAACTTAATACTATATAATGTTATACGTTATACTGATTTGCTATATAACGTTAAGCGTTATAACATTTTACTATATTAGGGTATACGATATACTGATGTGCTGCATAACGTTAAAAGTTATAACGTAATACTATATTACGTTATACGATATACTGATGTGCTATATAACGTTAAAAGTTATAACCTAATGCTATATAATGTTATACGTTATGCTGATGTGCTATATAACGTTAAAACTTATAACGTAATACTATGTAACGTTAAGCATTATAACGTAATACTATATAACGTTATACGTTTTGCTGATGTGCTAAATAACGTTAAGCGTTATAACGTAATACTATATTACGTTATACGATATACTGATGTGCTATATAACGTTAAAAGTTATAACGTAATACTATATAATATTATACGTTATACTGATATGCTATGTAACGTTAAAAGTTATATCCTAATACTATATAACGTTATACTTTTTCGGATGTGCTATATAACGTTAAAAGTTATAACGTAATACTATATAACGTTATACGTTTTGCTGATGTGCTATATATCGTTAAGCGTTAAAACGTAATACTATATAGCGTTATACGTTATGCTGACGTGCTGTATAACGTTATACGTTGTACTGATGTGCTATATAACGTTAAAGGTTATAACGTAGTACTATATAACGTTATAGGTTTTACTGATGTGCCATATAACGTTAAAAGTTATAACGTAATACTATATAACGTTATACGTTTTGCTGATGTGCTATATATCGTTAAGCGTTAAAACGTAATACTATATAGCGTTATACGTTATGCTGACGAGCTGTATAACGTTATACGTTGTACTGATGTGCTATATAACGTTAAAAGTTATAACGTAGTACTATATAACGTTATAGGTTTTACTGATGTGCCATATAACGTTAAAAGTTATAACGTAATACTATATAATGGTATACGTTATACTGATGTGCTATATAACGTTAAAAGTTATAACGTAGTGCTATATAACGTTATAGGTTTTACTGATGTGCCATATAACGTTAAAAGTTATAACGTAATACTATATAACGTTATACGTTTTGCTGATGTGCTATATATCGTTAAGCGTTGAAACGTAATACTATAGTACGTTATACGATATACTGATGTGCTATATATCGTTAAGCGTTAAAACGTAATACTATATAGCGTTATACGTTATACTGATGTGCTATATAACGTTAAAAGTTATAACGTAATACTATATAACGTTATACGTTATACTGATATGCTATGTAACGATAAAAGTTATATCCTAATACTATATAACGTTGTACATTTTGCTGATGCGCTATATAACGTTAAAAGTTATAACGTAATACTATATAACGTTATACGTTTTGCTGATGTGCTATATATCGTTAAGCGTTAAAACGTAATACTATATAGCGTTATACGTTATGCTGACGTGCTATATAACGTTATACGTTGTACTGATGTGCTATATAACGTTAAAAGTTATAACGTAGTACTATATAACGTTATAGGTTTTACTGATGTGCCATATAACGTTAAATGTTATAACGTAATACTATATAACGTTATACGTTTTGCTGATGTGCTATATATCGTTAAGCGTTAAAACGTAATACTATATTGCGTTATAAGTTATACTGACGTGCTATATAACGTTATACGTTGTACTGATGTGCTATATAACGTTAAAAGTTATAACGTAATACTATATAATGGTATACGTTATACTGATGTGCTATATAACGTTAAAAGTTATAACGTAATACTATATAAAGTTATACGTTTTGCTGATGTGCTATATATCGTTAAGCGTTGAAACGTAATACTATATAACGTTATACGTTATACTGACGTGCTATATAACGTTAAAAGTCATAACGTAATACTATATAACGTTAAGCGTTATAACGTAATACCATATTACGTTATACGATATACTGATGTGCTATATAACATTAAAATTTATAACGTAATACTATATAATGTTATACGTTATACTGATGTGCTATAGAACGTTAAGCGTTATAACGTAATACTATATTATGTTATACGTTATACTGATGTGCTATATAACGCTAAAAGTCATAACGTAATACTATATAACGTTATAGGTTTTACTGATGTGCCATATAACGTTAAAAGTTATAACTTAATACTATATAATGTTATACGTTATACTGATTTGCTATATAACGTTAAGCGTTATAACATTTTACTATATTAGGGTATACGATATACTGATGTGCTGCATAACGTTAAAAGTTATAACGTAATACTATATTACGTTATACGATATACTGATGTGCTATATAACGTTAAAAGTTATAACCTAATGCTATATAATGTTATACGTTATGCTGATGTGCTATATAACGTTAAAACTTATAACGTAATACTATGTAACGTTAAGCATTATAACGTAATACTATATAACGTTATACGTTTTGCTGATGTGCTAAATAACGTTAAGCGTTATAACGTAATACTATATTACGTTATACGATATACTGATGTGCTATATAACGTTAAAAGTTATAACGTAATACTATATAATATTATACGTTATACTGATATGCTATGTAACGTTAAAAGTTATATCCTAATACTATATAACGTTATACTTTTTCTGATGTGCTATATAACGTTAAAAGTTATAACGTAATACTATATAACGTTATACGTTTTGCTGATGTGCTATATATCGTTAAGCGTTAAAACGTAATACTATATAGCGTTATACGTTATGCTGACGTGCTGTATAACGTTATACGTTGTACTGATGTGCTATATAACGTTAAAAGTTATAACGTAGTACTATATAACGTTATAGGTTTTACTGATGTGCCATATAACGTTAAAAGTTATAACGTAATACTATATAACGTTATACGTTTTGCTGATGTGCTATATATCGTTAAGCGTTAAAACGTAATACTATATAGCGTTATACGTTATGCTGACGTGCTGTGTAACGTTATACGTTGTACTGATGTGCTATATAACGTTAAAAGTTATAACGTAGTACTATATAACGTTATAGGTTTTACTGATGTGCCATATAACGTTAAAAGTTATAACGTAATACTATATAATGGTATACGTTATACTGATGTGCTATATAACGTTAAAAGTTATAACGTAGTACTATATAACGTTATAGGTTTTACTGATGTGCCATATAACGTTAAAAGTTATAACGTAATACTATATAACGTTATACGTTTTGCTGATGTGCTATATATCGTTAAGCGTTGAAACGTAATACTATAGTACGTTATACGATATACTGATGTGCTATATATCGTTAAGCGTTAAAACGTAATACTATATAGCGTTATACGTTATACTGATGTGCTATATAACGTTAAAAGTTATAACGTAATACTATATAAAGTTATACGTTTTGCTGATGTGCTATATATCGTTAAGCGTTGAAACGTAATACTATATAGCGTTATACGTTATACTGACGTGCTATATAACGTTATACGATATACTGATGTGCTATATAACGTTAAAAGTTATAACGTAATACTATATAATGGTATACGTTATACTGATGTGCTATATAACGTTAAAAGTTATAACGTAATACTATATAAAGTTATACGTTTTGATGATGTTCTATATATCGTTAAGCGTTGAAACGTAATACTATATTACGTTATACGATATACTGATGTGCTATATAACGTTAAAAGTTATAACGTAATACTATATAATGTTATACGTTATACTGATATGCTATGTAACGATAAAAGTTATATCCTAATACTATATAACGTTGTACATTTTGCTGATGCGCTATATAACGTTAAAAGTTATAACGTAATACTATATAACGTTATACGTTTTGCTGATGTGCTATATATCGTTAAGCGTTAAAACGTAATACTATATAGCGTTATACGTTATGCTGACGTGCTATATAACGTTATACGTTGTACTGATGTGCTATATAACGTTAAAAGTTATAACGTAGTACTATATAACGTTATAGGTTTTACTGATGTGCCATATAACGTTAAAAGTTATAACGTAATACTATATAAAGTTATACGTTTTGCTGATGTGCTATATATCGTTAAGCGTTGAAACGTAATACTATATAACGTTATACGTTATACTGACGTGCTATATAACGTTAAAAGTCATAACGTAATACTATGTAACGTTAAGCGTTATAACGTAATACCATATTACGTTATACGATATACTGATGTGCTATATAACATTAAAATTTATAACGTAATACTATATAATGTTATACGTTATACTGATGTGCTATAGAACGTTAAGCGTTATAACGTAATACTATATTATGTTATACGTTATACTGATGTGCTATATAACGTTAAAAGTCATAACGTAATACTATATAACGTTATAGGTTTTACTGATGTGCTATATAACGTTAAAAGTTATAACCTAATGCTATATAATGTTATACGTTATGCTGATGTGCTATATAACGTTAAAACTTATAACGTAATACTATGTAACGTTAAGCATTATAACGTAATACTATATAACGTTATACGTTTTGCTGATGTGCTAAATAACGTTAAGCGTTATAACGTAATACTATATTACGTTATACGATATACTGATGTGCTATATAACGTTAAAAGTTATAACGTAATACTATATAATATTATACGTTATACTGATATGCTATGTAACGTTAAAAGTTATATCCTAATACTATATAACGTTATACTTTTTCTGATGTGCTATATAACGTTAAAAGTTATAACGTAATACTATATAACGTTATACGTTTTGCTGATGTGCTATATATCGTTAAGCGTTAAAACGTAATACTATATAGCGTTATACGTTATGCTGACTTGCTGTATAACGTTATACGTTGTACTGATGTGCTATATAACGTTAAAAGTTATAACGTAGTACTATATAACGTTATAGGTTTTACTGATGTGCCATATAACGTTAAAAGTTATAACGTAATACTATATAACGTTATACGTTTTGCTGATGTGCTATATATCGTTAAGCGTTAAAACGTAATACTATATAGCGTTATACGTTATGCTGACGTGCTGTATAACGTTATACGTTGTACTGATGTGCTATATAACGTTAAAAGTTATAACGTAGTACTATATAACGTTATAGGTTTTACTGATGTGCCATATAACGTTAAAAGTTATAACGTAATACTATATAATGGTATACGTTATACTGATGTGCTATATAACGTTAAAAGTTATAACGTAATACTATATAACGTTAAGCGTTATAACGTAATACTATATTACGTTATACGATATACTGATGTGCTATATAACATTAAAATTTATAACGTAATTCTATATAATGTTATACGTTTTACTGATGTGCTATAGAACGTTAAGCGTTATAACGTAATACTATATAACGTTATACGTTTTGCTGATGTGCTATAGAACGTTAAGCGTTATAAGGTAATACTATATTACGTTATACGATACGCTGATGTGCTATATAACGTTAAAAGTTATAACGTAATACTATATAATGTTATACGTTATACTGATGTGCTATATAACGTTAAAAGTTATAACGTAATACTATATAACGTTATACGTTATGCTGATGTGCTATAGAACGTTAGAAGTTATAACGTAATACTATATTCCGTTATACGATATACTAATGTGCTATATAACGTTAAAAGTTATAACCTAATGCTATATAATGTTATACGTTATGCTGATGTGCTATATAACGTTAAAAGTTATAACGTAATACTATGTAACGTTAAGCATTATAACGTAATACTATATAACGTTATACGTTTTGCTGATGTGCTATATAACGTTAAGATTTATAACATAATACTATATTACGATATACGATATACTGATGTGCTATATAACGTTAAAAGTTATAACGTAATAATATATAACGTTATAGGTTTTACTGATGTGCCATATAACGTTAAAAGTTATAACTTAATACTATATACTGTTATACCTTATACTGATTTGCTATATAACGTTAAGCGTTATAACATTTTACTATATTAGGGTATACGATATACTGATGTGCTGTATAACGTTAAAAGTTATAACGTAATACTATATTACGTTATACGATATATTAATGTGCTATATAACGTTAAAAGTTATAACGTAATACTATGTAACGTTAAGCATTATAACGTAATACTATATAACGTTATACGTTTTGCTGATGTGCTATATAACGTTAAGCGTTATAACATAATACTATATTACGATATACGATATACTGATGTGCTATATAACGTTAAAAGTTATAACGTAATAATATATAATGTTATACGTTATACTGATGTGCTATATAACGTTAAAAGTTATAACGTAATACTATATAATGTTAAGCGCTATAACGTAATAGTATATAACGTTATACGTTATACTGATGTGCTATATAACGCTATACGTTATACTGATGTGCTATATAACGTTAAAAGTTATAACGTAATACTATATAATGTTATACGTTATACTGATGTGCTATATAACGTGAAAAGTTATAACGTAATACTATATAACGTTATACGTTTTGCTGATGTGCTATAGAACGTTAGGCGTTATAACGTTATATAGTATTACGTTATACGATATGCTGATGTGCTATATAATGTTAAAAGTTATAACGTAATACTATATAACGTTATACGTTTTGCTGATGTGGTATATATTGTTAAGCGTTAAAACGTACTACTATATAACTTTATACGTTATACTGACGTGCTATATAACGTTAAAAGTTATAACGTAATACTATATAACGTTAAGCGTTTTAACGTAATACCATATTACGTTATACGATATACTGATGTGCTATATAACATTAAAATTTATAACGTAATACTATATAATGTTATACGTTATACTGACGTGCTATATAACGTTAAAAGTTATAACGTAATACTACATAATGTTATACGTTATACTGATGTGCTATATAACGTTAAATGTTATAACGTAATATTATATAACGTTAAACGTTTTGCTGATGTGCTATAGAACGTTAAGCGTTATAACGTAATACTATATTATGTTATACGTTATACTGATGTGCTATATAACGTTAAAAGTCATAACGTAATACTATATAACGTTATACGTTATACTGATGTGCTACATAACGTTAAAAGTTATAACGTAAGACTATATAACGTTATACGTTATAACGTAATACTATATAACGTTAAGCGTTATAACATAATACTATATTACGTTATACGATATACTGATGTGCTATATAACGTTAACCGTTATAACGTAATACTATATAACGTTAAGCGTTATAACGTAATATTATATTACGGTATACGATATACTTGGGTGCCAGATAACGTTAAAAGTTATTCCGTAGTACTATATAATGTTATACGTTATACTGATGTGCTGTATAACGTTAGTAGTTATAACGTAATACTATATAACGTTATACGTTACACTGACGTGCCATATAACGTTAAAAGTTATAACGTAATACTATATAACGTTAAGCGTTATAACGTAATACTATATTACGTTATACGATATACTGATGTGCCATATAAAGTTAAAAGTTATAAACAAATGCTATAAAATGTTATACGTTATGCTGATGTGCTATATAACGTTAAAAGTTATAACGTAATACTATATAACGTTATGCGTTACACTGACGTGCCATATAACGTTAAAAGTTATAACGTAGTACTATATAACGTTAAGCGTTATAACCTAATACTATATTACGTTATACGATATACTGATGTGCTATATAATGTTAAAAGTTATAACGTAATGCTATATACCGTTATACGTTTTGCTGATGTGCTATATAACTTTAAAAGTTATAACGTAAGACTATATAACGTTATACGTTATAACGTAATACTATATAGCGTTTAGCGTTATAACATAATACTATATTACGTTATACGATATACTGACGTGCTATATAACGTTAACAGTTATAACGTAATACTATATAACGTTAAGCGTAATAACGTAATACTATATTACGTTATACGATATACTGATGTGCTATATAACGTTAAAAGTTATAACGTAATACTATATAATGATATACGTTATACTGATGTGCTATATAACGTTAAAACTTATAACGTAATACTATATAACGTTATACGTTTTGCTGATGTGGTATATATCGTTAAGCGTTAAAACGTAATACTATATAACGTTATACGTTATAACGTAATACTATATAACGTTAAGCGCTATAACGTAATACTATATAACGTTAAGCGCTATAACGTAATAGTATATAACGTTATACGTTATACTGATGTGCTATAGAACGTTAACCGTTATAACGTAATACTATATAACGTTATACGTTATACTGATGTGCTATATAACGTTACACGTTATACTGATGTGCTATATAACGTTAAAAGTTATAACGTAATACTATATAACGTTAAGCGTTATAACATAATACCATATTACGTTATACGATATACTGATGTGCTATATAACGTTAAAAGTTATAACGTAATACTATATAATGATATACGTTATACTGATGTGCTATATAACGTTAAAACATATAACGTAATACTATATAACGTTATACGTTTTGCTGATGTGGTATATATCGTTAAGCGTTAAAACGTAATACTATATAACGTTATACGTTATAACGTAATACTATATAACGTTAAGCGCTATAACGTAATACTATATAACGTTAAGCGCTATAACGTAATAGTATATAACGTTATACGTTATACTGATGTGCTATAGAACGTTAACCGTTATAACGTAATACTATATAACGTTAAACGTTATACTGATGTGCTATATAACGTTACACGTTATACTGATGTGCTATATAACGTTAAAAGTTATAACGTAATACTATATAACGTTAAGCGTTATAACATAATACCATATTACGTTATACGATATACTGATGTGCTATATAACGTTAAAAGTTATAACGTAATACTATATAACATTAAGCGTTATAACGTAATACTATATTACGTTATACGATATACTTAGGTGCCAGATAACGTTAAAAGTTATACCGTAGTACTACATAATGTTATACGTTATACTGATGTGCTGTATAACGTTAAAAGTTATAACGTAATACTATATAACGTTATACGTTACACTGACGTGCCATATAACGTTAAAAGTTATAACGTAATACTATATAACGTTATACGTTACACTGACGTGCCATATAACGTTAAAAGTTATAACGTAATACTATATAACGTTATACGTTTTGCTGATGTGCTATAGAACGTTAACCGTTATAACGTAATACTATATAACGTTATACGTTATACTGATGTGCTATATAACGTTAAAAGTTATAACGTAAGACTATATAACGTTATACGTTATAACGTAATACTATATAACGTTAAGCGTTATAACATAATACCATATTACGTTATACGATATACTGATGTGCTATATAACGTTAAAAGTTATAACGTAATACTATATAACATTAAGCGTTATAACGTAATACTATATAACGTTATACGATATAATGTTAAACTATATAACGTTAAGCGTTATAACGTAATACTATATTACGATATACGATATACTGATGTGCTATATAACGTTAAAAGTTATAACGTAATACTATATAACGTTATACGTTTTGCTGATGTGCTATATATCGTTAAGCGTTAAAACGTAATACTATATAACGTTATACGTTATACTGACGTGCCATATAACGTTAAAAGTTATATCGTAATACTATATAACGTTAAGCGTTATAACGTAATACCATATTACGTTATACGATATACTGATGTGCTATATAACATTAAAATTTATAACGTAATACTATATAATGTTATACGTTATACTGATGTGCTATAAAACGTCAACAGTTATAACGTAATACTATATAACGTTATACGTTTTGCTGATGTGCTATAGAACGTTAAGCGTTATAACGTAATACTATATAATGTTATACGTTATACTGATTTGCTATATAACGTTAAGCGTTATAACATTTTACTATATTAGGGTATACGATATACTGATGTGCTGTATAACGTTAAAAGTTATAACGTAATACTATATTACGTTATACGATATACTGATGTACTATATAACGTTAAAAGTTATAACCTAATGCTATATAATGTTATACGTTATGCTGATGTGCTATATAACGTTAAAAGTTATAACGTAGTACTATGTAACGTTAAGCATTATAACGTAATACTATATAACGTTATACGTTTTGCTGATGTGCCATATAACGTTAAGCGTTATAACGTAATACTATATAACGTTATACGTTATACTGACGTGCTATATAACGTTAAAAGTTATAACGTAATACTATATAATGTTATACGTTATACTGATGTGCTATATAACGTTAAATGTTATAACGTAATACTATATAACGTTCGACGTTTTGCTGATGTGCTATAGAACGTTAAGCGTTATAACGTAATACTATATTATGTTATACGTTATACTGATGTGCTATATAACGTTAAAAGTCATAACGTAATACTATATAACGTTATACGTTATACTGATGTGCTACATAACGTTAAAAGTTATAACGTAAGACTATATAACGTTATACGTTATAACGTAATACTATATAACGTTAAGCGTTATAACATAATACTATATTACGTTATACGATATACTGATGTGCTATATAACGTAAACAGTTATAACGTAATACTATATAACGTTAAGCGTTATAACGTAATATTATATTACGTTATACGATATACTTGGGTGCCAGATAACGTTAAAAGTTATACCGTAGTACTATATAATGTTATACGTTATACTGATGTGCTGTATAACGTTAATAGTTATAACGTAATACTATATAACGTTATACGTTACACTGACGTGCCATATAACGTTAAAAGTTATAACGTAATACTATATAACGTTAAGCGTTATAACGTAATACTATATTACGTTATACGATATACTGATGTGCTATATACCATTAAAAGTTATAACCTAATACCATATAATGTTATACGTTATACTGATGTGCTACATAACGTTAAAGGTTCTAACGTAATACTATATAACGCTATACGTTTTGCTGATGTGCTATATAACGTTAAAAGTTATAACGTAGTACTATATAACGTTAAGCGTTATAACGTAATACTATATTACGTTATACGATATACTTAGGTGCCAGATAACGTTAAAAGTTATACCGTAGTACTACATAATGTTATACGTTATACTGATGTGCTGTATAACGTTAAAAGTTATAACGTAATACTATATAACGTTATACGTTACACTGACGTGCCATATAACGTTAAAAGTTATAACGTAATACTATATAACGTTATACGTTACACTGACGTGTCATATAACGTTAAAAGTTATAACGTAATACTATATAACGTTATACGATATAATGTTAAACTATATAACGTTAAGCGTTATAACGTAATACTATATTACGATATACGATATACTGATGTGCTGTATAACGTTAAAAGTTATAACGTAATACTATATAACGTTATACGTTACACTGACGTGCCATATAACGTTAAAAGTTATAACGTAATACTATATAACGTTATACGTTACACTGACGTGTCATATAACGTTAAAAGTTATAACGTAATACTATATAACGTTATACGATATAATGTTAAACTATATAACGTTAAGCGTTATAACGTAATACTATATTACGATATACGATATACTGATGTGCTATATAACGTTAAAAGTTATAACGTAATAATATATAACGTTAAGCTTTATATCGTAATAGTATATTACGTTATACGATATACTGATGTGCTATATAACGTTAAAAGTTATAACCTAATACCATATAATGTTATACGTTATACTGATGTGCTACATAACGTTAAAGGTTCTAACGTAATACTATATAACGCTATACGTTTTGCTGATGTGCTATATAACGTTAAAAGTTATAACGTAGTACTATATAACGTTAAGCGTTGTAACGTAATACTATATTACGTTATACGATATACTGATGTGCTATATAATGTTAAAAGTTATAACGTAATGCTATATACCGTTATACGTTTTGCTGATGTGCTACATAACGTTAAAGGTTCTAACGTAATACTATATAACGCTATACGTTTTGCTGATGTGCTATATAACGTTAACAGTTATAACGTAATGCTATATAACGTTAAGCGTTATAACGTAATATTATATTACGTTATACGATATACTTGGGTGCCAGATAACGTTAAAAGTTATACCGTAGTACTATATAATGTTATACGTTATACTGATGTGCTGTATAACGTTAATAGTTATAACGTAATACTATATAACGTTATACGTTACACTGACGTGCCATATAACGTTAAAAGTTATAACCAAATGCTATAAAATGTTATACGTTATGCTGATGTGCTATATAACGTTAAGATTTATAACATAATACTATATTACGATATACGATATACTGATGTGCTATATAACGTTAAAAGTTATAACGTAATAATATATAACGTTATAGGTTTTACTGATGTGCCATATAACGTTAAAAGTTATAACTTAATACTATATACTGTTATACCTTATACTGATTTGCTATATAACGTTAAGCGTTATAACATTTTACTATATTAGGGTATACGATATACTGATGTGCTGTATAACGTTAAAAGTTATAACGTAATACTATATTACGTTATACGATATATTAATGTGCTATATAACGTTAAAAGTTATAACGTAATACTATGTAACGTTAAGCATTATAACGTAATACTATATAACGTTATACGTTTTGCTGATGTGCTATATAACGTTAAGCGTTATAACATAATACTATATTACGATATACGATATACTGATGTGCTATATAACGTTAAAAGTTATAACGTAATAATATATAATGTTATACGTTATACTGATGTGCTATATAACGTTAAAAGTTATAACGTAATACTATATAATGTTAAGCGCTATAACGTAATAGTATATAACGTTATACGTTATACTGATGTGCTATATAACGCTATACGTTATACTGATGTGCTATATAACGTTAAAAGTTATAACGTAATACTATATAATGTTATACGTTATACTGATGTGCTATATAACGTGAAAAGTTATAACGTAATACTATATAACGTTATACGTTTTGCTGATGTGCTATAGAACGTTAGGCGTTATAACGTTATATAGTATTACGTTATACGATATGCTGATGTGCTATATAATGTTAAAAGTTATAACGTAATACTATATAACGTTATACGTTTTGCTGATGTGGTATATATTGTTAAGCGTTAAAACGTACTACTATATAACTTTATACGTTATACTGACGTGCTATATAACGTTAAAAGTTATAACGTAATACTATATAACGTTAAGCGTTTTAACGTAATACCATATTACGTTATACGATATACTGATGTGCTATATAACATTAAAATTTATAACGTAATACTATATAATGTTATACGTTATACTGACGTGCTATATAACGTTAAAAGTTATAACGTAATACTACATAATGTTATACGTTATACTGATGTGCTATATAACGTTAAATGTTATAACGTAATATTATATAACGTTAAACGTTTTGCTGATGTGCTATAGAACGTTAAGCGTTATAACGTAATACTATATTATGTTATACGTTATACTGATGTGCTATATAACGTTAAAAGTCATAACGTAATACTATATAACGTTATACGTTATACTGATGTGCTACATAACGTTAAAAGTTATAACGTAAGACTATATAACGTTATACGTTATAACGTAATACTATATAACGTTAAGCGTTATAACATAATACTATATTACGTTATACGATATACTGATGTGCTATATAACGTTAACCGTTATAACGTAATACTATATAACGTTAAGCGTTATAACGTAATATTATATTACGGTATACGATATACTTGGGTGCCAGATAACGTTAAAAGTTATTCCGTAGTACTATATAATGTTATACGTTATACTGATGTGCTGTATAACGTTAGTAGTTATAACGTAATACTATATAACGTTATACGTTACACTGACGTGCCATATAACGTTAAAAGTTATAACGTAATACTATATAACGTTAAGCGTTATAACGTAATACTATATTACGTTATACGATATACTGATGTGCCATATAAAGTTAAAAGTTATAAACAAATGCTATAAAATGTTATACGTTATGCTGATGTGCTATATAACGTTAAAAGTTATAACGTAATACTATATAACGTTATGCGTTACACTGACGTGCCATATAACGTTAAAAGTTATAACGTAGTACTATATAACGTTAAGCGTTATAACCTAATACTATATTACGTTATACGATATACTGATGTGCTATATAATGTTAAAAGTTATAACGTAATGCTATATACCGTTATACGTTTTGCTGATGTGCTATATAACTTTAAAAGTTATAACGTAAGACTATATAACGTTATACGTTATAACGTAATACTATATAGCGTTTAGCGTTATAACATAATACTATATTACGTTATACGATATACTGACGTGCTATATAACGTTAACAGTTATAACGTAATACTATATAACGTTAAGCGTAATAACGTAATACTATATTACGTTATACGATATACTGATGTGCTATATAACGTTAAAAGTTATAACGTAATACTATATAATGATATACGTTATACTGATGTGCTATATAACGTTAAAACTTATAACGTAATACTATATAACGTTATACGTTTTGCTGATGTGGTATATATCGTTAAGCGTTAAAACGTAATACTATATAACGTTATACGTTATAACGTAATACTATATAACGTTAAGCGCTATAACGTAATACTATATAACGTTAAGCGCTATAACGTAATAGTATATAACGTTATACGTTATACTGATGTGCTATAGAACGTTAACCGTTATAACGTAATACTATATAACGTTATACGTTATACTGATGTGCTATATAACGTTACACGTTATACTGATGTGCTATATAACGTTAAAAGTTATAACGTAATACTATATAACGTTAAGCGTTATAACATAATACCATATTACGTTATACGATATACTGATGTGCTATATAACGTTAAAAGTTATAACGTAATACTATATAATGATATACGTTATACTGATGTGTTATATAACGTTAAAACTTATAACGTAATACTATATAACGTTATACGTTTTGCTGATGTGGTATATATCGTTAAGCGTTAAAACGTAATACTATATAACGTTATACGTTATAACGTAATACTATATAACGTTAAGCGCTATAACGTAATACTATATAACGTTAAGCGCTATAACGTAATAGTATATAACGTTATACGTTATACTGATGTGCTATAGAACGTTAACCGTTATAACGTAATACTATATAACGTTAAACGTTATACTGATGTGCTATATAACGTTACACGTTATACTGATGTGCTATATAACGTTAAAAGTTATAACGTAATCCTATATAACGTTAAGCGTTATAACATAATACCATATTACGTTATACGATATACTGATGTGCTATATAACGTTAAAAGTTATAACGTAATACTATATAACATTAAGCGTTATAACGTAATACTATATTACGTTATACGATATACTTAGGTGCCAGATAACGTTAAAAGTTATACCGTAGTACTACATAATGTTATACGTTATACTGATGTGCTGTATAACGTTAAAAGTTATAACGTAATACTATATAACGTTATACGTTACACTGACGTGCCATATAACGTTAAAAGTTATAACGTAATACTATATAACGTTATACGTTACACTGACGTGCCATATAACGTTAAAAGTTATAACGTAATACTATATAACGTTATACGTTTTGCTGATGTGCTATAGAACGTTAACCGTTATAACGTAATACTATATAACGTTATACGTTATACTGATGTGCTATATAACGTTAAAAGTTATAACGTAAGACTATATAACGTTATACGTTATAACGTAATACTATATAACGTTAAGCGTTATAACATAATACCATATTACGTTATACGATATACTGATGTGCTATATAACGTTAAAAGTTATAACGTAATACTATATAACATTAAGCGTTATAACGTAATACTATATAACGTTATACGATATAATGTTAAACTATATAACGTTAAGCGTTATAACGTAATACTATATTACGATATACGATATACTGATGTGCTATATAACGTTAAAAGTTATAACGTAATACTATATAACGTTATACGTTTTGCTGATGTGCTATATATCGTTAAGCGTTAAAACGTAATACTATATAACGTTATACGTTATACTGACGTGCCATATAACGTTAAAAGTTATATCGTAATACTATATAACGTTAAGCGTTATAACGTAATACCATATTACGTTATACGATATACTGATGTGCTATATAACATTAAAATTTATAACGTAATACTATATAATGTTATACGTTATACTGATGTGCTATAAAACGTCAACAGTTATAACGTAATACTATATAACGTTATACGTTTTGCTGATGTGCTATAGAACGTTAAGCGTTATAACGTAATACTATATAATGTTATACGTTATACTGATTTGCTATATAACGTTAAGCGTTATAACATTTTACTATATTAGGGTATACGATATACTGATGTGCTGTATAACGTTAAAAGTTATAACGTAATACTATATTACGTTATACGATATACTGATGTACTATATAACGTTAAAAGTTATAACCTAATGCTATATAATGTTATACGTTATGCTGATGTGCTATATAACGTTAAAAGTTATAACGTAGTACTATGTAACGTTAAGCATTATAACGTAATACTATATAACGTTATACGTTTTGCTGATGTGCCATATAACGTTAAGCGTTATAACGTAATACTATATAACGTTATACGTTATACTGACGTGCTATATAACGTTAAAAGTTATAACGTAATACTATATAATGTTATACGTTATACTGATGTGCTATATAACGTTAAATGTTATAACGTAATACTATATAACGTTCGACGTTTTGCTGATGTGCTATAGAACGTTAAGCGTTATAACGTAATACTATATTATGTTATACGTTATACTGATGTGCTATATAACGTTAAAAGTCATAACGTAATACTATATAACGTTATACGTTATACTGATGTGCTACATAACGTTAAAAGTTATAACGTAAGACTATATAACGTTATACGTTATAACGTAATACTATATAACGTTAAGCGTTATAACATAATACCATATTACGTTATACGATATACTGATGTGCTATATAACGTAAACAGTTATAACGTAATACTATATAACGTTAAGCGTTATAACGTAATATTATATTACGTTATACGATATACTTGGGTGCCAGATAACGTTAAAAGTTATACCGTAGTACTATATAATGTTATACGTTATACTGATGTGCTGTATAACGTTAATAGTTATAACGTAATACTATATAACGTTATACGTTACACTGACGTGCCATATAACGTTAAAAGTTATAACGTAATACTATATAACGTTAAGCGTTATAACGTAATACTATATTACGTTATACGATATACTGATGTGCTATATACCATTAAAAGTTATAACCTAATACCATATAATGTTATACGTTATACTGATGTGCTACATAACGTTAAAGGTTCTAACGTAATACTATATAACGCTATACGTTTTGCTGATGTGCTATATAACGTTAAAAGTTATAACGTAGTACTATATAACGTTAAGCGTTATAACGTAATACTATATTACGTTATACGATATACTTAGGTGCCAGATAACGTTAAAAGTTATACCGTAGTACTACATAATGTTATACGTTATACTGATGTGCTGTATAACGTTAAAAGTTATAACGTAATACTATATAACGTTATACGTTACACAGACGTGCCATATAACGTTAAAAGTTATAACGTAATACTATATAACGTTATACGTTACACTGACGTGTCATATAACGTTAAAAGTTATAACGTAATACTATATAACGTTATACGATATAATGTTAAACTATATAACGTTAAGCGTTATAACGTAATACTATATTACGATATACGATATACTGATGTGCTGTATAACGTTAAAAGTTATAACGTAATACTATATAACGTTATACGTTACACTGACGTGCCATATAACGTTAAAAGTTATAACGTAATACTATATAACGTTATACGTTACACTGACGTGTCATATAACGTTAAAAGTTATAACGTAATACTATATAACGTTATACGATATAATGTTAAACTATATAACGTTAAGCGTTATAACGTAATACTATATTACGATATACGATATACTGATGTGCTATATAACGTTAAAAGTTATAACGTAATAATATATAACGTTAAGCTTTATATCGTAATAGTATATTACGTTATACGATATACTGATGTGCTATATAACGTTAAAAGTTATAACCTAATACCATATAATGTTATACGTTATACTGATGTGCTACATAACGTTAAAGGTTCTAACGTAATACTATATAACGCTATACGTTTTGCTGATGTGCTATATAACGTTAAAAGTTATAACGTAGTACTATATAACGTTAAGCGTTGTAACGTAATACTATATTACGTTATACGATATACTGATGTGCTATATAATGTTAAAAGTTATAACGTAATGCTATATACCGTTATACGTTTTGCTGATGTGCTACATAACGTTAAAGGTTCTAACGTAATACTATATAACGCTATACGTTTTGCTGATGTGCTATATAACGTTAACAGTTATAACGTAATGCTATATAACGTTAAGCGTTATAACGTAATATTATATTACGTTATACGATATACTTGGGTGCCAGATAACGTTAAAAGTTATACCGTAGTACTATATAATGTTATACGTTATACTGATGTGCTGTATAACGTTAATAGTTATAACGTAATACTATATAACGTTATACGTTACACTGACGTGCCATATAACGTTAAAAGTTATAACCAAATGCTATAAAATGTTATACGTTATGCTGATGTGCTATATAACGTTAAAAGTTATAACGTAATACTATATAACGTTATGCGTTACACTGACGTGCCATATAACGTTAAAAGTTATAACCAAATACTATATAACGTTAAGCGTTATATCGTAATGCTATATACCGTTATACGTTTTGCTGATGTGCTACATAACGTTAAAGGTTCTAACGTAATACTGTATAACGCTATACGTTTTGCTGATGTGCCATATAACGTTAAAAGTTATAACGTAATAATATATAACGTTAAGCTTTATATCGTAATAGTATATTACGTTATACGATATACTGATGTGCTATATAACGTTAAAAGTTATAACCTAATACCATATAATGTTATACGTTATACTGATGTGCTACATAACGTTAAAGGTTCTAACGTAATACTATATAACGCTATACGTTTTGTTGATGTGCTATATAACGTTAAAAGTTATAACGTAGTACTATATAACGTTAAGCGTTATAACGTAATACTATATTACGTTATACAATATACTGATGTGCTATATAATGTTAAAAGTTATAACGTAATACTATATACCGTTATACGTTTTGCTGATGTGCTATATAACTTTAAAAGTTATAACGTAGTACTATATAACGTTATACGTTATAACGTAATACTATATAACGTTATACGTTATAACGTAATACTATATAACATTAAGCGTTATAACGTAATACTATATTACGTTATACGATATACTTAGGTGCCAGATAACGTTAAAAGTTATACCGTAGTACTACATAATGTTATACGTTATACTGATGTGCTGTATAACGTTAAAAGTTATAACGTAATACTATATAACGTTATACGTTACACTGACGTGCCATATAACGTTAAAAGTTATAACGTAATACTATATAACGTTATACGTTACACTGACGTGTCATATAACGTTAAAAGTTATAACGTAATACTATATAACGTTATACGATATAATGTTAAACTATATAACGTTAAGCGTTATAACGTAATACTATATTACGATATACGATATACTGATGTGCTGTATAACGTTAAAAGTTATAACGTAATACTATATAACGTTATACGTGACACTGACGTGCCATATAACGTTAAAAGTTATAACGTAATACTATATAACGTTATACGTTACACTGACGTGTCATATAACGTTAAAAGTTATAACGTAATACTATATAACGTTATACGATATAATGTTAAACTATATAACGTTAAGCGTTATAACGTAATACTATATTACGATATACGATATACTGATGTGCTATATAACGTTAAAAGTTATAACGTAATAATATATAACGTTAAGCTTTATATCGTAATAGTATATTACGTTATACGATATACTGATGTACTATATAACGTTAAAAGTTATAACCTAATACCATATAATGTTATACGTTATACTGATGTGCTACATAACGTTAAAGGTTCTAACGTAATACTATATAACGCTATACGTTTTGCTGATGTGCTATATAACGTTAAAAGTTATAACGCAGTACTATATAACGTTAAGCGTTATAACGTAATACTATATTACGTTATACGATATACTGATGTGCTATATAATGTTAAAAGTTATAACGTAATGCTATATACCGTTATACGTTTTGCTGATGTGCTACATAACGTTAAAGGTTCTAACGTAATACTATATAACGCTATACGTTTTGCTGATGTGCTATATAACGTTAACAGTTATAACGTAATGCTATATAACGTTAAGCGTTATAACGTAATATTATATTACGTTATACGATATACTTGGGTGCCAGATAACGTTAAAAGTTATACCGTAGTACTATATAATGTTATACGTTATACTGATGTGCTGTATAACGTTAATAGTTATAACGTAATACTATATAACGTTATACGTTACACTGACGTGCCATATAACGTTAAAAGTTATAACCAAATGCTATAAAATGTTATACGTTATGCTGATTTGCTATATAACGTTAAAAGTTATAACGTAATACTATATAACGTTATGCGTTACACTGACGTGCCATATAACGTTAAAAGTTATAACCAAATACTATATAACGTTAAGCGTTATATCGTAATACTATATTACGTCATACGATATACTGATGTGCTACATAACGTTAAAAGTTATAACGTAATACTATATTACGTTATACGATACACTGATGTGCCATATAACGTTAAAAGTTATAACGTAATAATATATAACGTTAAGCTTTATATCGTAATAGTATATTACGTTATACGATATACTGATGTGCTATATAACGTTAAAAGTTATAACCTAATACCATATAATGTTATACGTTATACTGATGTGCTACATAACGTTAAAGGTTCTAACGTAATACTATATAACGCTATACGTTTTGTTGATGTGCTATATAACGTTAAAAGTTATAACGTAGTACTATATAACGTTAAGCGTTATAACGTAATACTATATTACGTTATACGATATACTTAGGTGCCAGATAACGTTAAAAGTTATACCGTAGTACTACATAATGTTATACGTTATACTGATGTGCTGTATAACGTTAAAAGTTATAACGTAATACTATATAACGTTATACGTTACACTGACGTGCCATATAACGTTAAAAGTTATAACGTAATACTATATAACGTTATACGTTACACTGACGTGTCATATAACGTTAAAAGTTATAACGTAATACTATATAACGTTATACGATATAATGTTAAACTATATAACGTTAAGCGTTATAACGTAATACTATATTACGATATACGATATACTGATGTGCTGTATAACGTTAAAAGTTATAACGTAATACTATATAACGTTATACGTTACACTGACGTGCCATATAACGTTAAAAGTTATAACGTAATACTATATAACGTTATACGTTACACTGACGTGTCATATAACGTTAAAAGTTATAACGTAATACTATATAACGTTATACGATATAATGTTAAACTATATAACGTTAAGCGTTATAACGTAATACTATATTACGATATACGATATACTGATGTGCTATATAACGTTAAAAGTTATAACGTAATAATATATAACGTTAAGCTTTATATCGTAATAGTATATTACGTTATACGATATACTTGGGTGCCAGATAACGTTAAAAGTTATACCGTAGTACTATATAATGTTATACGTTATACTGATGTGCTGTATAACGTTAATAGTTATAACGTAATACTATATAACGTTATACGTTACACTGACGTGCCATATAACGTTAAAAGTTATAACCAAATGCTATAAAATGTTATACGTTATGCTGATGTGCTATATAACGTTAAAAGTTATAACGTAATACTATATAACGTTATGCGTTACACTGACGTGCCATATAACGTTAAAAGTTATAACCAAATACTATATAACGTTAAGCGTTATATCGTAATGCTATATACCGTTATACGTTTTGCTGATGTGCTACATAACGTTAAAGGTTCTAACGTAATACTGTATAACGCTATACGTTTTGCTGATGTGCCATATAACGTTAAAAGTTATAACGTAATAATATATAACGTTAAGCTTTATATCGTAATAGTATATTACGTTATACGATATACTGATGTGCTATATAACGTTAAAAGTTATAACCTAATACCATATAATGTTATACGTTATACTGATGTGCTACATAACGTTAAAGGTTCTAACGTAATACTATATAACGCTATACGTTTTGTTGATGTGCTATATAACGTTAAAAGTTATAACGTAGTACTATATAACGTTAAGCGTTATAACGTAATACTATATTACGTTATACAATATACTGATGTGCTATATAATGTTAAAAGTTATAACGTAATACTATATACCGTTATACGTTTTGCTGATGTGCTATATAACTTTAAAAGTTATAACGTAGTACTATATAACGTTATACGTTATAACGTAATACTATATAACGTTATACGTTATAACGTAATACTATATAACATTAAGCGTTATAACGTAATACTATATTACGTTATACGATATACTTAGGTGCCAGATAACGTTAAAAGTTATACCGTAGTACTACATAATGTTATACGTTATACTGATGTGCTGTATAACGTTAAAAGTTATAACGTAATACTATATAACGTTATACGATATAATGTTAAACTATATAACGTTAAGCGTTATAACGTAATACTATATTACGATATACGATATACTGATGTGCTGTATAACGTTAAAAGTTATAACGTAATACTATATAACGTTATACGTGACACTGACGTGCCATATAACGTTAAAAGTTATAACGTAATACTATATAACGTTATACGTTACACTGACGTGTCATATAACGTTAAAAGTTATAACGTAATACTATATAACGTTATACGATATAATGTTAAACTATATAACGTTAAGCGTTATAACGTAATACTATATTACGATATACGATATACTGATGTGCTATATAACGTTAAAAGTTATAACGTAATAATATATAACGTTAAGCTTTATATCGTAATAGTATATTACGTTATACGATATACTGATGTACTATATAACGTTAAAAGTTATAACCTAATACCATATAATGTTATACGTTATACTGATGTGCTACATAACGTTAAAGGTTCTAACGTAATACTATATAACGCTATACGTTTTGCTGATGTGCTATATAACGTTAAAAGTTATAACGCAGTACTATATAACGTTAAGCGTTATAACGTAATACTATATTACGTTATACGATATACTGATGTGCTATATAATGTTAAAAGTTATAACGTAATGCTATATACCGTTATACGTTTTGCTGATGTGCTACATAACGTTAAAGGTTCTAACGTAATACTATATAACGCTATACGTTTTGCTGATGTGCTATATAACGTTAACAGTTATAACGTAATGCTATATAACGTTAAGCGTTATAACGTAATATTATATTACGTTATACGATATACTTGGGTGCCAGATAACGTTAAAAGTTATACCGTAGTACTATATAATGTTATACGTTATACTGATGTGCTGTATAACGTTAATAGTTATAACGTAATACTATATAACGTTATACGTTACACTGACGTGCCATATAACGTTAAAAGTTATAACCAAATACTATATAACGTTAAGCGTTATATCGTAATACTATATTACGTCATACGATATACTGATGTGCTACATAACGTTAAAAGTTATAACGTAATACTATATTACGTTATACGATACACTGATGTGCCATATAACGTTAAAAGTTATAACGTAATAATATATAACGTTAAGCTTTATATCGTAATAGTATATTACGTTATACGATATACTGATGTGCTATTTAACGTTAAAAGTTATAACCTAATACCATATAATGTTATACGTTATACTGATGTGCTACATAACGTTAAAGGTTCTAACGTAATACTATATAACGCTATACGTTTTGTTGATGTGCTATATAACGTTAAAAGTTATAACGTAGTACTATATAACGTTAAGCGTTATAACGTAATACTATATTACGTTATACAATATACTGATGTGCTATATAATGTTAAAAGTTATAACGTAATACTATATACCGTTATACGTTTTGCTGATGTGCTATATAACTTTAAAAGTTATAACGTAGTACTATATAACGTTATACGTTATAACGTAATACTATATAACGTTATACGTTATAACGTAATACTATATAACGTTATACGTTATAACGTAATACTATATAACATTAAGCGTTATAACGTAATACTATATTACGTTATACGATATACTTAGGTGCCAGATAACGTTAAAAGTTATACCGTAGTACTACAAAATGTTATACGTTATACTGATGTGCTGTATAACGTTAAAAGTTATAACGTAATACTATATAACGTTATACGTTACACTGACGTGCCATATAACGTTAAAAGTTATAACGTAATACTATATAACGTTATACGTTACACTGACGTGTCATATAACGTTAAAAGTTATAACGTAATACTATATAACGTTATACGATATAATGTTAAACTATATTACGTTAAGCGTTATAACGTAATACTATATTACGATATACGATATACTGATGTGCTGTATAACGTTAAAAGTTATAACGTACTACTATATAACGTTATACGTGACACTGACGTGCCATATAACGTTAAAAGTTATAACGTAATACTATATAACGTTATACGTTACACTGACGTGTCATATAACGTTAAAAGTTATAACGTAATACTATATAACGTTATACGATATAATGTTAAACTATATAACGTTAAGCGTTATAACGTAATACTATATTACGATATACGATATACTGATGTGCTATATAACGTTAAAAGTTATAACGTAATAATATATAACGTTAAGCTTTATATCGTAATAGTATATTACGTTATACGATATACTGATGTACTATATAACGTTAAAAGTTATAACCTAATACCATATAATGTTATACGTTATACTGATGTGCTACATAACGTTAAAGGTTCTAACGTAATACTATATAACGCTATACGTTTTGCTGATGTGCTATATAACGTTAACAGTTATAACGTAATGCTATATAACGTTAAGCGTTATAACGTAATATTATATTACGTTATACGATATACTTGGGTGCCAGATAACGTTAAAAGTTATACCGTAGTACTATATAATGTTATACGTTATACTGATGTGCTGTATAACGTTAATAGTTATAACGTAATACTATATAACGTTATACGTTACACTGACGTGCCATATAACGTTAAAAGTTATAACCAAATGCTATAAAATGTTATACGTTATGCTGATGTGCTATATAACGTTAAAAGTTATAACGTAATACTATATAACGTTATGCGTTACACTGACGTGCCATATAACGTTAAAAGTTATAACGTAATAATATATAACGTTAAGCTTTATATCGTAATACTATATTACGTTATACGATATACTGATGTGCTATATAACGTTAAAAGTTATAACCTAATACTATATAATGTTATACGTTATACAGATGTGCTACATAACGTTAAAGGTTCTAACGTAATACTATATAACGCTATACGTTTTGCTGATGTGCTATATAACGTTAAAAGTTATAACGTAGTACTATATAACGTTAAGCGTTATAACCTAATACTATATTACGTTATACGATATACTGATATGCTATATAACGTTAAAAGTTATAACGTAATACTATATAACGTTATACGTTATAACGTAATACTATATAACGTTAAGCGTTATAACGTAATACTATATTACGATATACGATATACTGATGTGCTATATAACGTTAAAAGTTATAACGTAATACTATATAACGTTATACGTTTTGCTGATGTGCTATATATCGTTAAGCGTTAAAACGTAATACTATATTACGTCATACGTTATACTGACGTGCCATATAACGTTAAAAGTTCTATCGTAATACTATATAACGTTAAGCGTTATAACGTAATACCATATTACGTTATACGATATACTGATGTGCTATATAACATTAAAATTTATAACGTAATACTATATAATGTTATACGTTATACTGATGTGCTATATAACGTCAACAGTTATAACGTAATACTATATAACGTTATACGTTTTGCTGATGTGCTATAGAACGTTAAGCGTTATAACGTAATACTATATAATGTTATACGTTATACTGATTTGCTATATAACGTTAAGCGTTATAACATTTTACTATATTAGGGTATACGATATACTGATGTGCTGTATAACGTTAAAAGTTATAACGCAATACTATATTACGTTATACGATATACTGATGTGCTATATAACGTTAAAAGTTATAACCTAATGCTATATAATGTTATACGTTTTGCTGATGTGCTATAGAACGTTAAGCGTTATAACATTTTACTATATTAGGGTATACGATATACTGATGTGCTGTATAACGTTAAAAGTTATAACGTAATACTATATTACGTTATACGATATACTGATGTGCTATATAACGTTAAAAGTTATAACCTAATGCTATATAATGTTATACGTTTTGCTGATGTGCTATAGAACGTTAAGCGTTATAACGTAATACTATATAATGTTATACGTTATGCTGATGTGCTATATAACGTTAAAAGTTATAACGTAGTACTATGTAACGTTAAGCATTATAACGTAATACTATATAACGTTATACGTTTTGCTGATGTGCCATATAACGTTAAGCGTTATAACGTAATACTATATAACGTTATACGTTATACTGACGTGCTATATAACGTTAAAAGTTATAACGTAATACTATATAATGTTATACGTTATACTGATGTGCTATATAACGTTAAATGTTATAACGTAATACTATATAACGTTCGACGTTTTGCTGATGTGCTATATAACGTTAAGCGTTATAACATAATACTATATGACGTTATACGATATACTGATGTGCTATATAACGTCAACAGTTATAACGTAATACTATATAACGTTAAGCGTTATAACGTAATATTATATTACGTTATACGATATACTTGGGTGCCAGATAACGTTAAAAGTTATACCGTAGTACTATCTAATGTTATACGTTATACTGATGTGCTGTATAACGTTAATAGTTATAACGTAATACTATATAACGTTATACGTTACACTGACGTGCCATATAACGTTAAAAGTTATAACGTAATACTATATTACGTTATACGATATACTGGTGTGCTATATAACGTTAAAAGTTATAACCTAATACTATATAATGTTATACGTTATACAGATGTGCTATATAACGTTAAAAGCTATAACGTAGTACTATATAACGTTAAGCGTTATAACCTAATACTATATTACGTTATACGATATACTGATGTGCTATATAATGTTAAAAGTTATAACGTAATGCTATATACCGTTATACGTTTTGCTGATGTGCTACATAACGTTAAAGGTTCTAACGTAATACTATATAACGCTATACGTTTTGCTGATGTGCTATATAACGTTAACAGTTATAACGTAATACTATATAACGTTAAGCGTTATAACGTAATATTATATTACGTTATACGATATACTTGGGTGCCAGATAACGTTAAAAGTTATACCGTAGTACTATATAATGTTATACGTTATACTGATGTGCTGTATAACGTTAATAGTTATAACGTAATACTATATAACGTTATACGTTACACTGACGTGCCATATAACGTTAAAAGTTATAACAAAATGCTATAAAATGTTATACGTTATGCTGATGTGCTATATAACGTTAAAAGTTATAACGTAATACTATATAACGTTATGCGTTACACTGACGTGCCATATAACGTTAAAAGTTATAACGTAATAATATATAACGTTCAGCTTTATATCGTAATACTATATTACGTTATACGATATACTGATGTGCTATATAACGTTAAAAGTTATAACCTAATACTATATAATGTTATACGTTATACAGATGTGCTACATAACGTTAAAGGTTCTAACGTAATACTATATAACGCTATACGTTTTGCTGATGTGCTACATAACGTTAAAAGGTATAACTTAGTACTATATAACGTTAAGCGTTATATCGTAATACTATATTACGTTATACGATATACTGATGTGCTACATAACGTTAAAAGTTATAACGTAATACTATATTACGTTATACGATATACTGATGTGCCATATAAAGTTAAAAGTTATAACCTAATG
Source organism: Bombus sylvestris (assembly GCA_911622165.2). Lineage (NCBI taxonomy): Eukaryota > Metazoa > Arthropoda > Insecta > Hymenoptera > Apidae > Bombus > Bombus sylvestris. The sequence goes on along the minus strand of OU443162.1, from coordinate 3,265,486 downwards.
CTATAAAATGTTATACGTTATGCTGATGTGCTATATAACGTTAAAAGTTATAACGTAATACTATATAACGTTATGCGTTACACTGACGTGCCATATAACGTTAAAAGTTATAACGTAATACTATATAACGTTCAGCGTTGTATCGTAATACTATATTACGTTATACGATATACTGATGTGCTATATAACGTTAAAAGTTATAACCTAATACTATATAATGTTATACGTTATACTGATGTGCTATAACGTTAAAGGTTCTAACGTAATACTATATAACGCTATACGTTTTGCTGATATGCTATATAACGTTAAAAGTTATAACGTAGTACTATATAACGTTAAGCGTTATAACGTAATACTATATTACGTTATACGATATACTGATGTGCTATATAATGTTAAAAGTTATAACGTAATACTATATACCGTTATACGTTTTGCTGATGTGCTATATAACTTTAAAAGTTATAACGTAGTACTATATAACGTTATACGTTATAACGTAATACTATATAACGTTATACGTTATAACGTAATACTATATAACATTAAGCGTTATAACGTAATACTATATTACGTTATACGATATACTTAGGTGCCAGATAACGTTAAAAGTTATACCGTAGTACTACATAATGTTATACGTTATACTGATGTGCTGTATAACGTTAAAAGTTATAACGTAATACTATATAACGTTATACGTTACACTGACGTGCCATATAACGTTAAAAGTTATAACGTAATTCTGTATAACGTTATACGATATAATGTTAAACTATATAACGTTAAGCGTTATAATGTAATACTATATTACGATATACGATATACTGATGTGCTATATAACGTTAAAAGTTATAACGTAATACTATATAACGTTATACGTTTTGCTGATGTACTATATATCGTTAAGCGTTAAAACGTAATACTATATTACGTTATACGTTATACTGACGTGCCATATAACGTTAAAAGTTATATCGTAATACTATATAACGTTAAGCGTTATAACGTAATACCATATTACGTTATACGATATACTGATGTGCTATATAACATTAAAATTTATAACGTAATACTATATAATGTTATACGTTATACTGATGTGCTATATAACGTCAACAGTTATAACGTAATACTATATAACGTTATACGTTTTGCTGATGTGCTATAGAACGTTAAGCGTTATAACCTAATGCTATATAATGTTATACGTTATGCTGATGTGCTATATAACGTTAAAAGTTATAACGTAGTACTATGTAACGTTAAGCATTATAACGTAATACTATATTACGTTATACGTTTTGCTGATGTGCCATATAACGTTAAGCGTTATAACGTAATACTATATAACGTTATACGTTATACTGACGTGCTATATAGCGTTAAAAGTTATAACGTAATACTATATAATGTTATACGTTATACTGATGTGCTATATAACGTTAAATGTTATAACGTAATACTATATAACGTTCGACGTTTTGCTGATGTGCTATAGTACGTTAAGCGTTATAACGTAATACTATATTATGTTATACGTTATACTGATGTGCTATATAACGTTAAAAGTCATAACGTAATACTATATAACGTTATACGTTATACTGATGTGCTACATAACGTTAAAAGTTATAACGTAAGACTATATAACGTTATACGTTATAACGTAATACTATATAACGTTAAGCGTTATAACATAATACTATATTACGTTATACGATATACTGATGTGCTATATAACGTTAACAGTTATATCGTAATACTATATAACGTTAAGCGTTATAACGTAATATTATATTACGTTATACGATATACTTGGGTGCCAGATAACGTTAAAAGTTATACCGTAGTACTATATAATGTTATACGTTATACTGATGTGCTGTATAACGTTAATAGTTATAACGTAATACTATATAACGTTATACGTTACACTGACGTGCCATATAACGTTAAAAGTTATAACGTAATACTATATAACGTTAAGCGTTATAACGTAATACTATATTACGTTATACGATATACTGATGTGCTATATAACGTTAAAAGTTATAACCTAATACTATATAATGTTATACGTTATACAGATGTGCTACATAACGTTAAAGGTTCTAACGTAATACTATATAACGCTATACGTTTTGCTGATGTGCTATATAACGTTAAAAGTTATAAGGTAGTACTATGTAACGTTAAGCGTTATAACCTAATACTATATTACGTTATACGATATACTGATGTGCTATATAATGTTAAAAGCTATAACGTAATGCTATATACCGTTATACGTTTTGCTGATGTGCTACATAACGTTAAAGGTTCTAACGTAATACTATATAACGCTATACGTTTTGCTGATGTGCTATATAACGTTAACAGTTATAACGTAATACTATATAACGTTAAGCGTTATATCGTAATACTATATTACGTTATACGATATACTGATGTGCTACATAACGTTAAAAGTTATAACGTAATACTATATTACGTTATACGATATACTGATGTGCCATATAAAGTTAAAAGTTATAACCTAATGCTATAAAATGTTATACGTTATGCTGATGTGCTATATAACGTTAAAAGTTATAACGTAATACTATATAACGTTATGCGTTACACTGACGTGCCATATAACGTTAAAAGTTATAACGTAATACTATATAACGTTAAGCGTTGTATCGTAATACTATATTACGTTATACGATATACTGATGTGCTATATAACGTTAAGCGTTATAACGTAATACTATATTACGATGTACGATATACTGATGTGCTATATAACGTTAAAAGTTATAACGTAATACTATATAACGTTATACGTTTTGCTGATGTGCTATATATCGTTAAGCGTTAAGACGTAATACTATATTACGTTATACGTTATACTGACGTGCCATATAACGTTAAAAGTTATATCGTAATACTATATAACGTTAAGCGTTATAACGTAATACCATATTACGTTATACGATATACTGATGTGCTATATAACATTAAAATTTATAACGTAATACTATATAATGTTATACGTTATACTGATGTGCTATATAACGTCAACAGTTATAACGTAATACTATATAACGTTATACGTTTTGCTGATGTGCTATAGAACGTTAAGCGTTATAACGTAATACTATATAATGTCATACGTTATACTGATTTGCTATATAACGTTAAGCGTTATATCGTAATACTATATTAGGGTATACGATATACTGATGTGCTGTATAACGTTAAAAGTTATAACGTAATACTATATAACGTTATGCGTTACACTGACGTGCCATATAACGTTAAAAGTTATAACGTAATACTATATAACGTTAAGCGTTGTATCGTAATACTATATTACGTTATACGATATACTGATGTGCTATATAACGTTAAGCGTTATAACGTAATACTATATTACGATATACGATATACTGATGTGCTATATAACGTTAAAAGTTATAACGTAATACTATATAACGTTATACGTTTTGCTGATGTGCTATATATCGTTAAGCGTTAAAACGTAATACTATATAACGTTATGCGTTACACTGACGTGCCATATAACGTTAAAAGTTATAACGTAATAATATATAACGTTCAGCTTTATATCGTAATACTATATTACGTTATACGATATACTGATGTGCTATATAACGTTAAAAGTTATAACCTAATACTATATAATGTTATACGTTATACAGATGTGCTACATAACGTTAAAGGTTCTAACGTAATACTATATAACGCTATACGTTTTGCTGATGTGCTACATAACGTTAAAAGGTATAACTTAGTACTATATAACGTTAAGCGTTATATCGTAATACTATATTACGTTATACGATATACTGATGTGCTACATAACGTTAAAAGTTATAACGTAATACTATATTACGTTATACGATATACTGATGTGCCATATAAAGTTAAAAGTTATAACCTAATGCTATAAAATGTTATACGTTATGCTGATGTGCTATATAACGTTAAAAGTTATAACGTAATACTATATAACGTTATGCGTTACACTGACGTGCCATATAACGTTAAAAGTTATAACGTAATACTATATAACGTTCAGCGTTGTATCGTAATACTATATTACGTTATACGATATACTGATGTGCTATATAACGTTAAAAGTTATAACCTAATACTATATAATGTTATACGTTATACTGATGTGCTATAACGTTAAAGGTTCTAACGTAATACTATATAACGCTATACGTTTTGCTGATATGCTATATAACGTTAAAAGTTATAACGTAGTACTATATAACGTTAAGCGTTATAACGTAATACTATATTACGTTATACGATATACTGATGTGCTATATAATGTTAAAAGTTATAACGTAATACTATATACCGTTATACGTTTTGCTGATGTGCTATATAACTTTAAAAGTTATAACGTAGTACTATATAACGTTATACGTTATAACGTAATACTATATAACGTTATACGTTATAACGTAATACTATATAACATTAAGCGTTATAACGTAATACTATATTACGTTATACGATATACTTAGGTGCCAGATAACGTTAAAAGTTATACCGTAGTACTACATAATGTTATACGTTATACTGATGTGCTGTATAACGTTAAAAGTTATAACGTAATACTATATAACGTTATACGTTACACTGACGTGCCATATAACGTTAAAAGTTATAACGTAATTCTGTATAACGTTATACGATATAATGTTAAACTATATAACGTTAAGCGTTATAATGTAATACTATATTACGATATACGATATACTGATGTGCTATATAACGTTAAAAGTTATAACGTAATACTATATAACGTTATACGTTTTGCTGATGTACTATATATCGTTAAGCGTTAAAACGTAATACTATATTACGTTATACGTTATACTGACGTGCCATATAACGTTAAAAGTTATATCGTAATACTATATAACGTTAAGCGTTATAACGTAATACCATATTACGTTATACGATATACTGATGTGCTATATAACATTAAAATTTATAACGTAATACTATATAATGTTATACGTTATACTGATGTGCTATATAACGTCAACAGTTATAACGTAATACTATATAACGTTATACGTTTTGCTGATGTGCTATAGAACGTTAAGCGTTATAACCTAATGCTATATAATGTTATACGTTATGCTGATGTGCTATATAACGTTAAAAGTTATAACGTAGTACTATGTAACGTTAAGCATTATAACGTAATACTATATTACGTTATACGTTTTGCTGATGTGCCATATAACGTTAAGCGTTATAACGTAATACTATATAACGTTATACGTTATACTGACGTGCTATATAGCGTTAAAAGTTATAACGTAATACTATATAATGTTATACGTTATACTGATGTGCTATATAACGTTAAATGTTATAACGTAATACTATATAACGTTCGACGTTTTGCTGATGTGCTATAGTACGTTAAGCGTTATAACGTAATACTATATTATGTTATACGTTATACTGATGTGCTATATAACGTTAAAAGTCATAACGTAATACTATATAACGTTATACGTTATACTGATGTGCTACATAACGTTAAAAGTTATAACGTAAGACTATATAACGTTATACGTTATAACGTAATACTATATAACGTTAAGCGTTATAACATAATACTATATTACGTTATACGATATACTGATGTGCTATATAACGTTAACAGTTATATCGTAATACTATATAACGTTAAGCGTTATAACGTAATATTATATTACGTTATACGATATACTTGGGTGCCAGATAACGTTAAAAGTTATACCGTAGTACTATATAATGTTATACGTTATACTGATGTGCTGTATAACGTTAATAGTTATAACGTAATACTATATAACGTTATACGTTACACTGACGTGCCATATAACGTTAAAAGTTATAACGTAATACTATATAACGTTAAGCGTTATAACGTAATACTATATTACGTTATACGATATACTGATGTGCTATATAACGTTAAAAGTTATAACCTAATACTATATAATGTTATACGTTATACAGATGTGCTACATAACGTTAAAGGTTCTAACGTAATACTATATAACGCTATACGTTTTGCTGATGTGCTATATAACGTTAAAAGTTATAAGGTAGTACTATGTAACGTTAAGCGTTATAACCTAATACTATATTACGTTATACGATATACTGATGTGCTATATAATGTTAAAAGCTATAACGTAATGCTATATACCGTTATACGTTTTGCTGATGTGCTACATAACGTTAAAGGTTCTAACGTAATACTATATAACGCTATACGTTTTGCTGATGTGCTATATAACGTTAACAGTTATAACGTAATACTATATAACGTTAAGCGTTATATCGTAATACTATATTACGTTATACGATATACTGATGTGCTACATAACGTTAAAAGTTATAACGTAATACTATATTACGTTATACGATATACTGATGTGCCATATAAAGTTAAAAGTTATAACCTAATGCTATAAAATGTTATACGTTATGCTGATGTGCTATATAACGTTAAAAGTTATAACGTAATACTATATAACGTTATGCGTTACACTGACGTGCCATATAACGTTAAAAGTTATAACGTAATACTATATAACGTTAAGCGTTGTATCGTAATACTATATTACGTTATACGATATACTGATGTGCTATATAACGTTAAGCGTTATAACGTAATACTATATTACGATGTACGATATACTGATGTGCTATATAACGTTAAAAGTTATAACGTAATACTATATAACGTTATACGTTTTGCTGATGTGCTATATATCGTTAAGCGTTAAGACGTAATACTATATTACGTTATACGTTATACTGACGTGCCATATAACGTTAAAAGTTATATCGTAATACTATATAACGTTAAGCGTTATAACGTAATACCATATTACGTTATACGATATACTGATGTGCTATATAACATTAAAATTTATAACGTAATACTATATAATGTTATACGTTATACTGATGTGCTATATAACGTCAACAGTTATAACGTAATACTATATAACGTTATACGTTTTGCTGATGTGCTATAGAACGTTAAGCGTTATAACGTAATACTATATAATGTCATACGTTATACTGATTTGCTATATAACGTTAAGCGTTATATCGTAATACTATATTAGGGTATACGATATACTGATGTGCTGTATAACGTTAAAAGTTATAACGTAATACTATATAACGTTATGCGTTACACTGACGTGCCATATAACGTTAAAAGTTATAACGTAATACTATATAACGTTAAGCGTTGTATCGTAATACTATATTACGTTATACGATATACTGATGTGCTATATAACGTTAAGCGTTATAACGTAATACTATATTACGATATACGATATACTGATGTGCTATATAACGTTAAAAGTTATAACGTAATACTATATAACGTTATACGTTTTGCTGATGTGCTATATATCGTTAAGCGTTAAAACGTAATACTATATTACGTTATACGTTATACTGACGTGCCATATAACGTTAAAAGTTATATCGTAATACTATATAACGTTAAGCGTTATAACGTAATACCATATTACGTTATACGATATACTGATGTGCTATATAACATTAAAATTTATAACGTAATACTATATAATGTTATACGTTATACTGATGTGCTATATAACGTCAACAGTTATAACGTAATACTATATAACGTTATACGTTTTGCTGATGTGCTATAGAACGTTAAGCGTTATAACGTAATACTATATAATGTTATACGTTATACTGATTTGCTATATAACGTTAAGCGTTATAACATTTTACTATATTAGGGTATACGATATACTGATGTGCTGTATAACGTTAAAAGTTATAACGTAATACTATATTACGTTATACGATATACTGATGTGCTATATAACGTTAAAAGTTATAACCTAATGCTATATAATGTTATACGTTATGCTGATGTGCTATATAACGTTAAAAGTTATAACGTAGTACTATGTAACGTTAAGCATTATAACGTAATACTATATAACGTTATACGTTTTGCTGATGTGCCATATAACGTTAAGCGTTATAACGTAATACTATATAACGTTATACGTTATACTGACGTGCTATATAACGTTAAAAGTTATAACGTAATACTATATAATGTTATACGTTATACTGATGTGCTATATAACGTTAAATGTTATAACGTAATACTATATAACGTTAAACGTTTTGCTGATGTGCTATAGAACGTTAAGCGTTATAACGTAATACTATATTATGTTATACGTTATACTGATGTGCTATATAACGTTAAAAGTCATAACGTAATACTATATAACGTTATACGTTATACTGATGTGCTACATAACGTTAAAAGTTATAACGTAATACTATATAACGCTATACGTTTTGCTGATGTGCTATATAACGTTAAAAGTTTTAACGTAGTACTATATAACGTTAAGCGTTATAACCCAATACTATATTACGTTATACGATATACTGATGTGCTATAGAACGTTAAGCGTTATAACGTAATACTATATTATGTTATACGTTATACTGATGTGCTATATAACGTTAAAAGTCATAACGTAATACTATATAACGTTATACGTTATACTGATGTGCTACATAACGTTAAAAGTTATAACGTAATACTATATAACGTTAAGCGTTATAACGTAATACTATATTACGTTATACGATATACTGATGTGCTATATAACGTTAAAAGTTATAACGTAATACTATATAATGTTATACGTTATACTGGTGTGCTATATAACGTTAAAACTTATAACGTAATACTATATAACGTTATACGTTTTGCTGATGTGGTATATATCGTTAAGCGTTAAAACGTAATACTATATAACGTTATACGTTATAACGTAATACTATATAACGTTAAGCGCAATAACGTAATAGTATATAACGTTATACGTTATACTGATGTGCTATAGAACGTTAACCGTTATAACGTAATACTATATAACGTTATACGTTATACTGATGTGCTATATAACGTTATACGTTATACTGATGTGCTATATAACGTTAAAAGTTATAACGTAAGACTATATAACGTTATACGTTATAACGTAATACTATATAACGTTAAGCGTTATAACGTAATACTATATTACGATATAGGATATACTGATGTGCTATATAACATTAAAATTTATAACGTAATACTATATAATGTTATACGTTATACTGACGTGCCATATAACGTTAAAAGTTATATCGTAATACTATATAACGTTAAGCGTTATAACGTAATACCATATTACGTTATACGATATACTGATGTGCTATATAACATTAAAATTTATAACGTAATACTATATAATGTTATACGTTATACTGATGTGCTATATAACGTCAACAGTTATAACGTAATACTATATAACGTTATACGTTTTGCTGATGTGCTATAGAACGTTAAGCGTTATAACGTAATACTATATAATGTTATACGTTATACTGATTTGCTATATAACGTTAAGCGTTATAACATTTTACTATATTAGGGTATACGATATACTGATGTGCTGTATAACGTTAAAAGTTATAACGTAATACTATATTACGTTATACGATATACTGATGTGCTATATAACGTTAAAAGTTATAACCTAATGCTATATAATGTTATACGTTATGCTGATGTGCTATATAACGTTAAAAGTTATAACGTAGTACTATGTAACGTTAAGCATTATAACGTAATACTATATAACGTTATACGTTTTGCTGATGTGCCATATAACGTTAAGCGTTATAACGTAATACTATATAACGTTATACGTTATACTGACGTGCTATATAACGTTAAGAGTTATAACGTAATACTATATAATGTTATACGTTATACTGATGTGCTATATAACGTTAAATGTTATAACGTAATACTATATAACGTTAAACGTTTTGCTGATGTGCTATAGAACGTTAAGCGTTATAACGTAATACTATATTATGTTATACGTTATACTGATGTGCTATATAACGTTAAAAGTCATAACGTAATACTATATAACGTTATACGTTATACTGATGTGCTACATAACGTTAAAAGTTATAACGTAATACTATATAACGCTATACGTTTTGCTGATGTGCTATATAACGTTAAAAGTTTTAACGTAGTACTATATAACGTTAAGCGTTATAACCCAATACTATATTACGTTATACGATATACTGATGTGCTATAGAACGTTAAGGGTTATAACGTAATACTATATTATGTTCTACGTTATACTGATGTGCTATATAACGTTAAAAGTCATAACGTAATACTATATAACGTTATACGTTATACTGATGTGCTACATAACGTTAAAAGTTATAACGTAATACTATATAACGCTATACGTTTTGCTGATGTGCTATATAACGTTAAAAGTTTTAACGTAGTACTATATAACGTTAAGCGTTATAACCCAATACTATATTACGTTATACGATATACTGATGTGCTATATAATGTTAAAAGTTATAACGTAATGCTATATACCGTTATACGTTTTGCTGATGTGCTATATAACATTAAAAGTTATAACGTAAGACTATATAACGTTATACGTTATAACGTAATACTATATAACGTTAAGCGTTATAACATAATACTATATTACGTTATACGATATACTGACGTGCTATATAACGTTAACAGTTATAACGTAATACTATATAACGTTAAGCGTTATAACGTAATACTATATTACGTTATACGATATACTGATGTGCTATATAACGTTAAAAGTTATAACGTAATACTATATAATGTTATACGTTATACTGGTGTGCTATATAACGTTAAAACTTATAACGTAATACTATATAACGTTATACGTTTTGCTGATGTGGTATATATCGTAAAGCGTTAAAACGTAATACTATATAACGTTATACGTTATAACGTAATACTATATAACGTTAAGCGCAATAACGTAATAGTATATAACGTTATACGTTATACTGATGTGCTATAGAACGTTAACCGTTATAACGTAATACTATATAACGTTATACGTTATACTGATGTGCTATATAACGTTATACGTTATACTGATGTGCTATATAACGTTAAAAGTTATAACGTAAGACTATATAACGTTATACGTTATAACGTAATACTATATAACGTTAAGCGTTATAACGTAATACTATATTACGATATAGGATATACTGATGTGCTATATAACATTAAAATTTATAACGTAATACTATATAATGTTATACGTTATACTGATGTGCTATATAACGTTAAAAGTTATAACGTAATACTATATAACGTTATACGTTTTGCTGATGTGCTATAGAACGTTAAGCGTTATAACGTAATACTATATTATGTTATACGTTATACTGATGTGCTATATAACGTTAAAAGTTATAACGTAATACTATATAACGTTATACGTTTTGCTGATGTGCTATATATCGTTAAGCGTTAAAACGTAATACTATATTACGTTATACGTTATACTGACGTGCCATATAACGTTAAAAGTTATAACGTAATACTATATAACATTAAGCGTCATAACGTAATACCATATTACGTTATACGATATACTGATGTGCTATATAACATTAAAATTTATAACGTAATACTATATAAAGTTATACGTTATCCTGAAGTGCTATATAACGTCAACAGTTATAACGTAATACTATATAACGTTATACGTTTTGCTGATGTGCTATAGAACGTTAAAAGTTTTAACGTAGTACTATATAACGTTAAGCGTTATAACCCAATACTATATTACGTTATACGATATACTGATGTGCTATATAACGTTAAAAGTCATAACGTAATACTATATAACGTTATACGTTATACTGATGTGCTACATAACGTTAAAAGTTATAACGTAATACTATATAACGCTATACGTTTTGCTGATGTGCTATATAACGTTAAAAGTTTTAACGTAGTACTATATAACGTTAAGCGTTATAACCCAATACTATATTACGTTATACGATATACTGATGTGCTATATAATGTTAAAAGTTATAACGTAATGCTATATACCGTTATACGTTTTGCTGATGTGCTATATAACATTAAAAGTTATAACGTAAGACTATATAACGTTATACGTTATAACGTAATACTATATAACGTTAAGCGTTATAACATAATACTATATTACGTTATACGATATACTGACGTGCTATATAACGTTAACAGTTATAACGTAATACTATATAACGTTAAGCGTTATAACGTAATACTATATTACGTTATACGATATACTGATGTGCTATATAACGTTAAAAGTTATAACGTAATACTATATAACGTTATACGTTTTGCTGATGTGCTATAGAACGTTAAGCGTTATAACGTAATACTATATAATGTTATACGTTATACTGATGTGCTATATAACGTTAAAAGTTATAACGTAATACTATATAACGTTATACGTTTTGCTGATGTGCTATAGAACGTTAACCGTTATAACGTAATACTATATAACGTTATACGTTATACTGATGTGCTATATAACGTTATACGTTATACTGATGTGCTATATAACGTTATACGTTATACTGATGTGCTATATAACGTTAAAAGTTATAACGTAAGACTATATAACGTTATACGTTATAACGTAATACTATATAACGTTAAGCGTTATAACTTAATACCATATTACGTTATACGATATACTGATGTGCTATATAACGTTAAAAGTTATAACGTAATACTATATAACATTAAGCGTTATAACGTAATACTATATTACGTTATACGATATACTTAGGTGCCAGATAACGTTAAAAGTTATACCGTAGTACTACATAATGTTATACGATATACTGATGTGCTATATAACGTTAAAAGTTATAACGTAATACTATATAATGTTATACGTTATACTGGTGTGCTATATAACGTTAAAACTTATAACGTAATACTATATAACGTTATACGTTTTGCTGATGTGGTATATATCGTTAAGCGTTAAAACGTAATACTATATAACGTTATACGTTATAACGTAATACTATATAACGTTAAGCGCAATAACGTAATAGTATATAACGTTATATGTTATACTGATGTGCTATAGAACGTTAACCGTTATAACGTAATACTATATAACGTTATACGTTATACTGATGTGCTATATAACGTTATACGTTATACTGATGTGCTATATAACGTTATACGTTATACTGATGTGCTATATAACGTTAAAAGTTATAACGTAAGACTATATAACGTTATACGTTATAACGTAATACTATATAACGTTAAGCGTTATAACGTAATACTATATTACGATATAGGATATACTGATGTGCTATATAACATTAAAATTTATAACGTAATACTATATAATGTTATACGTTATACTGATGTGCTATATAACGTTAAAAGTTATAACGTAATACTATATAACGTTATACGTTTTGCTGATGTGCTATAGAACGTTAAGCGTTATAACGTAATACTATATAATGTTATACGTTATACTGATGTGCTATATAACGTTAAAAGTTATAACGTAATACTATATAACGTTATACGTTTTGCTGATGTGCTATAGAACGTTAACCGTTATAACGTAATACTATATAACGTTATACGTTATACTGATGTGCTATATAACGTTATACGTTATACTGATGTGCTATATAACGTTAAAAGTTATAACGTAAGACTATATAACGTTATACGTTATAACGTAATACTATATAACGTTAAGCGTTATAACTTAATACCATATTACGTTATACGATATACTGATGTGCTATATAACGTTAAAACTTATAACGTAATACTATATAACATTAAGCGTTATAACGTAATACTATATTACGTTATACGATATACTTAGGTGCCAGATAACGTTAAAAGTTATACCGTAGTACTACATAATGTTATACGTTATACTGATGTGCTGTATAACGTTAAAAGTTATAACGTAATACTATATAACGTTATACGTTACACTGACGTGCCATATAACGTTAAAAGTTATAACGTAATACTATATAACGTTATACGTTACACTGACGTGCCATATAACGTTAAAAGTTATAACGTAATACTATATAACGTTATACGATATAATGTTAAACTCTATAACGTTAAGCGTTATAACGTAATACTATATTACGATATACGATATACTGATGTGCTCTATAACGTTAAAAGTTATAACGTAATACTATATAACGTTATACGTTTTGCTGATGTGCTATATAACGTTAAGCGTTATAACGTAATACTATATTACGATATACGATATACTGATGTGCTATATAACGTTAAAAGTTATAACGTAATACTATATAACGTTATACGGTTTGCTGATGTGCTATATATCGTTAAGCGTTAAGACGTAATATTATATTACGTTATACGTTATACTGACGTGCCATATAACGTTAAAAGTTATATCGTAATACTATATAACGTTAAGCGTTATAACGTAATACCATATTACGTTATACGATATACTGATGTGCTATATAACATTAAAATTTATAACGTAATACTATATAATGTTATACGTTATACTGATGTGCTATATAACGTCAACAGTTATAACGTAATACTATATAACGTTATACGTTTTGCTGATGTGCTATAGAACGTTAAGCGTTATAACGTAATACTATATAATGTTATACGTTATACTGATTTGCTATATAACGTTAAGCGTTATATCGTAATACTATATTAGGGTATACGATATACTGATGTGCTGTATAACGTTAAAAGTTATAACGTAATACTATATTACGATATACGATATACTGATGTGCTATATAACGTTAAAAGTTATAACGTAATACTATATAACGTTATACGTTTTGCTGATGTGCTATATATCGTTAAGCGTTAAAACGTAATACTATATTACGTTATACGTTATACTGACGTGCCATATAACGTTAAAAGTTATATCGTAATACTATATAACGTTAAGCGTTATAACGTAATACCATATTACGTTATACGATATACTGATGTGCTATATAACATTAAAATTTATAACGTAATACTATATAATGTTATACGTTATACTGATGTGCTATATAACGTCAACAGTTATAACGTAATACTATATAACGTTATACGTTTTGCTGATGTGCTATAGAACGTTAAGCGTTATAACGTAATACTATATAATGTTATACGTTATACTGATTTGCTATATAACGTTAAGCGTTATAACATTTTACTATATTAGGGTATACGATATACTGATGTGCTGTATAACGTTAAAAGTTATAACGTAATACTATATTACGTTATACGATATACTGATGTGCTATATAACGTTAAAAGTTATAACCTAACGCTATATAATGTTATACGTTATGCTGATGTGCTATATAACGTTAAAAGTTATAACGTAATACCATATTACGTTATACGATATACTGATGTGCTATATAACATTAAAATTTATAACGTAATACTATATAATGTTATACGTTATACTGATGTGCTATATAACGTCAACAGTTATAACGTAATACTATATAACGTTATACGTTTTGCTGATGTGCCATATAACGTTAAGCGTTATAACGTAATACTATATAACGTTATACGTTATACTGACGTGCTATATAACGTTAAAAGTTATAACGTAATACTATATAATGTTATACGTTATACTGATGTGCTATATAACGTTAAATGTTATAACGTAATACTATATAACGTTAAACGTTTTGCTGATGTGCTATAGAACGTTAAGCGTTATAACGTAATACTATATTATGTTATACGTTATACTGATGTGCTATATAACGTTAAAAGTCATAACGTAATACTATATAACGTTATACGTTATACTGATGTGCTACATAACGTTAAAAGTTATAACGTAATACTATATAACGCTATACGTTTTGCTGAGGTGCTATATAACGTTAAAAGTTTTAACGTAGTACTATATAACGTTAAGCGTTATAACCCAATACTATATTACGTTATACGATATACTGATGTGCTATAGAACGTTAAGCGTTATAACGTAATACTATATTATGTTCTACGTTATACTGATGTGCTATATAACGTTAAAATTCATAACGTAATACTATATAACGTTATACGTTATACTGATGTGCTACATAACGTTAAAAGTTATAACGTAATACTATATAACGCTATACGTTTTGCTGATGTGCTATATAACGTTAAAAGTTTTAACGTAGTACTATATAACTTTAAGCGTTATAACCCAATACTATATTACGTTATACGATATACTGATGTGCTATATAATGTTAAAAGTTATAACGTAATGCTATATACCGTTATACGTTTTGCTGATGTGCTATATAACATTAAAAGTTATAACGTAAGACTATATAACGTTATACGTTATAACGTAATACTATATAACGTTAAGCGTTATAACATAATACTATATTACGTTATACGATATACTGACGTGCTATATAACGTTAACAGTTATAACGTAATACTATATAACGTTAAGCGTTATAACGTAATACTATATTACGTTATACGATATACTGATGTGCTATATAACGTTAAAAGTTATAACGTAATACTATATAATGTTATACGTTATACTGGTGTGCTATATAACGTTAAAACTTATAACGTAATACTATATAACGTTATACGTTTTGCTGATGTGGTATATATCGTAAAGCGTTAAAACGTAATACTATATAACGTTATACGTTATAACGTAATACTATATAACGTTAAGCGCAATAACGTAATAGTATATAACGTTATACGTTATACTGATGTGCTATAGAACGTTAACCGTTATAACGTAATACTGTATAACGTTATACGTTATACTGATGTGCTATATAACGTTATACGTTATACTGATGTGCTATATAACGTTAAAAGTTATAACGTAAGACTATATAACGTTATACGTTATAACGTAATACTATATAACGTTAAGCGTTATAACGTAATACTATATTACGATATAGGATATACTGATGTGCTATATAACATTAAAATTTATAACGTAATACTATATAATGTTATACGTTATACTGGTGTGCTATATAACGTTAAAACTTATAACGTAATACTATATAACGTTATACGTTTTGCTGATGTGGTATATATCGTTAAGCGTTAAAACGTAATACTATATAACGTTATACGTTATAACGTAATACTATATAACGTTAAGCGCAATAACGTAATAGTATATAACGTTATATGTTATACTGATGTGCTATAGAACGTTAACCGTTATAACGTAATACTATATAACGTTATACGTTATACTGATGTGCTATATAACGTTATACGTTATACTGATGTGCTATATAACGTTAAAAGTTATAACGTAAGACTATATAACGTTATACGTTATAACGTAATACTATATAACGTTAAGCGTTATAACGTAATACTATATTACGATATAGGATATACTGATGTGCTATATAACATTAAAATTTATAACGTAATACTATATAATGTTATACGTTATACTGATGTGCTATATAACGTTAAAAGTTATAACGTAATACTATATAACGTTATACGTTTTGCTGATGTGCTATAGAACGTTAAGCGTTATAACGTAATACTATATAATGTTATACGTTATACTGATGTGCTATATAACGTTAAAAGTTATAACGTAATACTATATAACGTTATACGTTTTGCTGATGTGCTATAGAACGTTAACCGTTATAACGTAATACTATATAACGTTATACGTTATACTGATGTGCTATATAACGTTAAAAGTTATAACGTAAGACTATATAACGTTATACGTTATAACGTAATACTATATAACGTTAAGCGTTATAACTTAATACCATATTACGTTATACGATATACTGATGTGCTATATAACGTTAAAAGTTATAACGTAATACTATATAACATTAAGCGTTATAACGTAATACTATATTACGTTATACGATATACTTAGGTGCCAGATAACGTTAAAAGTTATACCGTAGTACTACATAATGTTATACGTTATACTGATGTGCTGTATAACGTTAAAAGTTATAACGTAATACTATATAACGTTATACGTTACACTGACGTGCCATATAACGTTAAAAGTTATAACGTAATACTATATAACGTTATACGTTACACTGACGTGCCATATAACGTTAAAAGTTATAACGTAATACTATATAACGTTATACGATATAATGTTAAACTCTATAACGTTAAGCGTTATAACGTAATACTATATTACGATATACGATATACTGATGTGCTCTATAACGTTAAAAGTTATAACGTAATACTATATAACGTTATACGTTTTGCTGATGTGCTATATAACGTTAAGCGTTATAACGTAATACTATATTACGATATACGATATACTGATGTGCTATATAACGTTAAAAGTTATAACGTAATACTATATAACGTTATACGGTTTGCTGATGTGCTATATATCGTTAAGCGTTAAGACGTAATACTATATTACGTTATACGTTATACTGACGTGCCATATAACGTTAAAAGTTATATCGTAATACTATATAACGTTAAGCGTTATAACGTAATACCATATTACGTTATACGATATACTGATGTGCTATATAACATTAAAATTTATAACGTAATACTATATAATGTTATACGTTATACTGATGTGCTATATAACGTCAACAGTTATAACGTAATACTATATAATGTTATACGTTATACTGATGTGCTATATAACGTTAAAAGTTATAACGTAATACTATATAACGTTATACGTTTTGCTGATGTGCTATAGAACGTTAAGCGTTATAACGTAATACTATATAATGTTATACGTTATACTGATGTGCTATATAACGTTAAAAGTTATAACGTAATACTATATAACGTTATACGTTTTGCTGATGTGCTATAGAACGTTAACCGTTATAACGTAATACTATATAACGTTATACGTTATACTGATGTGCTATATAACGTTAAAAGTTATAACGTAAGACTATATAACGTTATACGTTATAACGTAATACTATATAACGTTAAGCGTTATAACTTAATACCATATTACGTTATACGATATACTGATGTGCTATATAACGTTAAAAGTTATAACGTAATACTATATAACATTAAGCGTTATAACGTAATACTATATTACGTTATACGATATACTTAGGTGCCAGATAACGTTAAAAGTTATACCGTAGTACTACATAATGTTATACGTTATACTGATGTGCTGTATAACGTTAAAAGTTATAACGTAATACTATATAACGTTATACGTTACACTGACGTGCCATATAACGTTAAAAGTTATAACGTAATACTATATAACGTTATACGTTACACTGACGTGCCATATAACGTTAAAAGTTATAACGTAATACTATATAACGTTATACGATATAATGTTAAACTCTATAACGTTAAGCGTTATAACGTAATACTATATTACGATATACGATATACTGATGTGCTCTATAACGTTAAAAGTTATAACGTAATACTATATAACGTTATACGTTTTGCTGATGTGCTATATAACGTTAAGCGTTATAACGTAATACTATATTACGATATACGATATACTGATGTGCTATATAACGTTAAAAGTTATAACGTAATACTATATAACGTTATACGGTTTGCTGATGTGCTATATATCGTTAAGCGTTAAGACGTAATACTATATTACGTTATACGTTATACTGACGTGCCATATAACGTTAAAAGTTATATCGTAATACTATATAACGTTAAGCGTTATAACGTAATACCATATTACGTTATACGATATACTGATGTGCTATATAACATTAAAATTTATAACGTAATACTATATAATGTTATACGTTATACTGATGTGCTATATAACGTCAACAGTTATAACGTAATACTATATAACGTTATACGTTTTGCTGATGTGCTATAGAACGTTAAGCGTTATAACGTAATACTATATAATGTTATACGTTATACTGATTTGCTATATAACGTTAAGCGTTATATCGTAATACTATATTAGGGTATACGATATACTGATGTGCTGTATAACGTTAAAAGTTATAACGTAATACTATATTACGTTATACGATATACTGATGTGCCATATAAAGTTAAAAGTTATAACCTAATGCTATAAAATGTTATACGTTATGCTGATGTGCTATATAACGTTAAAAGTTATAACGTAATACTGTATAACGTTATGCGTTACACTGACGTGCCATATAACGTTAAAAGTTATAACGTAATACTATATAACGTTAAGCGTTGTATCGTAATACTATATTACGTTATACGATATACTGATGTGCTATATAACGTTAAGAGTTATAACGTAATACTATATTACGATATACGATATACTGATGTGCTATATAACGTTAAAAGTTATAACGTAATACTATATAACGTTATACGTTTTGCTGATGTGCTATATATCGTTAAGCGTTAAAACGTAATACTATATTACGTTATACGTTATACTGACGTGCCATATAACGTTAAAAGTTATATCGTAATACTATATAACGTTAAGCGTTATAACGTAATACCATATTACGTTATACGATATACTGATGTGCTATATAACATTAAAATTTATAACGTAATACTATATAATGTTATACGTTATACTGATGTGCTATATAACGTCAACAGTTATAACGTAATACTATATAACGTTATACGTTTTGCTGATGTGCTATAGAACGTTAAGCGTTATAACGTAATACTATATTACGTTATACGATATACTGATGTGCTGTATAACGTTAAAAGTTATAACGTAATACTATATTACGTTATACGATATACTGATGTGCTATATAACGTTAAAAGTTATAACGTAATACTATATAACGTTAAACGTTTTGCTGATGTGCTATACAACGTTAAGCGTTATAACGTAATACTATATTATGTTATACGTTATACTGATGTGCTATATAACGTTAAAAGTCATAACGTAATACTATATAACGTTATACGTTATACTGATGTGCTACATAACGTTAAAAGTTATAACGTAATACTATATAACGCTATACGTTTTGCTGATGTGCTATATAACGTTAAAAGTTTTAACGTAGTACTATATAACGTTAAGCGTTATAACCCAATACTATATTACGTTATACGATATACTGATGTGCTATAGAACGTTAAGCGTTATAACGTAATACTATATTATGTTCTACGTTATACTGATGTGCTATATAACGTTAAAAGTCATAACGTAATACTATATAACGTTATACGTTATACTGATGTGCTACATAACGTTAAAAGTTATAACGTAATACTATATAACGCTATACGTTTTGCTGATGTGCTATATAACGTCAACAGTTATAACGTAATACTATATAACGTTATACGTTTTGCTGATGTGCTATAGAACGTTAAGCGTTATAACGTAATACTATATAATGTTATACGTTATACTGATTTGCTATATAACGTTAAGCGTTATAACATTTTACTATATTAGGGTATACGATATACTGATGTGCTGTATAACGTTAAAAGTTATAACGTAATACTATATTACGTTATACGATATACTGATGTGCTATATAACGTTAAAAGTTATAACGTAATACTATATTACGTTATACGATATACTGATGTGCTATATAACGTTAAAAGTTATAACGTAATACTATATAACGTTAAACGTTTTGCTGATGTGCTATACAACGTTAAGCGTTATAACGTAATACTATATTATGTTATACGTTATACTGATGTGCTATATAACGTTAAAAGTCATAACGTAATACTATATAACGTTATACGTTATACTGATGTGCTACATAACGTTAAAAGTTATAACGTAATACTATATAACGCTATACGTTTTGCTGATGTGCTATATAACGTTAAAAGTTTTAACGTAGTACTATATAACGTTAAGCGTTATAACCCAATACTATATTACGTTATACGATATACTGATGTGCTATAGAACGTTAAGCGTTATAACGTAATACTATATTATGTTCTACGTTATACTGATGTGCTATATAACGTTAAAAGTCATAACGTAATACTATATAACGTTATACGTTATACTGATGTGCTACATAACGTTAAAAGTTATAACGTAATACTATATAACGCTATACGTTTTGCTGATGTGCTATATAACGTCAACAGTTATAACGTAATACTATATAACGTTATACGTTTTGCTGATGTGCTATAGAACGTTAAGCGTTATAACGTAATACTATATAATGTTATACGTTATACTGATTTGCTATATAACGTTAAGCGTTATAACATTTTACTATATTAGGGTATACGATATACTGATGTGCTGTATAACGTTAAAAGTTATAACGTAATACTATATTACGTTATACGATATACTGATGTGCTATATAACGTTAAAAGTTATAACGTAATACTATATAACGTTAAACGTTTTGCTGATGTGCTATAGAACGTTAAGCGTTATAACGTAATACTATATTATGTTATACGTTATACTGATGTGCTATATAACGTTAAAAGTCATAACGTAATACTATATAACGTTATACGTTATACTGATGTGCTACATAACGTTAAAAGTTATAACGTAATACTATATAACGCTATACGTTTTGCTGATGTGCTATATAACGTTAAAAGTTTTAACGTAGTACTATATAACGTTAAGCGTTATAACCCAATACTATATTACGTTATACGATATACTGATGTGCTATAGAACGTTAAGCGTTATAACGTAATACTATATTATGTTCTACGTTATACTGATGTGCTATATAACGTTAAAAGTCATAACGTAATACTATATAACGTTATACGTTATACTGATGTGCTACATAACGTTAAAAGTTATAACGTAATACTATATAACGCTATACGTTTTGCTGATGTGCTATATAACGTTAAAAGTTTTAACGTAGTACTATATAACTTTAAGCGTTATAACCCAATACTATATTACGTTATACGATATACTGATGTGCTATATAATGTTAAAAGTTATAACGTAATGCTATATACCGTTATACGTTTTGCTGATGTGCTATATAACATTAAAAGTTATAACGTAAGACTATATAACGTTATACGTTATAACGTAATACTATATAACGTTAAGCGTTATAACATAATACTATATTACGTTATACGATATACTGACGTGCTATATAACGTTAACAGTTATAACGTAATACTATATAACGTTAAGCGTTATAACGTAATACTATATTACGTTATACGATATACTGATGTGCTATATAACGTTAAAAGTTATAACGTAATACTATATAATGTTATACGTTATACTGGTGTGCTATATAACGTTAAAACTTATAACGTAATACTATATAACGTTATACGTTTTGCTGATGTGGTATATATCGTAAAGCGTTAAAACGTAATACTATATAACGTTATACGTTATAACGTAATACTATATAACGTTAAGCGCAATAACGTAATAGTATATAACGTTATACGTTATACTGATGTGCTATAGAACGTTAACCGTTATAACGTAATACTATATAACGTTATACGTTATACTGATGTGCTATATAACGTTATACGTTATACTGATGTGCTATATAACGTTATACGTTATACTGATGTGCTATATAACGTTATACGTTATACTGATGTGCTATATAACGTTAAAAGTTATAACGTAAGACTATATAACGTTATACGTTATAACTTAATACCATATTACGTTATACGATATACTGATGTGCTATATAACGTTAAAAGTTATAACGTAATACTATATAACATTAAGCGTTATAACGTAATACTATATTACGTTATACGATATACTTAGGTGCCAGATAACGTTAAAAGTTATACCGTAGTACTACATAATGTTATACGTTATACTGATGTGCTGTATAACGTTAAAAGTTATAACGTAATACTATATAACGTTATACGTTACACTGACGTGCCATATAACGTTAAAAGTTATAACGTAATACTATATAACGTTATACGTTACACTGACGTGCCATATAACGTTAAAAGTTATAACGTAATACTATATAACGTTATACGATATAATGTTAAACTCTATAACGTTAAGCGTTATAACGTAATACTATATTACGATATACGATATACTGATGTGCTCTATAACGTTAAAAGTTATAACGTAATACTATATAACGTTATACGTTTTGCTGATGTGCTATATAACGTTAAGCGTTATAACGTAATACTATATTACGATATACGATATACTGATGTGCTATATAACGTTAAAAGTTATAACGTAATACTATATAACGTTATACGGTTTGCTGATGTGCTATATATCGTTAAGCGTTAAGACGTAATACTATATTACGTTATACGTTATACTGACGTGCCATATAACGTTAAAAGTTATATCGTAATACTATATAACGTTAAGCGTTATAACGTAATACCATATTACGTTATACCAGATACTGATGTGCTATATAACATTAAAATTTATAACGTAATACTATATAATGTTATACGTTATACTGATGTGCTATATAACGTCAACAGTTATAACGTAATACTATATAACGTTATACGTTTTGCTGATGTGCTATAGAACGTTAAGCGTTATAACGTAATACTATATAATGTTATACGTTATACTGATTTGCTATATAACGTTAAGCGTTATATCGTAATACTATATTAGGGTATACGATATACTGATGTGCTGTATAACGTTAAAAGTTATAACGTAATACTATATTACGTTATACGATATACTGATGTGCCATATAAAGTTAAAAGTTATAACCTAATGCTATAAAATGTTATACGTTATGCTGATGTGCTATATAACGTTAAAAGTTATAACGTAATACTGTATAACGTTATGCGTTACACTGACGTGCCATATAACGTTAAAAGTTATAACGTAATACTATATAACGTTAAGCGTTGTATCGTAATACTATATTACGTTATACGATATACTGATGTGCTATATAACGTTAAGAGTTATAACGTAATACTATATTACGATATACGATATACTGATGTGCTATATAACGTTAAAAGTTATAACGTAATACTATATAACGTTATACGTTTTGCTGATGTGCTATATATCGTTAAGCGTTAAAACGTAATACTATATTACGTTATACGTTATACTGACGTGCCATATAACGTTAAAAGTTATATCGTAATACTATATAACGTTAAGCGTTATAACGTAATACCATATTACGTTATACGATATACTGATGTGCTATATAACATTAAAATTTATAACGTAATACTATATAATGTTATACGTTATACTGATGTGCTATATAACGTCAACAGTTATAACGTAATACTATATAACGTTATACGTTTTGCTGATGTGCTATAGAACGTTAAGCGTTATAACGTAATACTATATAATGTTATACGTTATACTGATTTGCTATATAACGTTAAGCGTTATAACATTTTACTATATTAGGGTATACGATATACTGATGTGCTGTATAACGTTAAAAGTTATAACGTAATACTATATTACGTTATACGATATACTGATGTGCTATATAACGTTAAAAGTTATAACGTAATACTATATAACGTTAAACGTTTTGCTGATGTGCTATAGAACGTTAAGCGTTATAACGTAATACTATATTATGTTATACGTTATACTGATGTGCTATATAACGTTAAAAGTCATAACGTAATACTATATAACGTTATACGTTATACTGATGTGCTACATAACGTTAAAAGTTATAACGTAATACTATATAACGCTATACGTTTTGCTGATGTGCTATATAACGTTAAAAGTTTTAACGTAGTACTATATAACGTTAAGCGTTATAACCCAATACTATATTACGTTATACGATATACTGATGTGCTATAGAACGTTAAGCGTTATAACGTAATACTATATTATGTTCTACGTTATACTGATGTGCTATATAACGTTAAAAGTCATAACGTAATACTATATAACGTTATACGTTATACTGATGTGCTACATAACGTTAAAAGTTATAACGTAATACTATATAACGCTATACGTTTTGCTGATGTGCTATATAACGTCAACAGTTATAACGTAATACTATATAACGTTATACGTTTTGCTGATGTGCTATAGAACGTTAAGCGTTATAACGTAATACTATATAATGTTATACGTTATACTGATTTGCTATATAACGTTAAGCGTTATAACATTTTACTATATTAGGGTATACGATATACTGATTTGCTGTATAACGTTAAAAGTTATAACGTAATACTATATTACGTTATACGATATACTGATGTGCTATATAACGTTAAAAGTTATAACGTAATACTATATAACGTTAAACGTTTTGCTGATGTGCTATAGAACGTTAAGCGTTATAACGTAATACTATATTATGTTATACGTTATACTGATGTGCTATATAACGTTAAAAGTCATAACGTAATACTATATAACGTTATACGTTATACTGATGTGCTACATAACGTTAAAAGTTATAACGTAATACTATATAACGCTATACGTTTTGCTGATGTGCTATATAACGTTAAAAGTTTTAACGTAGTACTATATAACGTTAAGCGTTATAACCCAATACTATATTACGTTATACGATATACTGATGTGCTATAGAACGTTAAGCGTTATAACGTAATACTATATTATGTTCTACGTTATACTGATGTGCTATATAACGTTAAAAGTCATAACGTAATACTATATAACGTTATACGTTATACTGATGTGCTACATAACGTTAAAAGTTATAACGTAATACTATATAACGCTATACGTTTTGCTGATGTGCTATATAACGTTAAAAGTTTTAACGTAGTACTATATAACTTTAAGCGTTATAACCCAATACTATATTACGTTATACGATATACTGATGTGCTATATAATGTTAAAAGTTATAAAGTAATGCTATATACCGTTATACGTTTTGCTGATGTGCTATATAACATTAAAAGTTATAACGTAAGACTATATAACGTTATACGTTATAACGTAATACTATATAACGTTAAGCGTTATAACATAATACTATATTACGTTATACGATATACTGACGTGCTATATAACGTTAACAGTTATAACGTAATACTATATAACGTTAAGCGTTATAACGTAATACTATATTACGTTATACGATATACTGATGTGCTATATAACGTTAAAAGTTATAACGTAATACTATATAATGTTATACGTTATACTGGTGTGCTATATAACGTTAAAACTTATAACGTAATACTATATAACGTTATACGTTTTGCTGATGTGGTATATATCGTAAAGCGTTAAAACGTAATACTATATAACGTTATACGTTATAACGTAATACTATATAACGTTAAGCGCAATAACGTAATAGTATATAACGTTATACGTTATACTGATGTGCTATAGAACGTTAACCGTTATAACGTAATACTATATAACGTTATACGTTATACTGATGTGCTATATAACGTTATACGTTATACTGATGTGCTATATAACGTTATACGTTATACTGATGTGCTATATAACGTTATACGTTATACTGATGTGCTATATAACGTTAAAAGTTATAACGTAAGACTATATAACGTTATACGTTATAACGTAATACTATATAACGTTATGCGTTATAACGTAATACTATATTACGATATAGGATATACTGATGTGCTATATAACATTAAAATTTATAACGTAATACTATATAATGTTATACGTTATACTGATGTGCTATATAACGTTAAAAGTTATAACGTAATACTATATAACGTTATACGTTTTGCTGATGTGCTATAGAACGTTAAGCGTTATAACGTAATACTATATAATGTTATACGTTATACTGATGTGCTATATAACGTTAAAAGTTATAACGTAATACTATATAACGTTATACGTTTTGCTGATGTGCTATAGAACGTTAACCGTTATAACGTAAGACTATATAACGTTATACGTTATAACGTAATACTATATAACGTTAAGCGTTATAACTTAATACCATATTACGTTATACGATATACTGATGTGCTATATAACGTTAAAAGTTATAACGTAATACTATATAACATTAAGCGTTATAACGTAATACTATATTACGTTATACGATATACTTACGTGCCAGATAACGTTAAAAGTTATACCGTAGTACTACATAATGTTATACGTTATACTGATGTGCTGTATAACGTTAAAAGTTATAACGTAATACTATATAACGTTATACGTTACACTGACGTGCCATATAACGTTAAAAGTTATAACGTAATACTATATAACGTTATACGTTACACTGACGTGCCATATAACGTTAAAAGTTATAACGTAATACTATATAACGTTATACGATATAATGTTAAACTCTATAACGTTAAGCGTTATAACGTAATACTATATTACGATATACGATATACTGATGTGCTATATAACGTTAAAAGTTATAACGTAGTACTATATAACGTTATACGTTTTGCTGATGTGCTATATATCGTTAAGCGTTAAAACGTAATACTATATAATGTTATACGTTATACTGATTTGCTATATAACGTTAAGCGTTATAACATTTTACTATATTAGGTTATACGATATACTGATGTGCTGTATAACGTTAAAAGTTATAACGTAATACTATATTACGTTATACGATATACTGATGTGCTATATAACGTTAAAAGTTATAACCTAATGCTATATAATGTTATACGTTATGCTGATGTGCTATATAACGTTAAAAGTTATAACGTAGTACCATGTAACGTTAAGCATTATAACGTAATACTATATAACGTTATACGTTTTCTGATGTGCCATATAACGTTAAGCGTTATAACGTAATACTATATAACGTTATACGTTATACTGACGTGCTATATAACGTTAAAAGTTATAACGTAATACTATATAATGTTATACGTTATACTGATGTGCTATATAACGTTAAATGTTATAACGTAATACTATATAACGTTAAACGTTTTGCTGATGTGCTATAGAACGTTAAGCGTTATAACGTAATACTATATTATGTTATACGTTATACTGATGTGCTATATAACGTTAAAAGTCATAACGTAATACTATATAACGTTATAGGTTTTACTGATGTGCCATATAACGTTAAAAGTTATAACTTAATACTATATAATGTTATACGTTATACTGATTTGCTATATAACGTTAAGCGTTATAACATTTTACTATATTAGGGTATACGATATACTGATGTGCCGTATAACGTTAAAAGTTATAACGTAATACTATATTACGTTATACGATATACTGATGTGCTATATAACGTTAAAAGTTATAACGTAATACTATATAACGTTAAGCGTCATAACGTAATACCATATTACGTTATACGATATACTGATGTGCTATATAACATTAAAATTTATAACGTAATACTATATAAAGTTATACGTTATACTGATGTGCTATATAACGCCAACAGTTATAACCTAATGCTATATAATGTTATACGTTATGCTGATGTGCTATATAACGTTAAAAGTTATAACGTAATACTATGTAACGTTAAGCATTATAACGTAATACTATATTACGTTATACGATATACTGATGTGCTATATAACATTAAAATTTATAACGTAATACTATATAATGTTATACGTTATACTGATGTGCTATATAACGTTAAAAGTTATAACCTAATACTATATAACGTTATACGTTTTGCTGATGTGTTATAGAACGTTAAGCGTTATAACGTAATACTATATAATGTTATACGTTATACTGATGTGCTATATAACGTTAAATGTTATAACGTAATACTATATAACGTTATACGTTACACTGACCTGCCATATAACGTTAAAATTTATAACGTAATACTATATAACGTTATACGTTTTGCTGATGTGCTATAGAACGTTAAGCGTTATAACGTAATACTATATAATGTTATACGTTATACTGATGTGCTATATAACATTAAAATTTATAACGTAATACTATATAATGTTATACGTTATACTGATGTGCTATATAACGTTAAAAGTTATAACGTAATACTATATAACGTTATACGTTTTGCTGATGTGCTATATATCGTTAAGCGTTAAAACGTAATACTATATTACGTTATACGTTATACTGACGTGCCATATAACGTTAAAAGTTATAACGTAATACTATATAACGTTAAGCGTCATAACGTAATACCATATTACGTTATACGATATACTGATGTGCTATATAACATTAAAATTTATAACGTAATACTATATAAAGTTATACGTTATACTGATGTGCTATATAACGTCAACAGTTATAACGTAATACTATATAACGTTATACGTTTTGCTGATGTGCTATAGAACGTCAAGCGTTATAACGTAATACAATATAATGTTATACGTTATACTGATTTGCTATATAACGTTAAGCGTTATAACATTTTACTATATTAGGTTATACGATATACTGATGTGCTGTATAACGTTAAAAGTCATAACGTAATACTATATTACGTTATACGATATACTGATGTGCTATATAACGTTAAAAGTTATAACCTAATGCTATATAATGTTATACGTTATGCTGATGTGCTATATAACGTTAAAAGTTATAACGTAGTACCATTTAACGTTAAGCATTATAACGTAATACTATATAACGTTATACGTTTTGCTGATGTGCCATATAACGTTAAGCGTTATAACGTAATACTATATAACGTTATACGTTATACTGACGTGCTATATAACGTTAAAAGTTATAACGTAATACTATATAATGTTATACGTTATACTGATGTGCTATATAACGTTAAATGATATAACGTAATACTATATAACGTTAAACGTTTTGCTGATGTGCTATAGAACGTTAAGCGTTATAACGTAATACTATATTATGTTATACGTTATACTGATGTGCTATATAACGTTAAAAGTCATAACGTAATACTATATAACGTTATAGGTTTTACTGATGTGCCATATAACGTTAAAAGTTATAACTTAATACTATATAATGTTATACGTTATACTGATTTGCTATATAACGTTAAGCGTTATAACATTTTACTATATTAGGGTATACGATATACTGATGTGCTGTATAACGTTAAAAGTTATAACCTAATGCTATATAATGTTATACGTTATGCTGATGTGCTATATAACGTTAAAAGTTATAACGTAATACTATGTAACGTTAAGCATTATAACGTAATACTATATTACGTTATACGATATACTGATGTGCTATATAACATTAAAATTTATAACGTAATACTATATAATGTTATACGTTATACTGATGTGCTATATAACGTTAAAAGTTATAACGTAATACTATATAACGTTATACGTTTTGCTGATGTGCTATAGAACGTTAAGCGTTATAACGTAATACTATATAATGTTATACGTTATACTGATGTGCTATATAACGTTAAATGTTATAACGTAATACTATATAACGTTATACGTTACACTGACGTGCCATATAACGTTAAAATTTATAACGTAATACTATATAACGTTATACGTTATAACGTAATACTATATAACGTTATACGATATAATGTTAAACTCTATAACGTTAAGCGTTATAACGTAATACTATATTACGATATACGATATACTGATGTGCTGTATAACGTTAAAAGTTATAACCTAATGCTATATAATGTTATACGTTATGCTGATGTGCTATATAACGTTAAAAGTTATAACGTAATACTATGTAACGTTAAGCATTATAACGTAATACTATATTACGTTATACGATATACTGATGTGCTATGTAACATTAAAATTTATAACGTAATACTATATAATGTTATACGTTATACTGATGTGCTATATAACGTTAAGCGTTATAACATTTTACTATATTAGGTTATACGATATACTGATGTGCTGTATAACGTTAAAAGTTATAACGTAATACTATATTACGTTATACGATATACTGATGTGCTATATAACGTTAAAAGTTATAACCTAATGCTATATAATGTTATACGTTATGCTGATGTGCTATTTAACGTTAAAAGTTATAACGTAATACTATATAACGTTAAACGTTTTGCTGATGTGCTATAGATCGTTAAGCGTTATAACGTAATACTATATTATGTTATACGTTATACTGATGTGCTATATAACGTTAAAAGTCATAACGTAATACTATATAACGTTATAGGTTTTACTGATGTGCCATATAACGTTAAAAGTTATAACTTAATACTATATAATGTTATACGTTATACTGATTTGCTATATAACGTTAAGCGTTATAACATTTTACTATATTAGGGTATACGATATACTGATGTGCTGTATAACGTTAAAGGTTATAACGTAATACTATATTACGTTATACGATATACTGATGTGCTATATAACGTTAAAAGTTATAACCTAATGCTATATAATGTTATACGTTATGCTGATGTGCTATATAACGTTAAAAGTTATAACGTAATACTATGTAACGTTAAGCATTATAACGTAATACTATATTACGTTATACGATATACTGATGTGCTGTATAACATTAAAATTTATAACGTAATACTATATAATGTTATACGTTATACTGATGTGCTATATAATGTTAAAAGTTATAACGTAATACTATATAACGTCATACGTTTTGCTGATGTGCTATAGAACGTTAAGCGTTATAACGTAATACTATATAACGGTATACGTTATACTGATGTGCTATAAAACGTTATACGTTATTGTGATGTGCTATATAACGTTAAAAGTTATAACGTAATACTATATAATGTTATACGTTATACTGATGTGCTATATAACGTTAAAAGTTATAACGTAATACTATATAACGTTATACGTTTTGCTGATGTGGTATATATCGTTAAGCGTTAAAACGTAATACTATATAACGTTGTACGTTATACTGACGTGCTATATAACGTTAAAAGTTATAACGTAATACTATATAACGTTAAGCGTTTTAACGTAATACCATTTTACGTTATACGATATACTGATGTGCTATATAACATTAAAATTTATAACGTAATACTGTATAATGTTATACGTTATACTGATGTGCTATATAACGTCAAATGTTATAACGTAATACTATATAACGTTATAGGTTTTACTGATGTGCCATATAACGTTAAAAGTTATAACTTAATACTATATAATGTTATACGTTATACTGATTTGCTATATAACGTTAAGCATTATAACGTTTTACTATATTACGGTATACGATATACTGATGTGCTGTATAACGTTAAAAGTTATAACGTAATACTATATAATGTTATACGTTATACTGATGTGCTATATAACGTTAAAAGTTATAACGTAATACTATATAACGTTATACGTTTTGCTGATGTGCTATATAGCGTTATGCGTTAAAACGTGATACTATATAACGTTATACGTTATACTGACGTGCTATATAACGTTAAATGTTATAACGTAATACTATATAACGTTAAGCGTTATAACGTAATACCATATTACGTTATACGTTATAACGTAATACTATATAACGTTAAGCGTTATAACATAATACTATATTACGTTATACGATATACTGATGTGCTATATAACGTTAAAAGTTATAACGTAATACTATATAACGTTAAGCGTTATAACGTAATACTATATTACGTTATACGATATACTTAGGTGCCAGATAACGTTAAAAGTTATACCGTAGTACTATATAATGTAATACGTTATACTGATGTGCTGTATAACGTTAAAAGTTATAACGTAATACTATATAACGTTATACGTTACACTGACGTGCCATATAACGTTAAAAGTTATAACGTAATACTATATTACGTTATACGATATACTGATGTGCCATATAAAGTTAAAACTTATAACCTAATGCTATAAAATGTTATACGTTATGCTGATGTGCTATATAACGTTAAAAGTTATAACGTAATACTATATAACGTTATGCGTTACACTGACGTGCCATATAACGTTAAAAGTTATAACGTAATACTATCTAACGTTAAGCGTTATATCGTAATACTACATTACGTTATACGATATACTGATGTGCTATATAACGTTAAAAGTTATAACCTAATACTATATAATGTTATACGTTATACTGATGTGCTATATAACGTTAAGAGTTATAACGTAATACTATATAACGTTATACGTTTTGCTGATGTGCTATAGAACGTTATGCGTTATAACGTAATACTATATAACGTTATACATTATACTGATTTGCTATATAACGCTAAAAGTTATAACGTAAGAATATACAACGTTATACGTTATAACGTAATACTATATAACGTTAAGCGTTATAACATAATACTATATTACGTTATACGATATACTGATGTGCTGTATAACGTTAAAAGTTATAACGTAATACTACATAACGTTAAGCGTTATAACGTATTACTATATTACGTTATACGATATAATGTTATACTATATAAATGTAATCCTTATAACCTAATACTATATAACGCTAAACGTTATAACGTAATACTATATAACGTTATACGTTATACTGACGTGCTATATAACGTTAACAGTTCTGACGTAATACTATATAACGTTAAGCGTCATAACGTAATACCATAATACGTTATACGATATACTGATGTGCTATATAACATTAAAATTTATAACGTAATACTATATAAAGTTATACGTTATACTGATGTGCTATATAACGTCAACAGTTATAACGTAATACTATATAACGTTATACGTTTTGCTGATGTGCTATAGAACGTTAAGCGTTATAACGTAATACTATATAATGTTATACGTTATACTGATTTGCTATATAACGTTAAGCGTTATAACATTTTACTATATTAGGTTATACGATATACTGATGTGCTGTATAACGTTAAAAGTTATAACGTAATACTATATTACGTTATACGATATACTGATGTGCTATATAACGTTAAAAGTTATAACGTAGTACCATGTAACGTTAAGCATTATAACGTAATACTATATAACGTTATACGTTTTGCTGATGTGCCATATAACGTTAAGCGTTATAACGTAATACTATATAACGTTATACGTTATACTGACGTGCTATATAACGTTAAAAGTTATAACGTAATTCTATATAATGTTATACGTTATACTGATGTGCTATATAACGTTAAATGTTATAACGTAATACTATATAACGTTATACGTTACACTGACGTGCCATATAACGTTAAAAGTTATAACGTAATACTATATAACGTTATACGTTATAACGTAATACTATATAACGTTATACGATATAATGTTAAACTCTATAACGTTAAGCTTTATAACGTAATACTATATTACGATATACGATATACTGATGTGCTATATAACGTTAAAAGTTATAACGTAATACTATATAACGTTATACGTTTTGCTGATGTGCTATATATCGATAAGCGTTAAAACGTAATACTATATTACGTTATACGTTATACTGACGTGCCATATAACGTTAAAAGTTATAACGTAATACTATATAACGTTATACGTTTTGCTGATGTGCTATAGAACGTTAAGCGTTATAACGTAATACTATATAACGTTATACGTTATACTGATGTGCTATAAAACGTTATACGTTATTGTGATGTGCTATATAACGTTAAAAGTTATAACGTAATACTATATAATGTTATACGTTATACTGATGTGCTATATAACGTTAGAAGTTATAACGTAATACTATATAACGTTATACGTTTTGCTGATGTGGTGTATATCGTTAAGCGTTAAAACGTAATACTATATAACGTTGTACGTTATACTGACGTGCTATATAACGTTAAAAGTTATAACGTAATACTATATAACGTTATACGTTTTGCTGATGTGCTATATAGCGTTATGCGTTAAAACGTGATACTATATAACGTTATACGTTATACTGACGTGCTATATAACGTTAAATGTTATAACGTAATACTATATAACGTTAAGCGTTATAACGTAATACCATATTACGTTATACGTTATAACGTAATACTATATAACGTTAAGCGTTATAACATAATACTATATTACGTTATACGATATACTGATGTGCTATATAACGTTAAAAGTTATAACGTAATACTATATAACGTTAAGCGTTATAACGTAATACTATATTACGTTATACGATATACTTAGGTGCCAGATAACGTTAAAAGTTATACCGTAGTACTATATAATGTAATACGTTATACTGATGTGCTGTATAACGTTAAAAGTTATAACGTAATACTATATAACGTTATACGTTACACTGACGTGCCATATAACGTTAAAAGTTATAACGTAATACTATATTACGTTATACGATATAATGTTATACTATATAAATGTAATCCTTATAACCTAATACTATATAACGCTAAACGTTATAACGTAATACTATATAACGTTATACGTTATACTGACGTGCTATATAACGTTAACAGTTCTGACGTAATACTGTATAACGTTATACGTTATAACGTAATACTATATAACGTTAAGCGTTATAACGTAATACTATATTACGTTATACGATATACTGATGTGCTATATAACGTTAAAAGTTATAACGTAATACTATATAACGTTAAGCGTCATAACGTAATACCATAATACGTTATACGATATACTGATGTGCTATATAACATTAAAATTTATAACGTAATACTATATAAAGTTATACGTTATACTGATGTGCTATATAACGTCAACAGTTATAACGTAATACTATATAACGTTATACGTTTTGCTGATGTGCTATAGAACGTTAAGCGTTATAACGTAATACTATATAATGTTATACGTTATACTGATTTGCTATATAACGTTAAGCGTTATAACATTTTACTATATTAGGTTATACGATATACTGATGTGCTGTATAACGTTAAAAGTTATAACGTAATACTATATTACGTTATACGATATACTGATGTGCTATATAACGTTAAAAGTTATAACGTAGTACCATGTAACGTTAAGCATTATAACGTAATACTATATAACGTTATACGTTTTGCTGATGTGCCATATAACGTTAAGCGTTATAACGTAATACTATATAACGTTATACGTTATACTGACGTGCTATATAACGTTAAAAGTTATAACGTAATTCTATATAATGTTATACGTTATACTGATGTGCTATATAACGTTAAATGTTATAACGTAATACTATATAACGTTATACGTTACACTGACGTGCCATATAACGTTAAAAGTTATAACGTAATACTATATAACGTTATACGTTATAACGTAATACTATATAACGTTATACGATATAATGTTAAACTCTATAACGTTAAGCTTTATAACGTAATACTATATTACGATATACGATATACTGATGTGCTATATAACGTTAAAAGTTATAACGTAATACTATATAACGTTATACGTTTTGCTGATGTGCTATATATCGATAAGCGTTAAAACGTAATACCATATTACGTTATACGTTATACTGACGTGCCATATAACGTTAAAAGTTATAACGTAATACTATATAACGTTATACGTTTTGCTGATGTGCTATAGAACGTTAAGCGTCATAACGTAATACTATATAACGTTATACGTTATACTGATGTGCTATAAAACGTTATACGTTATTGTGATGTGCTATATAACGTTAAAAGTTATAACGTAATACTATATAATGTTATACGTTATACTGATGTGCTATATAACGTTAGAAGTTATAACGTAATACTATATAAAGTTATACGTTTTGCTGATGTGGTGTATATCGTTAAGCGTTAAAACGTAATACTATATAACGTTGTGCGTTATACTGACGTGCTATATAACGTTAAAAGTTATAACGTAATACTATATAACGTTAAGCGTTTTAACGTAATACCATTTTACGTTATACGATATACTGATGTGCTATATAACATTAAAATTTATAACGTAATACTGTATAATGTTATACGTTATACTGATGTGCTATATAACGTCAAATGTTATAACGTAATACTATATAACGTTATACGTTTTGCTGATGTGCTATATATCGATAAGCGTTAAAACGTAATACTATATTACGTTATACGTTATACTGACGTGCCATATAACGTTAAAAGTTATAACGTAATACTATATAACGTTATACGTTTTGCTGATGTGCTATAGAACGTTAAGCGTTATAACGTAATACTATATAACGTTATACGTTATACTGATGTGCTATAAAACGTTATACGTTATTGTGATGTGCTATATAACGTTAAAAGTTATAACGTAATACTATATAATGTTATACGTTATACTGATGTGCTATATAACGTTAGAAGTTATAACGTAATACTATATAAAGTTATACGTTTTGCTGATGTGGTGTATATCGTTAAGCGTTAAAACGTAATACTATATAACGTTGTGCGTTATACTGACGTGCTATATAACGTTAAAAGTTATAACGTAATACTATATAACGTTAAGCGTTTTAACGTAATACCATTTTACGTTATACGATATACTGATGTGCTATATAACATTAAAATTTATAACGTAATACTGTATAATGTTATACGTTATACTGATGTGCTATATAACGTCAAATGTTATAACGTAATACTATATAACGTTAAACGTTTTGCTGATGTGCTATAGAACGTTAAGCGTTATACCGTAATACTATATTATGTTATACGTTATACTGATGTGCTATATAACGTTAAATGTTAAAACTTAATACTATATAACGTTATAGGTTTTACTGATGTGCCATATAACGTTAAAAGTTATAACTTAATACTATATAATGTTATACGTTATACTGATTTGCTATATAACGTTAAGCATTATAACGTTTTACTATATTACGGTATACGATATTCTGATGTGCTGTATAACGTTAAAAGTTATAACGTAATACTATATAATGTTATACGTTATACTGATGTGCTATATAACGTTAAAAGTTATAACGTAATACTATATAACGTTATACGTTTTGCTGATGTGCTATATATCGTTATGCGTTAAAACGTGATACTATATAACGTTATACGTTATACTGACGTGCTATATAACGTTAAATGTTATGACGTAATACTATATAACGTTAAGCGTTATAACGTAATACCATATTACGTTATACGTTATAACGTAATACTGTATAACGTTAAGCGTTATAACATAATACTATATTACGTTATACGATATACTGATGTGCTATATAACGTTAAAAGTTATAACGTAATACTATATAACGTTAAGCGTTATAACGTAATACTATATTACGTTATACGATATACTTAGGTGCCAGATAACGTTAAAAGTTATACCGTAGTACTATATAATGTTATACGTTATACTGATGTGCTGTATAACGTTAAAAGTTATAACGTAATACTATATATCGTTATACGTTATACTGACTTGCTATATAACGTTAACAATTATAACGTAATACTACATAACGTTAAGCGTTATAACGCAATACCATATTACGTTATACGATATACTGATGTGCTATATAACATTAAAATTTATAACGTAATACTATATTACGATATACGATATACTGATGTGCTATATAACGTTAAAAGTTATAACCTAATAGTATATAATGTTATACGTTATACTGATGTGCTATATAACGTTAAAAGTTACAACGTAATACTATATAACGTTATGCGTTACACTGACGTGCCATACAACGTTAAAAGTTATAACGTAATACTATATTACGTTATACGATATACTGATGTGCAATATAACGTTAAAAGTTATAACCTAATACTAATAATACTAATAACCTAATACTAATAATGTTATACGTTATACTGATGTGCTACATAACTTTAAAAGTTCTAACGTAATACTATATAACGTTATACGATATACTGATGTGCTATATAACGTTAAAAGTTATAACGTAATACTGTATAACGTTAAGCGTTATAACGTAATACTATATAACGTTATCCGTTATACTGACGTGCCATATAACGTTAAAAGTTATAACTTAATACTATATAATGTTATACGTTATACTGATTTGCTATATAACGTTAAGCGTTATAACGTTTTACTATATTACGGTATACGACATACTGATGTGCTATATAACGTTATAAGTAATAACGTAATACAATATAATGTTATACGTTATACTGCTGTGCTATATAACGTTAAAAGTTATAACGTAATACTATATAACGTTATAGGTTTTACTGATGTGCCATATAACGTTAAAAGTTATAACTTAATACTATATAATGTTATACGTTATACTGATTTGCTATATAACGTTAAGCGTTATAACGTAATACTATATAACGTTATGCGTTATACTGACGTGCTATATAACGTCAAAAGTTCTGACGTAATACTGTATAACGTTATACGTTATAACGTAATACTATATAACGTTAAGCGTTATAACGTAATACTATATTACGTTATACGATATACTGATGTGCTATATAACGTTAAAAGTTATAACGTAATACTATATAACATTAAGCGTCATAACGTAATACCACATTACGTTATACGATATACTGATGTGCTATATAACATTAAAATTTATAACGTAATACTATATAAAGTTATACGTTATACT
Organism: Bombus sylvestris; assembly: GCA_911622165.2. Lineage (NCBI taxonomy): Eukaryota > Metazoa > Arthropoda > Insecta > Hymenoptera > Apidae > Bombus > Bombus sylvestris. The sequence continues at coordinate 3,224,915 of OU443162.1, read as the reverse complement.
GATGTGCTATATAACGTCAACAGTTATAACGTAATACTATATAACGTTATACGTTTTGCTGATGTGCTATATAACGTTAAGCGTTATAACGTAATACTATATAATGTTATACGTTATACTGATTTGCTATATAACGTTAAGCGTTATAACATTTTACTATATTAGGTTATACGATATACTGATGTGCTGTATAACGTTAAAAGTTATAACGTAATACTATATTACGTTATACGATATACTGATGTGCTATATAACGTTAAAAGTTATAACGTAGTACCATGTAACGTTAAGCATTATAAGGTAATACTATATAACGTTATACGTTTTGCTGATGTGCCATATAACGTTAAGCGTTATAACGTAATACTATATAACGTTATACGTTATACTGACGTGCTATATAACGTTAAAAGTTATAACGTAATACTATATAATGTTATACGTTATACTGATGTGCTATATAACGTTAAATGTTATAACGTAATACTATATAACGTTATACGTTACACTGACGTGCCATATAACGTTAAAAGTTATAACGTAATACTATATAACGTTATGCGTTATAACGTAATACTATATAACGTTATACGATATAATCTTAAACTCTATAACGTTAAGCGTTATAACGTAATACTATATTACGATATACGATATACTGATGTGCTATATAACGTTAAAAGTTATAACGTAATACTATATAATGTTATACGTTATGCTGATGTGCTATATAACGTTAAAAGTAATAACGTAGTACCATGTAACGTTAAGCATTATAACGTAATACTATATAACGTTATACGTTTTGCTGATGTGCCATATAACATTAAAATTTATAACGTAATACTATATAAAGTTATACGTTATACTGATGTGCTATATAACGTCAACAGTTATAACGTAATACTATATAACGTTATACGTTTTGCTGATGTGCTATAGAACGTCAAGCGTTATAACGTAATACTGTATAATGTTATACGTTATACTGATTTGCTATATAACGTTAAGCGTTATAACATTTTACTATATTAGGTTATACGATATACTGATGTGCTGTATAACGTTAAAAGTTATAACGTAATACTATATTACGTTATACGATATACTGATGTGCTATATAACGTTAAAAGTTATAACCTAATGCTATATAATGTTATACGTTATGCTGATGTGCTATATAACGTTAAAAGTAATAACGTAGTACCATGTAACGTTAAGCATTATAACGTAATACTATATAACGTTATACGTTTTGCTGATGTGCCATATAACGTTAAGCGTTATAACGTAATACTATATAACGTTATACGTTATACTGACGTGCTATATAACGTTAAAAGTTATAACGTAATACTATATAACGTTATACGTTTTGCTGATGTGCTATAGAACGTTAAGCGTTATAACGTAATACTATATAACGTTATACGCTATACTGATGTGCTATATAGCGTTAAAAGTTATAACGTAATACTATATAACGTTAAGCGTTTTAACGTAATACCATTTTACGTTATACGATATACTGATGTGCTATATAACATTAAAATTTATAACGTAATACTGTATAATGTTATACGTTATACTGATGTGCTATATAACGTCAAATGTTATAACGTAATACTATATAACGTTAAACGTTTTGCTGATGTGCTATAGAACGTTAAGCGTTATACCGTAATACTATATTATGTTATACGTTATACTGACGTGCTATATAACGTTAAAAGTTAAAACGTAATACTATATAACGTTATAGGTTTTACTGATGTGCCATATAACGTTAAAAGTTATAACTTAATACTATATAATGTTATACGTTATACTGATTTGCTATATAACGTTAAGCATTATAACGTTTTACTATATTATGGTATACGATATACTGATGTGCTGTATAACGTTAAAAGTTATAACGTAATACTATATAATGTTATACGTTATACTGATGTGCTATATAACGTTAAAAGTTATAACGTAATACTATATAACGTTATACGTTTTGCTGATGTGCTATATATCGTTATGCGTTAAAACGTGATACTATATAACGTTATACGTTATACTGACGTGCTATATAACGTTAAAAGTTATAACGTAATACTATATTACGTTATACGATATACTGATGTGCTATATAACGTTAAAAGTTATAACGTAATACTATATAACGTTAAGCGTTATAACGTAATACTATATTACGTTATACGTTATAACGTAATACTATATAACGTTAAGCGTTATAACATAATACTATATTACGTTATACGATATACTGATGTGCTATATAACGTTAAAAGTTATAACGTAATACCATATTACGTTATACGTTATAACGTAATACTATAAAACGTTAAGCGTTATAACATAATACTATATTACGTTATACGATATACTGATGTGCTATATAACGTTAAATGTTATAACGTAATACTATCTAACGTTAAGCGTTATATCGTAATACTACATTACGTTATACGATATACTGATGTGCTATATAACGTTAAAAGTTATAACGTAATACTATATTACGCTATACGATATACTGATTTGCTATATAACGTTAAGCGTTATAACGTAATACTATATAACGTTATACGATATAATATTATAGTATATAAATTTAATCCTTATAACCTAGTACTATATAACGTTAATCCTTATAACGTAATACTATATAACGTTAAACGTTATAACGTAATACTATATAACGTTATACGTTATACTGACGTGCCATATAACGTTAAAAGCTATAACGTAATACTATATTACGTTATACTATATACTGATGTGCTATATAACGTAAAAAGTTATAGCGTAATACTATATAATGTTATACGTTATACTGATGTGCTGTATAACGTTAAAAGTTATAACGCAATATTATATAACGTTATACGTTTTACTGATGTGCTATATAGCGTTAACAGTTCTAACGTAATACCATATAACGTTATACGATATAATGTTATCCTATATAAATTTAATCCTTATAACCTAATACTATATAACGTTAAACGTTATAACGTAATACTATATAACGTTATACGTTATACAGACGTGCTATATAACGTTAACAGTTCTAACGTAATACTGCATAACGTTATACGTTATAACGTAATACTATATAACGTTAAGCGTTATAACGTAATACTATATTACGTTATACGATATACTGATGTGCTATATACCGTTAAAAGCTATACCTTAGTACTATATAATGTTATACATTATACTGATTTGCTATATAACGTTAAGCGTTATAACGTAATACTATATAACGTTATACGTTATACTGACGTGCTATATAACGTCAAAAGCTATAACGTAATACTATATAACGTTAAAAGTTATAACGTAATAATATATAACGTTATACGTTTTGCTGATGTGCTATAGAACGTTAAGCGTTATAACGAAATACCATATTACGTTATACGATATACTGATGTGCCATATAACGTTAAAAGTTATATCCTAATGCTATATAATGTTATACGTTATGCTGATGTGCTATATAGCGTTAAAAGTTATAACGTAATACTATGTAACGTTAAGCGTTATAACGTAATACTATATAACGTTATACGTTTTGCTGATGTGCTATATAACGTTAAGCGTTATAACGTAATACTATATTACGTTATACGATATACTGATGTGCTATATAACGTTAAAAGTTATATCCTAATGCTATATAATGTTATACGTTATGCTGATGTGCTATATAGCGTTAAAAGTTATAACCTAATGCTATATTATGTTATACGTTATGCTGATGTGCTAGATAACGTTAAAAGTAATAACGTAATACTATATAACGTTAAACGTTTGCTGATGTGCTATATAACGTTAAGCGTTATAACGTAATACTATATTACGTTATACGATATACTGATGTGCTATATAACGTTAAAAGTTATAACGTAATACTATATAACGTTAAAAGTTATGGCGTCATAATATATAACGTTATACGTTATACTGATGTGCTATATAACGTTAAAAGTTATAACCTAATGCTATATAATGTTATACGTTATACTGATGTGCTGTATAACGTTAAGCGTTATAACGTAATACTATATTACCTTATACGATATACTGATGTGCTATATAACGTTAAAAGTTATAACCTAATGCTATATAATGTTATACGTTATACTGATGTGCTGTATAACGTTAATAGTTATATCGTAATACTATATAACGTTATACGTTTTACTGATGTGCTATATAGCGTTAACAGTTCTAACGTAATACTATATAACGTTACACGATATAATGTTATACTATATAAGTTTAATCCTTATAACCTAATTATATATAACGTTAATCCTTATAACCTAATACTATATAACGTTAAACGTTATAACGTAGTACTATATAACGTTATACGTTATACTGACGTGCTATATAACGTTAACAGTTCTAACGTAATACTGTATCACTTTATACGTTATAACGTAATACTATATAACGTTAAGCGTTATAACGTAATAATATATTACGTTATACGATATACTGATGTGCTATATAACGTTAAAAGCTATACCGTAGTACTATATAATGTTATACGTTATACTGATGTGCTATATAACGTTAAAAGTTATAACGTATTACTATATAACGTTATACGTTTTGCTGATGTGCTATATAACCTTCAGCGTTATAACGTAATACTATATTACGTTATACGATATACTGATGTGCTATATAACGTTAAAAGTTATAACTAAATACTATATAATGTTATACGTTATACTGATGTGCTATATAACGTTAAAAGTTATAACGTAATACTATATAACGTTATACGTTTAGCTGATGTGCTATATAACTTTAAAAGTTATAACGTAATACTATATATTGTTATACGATATAATGTTATACTATATAACGTTAATCCGTATAACCTAATACTATATAACGTTAAACGTTATAACGTAATACCATATTACGTTATACGATATACTGATATGCTATATTACGTTAAAAGTTATAACGTAATACTATATAAAGTTATACGTTTTGCTGATGTGCTAAATAACGTTAAGCGCTATAACGTAATACTATATAACGTTAAGCGTTATAACGTAATACTATATAACCATATACGTTATACTGACGTGCCATATAATGTTAAAAGTTATAACGTAATACTATATTACGTTATACGATATACTGATGTGCTATATAACGTTAAAAGTTATAACGTTATACTATATTATGTTATACGTTATACTGATGTGCTATATAACGTTAAAAGTTATAATGTAATACTATATAACGTTATAGGTTTTACTGATGTGCCATATAACGTTAAAAGTTATAACGTAATACTTTATAAAGTTATACGTTTTGCTGATGTGCTAAATAACGTTAAGCGCTATAACGTAATACTATATAACGTTAAGCGTTATAACGTAATACTATATAATGTTATACGTTATACTGATTTGCTATATAACGTTAAGCGTTATAACGTTTTACTATATTACGGTATACGATATACTGATGTGCTATATATCGTTAAAAGTTATAACGGAATACTATATAGTGTTATACGTTATACTGCTGTGCTATATAACGTTGAAAGTTATAACGTAATACTATATAACGTTATACGCTTTGCTGATGTGCTATATAACGTTATGCGTTGAAACGTAATACTATATAACGTTATACGTTATACTGACATGCTATATAACGTTAAAAATTATAACGCAATACTATATATCGTTAAGCGTTATAACGTAATACCATATTACGTTATACGATATACTGATGTGCTATATAACATTAAAATTTATAACGTAATACTATATTACGATATACGATATACTGATGTGCTATATAACGTTAAAAGTTATAACCTAATACTATATAATGTTATACGTTATACTGATGTGCTATATAACGTTAAAATTTATAACGTAATACTATATAACGTTATGCGTTACACTGACGTGCCATACAACGTTAAAAGTTATAACGTAATACTATATAACGTTAAGCGTTATAACGTAATACTATATTACGTTATACGATATACTGATGTGCAATATAACGTTAAAAGTTATAACCTAATACTATATAATGTTAGACGTTATACTGATGTGCTACATAACGTTAAAAGTTCTAACGTAATACTATACAACGTTATACGTTTTGCTGATGTGCTATATAACGTTAAGAGTTATAACGTAATACTATATAACGTTATACGATATAATGTTATAGTATATAAATTTAATCCTTATAACCTAGTACTATATAACGTTAATCCTTATAACCTAATACTATATAACGTTAAACGTTATAACGTAATACTATATAACGTTATACGTTATACTAACGTGCCATATAACGTTAAAAGCTATAACGTAATACTATATTACGTTATACTATATACTGATGTGCTATATAACGTAAAAAGTTATAGCGTAATACTATATAATGTTATACGTTATACTGATGTGCTGTATAACGTTAAAAGTTATAACGCAATATTATATAACGTTATACGTTTTACTGATGTGCTATATAGCGTTAACAGTTCTAACGTAATACCATATAACGTTATACGATATAATGTTATCCTATATAAATTTAATCCTTATAACCTAATACTATATAACGTTAAACGTTATAACGTAATAGTATATAACGCTATACGTTATACAGACGTGCTATATAACGTTAACAGTTCTAACGTAATACTGCATAACGTTATACGTTATAACGTAATACTATATAACGTTAAGCGTTATAACGTAATACTATATTACGTTATACGATATACTGATGTGCTATATACCGTTAAAAGCTATACCTTAGTACTATATAATGTTATACATTATACTGATGTGCTATATAACGTTAAAAGTTATAACGTAATACTATATAAAGTTATACGTTTTGCTAATGTGCTAAATAACGTTAAGCGCTATAACGTAATACTCTATAACGTTAAGCGTTATAACGTAATACTATATAATGTTATACGTTATACTGATGTGCTATATAACGTTAAGCGTTATAACCTATTACTATATTACGTTATACGATATACTGATGTGCTATATAACGTTAAAAGTTATAACGTAATACTATATAAAGTTATACGTTTTGCTGATGTGCTAAATAACGTTAAGCGCTATAACGTAATACTATATAACGTTAAGCGTTATAACGTAATACTATATAACGTTATCCGTTATACTGACGTGCCATATAACGTTAAAAGTTATAACGTAATACTATATTACGTTATACGATATACTGATGTGCTATATAACGTTAAAAGTTATAACGTAATACTATATTATGTTATACGTTATACTGATGTGCAATATACCGTTAAAAGTTATAACCTAACACTATATAATGTTATACGTTATACTGATGTGCTACATAACGTTAAAAGTTCTAACGTAATACTATACAACGTTATACGTTTTGCTAATGTGCTAAATAACGTTAAGCGCTATAACGTAATACTCTATAACGTTAAGCGTTATAACGTAATACTATACAATGTTATACGTTATACTGATTTGCTATATAACGTTAAGCGTTATAACGTTTTACTATATTACGGTATACGATATACTGATGTGCTATATATCGTTAAAAGTTATAACGGAATACTATATAATGTTATACGTTATACTGCTGTGCTATATAACGTCGAAAGTTATAACGTAATACTATATAACGTTATACGTTTTGCTGATGTGCTATATATCGTTATGCGTTGAAACGTAATACTATATAACGTTATACGTTATACTGACGTGCTATATAACGTTAAAAATTATAACGCAATACTATATATCGTTAAGCGTTATAACGTAATACCATATTACGTTATACGATATACTGATGTGCTATATAACATTAAAATTTATAACGTAATACTATATTACGATATACGATATACTGATGTGCTATATAACGTTAAAAGTTATAACCTAATACTATATAATGTTATACGTTATACTGATGTGCTATATAACGTTGAAAGTTATAACGTAATACTATATAACGTTATGCGTTACACTGACGTGCCATACAACGTTAAAAGTTATAACGTAATACTATATTATGTTATACGTTATACTGATGTGCAATATACCGTTAAAAGTTATAACCTAACACTATATAATGTTATACGTTATACTGATGTGCTACATAACGTTAAAAGTTCTAACGTAATACTATACAACGTTATACGTTTTGCTGATGTGCTATATAACGTTAAGAGTAATAACGTAATACTATATAACGTTATACGATATAATGTTATAGTATATAAATTTAATCCTTATAACCTAGTACTATTTAACGTTAATCCTTATAACCTAATACTATATAACGTTAAACATTATAACGTAATACTATATAACGTTATACGTTATACTGACGTGCCATATAACGTTAAAAGCTATAACGTAATACTATATTACGTTATACTATATACTGATGTGCTATATAACGTAAAAAGTTATAGCGTAATACTATATAATGTTATACGTTATACTGATGTGCTGTATAACGCTAAAAGTTATAACGTAATATTATATAACGTTATACGTTTTACTGATGTGCTATATAGCGTTAACAGTTCTAACGTAATACCATATAACGTTATACGATATAATGTTATCCTATATAAATTTAATCCTTATAACCTAATACTATATAACGTTAAACGTTATAACGTAATACTATATAACGTTATACGTTATACAGACGTGCTATATAACGTTAACAGTTCTAACGTAATACTGCATAACGTTATACGTTATAACGTAATACTATATAACGTTAAGCGTTATAACGTAATACTATATTACGTTATACGATATACTGATGTGCTATATACCGTTAAAAGCTATACCTTAGTACTATATAATGTTATACATTATACTGATGTGCTATATAACGTTAAAAGTTATAACGTAATACTATATAAAGTTATACGTTTTGCTAATGTGCTAAATAACGTTAAGCGCTATAACGTAATACTCTATAACGTTAAGCGTTATAACGTAATACTATATAATGTTATACGTTATACTGATGTGCTATATAACGTTAAGCGTTATAACCTATTACTATATTACGTTATACGATATACTGATGTGCTATATAACGTTACAAGTTATAACGTAATACTATATAAAGTTATACGTTTTGCTGATGTGCTAAATAACGTTAAGCGCTATAACGTTATACTATATAACGTTAAGCGTTATAACGTAATACTATATAACGTTATCCGTTATACTGACGTGCCATATAACGTTAAAAGTTATAACGTAATACTATATTACGTTATACGATATTCTGATGTGCTATATAACGTTAAAAGTTATAACGTAATACTATATTATGTGTTACGTTATACTGATGTGCAATATACCGTTAAAAGTTATAACCTAACACTATATAATGTTACACGTTATACTGATGTGCTACATAACGTTAAAAGTTCTAACGTAATACTATATAACGTTATACGTTTTGCTGATGTGCTATATAACGTTAAGAGTTATAACGTAATACTATATAACGTTATACGATATAATGTTATAGTATATAAATTTAATCCTTATAACCTAGTACTATATAACGTTAATCCTTATAACCTAATACTATATAACGTTAAACGTTATAAAGTAATACTATATAACGTTATACGTTATACTGACGTGCCATGTAACGTTAAAAGCTATAACGTCATACTATATTACGTTATACTGTATACTCATGTGCTATATAACGTAAAAAGTTATAGCGTAATACTATATAATGTTATACGTTATACTGATGTGCTGTATAACGTTAAAAGTTTTAACGTAATATTATATAACGTTATACGTTTTACTGATGCGCTATATAACGTTAAAAGTTTTAACGTAATACTATATAAAGTTATACGTTTTGCTAATGTGCTAAATAACGTTAAGCGCTATAACGTAATACTATATAACGTTAAGCGTTATATCGTAATACTATATAACGTTATCCGTTATACTGACGTGCCATATAACGTTAAAAGTTATAACGTAATACTATATTACGTTATACGATATACTGATGTGCTATATAACGTTAAAAGTTATAACGTAATACTATATAACGTTATACGTTTAGCTGATGCGCTATATAACTTTAAAAGTTATAACGTAATACTATATAACGTTATACGTTATAACGTAATACTATATAACGTTAAGCGTTATAACGAAATACCATATTACATTATACGATATACTGATGTGCCATATAACGTTAAAGGTTATATCCTAATGCTATATAATGTTATACGTTATGCTGATGTGCCATATAACGTTAAACGTTATAACGTAATACTATATAACGTTATACGTTATACTGACGTGCCATATAACGTTAACAGTTCTAACGTAATACTGCATAACGTTATACGTTATAACGTAATACTCTATAACGTTAAGCGTCATAACTTAATACTATATAATGTTATACGTTATACTGATGTGCAATATAACGTTAAAAGTTATAACCTAATACTATATAATGTTATACGTCATACTGATGTGCTACATAACGTTAAAAGTTCTAACGTAATACTATATAACGTTATACGTTTTGCTGATGTGCTATATAACGTTAAGAGTTATAACGTAGTACTATATAACGTTATACGATATAATGTTATACTATATAAATTTAACACTTATAACCTAGTACTATATAACGTTAATCCTTATAACCTAATACTATATAACGTTAAACGCTATAACGTAATACTATATAACGTTATACGTTATACTGACGTGCCATATAACGTTAAAAGCTATAACGTAATACTCTATTACGTTATACTATATACTGATGTGCTATATAACGTAAAAAGTTATAGCGTACTACTATATAATGTTATACGTTATACTGATGTGCTGCATAACTTTAAAAGTTATAACGTAATACTATATAAGGTTATACGTTTTACTGATGTGCTATATAGCGTTAACAGTTCTAACGTAATACTATATAACGTTATACTATATAATGTTATACTATATGAATTTAATCCTTATAACCTAATACTATATAACGTTAAACGTTACAACGTAATACCATATTACGTTATACGATATACTGATGTGCTATATTACGTTAAAAGTTATAGCGTACTACTATATAATGTTATGCGTTATACTGATGTGCTATATAACGTTAAAAGTTATAATGTAATACTATATAACGTTATAGGTTTTACTGATGTGCCATATAACGTTAACAGTTATAACGTAATAGTATATAAAGTTATACGTTTTGCTGATGTGCTAAATAACGTTGAGCGCTATAACGTAATACTATATAACGTTAAGCGTTATAACGTAATACTATATAATGTTATACGTTATACTGATTTGCTATATAACGTTAAGCGTTATAACGTTTTACTATATTACGGTATACGATATACTGATGTGCTATATAACATTAAAATTTATAACCTAATACTATATTACGATATACGATATACTGATGTGCTATATAACGTTAAAAGTTATAACCTAATACTATATAATGTTATACGTTATACTGATATGCTATATAACATTAAAAGTTATAACGTCATACTATATAACGTTATGCGTTACACTGACGTGCCATACAACGTTAAAAGTTATAACGTAATACTATATTACGTTATACGATATACTGATGTGCTATATAACGTTAAAAGCTATACCTTAGTACTATATAATGTTATACGTTATACTGATGCGCTATATAACGTTAAAAGTTATAACGTAATACTATATAAAGTTATAAGTTTTGCAAAAGTGCTAAATAACGTTAAGCGTTATAACGTAATACTATATAATGTTATACGTTATACTGATGTGCTATATAACGTTAAGCGTTATAACCTATTACTATATTACGTTATACGATATACTGATGTGCTATATAACGTTAAAAGTTGTAACGTAATACTATATAAAGTTATACGTTTTGCTGATGTGCTAAATGACGTTAAGCGCTATAACGTAATACTATATAACGTTCAGCGTTATAACGTAATACTATATAACGTTATCCGTTATACTGACGTGCCATATAACGTTAAAAGTTATAACGTAATACTATATTACGTTATACGATGTACTGATGTGCTATATAACGTTAAAAGTTATAACGTAATACTATATTATGTTATACGTTATACTGACGTGCTATATAACGTTAACAGTTCTAACGTAATACTGTATAACGTTATTCGTTATAACGTAATACTATATAACGTTAAGCGTTATAACGTAATACTATATTACGTTATACGATATACTGATGTGCTATATAACGTTAAAAGTTCTAACGTAATACTGTATAACGTTATACGTTTTGCTGATGTGCTATATAACGTTAAGAGTTATAACGTAATACTATATAACGTTATACGTTCTACCGTAATACTATATAACGTTATACGTTTTGCTGATGTGCTATATAACGTTAAGAGTTATAACGTAATACTATATAACGTTAAGCGTTATAACGTAATACTATATAATGTTATACGTTATACTGATTTGCTATATAACGTTAAGCGTTATAACGTAATACCATATTACTTTATACGATATACTGATGTGCTATATAACATTAAAATTTATAACGTAATACTATATTACGATATACGATATACTGATGTGCTATATAACGTTAAAAGTTATAACCTAATACTATATAATGTTATACGTTATACTGATGTGCTATATAACGTTAAAAGTTATAACGTAATACTATATAACGTTATGCGTTACACTGACGTGCCATACAACGTTAAAAGTTATAACGTAATACTATATAACGTTAAGCGTTATAACGCAATACTATATTACGTTATACGATATACTGATGTGCAATATAACGTTAAAAGTTATAACCTAATACTATATAATCTTATACGTTATACTGATGTGCTGTATAACGTTAAAAGTTATAACGTAATATTATATAACGTTATACGTTTTACTGATGTGCTATATAGCGTTAGCAGTTCTAACGTAATACTATATAACGTTATACGATATAATGTTATCCTATATAAATTTAATCCTTATAACCTAATACTATATAACGTTAAACGTTATAACGTTATACTATATAACGTTATACGTTATACTGACGTGCTATATAACGTTAATAGTTCTAACGTCATACTGCATAACGTTATACGTTATAACGTAATACTATATAACGTTAAGCGTTATAACGTAATACTACATTACGTTATACGATATACTGATGTGCTATATAACGTTAAAAGCTATACCTTAGTACTATATAATGTTATACGTTATACTGATGTGCTATATAACGTTAAAAGTTATAACGTAATACTATATAACGTTAAGCGTTATAACGTAATACCATATTACGTTATACGGTATACTGATGTGCCATATAACGTTAAAAGTTATATCCTAATGCTATATAATGTTATACGTTATGCTGATGTGCTATATAGCGTTAAAAGTTATAACGTAATACTATGTAACGTTAGGCGTTATAACGTAATACTATATAACGTTATACGTTTTGCTGATGTGCTATATAACGTTAAGCGTTATAACGTAATACTATATTACGTTATACGATATACTGATGTGCCATATAACGTTAAAAGTTATAACCTAATGCTATATAATGTTATACGTTATGCTGATGTGCTATATAACGTTAAAAGTTATAACGTAATACTATATAACGTTAAGCGTTATAACGTAATACTATATTACGTTATACGATATACTGATGTGCTATATAACGTTATGCGTTATAACGTAATACCATATTACGTTATACGATATAGTGATGTGCTATATAACATTAAAATTTATAACGTAATACTATATTACGATATACGATATACTGATGTGCTATATAACGATAAAAGTTATAATCTAATACTATATAATGTTATACGTTATACTGATGTGCTATATAACGTTAAAAGTTATAACGTAAGACTATATAACGTTATGCGTTACACTGACGTGCCATACAACGTTAAAAGTAATAACGTAATACTATATAACGTTAATCGTTATAAGGTAATACTATATTACGTTATACGATATACTGATGTGCAATATAACGTTAAAAGTTATAACCTAATACTATATAATGTTATACGTTATACTGATGTGCTACATAACGGTAAAAGTTCTAACGTCATACTATATAACGTTATACGTTTTGCTGATGTGCTATATAACGTTAAGAGTTATAACGTAATACTATATAACGTTATACGATATAATGTTATACTATATAAATTTAATCCTTATAACCTAGTACTATATAACGTTAATCCTTATAACCTAATACTATATAACGTTAAACGTTATAACGTAATACTATATAACGTTATACGTTATACTGACGTGCCATATAACGTTAAAAGCTATAACGTAATACTATATTACGTTATACTATATACTGATGTGCTGTATAACGTAAAAAGCTATAGCGTAATACTATATAATGTTATACGTTATACTGATGTGCTATATAGCGTTAACAGTTCTAACGTAATACTATATAACGTTATACGATATAATATTATACTATATAAATTTAATCCTTATAACCTAATACTATATAACGTTAATCCTTATAACCTAATACTATATAACGTTAAACGTTATAACGTAATACTATATAACGTGCTACGTTATACTGACGTGCTATATAACGTTAACCGTTCTAACGTAATACTGTATAACGTTATCCGTTATAACGTAATACTATATAACGTTAAGCGTTATAACGTAATACTATATTACGTTATACGATATACTGATGTGCTATATAACGTTAAAAGTTATAACGTAATACTATATATTGTTATACGATATAATGTTATACTATATAACGTTAATCCTTATAACCTAACACTATATAACGTTAAACGTTATAACGTAATAGCATATTACGTTATACGATATACTGATGTGCTATATTACGTTAAAAGTTATAACGTAATACTATATAAAGTTATACGTTTTGCTGATGTGCTAAATAACGTTAAGCGCTATAACGTAATACTATATAACGTTAAGCGTTATAACGTAATACTATATAACGATATACGTTATACTGACGTGCCATATAACGTTAAAAGTTATAACGTAATACTATATTACGTTATACGATATACTGATGTGTTATATAACGTTAAAAGTTATAACGTAATACTATATTATGTTATTCGTTATACTGATGTGCTATATAACGTTAAAAGTTATAATGTAATACTATATAACGTTAGAGGTTTTTCTGATGTGCCATATAACGTTGAAAGTTATAACGTAATACTATATAACGTTAAGAGTTATAACCTAATACTATATAATGTTATACGTTATACTGATGTGCTATATAACGTTAAGAGTTATAACGTAATACTATAAAACGTTATACGATATAATGTTATACTATATAAATTTAATACTTATAACCTAGTACTATATATAGTTAATCCTTATAACCTAATACTATATAACGTTAAACGTTATAACGTAATACTATATAACGTTATACGTTATAACGTAATACTATATAAAGTTATACGTTTTGCTAATGTGCTAAATAACGTTAAGCGCTATAACGTAATACTGTATAACGTTAAGAGTTCTAACGTAATACTGCATAACGTTATACGTTATAACGTAATACTCTATAACGTTAAGCGTCATAACGTAATACTATATAATGTTATACGTTATACTGATGTGCAATATAACGTTAAAAGTTATAACCTAATACTATATAATGTTATACGTCATACTGATGTGCTACATAACGTTAAAAGTTCTAACGTAATACTATATAACGTTATACGTTTTGCTGATGTGCTATATAACGTTAAGAGTTATAACGTAGTACTATATAACGTTATACGATATAATGTTATACTATATAAATTTAACACTTATAACCTAGTACTATATAACGTTAATCCTTATAACCTAATAGTATATAACGTTAAACGCTATAACGTAATACTATATAACGTTATACGTTATACTGACGTGCCATATAACGTTAAAAGCTATAACGTAATACTCTATTACGTTATACTATATACTGATGTGCTATATAACGTAAAAAGTTATAGCGTACTACTATATAATGTTATACGTTATACTGATGTGCTGCATAACTTTAAAAGTTATAACGTAATACTATATAAGGTTATACGTTTTACTGATGTGCTATATAGCGTTAACAGTTCTAACGTAATACTATATAACGTTATACTATATAATGTTATACTATATGAATTTAATCCTTATAACCTAATACTATATAACGTTAAACGTTACAACGTAATACCATATTACGTAATACGATATACTGATGTGCTATATTACGTTAAAAGTTATAATGTAATACTATATAACGTTATAGGTTTTACTGATGTGCCATATAACGTTAACAGTTATAACGTAATACTATATAAAGTTATACGTTTTGCTGATGTGCTAAATAACGTTAAGCGCTGTAACGTAATACTATATAACGTTAAGCGTTATAACGTAATACTATATAACGATATACTTTATACTGACGTGCCATATAACATTAAAAGTTATAACGTAATACTATATTACGTTATAGGATATACTACTGTGCTATATAACGTTAAAAGTTATAACGTTATACTATATTATGTTATACGTTATACTGATGTGCTATATAACGTTAAAAGTTATAATGTAATACTATATAACGTTATAGGTTTTACTGATGTGCCATATAACGTTAACAGTTATAACGTAATAGTATATAAAGTTATACGTTTTGCTGATGTGCTAAATAACGTTGAGCGCTATAACGTAATACTATATAACGTTAAGCGTTATAACGTAATACTATATAATGTTATACGTTATACTGCTGTGCTATATAACGTTAAAAGTTATAACGTAATACTATATAACGTTATACGTTTTGCTGATGTGCTATATATCGTTATGCGTTGAAACGTAATACTATATAACGTTATACGTTATACTGACGTGCTATATAACGTTAAAAATTATAACGTAATACTATATAACGTTAAGCGTTATAACGTAATACCATATTACGTTATACGATATACTGATGTGCTATATAACATTAAAATTTATAACCTAATACTATATTACGATATACGATATACTGATGTGCTATATAACGTTAAAAGTTATAACCTAATACTATATAATGTTATACGTTATACTGATATGCTATATAACATTAAAAGTTATAACGTCATACTATATAACGTTATGCGTTACACTGACGTGCCATACAACGTTAAAAGTTATAACGTAATACTATATTACGTTATACAATATACTGATGTGCTATATAACGTTAAAAGCTATACCTTAGTACTATATAATGTTATACGTTATACTGATGCGCTATATAACGTTAAAAGTTATAACGTAATACTATATAAAGTTATAAGTTTTGCTAAAGTGCTAAATAACGTTAAGCGTTATAACGTAATACTATATAATGTTATACGTTATACTGATGTGCTATATAACGTTAAGCGTTATAACCTATTACTATATTACGTTATACGATATACTGATGTGCTATATAACGTTAAAAGTTGTAACGTAATACTATATAAAGTTATACGTTTTGCTGATGTGCTAAATAACGTTAAGCGCTATAACGTAATACTATATAACGTTCAGCGTTATAACGTAATACTATATAACGTTATCCGTTATACTGACGTGCCATATAACGTTAAAAGTTATAACGTAATACTATATTACGTTATACGATGTACTGATGTGCTATATAACGTTAAAAGTTATAACGTAATACTATATTATGTTATACGTTATACTGACGTGCTATATAACGTTAACAGTTCTAACGTAATACTGTATAACGTTATTCGTTATAACGTAATACTATATAACGTTAAGCGTTATAACGTAATACTATATTACGTTATACGATATACTGATGTGCTATATAACGTTAAAAGTTCTAACGTAATACTGTATAACGTTATTCGTTATAACGTAATACTATATAACGTTATACGTTATACTGACGTGCTATATAACGTTAACAGTTCTAACGTAATACTGTATAACGTTATTCGTTATAACGTAATACCATATAACGTTAAGCGTTATAACGTAATACTATATAACGATATACGTTATACTGACGTGCCATATAACGTTAAAAGTTATAACGTAATACTATATTACGTTATACGATATACTGATGTGCTATATAACGTTAAAAGTTCTAACGTAACACTGTATAACGTTAATCGTTATAACGTAAAACTATATAACGTTATACGTTATACTGACGTGCTATATAACGTTAACAGTTCTAACGTAATACTGTATAACGTTATTCGTTATAACGTAATACTATATAACGTTAAGCGTTATAACGTGATACTATATTACGTTATACGATATACTGATGTGCTATATAACGTTAAAAGTTATAACGTAATACTATATAACGTTAAACGTTATAACGTAATACCATATTACGTTATACGATATAATGATGTGCTATATTACGTTAAAAGTTATAACGTAATACTATATAAAGTTATACGTTTTGCTGATGTGCTAAATAACGTTAAGCGCTGTAACGTAATACTATATAACGTTAAGCGTTATAACGTAATACTATATAACGATATACGTTATACTGACGTGCCATATAACGTTAAAAGTTATAACGTAATACTATATTACGTTATACGTTATACTGACGTGCTATATAACGTTAACAGTTCTAACGTAATACTGTATAACGTTATTCGTTATAACGTAATACTATATAACGTTAAGCGTTATAACGTGATACTATATTACGTTATACGATATACTGATGTGCTATATAACGTTAAAAGTTATAACGTAATACTATATAACGTTAAACGTTATAACGTAATACCATATAATGTTATACGTTATACTGATGTGCCATATAACGTTAAAAGTTTTATCCTAATGCTATATAACGATATACGTTTTTCTGATGTGCTATATAACATTAAGCGTTACAACGTAATACTATATTACGTTATACGATATACTGATGTGCTATATAACGTTAATTCTATACCTTAGTACTATATAATGTTATACGTTATACTGATGTGCTATATAACGTTAAACGTTATAACGTAATACCATATTACGTTATACGATATGCTGATGTGCTATATAACATTAAAATTTATAACGTTACACTATATAAAGTTAAAAGTTATATCCTAATGCTATATAATGTTATACGTTATGCTGATGTGCTATATAGCGTTAAAAGTTATAACCTAATGCTATATAATGTTATACGTTATGCTGATGTGCTATATAACGTTAAAAGTTATAACGTAATACTATATAACGTTATACGCTTTGCTGATGTGCTATATAACGTTAAGCGTTATAACGTAAGACTATATTACGTTATACGATATACTGATGTGCTATATAACGTTAAAAGTTATAACCTAATGCTATATAATGTTATACGTTATGCTGATGTGCTATATAACGTTAAAAGTTATAACATAATACTATATAACGTTATACGCTTTGCTGATGTGCTATATAACGTTAAGCGTTATAACGTAATAATATATTACGCTATACGATATATTGATGTGCTATATAACGTTAGAAGTTATAACGTAATACTATATAATGTTATACGTTATACTGATGTGCTATATAACGTTAAAAGTTATAACGTAATACTATATAACGATATACGTTTTGCTGATGTGCTATATAACGTTAAGCGTTATAACGTAATACTATATAAAGTTATACGTTTTGCTGATGTGCTAAACAACGTTAAGCGCTATAACGTAATACTCTATAACGTTAAGCGTTATAACGAAATACCATATTACGTTATACGATATACTGATGTGCCATATAACGTTAAACGTTATAACGTAATACTATATAAAGTTATACGTTTTGCTGATGTGCTAAATAACGTTAAGCGCTATAACGTAATACTATATAACGTTAAGCGTTATAACGTAATACTATATAACGTTATACGTTAAACTGACGTGCCATATAACGTTAAAAGTTATAACGTAATACTGTATTACGTTATACGATATACTGATGTGATATATAACGTTAAAAGTTATAACGTAATATTATATTATGTTATACGTTATACTGATGTGCTATATAACGTTGAAAGTTATAACGTAATACTATATAACGTTATAGGTTTTACTGATGTGCCATATAACGTTAAAAGTTATAACTTAATACTATACAATGTTATACGTTATACTGATTTGCTATATAACGTTAAGCGTTATAACGTTTTACTATATTACGGTATACGATATACTGATGTGCTATATAACGTTAAAAGTTATAACGTAATACTATATAATGTTATACGTTATACTGATGTGCCGCATAACTTTAAAAGTTATAACGTAATACTATATAAGGTTATAGGATTTACTGATGTGCTATATAGCGTTAACAGTTCTAACGTAATAGTATATAACGTTATACGATATAATGTTATACTATATAAATTTAATCCTTATAACCTAATACTATATAACGTTAATCCTAATAACCTAATACTATATAACGTTAAACGTTATAACGTAATACCATATTACGTTATACGATATACTGATGTGCTGTATTACGTTAAAAGTTATAACGTAATACTATATAAAGTTATACGTTTTGCTGATGTGCTAAATAACGTTAAGCGCTATAACGTAATACTATATAACGTTAAGCGTTATAACGTAATACTATATAACGATATACGTTATACTGACGTGCCATATAACGTTAAAAGTTATAACGTAATACTATATTACGTTATACGATATACTGATGTGCTATATAACGTTAAAAGTTATAACGTAATACTATATTATGTTATACGTTATACTGATGTGCTATATAACGTTAAAAGTTATAATGTAATACTATATAACGTTATAGGTTTTACTGATGTGCCATATAACGTTAAAAGTTATAACGTAATACTATATAAAGTTATACGTTTTGCTGATGTGCTAAATAACGTTCAGCGCTATAACGTAATACTATATAACGTTAAGCGTTATAACGTAATACTATATAATGTTATACGTTATACTGATTTGCTATATAACGTTAAGCGTTATAACGTTTTACTATATTACGGTATACGATATACTGATGTGCTATATATTGTTAAAAGTTGTAACGGAATACTATATAATGTTATACGTTATACTGCTGTGCTATATAACGTTAAAAGTTATGACGTAATACTATATAATGTTATACGTTTTGCTGATGTGCTATATATCGTTATGCGTTGAAACGTAATACTATATAACGTTATGCGTTACACTGACGTGCCATACAACGTTAAAAGTTATAACGCAATACTATATAACGTTAAGCGTTATAACGTAATACTATATTACGTTATACGATATACTGATGTGCTATATAACATTAAAATTTATAACGTAATACAATATTACGTTATACGATATACTGATGTGCTATATAACGTTAAAAGCTATACCTTAGTACTATATAATGTTATACGTTATACTGATGCGCTATATAACGTTAAAAGTTATAACGTAATACTATATAAAGTTATACGTTTTGCTAATGTGCTAAATAACGTTAAGCGCTATAACGTAATACTCTATAACGTTAAGCGTTATAACGTAATACTATATAATGTTATACGTTATACTGATTTGTTTATAACCTTAAGCGTTACAACGTTTTACTATATTACGGTATACGATAAACTGATGTGCTATATAACGTTAAAAGTTCTAACGTAATACTGCATAACGTTATACGTTATAACGTAATACTATATAACGTTAAGCTTTATAAAGTAATACTATATTACGTTATACGATATACTGATGTGCTATATAACGTTAAGCGTTATAACGTAATACTATATAACGTTAAGCGTTATAACGAAATACCATATTACGTTATACGATATACTGATGTGCCATATAACGTTAAAAGTTATATCCTAATGCTATATAATGTTATACGTTATGGTGATGTGCTATATAGCGTTAAAAGTTATAACGTAATACTATGTAACATTAAGCGTTATAACGTAATACTATATAACGTTATACGTTTTGCTGATGTGCTATATAACGTTAAGCGTTATAACGTAATACTATATTACGTTATACGATATACTGATGTGCCATATAACGTTAAAAGTGATAACCTAATGCTATATAATGTTATACGTTATGCTGATGTGCTATATAACGTTAAAGGTTATAACGTAATACTATATAACGTTAAGCGTTATGACGTAATACTATATTACGTTATACGATATACTGATGTGCTATATAACGTTAAAAGTTATAACGTAATACTATATTACGTTATACGATATACTGATGTGCTATATAACGTTAAAAGTTATAACGTAATACTATATTATGTTATACGTTATACTGATGTGCTATATAACGTTAAAAGTTATAATGTAATACTATATAACGTTATAGGTTTTACTGATGTGCCATATAACGTTAAAAGTTATAACGTAATACTATATAAAGTTATACGTTTTGCTGATGTGCTAAATAACGTTCAGCGCTATAACGTAATACTATATAACGTTAAGCGTTATAACGTAATACTATATAATGTTATACGTTATACTGATTTGCTATATAACGTTAAGCGTTATAACGTTTTACTATATTACGGTATACGATATACTGATGTGCTATATATTGTTAAAAGTTGTAACGGAATACTATATAATGTTATACGTTATACTGCTGTGCTATATAACGTTAAAAGTTATGACGTAATACTATATAATGTTATACGTTTTGCTGATGTGCTATATATCGTTATGCGTTGAAACGTAATACTATATAACGTTATGCGTTACACTGACGTGCCATACAACGTTAAAAGTTATAACGCAATACTATATAACGTTAAGCGTTATAACGTAATACTATATTACGTTATACGATATACTGATGTGCTATATAACATTAAAATTTATAACGTAATACAATATTACGTTATACGATATACTGATGTGCTATATAACGTTAAAAGCTATACCTTAGTACTATATAATGTTATACGTTATACTGATGCGCTATATAACGTTAAAAGTTATAACGTAATACTATATAAAGTTATACGTTTTGCTAATGTGCTAAATAACGTTAAGCGCTATAACGTAATACTCTATAACGTTAAGCGTTATAACGTAATACTATATAATGTTATACGTTATACTGATTTGTTTATAACCTTAAGCGTTACAACGTTTTACTATATTACGGTATACGATAAACTGATGTGCTATATAACGTTAAAAGTTCTAACGTAATACTGCATAACGTTATACGTTATAACGTAATACTATATAACGTTAAGCTTTATAAAGTAATACTATATTACGTTATACGATATACTGATGTGCTATATAACGTTAAGCGTTATAACGTAATACTATATAACGTTAAGCGTTATAACGAAATACCATATTACGTTATACGATATACTGATGTGCCATATAACGTTAAAAGTTATATCCTAATGCTATATAATGTTATACGTTATGGTGATGTGCTATATAGCGTTAAAAGTTATAACGTAATACTATGTAACATTAAGCGTTATAACGTAATACTATATAAAGTTATACGTTTTGCTGATGTGCTAAATAACGTTCAGCGCTATAACGTAATACTATATAACGTTAAGCGTTATAACGTAATACTATATAATGTTATACGTTATACTGATTTGCTATATAACGTTAAGCGTTATAACGTTTTACTATATTACGGTATACGATATACTGATGTGCTATATATTGTTAAAAGTTGTAACGGAATACTATATAATGTTATACGTTATACTGCTGTGCTATATAACGTTAAAAGTTATGACGTAATACTATATAATGTTATACGTTTTGCTGATGTGCTATATATCGTTATGCGTTGAAACGTAATACTATATAACGTTATGCGTTACACTGACGTGCCATACAACGTTAAAAGTTATAACGCAATACTATATAACGTTAAGCGTTATAACGTAATACTATATTACGTTATACGATATACTGATGTGCTATATAACATTAAAATTTATAACGTAATACAATATTACGTTATACGATATACTGATGTGCTATATAACGTTAAAAGCTATACCTTAGTACTATATAATGTTATACGTTATACTGATGCGCTATATAACGTTAAAAGTTATAACGTAATACTATATAAAGTTATACGTTTTGCTAATGTGCTAAATAACGTTAAGCGCTATAACGTAATACTCTATAACGTTAAGCGTTATAACGTAATACTATATAATGTTATACGTTATACTGATTTGTTTATAACCTTAAGCGTTACAACGTTTTACTATATTACGGTATACGATAAACTGATGTGCTATATAACGTTAAAAGTTCTAACGTAATACTGCATAACGTTATACGTTATAACGTAATACTATATAACGTTAAGCTTTATAAAGTAATACTATATTACGTTATACGATATACTGATGTGCTATATAACGTTAAGCGTTATAACGTAATACTATATAACGTTAAGCGTTATAACGAAATACCATATTACGTTATACGATATACTGATGTGCCATATAACGTTAAAAGTTATATCCTAATGCTATATAATGTTATACGTTATGGTGATGTGCTATATAGCGTTAAAAGTTATAACGTAATACTATGTAACATTAAGCGTTATAACGTAATACTATATAACGTTATACGTTTTGCTGATGTGCTATATAACGTTAAGCGTTATAACGTAATACTATATTACGTTATACGATATACTGATGTGCCATATAACGTTAAAAGTGATAACCTAATGCTATATAATGTTATACGTTATGCTGATGTGCTATATAACGTTAAAGGTTATAACGTAATACTATATAACGTTAAGCGTTATGACGTAATACTATATTACGTTATACGATATACTGATGTGCTATATAACGTTAAAAGTTATAACCTAATACTATATAATGTTACACGTTATACTGATGTGCTACATAAAGTTAAAAGTTCTAACGTAATACTATATAACGTTATACGTTTTGCTGATGTGCTATATAACGTTAAGAGTTATAACGTATTACTATAAAACGTTATACGATATAATGTTATACTATATAAATTTAATACTTATAACCTAGTACTATATAACGTTAAGCGCTATAACGTAATACTATATAACGTTAAGCGTTATAACGTAATACTATATAACGTTATCCGTTATACTGACGTGCCATATAACGTTAAAAGTTATAACGTAATACTATATTACGTTATACGATATACTGATGTGCTATATAACGTTAAAAGTTATAACGTAATACTATATAATGTTATACGTTGTACTGATGTGCTATATAACGTTAAAAGTTATAACGTAATACTATATAACGATAAACGTTTTGCTGATGTGCTATATAACGTCAAAAGTTATAACGTAATACTATATATTGTTATACGATATAATGTTATACTATATAACGTTAATCCTTATAACCTAATACTATATAACGTTAAACGATATAACGTAATACTATATAACGTTATCCGTTATACTGACGTGCCATATAACGTTAAAAGTTATAACGTAATACTATATTACGTTATACGATATACTGATGTGCTATATAACGTTAAAAGTTATAACGTAATACTATATAATGTTATACGTTGTACTGATGTGCTATATAACGTTAAAAGTTATAACGTAATACTATATAACGATAAACGTTTTGCTGATGTGCTATATAACGTTAAGCGTTATAACGTAATACTATATTACGCTATACGATATACTGATGCGCTATATAACGTTAATTCTATACCTTAGTACTATATAATGTTATACGTTATACTGATGTGCTATATAACGTTAAACGTTATAACGAAATACCATATTACGTTATACGATATACTGATGTGCCATATAACGTTAAAAGTTATATCCTAATGCTATATAACGATATACGTTTTTCTGATGTGCTATATAACATTAAGCGTTACAACGTAATACTATATTACGTTATACGATATACTGATGTGCTATATAACGTTAATTCTATACCTTAGTACTATATAATGTTATACGTTATACTGATGTGCTATATAACGTTAAACGTTATAACGTAATACCATATTACGTTATACGATATACTGATGTGCTATATAACGTTAAAAGTTATAACGTAATG
The DNA here is from genome assembly GCA_911622165.2 of Bombus sylvestris. Classification (NCBI taxonomy): domain Eukaryota; kingdom Metazoa; phylum Arthropoda; class Insecta; order Hymenoptera; family Apidae; genus Bombus; species Bombus sylvestris. The sequence goes on along the minus strand of OU443162.1, from coordinate 3,198,516 downwards.
CTATATAAAGTTATACGTTTTGCTGATGTGCTAAATAACGTTAAGCGCTATAACGTAATACTATATAACGTTATACGTTATACTGACGTGCTATATAACCTCAAAAGTTATAACGTAATACTATATAACGTTAAGCGTTATAACGTAATACCATATTACGTTATACGATATACTGATGTGCTATATAACATTAAAATTTACAACGTAATACTATATAACGTTAAAAGTTATAACGTAATACTATATAACGTTATACGTTTTGCTGATGTGCTATAGAACGTTAACCGTTATAACGAAATACCATATTACGTTATACGATATGCTGATGTGCTATATAACATTAAAAGTTATAACGTAATACTATATAACGTTATACGCTTTGCTGATGTGCTATATAACGTTAAAAGTTATAACGTAATGCTATATAAAGTTATACGTTTTGCTGATGTGCTAAATAACGTTAAGCGCTATAACGTAATACTATATAACGTTATACGTTATACTGACGTGCTATATAACCTCAAAAGTTATAACGTAATACTATATAACGTTAAGCGTTATAACGTAATACCATATTACGTTATACGATATACTGATGTGCTATGTAACATTAAAATTTATAACGTAATACTATATAACGTTAAAAGTTATAACGTAGGACTATATTACGTTATACGATATACTGATGTGCTATATAACGTTAAAAGTTATAACCTAATGCTATATAATGTTATACGTTATGCTGATGTGCTATATAACGTTAAAAGTTATAACGTAATACTATATAACGTTATACGCTTTGCTGATGTGCTATATAACGTTAAAAGTTATAACGTAATACTATATTATGTTATACGTTATACTGATGTGCTATATAACGTTAAAAGTTATAATGTAATACTATATAACGTTATAGGTTTTACTGATGTGCCATATAACGTTAAAAGTTATAACGTAATACTATATAAAGTTATACGTTTTGCTGATGTGCTAAATAACGTTAAGCGCTATAACGTAATACTATATAACGTTAAGCGTTATAACGTAATACTATATAATGTTATACGTTATACTGATTTGCTATATAACGTTAAGCGTTATAACGTTTTACTATATTACGGTATACGATATACTGATGTGCTATATATTGTTAAAAGTTGTAACGGAATACTATATAATGTTATACGTTATACTGCTGTGCTATATAACGTTAAAAGTTATAACGTAATACTATATAATGTTATACGTTTTGCTGATGTGCTATATATCGTTATGCGTTGAAACGTAATACTATATAACGTTATGCGTTACACTGACGTGCCATACAACGTTAAAAGTTATAACGTAATACTGCATAACGTTATACGTTATAACGTAATACTATATAACGTTAAGCGTTATAAAGTAATACTATATTACGTTATACGATATACTGATGTGCTATATAACGTTAAGAGCTATACCTTAGTACTATATAATGTTATACGTTATACTGATTTGTTTATAACCTTAAGCGTTACAACGTTTTACTATATTACGGTATACGATAAACTGATGTGCTATATAACGTTAAAAGTTATAACGTAATAATATATAATGTTATACGTTATACTGTTGTGCTATATAACGTTAAAAGTTATAACGTAATACTATATAACGTTATACGTTCTGCTGATGTGCTATATAACGTTAAGAGTTATAACGTAATACTATATTACGTTATACGATATACTGATGTGCTATATAACGTTAAAAGTTATAACCTAATGCTATATAATGTTATACGTTATACTGACGTGCTATATAACGTCAAAAGTTATAACGTAATACTATATATTGTTATACGATATAATGTTATACTATATAACGTTAATCCTTATAACCTAATACTATATAACGTTAAACGATATAACGTAATACCATATTACGTTATACGATATACTGATGTGCTATATAACGTTAAAAGTTATAACGTAATACTATATAATGTTATACGTTATGCTGATGTGCTATATAGCGTTAAAAGATATAACGTAATACTATGTAACGTTAAGCGTTATAACGTAATACTACATAACGTTATGCGTTTTGCTGATGTGCTATATAACGTTCAGCGTTATAACGTAATACTATATTACGTTATACGATATATTGAATTGCTATATAACGTTAAAAGTTATAACGTAATACTATATAATGTTATACGTTATACTGATGTGCTATATAACGTTAAAAGTTATAACGTAATACTATATGACGATATACGTTTTGCTGATGTGCTATATAACATTAAGCGTGATAACGTAATACTATATTACGTTATACGATATACTGATGTGCTATATAACGTTAAAAGCTATACCTTAGAACTATATAATGTTATACGTTATACTGATGTGCTATATAACGTTAAGCGTTATAACCTACTACTATATTACGTTATACGATATACTGATATGCTATATAACGTTAAACGTTATAACGTAATACTATATATTGTTATACGATATAATGTTATACTATATAACGTTAATCCTTATAACCTAATACTATATAAGGTTAAACGTTATAACGTAATAACATATGACGTTATACGATATACTGATGTGCTATATAACGTTAAAAGTTATAACGTAATACTATATAATGATATACGTTATACTGCTGAGCTATATAACGTTAAAAGTTATAACCTAATGCTATATAATGTTATACGTTATGCTGATGTGCTATAGAACGTTAAGCGTTATAACGAAATACCATATTCCGTTATACGATATACTGATGTGCTACATAACATTAAAATTTATAACGTAACACTATATAACGTTAAAAGTTATATCCTAATGCTATATAATGTTATACGTTATGCTGATGTGCTATATAGCGTTAATAGTTATAACGTAATACTATGTAACGTTAAGCGTTATAATGTAATACTATATAACCTTATACGTTTTGCTGATGTGCTATATAACGTTAAGCGTTATAACGTAATACTATATTACGTTATACGATATACTGATGTGCTACATAACGTTAAAAGTTATAACCTAATGCTATATAATGTTATACGTTATGCTGATGTGCTATATAACGTTAAAAGTTATAACGTAATACTATATAATGTTATACGTTCTGCTGATGTGCTATATAACGTTAAGCGTTATAACGTAATACTATATTACGTTATACGATATACTGATGTGCTATATAACGTTAAAAGTTATAACCTAATGCTATATAATGTTATACGTTATACTGACGTGCTATATAACGTCAAAAGTTATAACGTAATACTATATAACGTTAAGCGTTATAACGTAATACCATATTACGTTATACGATATACTGATGTGCTATTTAACGTTAAAAGTTATAACGTAATACTATATATTGTTATACGATATAATGTTATACTATATAACGTTAATCCTTATAACCTAATACTATATAACGTTAAACGTTATAACGTAATACCATATTACGTTATACGATATACTGATGTGCTATATAACGTTAAAAGTTATAACGTAATACTATATAATGTTATACGTTGTGGTGATGTGCTATATAGCGTTAAAAGATATGACGTAATACTATGTAACGTTAAGCGTTATAACGTAATACTACATAACGTTATACGTTTTGCTGATGTGCTATATAACGTTAAGCGTTATAACGTAATACTATATTACGTTATACGATATACTGATGTGCCATATAACGTTAAAAGTGATAACCTAATGCTATATAATGTTATACGTTATACTGACGTGCTATATAACGTCAAAAGTTATAACGAAATACTATATAACGTGAAGCGTGATAACGTAATACTATATTACGTTATACGATATACTGATGTGCTATATAACGTTAAAAGCTATACCTTAGTACTATATAATGTTATACGTTATACTGATGTGCTGTATAACGTTAAAAGTTATAACGTAATACTATATAACGTTATACGTTTTGCTGATGTGCTATATAACATTAAGCGTTATAACGTAATACTATATTACGTTATACGATATATTGATGTGCTATATAACGTTAATCCTTATAACCTAATACTATATAACGTTAAACGTTATAACGTAATACCATATTACGTTATACGATATACTGATGTGCTATATAACGTTAAATCTTATAACCTAATGCTATATAATGTTATACGTTATGCTGATGTGCTATATAACGTTAAAAGTTATAACGTAATACTATATAACGTTATACGATATATTGATGTGCTATATAACGTAAAAAGTTATAACGTAATACTATATAATGTTATACGATATACTGATGTGCTATTTAACGTTAAAAGTTATAACGTAATACTATATAATGTTATACGATATACTGATGTGCTATTTAACGTTAAAAGTTATAACGTAATACTATATATTGTTATACGATATAATGTTATACTATATAACGTTAATCCTTATAACCTAATACTATATAACGTTAAACGTTATAACGTAATACCATATTACGTTATACGATATACTGATATGCTATATAACGTTAAAAGTTATAACGTAATAGTATATAAAGTTATACGTTTTGCTGATCTGCTAAATAACGTTAAGCGCTATAACGTAATACTATATTACGTTATACGATATACTGATGTGCTATATAACGTTAAAAGTTATAACCTAATGCTATATAATGTTATACGTTATACTGACGTGCTATATAACGTCAAAAGTTATAACGAAATACTATATAACGTTAAGCGTGATAACGTAATACTATATTACGTTATACGATATACTGAAGTGCTATATAACGTTAAAAGCTATACCTCAGTACTATATAATGTTATACGTTATACTGATGTGCTGTATAACGTTAAAAGTTATAACGTAATACTATATAATGTTATACGTTATACTGATGTGCTATATAACGTTAAGCGTTATAACCTACTACTATATTACGTTATACGATATACTGATATGCTATATAACGTTAAACGTTATAACGTAATACTATATATTGTTATACGATATAATGTTATACTATATAACGTTAATCCTTATAACCTAATACTATATAACGTTAAACGTTATAACGTAATAACATATGACGTTATACGATATATTGATGTGCTATATAACGTTAAAAGTTATAACGTAATACTATATAATGTTATACGATATACTGATGTGCTATTTAACGTTAAAAGTTATAACGTAATATTATATAACGTTATACGTTTTACTGATGTGATATATAGCGTTAACAGTTCTAACGTAATACTATATAACGTTATACGATATAATGTTATCCTATATAAATTTAATCCTTATAACCTAATACTATATAACGTTAAACGTTATAACGTAATACTATATAACGTTATACGTTATACTGACGTGCTATATAACGTTAACAGTTCTAACGTAATACTGCATAACGTTATACGTTATAACGTAATCCTATATAACTTTAAGCGTTATAAAGTAATACTGTATTACGTTATACGATATACTGATGTGCTATATAACGTTAAAAGCTATACCTTAGTACTATATAATGTTATATGTTATACTGATGTGCTATATATCGTTAAAAGTTATAACGTAATACTATATAAAGTTATACGTTTTGCTAATGTGCTAAATAACGTTAAGCGCTATAACGTAATACTCTATAACGTTAAGCGTTATAACGTAATACTATATAATGTTATACGTTATACTGATTTGCTATATAACCTTAAGCGTTATAACGTTTTACTATATTACGGTATACGATAAACTGATGTGCTATATAACGTTAAACGTTATAACGTAATAATATATAATGTTATACGTTATACTGTTGTGCTATATAACGTTAAAAGTTATAACGTAATACTATGTAACGTTATACGTTCTGCTGATATGCTATATAACGTTAAGCGTTAAAACGTAATACTATATTACGTTATACGATATACTGATGTGCTATATAACGTTAAATCTTATAACCTAATGCTATATAATGTTATACGTTATGCTGATGTGCTATATAACGTTAAAAGTTATAACGTAATACTATATAACGTTATACGTTTTGCTGATGTGCTATATAACATTAAGCGTTATAACGTAATACTATATTACGTTATACGATATATTGATGTGCTATATAACGTTAAAAGTTATAACGTAATACTATATAATGTTATACGTTATACTGATGTGCTATATAACGTTAAAAGTTATAACGTTATACTATATGACGATATACGTTTTGCTGATGTGCTATATAACATTAAGCGTTATAACGTATTACTATATTACGTTATACGATATACTGATGTGCTATATAGCGTTAAAAGCTATACCTTAGTACTATATAATGTTATACGTTATACTGATGTGCTGTATAACGTTAAAAGTTATAACGTAATACTATATAAAGTTATACGTTTTGCTGATCTGCTAAGTAACGTTAAGCGCTATAACGTAATACTATATTACGTTATACGATATACTGATGTGCTATATAACGTTAAAAGTTATAACCTAATGCTATATAATGTTATACGTTATACTGACGTGCTATATAACGTCAAAAGTTATAACGAAATACTATATAACGTTAAGCGTTATAACGTAATACCATATTACGTTATACGATATACTGATGTGCTATTTAACGTTAAAAGTTATAACGTAATACTATATATTGTTATACGATATAATGTTATACTATATAACGTTAATCCTTATAACCTAATACTATATAACGTTAAACGTAATAACGTAATACCATATTACGTTATACGATATACTGATGTGCTATATAACGTTAAAAGTTATAACGTAATACTATATAATGTTATACGTTTTGCTGATGTGCTATATATCGTTATGCGTTGAAACGTAATACTATATAACGTTATGCGTTACACTGACGTGCCATACAACGTTAAAAGTTATAACGTAATACTATATAACGTTAAGCGTTATAATGTAATACTATATTACGTTATACGATATACTGATGTGCTATATAACATTAAAATTTATAACGTAATACTATATTACGTTATACTATATACTGATGTGCTATATAACGTAAAAAGTTATAGCGTAATACTACATATTGTTATACGTTATACTGATGTGCTGTATAACGTTAAAAGTTATAACGTAATATTATATAACGTTATACGTTTTACTGATGTGATATATAGCGTTAACAGTTCCAACGTAATACTATATAACGTTATACGATATAATGTTATCCTATATAAATTTAATCCTTATAACCTAATACTATATAACGTTAAACGTTATAACGTAATACTATATAACGTTATACGTTATACTGACGTGCTATATAACGTTAACAGTTCTAACGTAATACTGCATAACGTTATACGTTATAACGTAATCCTATATAACGTTAAGCGTTATAAAGTAATACTGTATTACGTTATACGATATACTGATGTGCTATATAACGTTAAAAGCTATACCTTAGTACTATATAATGTTATACGTTATACTGATGTGCTATATAACGTTAAAAGTTATAACGTAATACTATATAAAGTTATACGTTTTGCTAATGTGCTAAATAACGTTAAGCGCTATAACGTAATACTCTATAACGTTAAGCGTTATAACGTAATACTATATAATGTTATACGTTATACTGATTTGCTATATAACCTTAAGCGTTATAACGTTTTACTATATTACGGTATACGATAAACTGATGTGCTATATAACGTTAAAAGTTATAACGTAATAATATATAATGTTATACGTTATACTGTTGTGCTATATAACGTTAAAAGTTATAACTTAATACTATATAACGTTATACGTTCTGCTGATGTGCTATATAACGTTAAGCGTTATAACGTAATACTATATTACGTTATACGATATACTGATGTGCTATATAACGTTAAATGTTATAACCTAATGCTATATAATGTTACTCGTTATACTGACGTGCTATATAACGTCAAAAGTTATAACGTAATACTATATATTGTTATACGATATAATGTTATACTATATAACGTTAATCCTTATAACCTAATACTATATAACGTTAAACGTTATAACGTAATACCATATTACGATCTACGATATACTGATGTGCTATATAACGTTAAAAGTTATAACGTAATACTATATAATGTCATACGTTATACTGCTGAGCTATATAACGTTAAAAGTTATAACCTAATGCTATATAATGTTATACGTTATACTGACGTGCTATATAACGTCAAAAGCTATAACGTAATACTATATAACGTTAAGCGTTATAACGTAATACCATATTACGTTATACGATATACTGATGTGCCATTTAACGTTAAAAGTTATAACGTAATACTATATATTGTTATACGATATAATGTTATACTATATAACGTTAATCCTTATAACCTAATACTATATAACGTTAAACGTTATAACGTAATACCATATTACGTGATACGATATACTGATGTGCTATATAACGTTAAAAGTTATAACGTAATACTATATAATGTTATACGTTATGCTGATGTGCTATATAGCGTTAAAAGATATGACGTAGTACTATGTAACGTTAAGCCTTATAACGTAATACTACATAACGTTATACGTTTTGCTGATGTGCTATATAACGTTAAGCGTTACAACGTAGTACTATATTACGTTATACGATATACTGATGTGCTATATATCGTTAAAAGTTATAACCTAATGCTATATAATGTTATACGTTATGCTGATGTGCTATAGAACGTTAAGCGTTATAACGAAATACCATATTCCGTTATACGAATTACTGATGTGCTACATAACATTAAAATTTATAACGTAATACTATATAACGTTAAAAGTTATATCCTAATGCTATATAATGTTATACGTTATACTGCTGAGCTATATAACGTTAAAAGTTATAACGTAATACTATATAACTTTATACGTTTTGCTGATGTGCTATATATCGTTATGCGTTAAAGCGTAATACTATATAACGTTATACGTTATACTGACGTGCTATATAACATTAAAATTTATAACGTAATACTATATAACGTTAAATGTTATATCCTAATGCTATGTAATGTTATACGTTATGCTGATGTGCTATATAGCGTTAAAAGTTATAACGTAATACTATGTAACGTTAAGCGTTATATAGTATTATATACTTATATATATAGTATATAAGCGTAATACTATATAACGTTATACGTTTTGCTGATGTGCTATATAACGTTAAGCGTTATAACGTAATACTATATTACGTTATACGATATACTGATGTGCTATATAACGTTAAAAGTTATAACCTAATGCTATATAATGTTATGCGTTATGCTGATGTGCTATATAACGTTAAAAGTTATAACGTAATACTATATAGTGTTATACGTTATGCTGATGTGCTATATAACGTTAAAAGTTATAACGTAATACTATATAACGATATACGTTTTGCTGATGTGCTATATAACGTTAAGCGTTATAACGTTATACTATATTACGTTTTACGTTATACTGATGTGCTAGATAACGTTAAAAGTTATAACGTAATACTATATAACGTTATAGGTTTTACTGATGTGCCATATAACGTTAAAAGTTATAACGTAATACTATATAACGTTATACGTTTTGCTTATGTGCTATATATCGTTATGCGTTAAAACGTAAAACTATATAACGTTATACGTTATACTGACATGCTATATAACGTCAAAAGTTATAACGTAATACTATATATCGTTAAGCGTTATAACGTAGTACTATATATCGTTAAGCGTTATAACGTAACACCATATTACGTTATACGATATACTGATGTACTATATAACATTAAAATTTATAACGTAATACTATATAACGTTAAAAGTTATAACGTAATACTATGTAACGTTATACGTTTTGCTGATGTGCTATATAACGTTAAGCATTATAACGAAATACCATATAACGATATACGTTTTGCTGATGAGCTATATAACGTTAGGCGTTATAACGTAATACTATATTACGCTATACGATATACTGATGTGCTATATAACGTTAAAAGTTATAACGTAATACTATATAATTTTATACGTTATCCTGATATGCTATATAACGTTAAAAGTTATAACGTAATACTATATAACGATATACGTTTAGCTGATGTGCTATATAACTTTAAAAGTTATAACGTAATACTATACAACGTTATACGTTATAACGTAATACTATAAAACGTTAAGCGTTATAACGAAATACCATATTACGTTATACGATATACTGATGTGCCATATAACGTTAAAAGTTATATCCTAATGCTATATAATGTTATCCGTTATGCTGGTGTGCTATATAGCGTTAAAAGTTATGACGTAATACCATGTAACGTTAAGTGTTATAACGTAATACTATATAACGTTATACGTTATACTGACGTGCCATATAACGATAAAAGTTATAACGTAATACTATATTACGTTATACGATATATTGAATTGCTATGTAACGTTAAAAGTTATAACGTAATACTATATAATGTTATACGTTATACTGCTGTGCTATATAACGTTAAAAGTTATAACGTAATACTATATAACGTTAAGCGTTATAACGTAATACCATATTACGTTATACGATATACTGATGTGCTATTTAACGTTAAAAGTTATAACGTAATACTATATATTGTTATACGATATAATGTTATACTATATAACGTTAATCCTTATAACCTAATACTATATAACGTTAAACGTTATAACGTAATACCATATTACGTTATACGATATACTGATGTGCTATATAACGTTAAAAGTTATAACGTAATACTACATAATGTTATACGTTATGCTGATGTGCTATATAGCGTTAAAAGATATGACGTAATACTATGTAACGTTAAGCCTTATAACGTAATACTACATAACGTTATACGTTTTGCTGATGTGCTATATAACGTTAAGCGTTATAACGTAGTACTATATTACGTTATACGATATACTGATGTGCTATATAACGTTAAAAGTTATAACCTAATGCTATATAATGTTATACGTTATGCTGATGTGCTATAGAACGTTAAGCGTTATAACGAAATACCATATTCCGTTATACGAATTACTGATGTGCTACATAACATTAAAATTTATAACGTAATACTATATAACGTTAAAAGTTATATCCTAATGCTATATAATGTTATACGTTATACAGCTGAGCTATATAACGTCAAAAGTTATATCGTAATACTATATAACGTTAAGCGTTATAACGTAATACCATATTACGTTATACGATATACTGATGTGCTATATAACATTAAAATTTATAACGTAATACTATATAACGTTAAAGGTTATAACGTAATACTATATAACGTTATACGTTTTGCTGATGTGCTATAGAACGTTAAGCGTTATAACGAAATACCATATTACGTTATACGATATACTGATGTGCTATATAACATTAAAATTTATAACGTAATACTATATAACGTTAAATGTTATATCCTAATGCTATGTAATGTTATACGTTATGCTGATATGCTATATAGCGTTAAAAGTTATAACGTAATACTATGTAACGTTAAGCGTTATATAGTATTATATACTTATATATATAGTATATAAGCGTAATACTATATAGTGTTATACGTTATGCTGATTTGCTATATAACGTTAAAAGTTATAACGTAATACTATATAACGATATACGTTTTGCTGATGTGCTATATAACGTTAAGCGTTATAACGTTATACTATATTACGTTTTACGTTATACTGATGTGCTAGATAACGTTAAAAGTTATAACGTAATACTATATAACGTTATAGGTATTACTGATGTGCCATATAACGTTAAAAGTTATAACGTAATACTATATACCGTTATACGTTTTGCTTATGTGCTATATATCGTTATGCGTTAAAACGTAAAACTATATAACGTTATACGTTATACTGACATGCTATATAACGTCAAAAGTTATAACGTAATACTATATATCGTTAAGCGTTATAACGTAGTACTATATATCGTTAAGCGTTATAACGTAACACCATATTACGTTATACGATATACTGATGTACTATATAACATTAAAATTTATAACGTAATACTATATAACGTTAAAAGTTATAACGTAATACTATGTAACGTTATACGTTTTGCTGATGTGCTATATAACGTTAAGCATTATAACGAAATACCATATAACGATATACGTTTTGCTGATGTGCTATATAACGTTAGGCGTTATAACGTAATACTATATTACGCTATACGATATACTGATGTGCTATATAACGTTAAAAGTTATAACGTAATACTATATAATTTTATACGTTATCCTGATATGCTATATAACGTTAAAAGTTATAACGTAATACTATATAACGATATACGTTTAGCTGATGTGCTATATAACTTTAAAAGTTATAACGTAATACTATATAACGTTATACGTTATAACGTAATACTATATAACGTTAAGCGTTATAACGAAATACCATATTACGTTATACGATATACTGATGTGCCATATAACGTTAAAAGTTATATCCTAATGCTATATAATGGTATCCGTTATGCTGGTGTGCTATATAGCGTTAAAAGTTATGACGTAATACCATGTAACGTTAAGTGTTATAACGTAATACTATAAAACGTTATACGTTATACTGACGTGCCATATAACGATAAAAGTTATAACGTAATACCATATTACGTTATACGATATACTGATGTGCTATATAACGTTAAAAGTTATAACGTAATACCATATTACGTTATACGATATACTGATGTGCTATATAACGTTAAAAGTTATAACGTAATACTATATAATTTTATACGTTATCCTGATATGCTATATAACGTTAAAAGTTATAACGTAATACTATATAACGATATACGTTTAGCTGATGTGCTATATAACTTTAAAAGTTATAACGTAATACTATATAACGTTATACGTTATAACGTAATACTATATAACGTTAAGCGTTATAACGAAATACCATATTGCGTTATACGATATACTGATGTGCTATATAACGTTAAAAGTTATAACGTAATACCATATAACGTTATACGTTATACTGACGTGCCATATAACGTTAAGCGTTATAACGTAATACTATATTACGTTATACGATATACTGATGTGCTATATAACGTTGAAAGTTATAACCTAATGCTATATAATGTTATACGTTATACTGATGTGCTATATAACGTTAAAAGCTATACCTTAGTACTATATAATGTTATACGTTATACTGACGTGCCATACAACGTTAAAAGTTATAACGAAATACTATATAACGTTAATCCTTATAACCTAATACTATATAATGATAAACGTTATAACGTAATACCATATTATGTTATACGATATACTGATGTGCTATATAACGTTAGAAGTTATAACGTAATACTATATAAAGTTATACGTTTTGCTGATGTGCTAAATAACGTTAAGCGCTATAACGTAATACTATATAACGTTAAGTGTTATAACGTAATACTATATAACGTTATACGTTATACTGACGTGCCATATAACGATAAAAGTTATAACGTAATACCATATTACGTTATACGATATACTGATGTGCTATATAACGTTAAAAGTTATAACGTAATACTATATTATGTTATACTATATACTGATGTGCTATATAACGTAAAAAGTTATAGCGTAATACTACATATTGTTATACGATATACTGATGTGCTATATAACGTTAAAAGTTATAACGTAATACTATATTATGTTATACTATATACTGATGTGCTATATAACGTAAAAAGTTATAGCGTAATACTACATATTGTTATACGTTATACTGACGTGCTAGATAACGTCAAAAGTTATAACGAAATACTATATAACGTTAAGCGTTATAACGTAATACCATATTACGTTATACGATATACTGATGTGCTATTTAACGTCAAAAGTTATAATGTAATACTACATAATGTTATACGTTATGCTGATGTGCTATATAGCGTTAAAAGATATGACGTAATACTATGTAACGTTAAGCGTTATAACGTAATACTACATAACGTTATACGTTTTGCTGATGTGCTATATAACGTTAATAGCTATACCTTAGTACTATATAATGTTATACGTTATACTGATGTGCTGTATAACGTTAAAAGTTATAACGTAATACTATATAATGTTATACGTTATACTGCTGAGCTATATAACGTTAAAAGTTATAACCTAATGCTATATAATGTTATACGTTACACTGACGTGCTATATAACGTCAAAAGCTATAACGTAATACTATATAACGTTAAGCGTTATAACGTAATACCATATTACGTTATACGATATACTGATGTGCTATTTAACGTTAAAAGTTATAACGTAATACTATATATTGTTATACGATATACTGATGTGCTATATAACGTTAAAAGTTATAACGTAATACTATATAATGTTATACGTTATGCTGATGTGCTATATAGCGTTAAAAGATATGACGTAATACGATGTAACGTTAAGCCTTATAACGTAATACTACATAACGTTATACGTTTTGCTGATGTGCTATATAACGTTAAGCGTTATAACGTAGTACTATATTACGTTATACGATATACTGATGTGCTATATAACGTTAAAAGTTATAACCTAATGCTATATAATGTTATACGTTATGCTGATGTGCTATAGAACGTTAAGCGTTATAACGAAATACCATATTCCGTTATACGATATACTGATGTGCTACATAACATTAAAATTTATAACGTAATACTATATAACGTTAAAAGTTATATCCTAATGCTATATAATGTTATACGTTATGCTGATGTGCTATATAGCGTTAAAAGTTATAACGTAATATTATGTAACGTTATACGTTTTGCTGATGTGCTAAATAACGTTAAGCGCTATAACGTAATACTATATAACGTTAAGCGTTATAACGTAATACTATATAACGTTAAGCGTTATAGCGAAATACCTTATTACGTTATACGATATACTGATGTGCCATATAACGTTAAAAGTTATATCCTAATGCTATATAACGATATACGTTTTGCTGATGTGCTATATAACATTAAGCGTTATAACGTAATACTATATTACGTTATACGATATACTGATGTGCTATATAACGTTTAAAGCTATACCTTAGTACTATATAATGTTATACGATATACTGATGTGCTATATAACGTTAAAAGTTATAATGTAATACTATATATTGTTATACGATATAATGTTATACTATATAACGTTAATCCTTATAACCTAATACTATATAACGTTAAACGTTATACCGTAATACCATATTACGTTATACGATATACTGATGTGCTATATAACGTTAAAAGTTATAACGTAATACTATATAAAGTTATACGTTATACTGATGTGCTATATAACGTTAAGCGTTATAACCTACTACTATATTACGTTATACGATATACTGATATGCTTTATAACGTTAAACGTTGTAACGTAATACTATATATTGTTATACGATATAATGTTATACTATATAACGTTAATCCTTATAACCTAATACTATATAACGTTAAACGTTATAACGTAATAACATATTACGTTATACGATATACTGATGTGCTATATAACGTTAAAAGTTATAACGTAATACTATATAATGATATACGTTATACTGCTGAGCTATATAACGTTAAAAGTTATAACCTAATGCTATATAATGTTATACGTTATGCTGATGTGCTATAGAACGTTAAGCGTTATAACGAAATACCATATTCCGTTATACGATATACTGATGTGCTACATAACATTAAAATTTATAACGTAATACTATATAACGTTAAAAGTTATATCCTAATATTATATAATGTTATACGTTATGCTGATGTGCTATATAGCGTTAATAGTTATAACGTAATACTATGTAACGTTAAGCGTTATAATGTAATAATATAACGTTATACGTTTTGCTGATGTGCTATATAACGTTAAGCGTTATAACGTAATACTATATTACGTTATACGATATACTGATGTGCTACATAACGTTAAAAGTTATAACCTAATGCTATATAATGTTATACGTTATGCTGATGTGTAATATAACGTTAAAAGTTATAACGTAATACTATATAACGTTATACGTTCTGCTGATGTGCTATATAACGTTAAGCGTTATAACGTAATACTATATTACGTTATACGGTATACTGATGTGCTATATAACGTTAAAAGTTATAACCTAATGCTATATAATGTTATACGTTATACTGACGTGCTATATAACGTCAAAAGTTATAACGAAATACTATATAACGTTAAGCGTTATAACGTAATACCATATTACGTTATACGATATACTGATGTGCTATTTAACGTCAAAAGTTATAACGTAATACTACATAATGTTATACGTTATGCTGATGTGCTATATAGCGTTAAAAGATATGACGTAATACTATGTAACGTTAAGCGTTATAACGTAATACTACATAACGTTATACGTTTTGCTGATGTGCTATATAACGTTAAAAGCTATACCTTAGTACTATATAATGTTATACGTTATACTGATGTGCTGTATAACGTTAAAAGTTATAACGTAATACTATATAACGTTAAATGTTATATCCTAATGCTATGTAATGTTATACGTTATGCTGATATGCTATATAGCGTTAAAAGTTATAACGTAATACTATGTAACGTTAAGCGTTATATAGTATTATATACTTATATATATAGTATATAAGCGTAATACTATATAGTGTTATACGTTATGCTGATTTGCTATATAACGTTAAAAGTTATAACGTAATACTATATAACGATATACGTTTTGCTGATGTGCTATATAACGTTAAGCGTTATAACGTTATACTATATTACGTTTTACGTTATACTGATGTGCTAGATAACGTTAAAAGTTATAACGTAATACTATATAACGTTATAGGTATTACTGATGTGCCATATAACGTTAAAAGTTATAACGTAATACTATATACCGTTATACGTTTTGCTTATGTGCTATATATCGTTATGCGTTAAAACGTAAAACTATATAACGTTATACGTTATACTGACATGCTATATAACGTCAAAAGTTATAACGTAATACTATATATCGTTAAGCGTTATAACGTAGTACTATATATCGTTAAGCGTTATAACGTAACACCATATTACGTTATACGATATACTGATGTACTATATAACATTAAAATTTATAACGTAATACTATATAACGTTAAAAGTTATAACGTAATACTATGTAACGTTATACGTTTTGCTGATGTGCTATATAACGTTAAGCATTATAACGAAATACCATATAACGATATACGTTTTGCTGATGTGCTATATAACGTTAGGCGTTATAACGTAATACTATATTACGCTATACGATATACTGATGTGCTATATAACGTTAAAAGTTATAACGTAATACTATATAATTTTATACGTTATCCTGATATGCTATATAACGTTAAAAGTTATAACGTAATACTATATAACGATATACGTTTAGCTGATGTGCTATATAACTTTAAAAGTTATAACGTAATACTATATAACGTTATACGTTATAACGTAATACTATATAACGTTAAGCGTTATAACGAAATACCATATTACGTTATACGATATACTGATGTGCCATATAACGTTAAAAGTTATATCCTAATGCTATATAATGGTATCCGTTATGCTGGTGTGCTATATAGCGTTAAAAGTTATGACGTAATACCATGTAACGTTAAGTGTTATAACGTAATACTATAAAACGTTATACGTTATACTGACGTGCCATATAACGATAAAAGTTATAACGTAATACCATATTACGTTATACGATATACTGATGTGCTATATAACGTTAAAAGTTATAACGTAATACCATATTACGTTATACGATATACTGATGTGCTATATAACGTTAAAAGTTATAACGTAATACTATATAATTTTATACGTTATCCTGATATGCTATATAACGTTAAAAGTTATAACGTAATACTATATAACGATATACGTTTAGCTGATGTGCTATATAACTTTAAAAGTTATAACGTAATACTATATAACGTTATACGTTATAACGTAATACTATATAACGTTAAGCGTTATAACGAAATACCATATTGCGTTATACGATATACTGATGTGCTATATAACGTTAAAAGTTATAACGTAATACCATATAACGTTATACGTTATACTGACGTGCCATATAACGTTAAGCGTTATAACGTAATACTATATTACGTTATACGATATACTGATGTGCTATATAACGTTGAAAGTTATAACCTAATGCTATATAATGTTATACGTTATACTGATGTGCTATATAACGTTAAAAGCTATACCTTAGTACTATATAATGTTATACGTTATACTGACGTGCCATACAACGTTAAAAGTTATAACGAAATACTATATAACGTTAATCCTTATAACCTAATACTATATAATGATAAACGTTATAACGTAATACCATATTATGTTATACGATATACTGATGTGCTATATAACGTTAGAAGTTATAACGTAATACTATATAAAGTTATACGTTTTGCTGATGTGCTAAATAACGTTAAGCGCTATAACGTAATACTATATAACGTTAAGTGTTATAACGTAATACTATATAACGTTATACGTTATACTGACGTGCCATATAACGATAAAAGTTATAACGTAATACCATATTACGTTATACGATATACTGATGTGCTATATAACGTTAAAAGTTATAACGTAATACTATATTATGTTATACTATATACTGATGTGCTATATAACGTAAAAAGTTATAGCGTAATACTACATATTGTTATACGATATACTGATGTGCTATATAACGTTAAAAGTTATAACGTAATACTATATTATGTTATACTATATACTGATGTGCTATATAACGTAAAAAGTTATAGCGTAATACTACATATTGTTATACGTTATACTGACGTGCTAGATAACGTCAAAAGTTATAACGAAATACTATATAACGTTAAGCGTTATAACGTAATACCATATTACGTTATACGATATACTGATGTGCTATTTAACGTCAAAAGTTATAATGTAATACTACATAATGTTATACGTTATGCTGATGTGCTATATAGCGTTAAAAGATATGACGTAATACTATGTAACGTTAAGCGTTATAACGTAATACTACATAACGTTATACGTTTTGCTGATGTGCTATATAACGTTAATAGCTATACCTTAGTACTATATAATGTTATACGTTATACTGATGTGCTGTATAACGTTAAAAGTTATAACGTAATACTATATAATGTTATACGTTATACTGCTGAGCTATATAACGTTAAAAGTTATAACCTAATGCTATATAATGTTATACGTTACACTGACGTGCTATATAACGTCAAAAGCTATAACGTAATACTATATAACGTTAAGCGTTATAACGTAATACCATATTACGTTATACGATATACTGATGTGCTATTTAACGTTAAAAGTTATAACGTAATACTATATATTGTTATACGATATACTGATGTGCTATATAACGTTAAAAGTTATAACGTAATACTATATAATGTTATACGTTATGCTGATGTGCTATATAGCGTTAAAAGATATGACGTAATACGATGTAACGTTAAGCCTTATAACGTAATACTACATAACGTTATACGTTTTGCTGATGTGCTATATAACGTTAAGCGTTATAACGTAGTACTATATTACGTTATACGATATACTGATGTGCTATATAACGTTAAAAGTTATAACCTAATGCTATATAATGTTATACGTTATGCTGATGTGCTATAGAACGTTAAGCGTTATAACGAAATACCATATTCCGTTATACGATATACTGATGTGCTACATAACATTAAAATTTATAACGTAATACTATATAACGTTAAAAGTTATATCCTAATGCTATATAATGTTATACGTTATGCTGATGTGCTATATAGCGTTAAAAGTTATAACGTAATATTATGTAACGTTATACGTTTTGCTGATGTGCTAAATAACGTTAAGCGCTATAACGTAATACTATATAACGTTAAGCGTTATAACGTAATACTATATAACGTTAAGCGTTATAGCGAAATACCTTATTACGTTATACGATATACTGATGTGCCATATAACGTTAAAAGTTATATCCTAATGCTATATAACGATATACGTTTTGCTGATGTGCTATATAACATTAAGCGTTATAACGTAATACTATATTACGTTATACGATATACTGATGTGCTATATAACGTTTAAAGCTATACCTTAGTACTATATAATGTTATACGATATACTGATGTGCTATATAACGTTAAAAGTTATAATGTAATACTATATATTGTTATACGATATAATGTTATACTATATAACGTTAATCCTTATAACCTAATACTATATAACGTTAAACGTTATACCGTAATACCATATTACGTTATACGATATACTGATGTGCTATATAACGTTAAAAGTTATAACGTAATACTATATAAAGTTATACGTTATACTGATGTGCTATATAACGTTAAGCGTTATAACCTACTACTATATTACGTTATACGATATACTGATATGCTTTATAACGTTAAACGTTGTAACGTAATACTATATATTGTTATACGATATAATGTTATACTATATAACGTTAATCCTTATAACCTAATACTATATAACGTTAAACGTTATAACGTAATAACATATTACGTTATACGATATACTGATGTGCTATATAACGTTAAAAGTTATAACGTAATACTATATAATGATATACGTTATACTGCTGAGCTATATAACGTTAAAAGTTATAACCTAATGCTATATAATGTTATACGTTATGCTGATGTGCTATAGAACGTTAAGCGTTATAACGAAATACCATATTCCGTTATACGATATACTGATGTGCTACATAACATTAAAATTTATAACGTAATACTATATAACGTTAAAAGTTATATCCTAATATTATATAATGTTATACGTTATGCTGATGTGCTATATAGCGTTAATAGTTATAACGTAATACTATGTAACGTTAAGCGTTATAATGTAATAATATAACGTTATACGTTTTGCTGATGTGCTATATAACGTTAAGCGTTATAACGTAATACTATATTACGTTATACGATATACTGATGTGCTACATAACGTTAAAAGTTATAACCTAATGCTATATAATGTTATACGTTATGCTGATGTGTAATATAACGTTAAAAGTTATAACGTAATACTATATAACGTTATACGTTCTGCTGATGTGCTATATAACGTTAAGCGTTATAACGTAATACTATATTACGTTATACGGTATACTGATGTGCTATATAACGTTAAAAGTTATAACCTAATGCTATATAATGTTATACGTTATACTGACGTGCTATATAACGTCAAAAGTTATAACGAAATACTATATAACGTTAAGCGTTATAACGTAATACCATATTACGTTATACGATATACTGATGTGCTATTTAACGTCAAAAGTTATAACGTAATACTACATAATGTTATACGTTATGCTGATGTGCTATATAGCGTTAAAAGATATGACGTAATACTATGTAACGTTAAGCGTTATAACGTAATACTACATAACGTTATACGTTTTGCTGATGTGCTATATAACGTTAAAAGCTATACCTTAGTACTATATAATGTTATACGTTATACTGATGTGCTGTATAACGTTAAAAGTTATAACGTAATACTATATAATGTTATACGTTATACTGATGTGCTATATAACGTTAAGCGTTATAACCTACTACTATATTACGTTATACGATATACTGATATGCTATATAACGTTAAAAGTTATAACGTAATACTATATATTGTTATACGATATAATGTTATACTATATAACGTTAATCCTTATAACCTAATACTATATAACGTTAAACGTTATAACGTAATACCATATTACGTTATACGATATACTGATGTGCTATATAACGTTAAAAGTTATAACGTAATACTATATAATGTCATACGTTATACTGCTGAGCTATATAACGTTAAAAGTTATAACCTAATGCTATATAATGTTATACGTTATACTGACGTGCTATATAACGTCAAAAGCTATAACGTAATACTATATAACGTTAAACGTTATAACGTAATACCATATTACGTTATACGATATACTGATGTGCTATTTAACGTTAAAAGTTATAACGTAATACTATATATTGTTATACGATATAATGTTATACTATATAACGTTAATCCTTATAACCTAATACTATATAACGTTAAACGTTATAACGTAATACCATATTACGTTATACGATATACTGATGTGCTATATAACGTTAAAAGTTATAACGTAATACTATATAATGTTATACGTTATGCTGATGTGCTATATAGCGTTAAAAGATATGACGTAATACGATGTAACGTTAAGCCTTATAACGTAATACTACATAACGTTATACGTTTTGCTGATGTGCTATATAACGTTAAGCGTTATAACGTAGTACTATATTACGTTATACGATATACTGATGTGCTATATAACGTTAAAAGTTATAACCTAATGCTATATAATGTTATACGTTATGCTGATGTGCTATAGAACGTTAAGCGTTATAACGAAATACCATATTCCGTTATACGATATACTGATGTGCTACATAACATTAAAATTTATAACGTAATACTATATAACGTTAAAAGTTATATCCTAATGCTATATAATGTTATACGTTATGCTGATGTGCTATATAGCGTTAAAAGTTATAACGTAATACTATGTAACGTTATACGTTTTGCTGATGTGCTAAATAACGTTAAGCGCTATAACGTAATACTATATAACGTTAAGCGTTATAACGTAATACTATATAACGTTAAGCGTTATAGCGAAATACCGTATTACGTTATACGATATACTGATGTGCCATATAACGTTAAAAGTTATATCCTAATGCTATATAACGATATACGTTTTGCTGATGTGCTATATAACATTAAGCGTTATAACGTAATACTATATTACGTTATACGATATACTGATGTGCTATATAACGTTAAAAGCTATACCTTAGTACTATATAATGTTATACGATATACTGATGTGCTATATAACGTTAAAAGTTATAATGTAATACTATATATTGTTATACGATATAATGTTATACTATATAACGTTAATCCTTATAACCTAATACTATATAACGTTAAACGTTATACCGTAATACCATATTACGTTATACGATATACTGATGTGCTATATAACGTTAAAAGTTATAACGTAATACTATATAAAGTTATACGTTTTGCTGATGTGCTAAATAACGTTAAGCGCTATAACGTAATACTATATAACGTTAAGCGTTATAGCGTAATACTATATAACGTTATACGTTATACTGACGTGCCATATAACGTTAAAAGTTATAACTTCATACTATATAATGTTATACGTTATACTGATTTGCTATATAACGTTAAGCGTTATAACGTTTTGCTATATTACGGTATACGATATACTGATGTGCTATATAACGTTAAAAGTTACAACGTAATACTATATAATGTTATACGTTATACTGCTGAGCTATATAACGTTAAAAGTTATATCCTAATGCTATATAATGTTATACGTTATGCTGATGTGCTATATAACGTTAAAAGTTATAACGTAATACTATATAACGTTATACGTTTTGCTGATGTGCTATATAACGTTAAGCGTTATAACGTAATAATATATTACGTTATACGATATATTGATGTGCTATATAACGTTAAAAGTTATAACGTAATACTATATAGTGTTATACGTTATGCTGATGTGCTATATAACGTTAAAAGTTATAACGTAATACTATATAGTGTTATACGTTATGCTGATGTGCTATATAACGTTAAAAGTTATAACGTAATACTATATAACGATATACGTTTTGCTGCTGTGCTATATAACGTTAAGCGTTATAACGTTATACTATATTACGTTTTACGTTATACTGATGTGCTAGATAACGTTAAAAGTTATAACGTAATACTATATAACGTTATAGGCTTTACTGATGTGCCATATAACGTTAAAAGTTATAACGTAATACAATATAACGTTATACGTTTTGCTGATGTGCTATATATCGTTATGCGTTAAAACGTAAAACTATATAACGTTATACGTTATACTGACATGCTAAATAACGTTAAGCGCTATAACGTAATACTATATAACGTTAAGCGTTATAACGTAATACTATATAACGTTATACGTTCTGCTGATGTGCTATATAACGTTAAGCGTTATAACGTAATACTATATTACGTTATACGGTATACTGATGTGCTATATAACGTTAAAAGTTATAACCTAATGCTATATAATGTTATACGTTATACTGACGTGCTATATAACGTCAAAAGTTATAACGAAATACTATATAACGTTAAGCGTTATAACGTAATACCATATTACGTTATACGATATACTGATGTGCTATTTAACGTCAAAAGTGATAACGTAATACTACATAATGTTATACGTTATGCTGATGTGCTATTTAACGTCAAAAGTTATAACGTAATACTACATAATGTTATACGTTATGCTGATGTGCTATATAGCGTTAAAAGATATGACGTAATACTATGTAACGTTAAGCGTTATAACGTAATACTACATAACGTTATACGTTTTGCTGATGTGCTATATAACGTTAAAAGCTATACCTTAGTACTATATAATGTTATACGTTATACTGATGTGCTGTATAACGTTAAAAGTTATAACGTAATACTATATAATGTTATACGTTATACTGATGTGCTATATAACGTTAAGCGTTATAACCTACTACTATATTACGTTATACGATATACTGATATGCTATATAACGTTAAAAGTTATAACGTAATACTATATATTGTTATACGATATAATGTTATACTATATAACGTTAATCCTTATAACCTAATACTATATAACGTTAAACGTTATAACGTAATACCATATTACGTTATACGATATACTGATGTGCTATATAACGTTAAAAGTTATAACGTAATACTATATAATGTCATACGTTATACTGCTGAGCTATATAACGTTAAAAGTTATAACCTAATGCTATATAATGTTATACGTTATACTGACGTGCTATATAACGTCAAAAGCTATAACGTAATACTATATAACGTTAAGCGTTATAACGTAATACCATATTACGTTATACGATATACTGATGTGCTATTTAACGTTAAGCCTTATAACGTAATACTACATAACGTTATACGTTTTGCTGATGTGCTATATAACGTTAAGCGTTATAGCGTAGTACTATATTACGTTATACGATATACTGATGTGCTATATAACGTTAAAAGATATATCCTAATGCTATATAATGTTATACGTTATGCTGATGTGCTATAGAACGTTAAGCGTTATAACGAAATACCATATTCCGTTATACGATATACTGATGTGCTACATAACATTGAAATTTATAACGTAATACTATATAACGTTAAAAGTTATATCCTAATGCTATATAATGTTATACGTTATGCTGATGTGCTATATAGCGTTAAAAGTTATAACGTAATACTATGTAACGTTATACGTTTTGCTGATGTGCTAAATAACGTTAAGCGTTA
The DNA here is from genome assembly GCA_911622165.2 of Bombus sylvestris. Taxonomy (NCBI): domain Eukaryota; kingdom Metazoa; phylum Arthropoda; class Insecta; order Hymenoptera; family Apidae; genus Bombus; species Bombus sylvestris. Next base: position 3,172,845 of record OU443162.1, on the reverse strand, counting down.
TAACGTAGTACTATATTACGTTATACGATATACTGATGTGCTATATAACGTTAAAAGTTATAACGTAATACTATATATTGTTATACGATATAATGTTATACTATATAACGTTAATCCTTATAACCTAATACTATATAACGTTAAACGTTATAACGTAATACCATATTACGTTATACGATATACTGATGTGCTATATAACGTTAAAAGCTATACCTTAGTACTATATAATGTTATACGATATACTGATGGGCTATATAACGTTAAAAGTTATAATGTAATACTATATATTGTTATACGATATAATGTTATACTATATAACGTTAATCCTTATAACCTAATACTATATAACGTTAAACGTTATACCGTAATACCATATTACGTTATACGATATACTGATGTGCTATATAACGTTAAAAGTTATAACGTAATACTATATAAAGTTATACGTTTTGCTGATGTGCTAAATAACGTTAAGCGCTATAACGTAATACTATATAACGTTAAGCGTTATAACGTAATACTATATAACGTTATACGTTATACTGACGTGCCATATAACGTTAAAAGTTATAACTTCATACTATATAATGTTATACGTTATACTGATTTGCTATATAACGTTAAGCGTTATAACGTTTTGCTATATTACGGTATACGATATACTGATGTGCTATATAACGTTAAAAGTTACAACGTAATACTATATAATGTTATACGTTATACTGCTGAGCTATATAACGTTAAAAGTTATATCCTAATGCTATATAATGTTATACGTTATGCTGATGTGCTATATAACGTTAAAAGTTATAACGTAATACTATATAACGTTATACGTTTTGCTGATGTGCTATATAACGTTAAGCGTTATAACGTAATAATATATTACGTTATACGATATATTGATGTGCTATATAACGTTAAAAGTTATAACGTAATACTATATAGTGTTATACGTTACGCTGATGTGCTATATAACGTTAAAAGTTATAACGTAATACTATATAGTGTTATACTTTATGCTGATGTGCTATATAACGTTAAAAGTTATAACGTAATACTATATAACGATATACGTTTTGCTGATGTGCTATATAACGTTAAGCGTTATAACGTTATACTATATTACGTTTTACGTTATACTGATGTGCTAGATAACGTTAAAAGTTATAACGTAATACTATATAACGTTATAGGCTTTACTGATGTGCCATATAACGTTAAAAGTTACAACGTAATACAATATAACGTTATACGTTTTGCTGATGTGCTATATATCGTTATGCGTTAAAACGTAAAACTATATAACGTTATACGTTATACTGACATGCTATATAACGTCAAAAGTTATAACGTAATACTATATATCGTTAAGCGTTATAACGTAGTACTATATATCGTTAAGCGTTATAACGTAACACCATATTACGTTATACGATATACTGATGTACTATATAACGTTAAAATTTATAACGTAATAGTATATAACGTTAAAAGTTATAACGTAATACTATGTAACGTTATACGGTTTGCTGATGTGCTATATAACGTTAAGCATTATAACGAAATACCATATAACGATATACGTTTTGCTGATGTGCTATATAACGTTAGGCGTTATAACGTAATACTATATTACGCTATACGATATACTGATGTGCTATATAACGTTAAAAGTTATAACGTAATACTATATAATTTCATACGTTATCCTGATATGCTATATAACGTTAAAAGTTATAACGTAATACTATATAACGATATACGTTTAGCTGATGTGCTATATAACTTTAAAAGTTATAACGTAATGCTATATAACGTTATACGTTATAACGTAATACTATATAACGTTAAGCGTTATAACGAAATACCATATTACGTTATACGATATACTGATGTGCCATATAACGTTAAAAGTTATATCCTAATGCTATATAATGGTATCCGTTATGCTGGTGTGCTATATAGCGTTAAAAGTTATGACGTAATACCATGTAACGTTAAGCGTTATAACGCAATACTATATAACGTTATACGTTTTGCTGATGCGCTATATAACGTTAAGCGTTATAACGTAATACTGTATTACGTTATACAATATACTGATGTGCTATATAACGTTGAAAGTTATAACCTAATGCTATATAATGTTATACGTTATACTGATGTGCTATATAACGTTAAAAGCTATACCTTAGTACTATATAATGTTATACGTTATACTGACGCGCCATACAACGTTAAAAGTTATAACGAAATACTATATAACGTTAAGCGTTATAACGTAATACTATATAACGTTATACGCTTTACTGATGTGCTATATAACGTTAAAAGTTATAACGTAATACTATATATTGTTATACGGTATAATGTTATACTATATAAAGTTAATCCTTATAACCTAATACTATATAACGATACACGTTATAACGTAATACCATATTATGTTATACGATATACTGATGTGCTATATAACGTTAAAAGTTATAACGTAATACTATATAAAGTTATACGTTTTGCTGATGTGCTAAATAACGTTAAGCGCTATAACGTAATACTATATAACGTTAAGCGTTATAACGTAATACGATATAACGTTATACGTTATACTGACGTGCCATATAACGTTAAAAGTTATAACGTAATACTATATTATGTTATACGTTATACTGATGCGCTATATAACGTTAAAAGTTATAACGTAATACTATATAACGTAATAGGTTTTACTGATGTGCTGTATAACGTTAAAAGTTATAACGTAATACTATATAAAGTTATACGTTTTGCTGATCTGCTAAATAACGTTAAGCGCTATAACGTAATACTCTATAACGTTAAGCGTTATAACGTAATACTATATAATGTTATACGTTATACTGATGTGCTATATAACGTTAAGCGTAATAACCTACTACTATATTACGTTATACGATATACTGATATGCTATATAACGTTAAAAGTTATAACGTAATACTATATAAAGTTATACGTTATGCTGATGTGCTATAGAACGTTAAGCGTTATAACGAAATACCATATTCCGTTATACGATATACTGATGTGCTACATAACATTAAAATTCATAACGTAATACTATATAACGTTAAGCGTTATAACGAAATACCATATTACGTTATACGATATACTGATGTGCCATATAACGTTAAAAGTTATATCCTAATGCTATATAACTATATACGTTTTGCTGATGTGCTATATAACATTAAGCGTTATAACGTAATACTATATTACGTTATACGATATACTGATGTGCTATATAACGTTAAAAGCTATACCTTAGTACTATATAATGTTATACGATATACTGATGTGCTATATAACGTTCAAAGTTATAATGTAATACTATATATTGTTATACGATATAATGTTATACTATATAACGTTAATCCTTATAACCTAATACTATATAACGTTAAACGTTATACCGTAATACCATATTACGTTATACGATATACTGATGTGCTATATAACGTTAAAAGTTATAACGTAATACTATATAAAGTTATACGTTATGCTGATGTGCTATAGAACGTTAAGCCTTAAAACGAAATACCATATTCCGTTATACGATATACTGATGTGCTACATAACATTAAAATTTATAACGTAATACTATATAACGTTAAGCGTTATAACGTAATGATATATTACGTTATACGATATATTGATGTGCTATATAACGTTAAAAGATATAACGTAATACTATATAACTTTATACGTTTTGCTGATGTGCTATATATCGTTAAAAGATATAACGTAATACTATATAACTTTATACGTTTTGCTGATGTGCTATATATCGTTATGCGTTAAAGCGTAATACTATATAACGATATACGTTATACCGACATGCTATATAACGTCAAAAGTTATAACGTAATACTATATAACGTTAAGCGTTATAACGTAATACCATATTACGTTATACGATATACTGATGTGCTATGTAACATTAAAACTTATAACGTAATACTATATAACGTTAAATGCTATAACGTAATACTATGTAACGTTATACGTTTTGCTGATGTGCTATAGAACGTTAAGCGTTATAACGAAATACCATATTACGTTATACGATATACTGATGTGCCATATAACGTTAAAAGTTATATCCTAATGCTATATAATGTTATACGTTATGCTGATGTGCTATATAGCGTTAAAAGTTATAACGTAATACTATGTAACGATAAACGTTTTGCTGATGTGCTATATAACGTTAAGCGTTATAACGTAATACTATATTACGCTATACGATATATTGATGTGCTATATAACGTTAAAAGTTATAACGTAATACTATATAAAGTTATACGTTTTGCTGATGTGCTAAATAACGTTAAGCGCTATAACGTAATACTATATAACGTTAAGCGTTATAACGTAATACTATATAACGTTATACGTTATACCGTAATACCATATTACGTTATACGATATACTGATGTGCTATATAACGTTAAAAGTAATAACGTAATACTATATAAAGTTATACGATTTGCTAATGTGCTAAATAACGTTAAGCGCTATAACGTAATACTATATAACGTTAAGCGTTATAACGTAATACTATATAACGTTATACGTTATACTGACGTTCCATATAACGTTAAAAGTTATAACTTAATACTATATAATGTTATACGTTATACTGATTTGCTATATAACGTTAAGCGTTATAACGTTTTACTATATTACGGTATACGATATACTGATGTGCTATGTAACGTTAAAAGTTATAACGTAATACTATATAATGTTATACGTTATACTGCTGAGCTATATAACGTTAAAAGTTATAACGTAATACTATATAACTTTATACGTTTTGCTGATGTGCTATATATCGTTATGCGTTAAAGCGTAATACTATATAACGTTATACGTTATACTGACGTGCTATATAACGTCAAAAGTTATATCGTAATACTATATAACGTTAAGCGTTATAACGTAATACCATATTACGTTATACGATATACTGATGTGCTATATAACATTAAAATTTATAACGTAATACTATATAACGTTATACGTTTTGCTGATGTGCTATAGAACGTTAAGCGTTATAACGAAATACCATATTACGTTATACGATATACTGATGTGCTATATAACATTAAAATTTATAACGTAATACTACATGACGTTAAATGTTATATCCTAATGCTATATAATGTTATACGTTATGCTGATGTGCTATATAGCGTTAAAAGTTATAACGTAATACTATGTAACGTTAAGCGTTATAACGTAATACTATATAACGTTATACGTTTTGCTGATGTGCTATATAACGTTAAGCGTTATAACGTAATAATATATTATGTTATACGATATATTGATGTGCTATATAACGTTAAAAGTTATAACGTAATACTATATAGTGTTATACGTTATGCTGATGTGCTATATAACGTTAAAAGTTATAACGTAATACTATATAGTGTTATACGTTATGCTGATGTGCTATATAACGTTAAGCGCTATAACGTAATACTATATAACGTTAAGCGTTATAACGTAATACTATATAACGTTATACGTTATACCGTAATACCATATTACGTTATACGATATACTGATGTGCTATATAACGTTAAAAGTAATAACGTAATACTATATAAAGTTATACGATTTGCTGATGTGCTAAATAACGTTAAGCGCTATAACGTAATACTATATAACGTTAAGCGTTATAACGTAATACTATATAACGTTATACGTTATACTGACGTTCCATATAACGTTAAAAGTTATAACTTAATACTATATAATGTTATACGTTATACTGATTTGCTATATAACGTTAAGCGTTATAACATTTTACTATATTACGGTATACGATATACTGATGTGCTATATAACGTTAAAAGTTATAACGTAATACTATATAATGTTATACGTTATACTGCTGAGCTATATAACGTTAAAAGTTATAACGTAATACTATATAACTTTATACGTTTTGCTGATGTGCTATATATCGTTATGCGTTAAAGCGTAATACTATATAACGTTATACGTTATACTGACGTGCTATATAACGTCAAAAGTTATATCGTAATACTATATAACGTTAAGCGTTATAACGTAATACCATATTACGTTATACGATATACTGATGTGCTATATAACATTAAAATTTATAACGTAATACTATATAACGTTATACGTTTTGCTGATGTGCTATAGAACGTTAAGCGTTATAACGAAATACCATATTACGTTATACGATATACTGATGTGCTATATAACATTAAAATTTATAACGTAATACTACATGACGTTAAATGTTATATCCTAATGCTATATAATGTTATACGTTATGCTGATGTGCTATATAGCGTTAAACGTTATAACGTAATACTATGTAACGTTAAGCGTTATAACGTAATACTATATAACGTTATACGTTTTGCTGATGTGCTATATATCGTTATACGTTAAAACGTAAAACTATATAACGTTATACGTTATACTGACATGCTATATAACGTCAAAAGTTATAACGTAATACTATATATCGTTAAGCGTTATAACGTAGTACTATATATCGTTAAGCGTTATAACGTAACACCATATTACGTTATACGATATACTGATGTACTATATAACATTAAAATTTTTAACGTAATACTATATAACGTTAAAAGTTATAACGTAATACTATGTAACGTTATACGTTTTGCTGATGTGCTATATAACGTTAAGCATTATAACGAAATACCATATAACGATATACGTTTTGCTGATGTGCTATATAACGTTAGGCGTTATAACGTAACACTATATTACGCTATACGATATACTGATGTGCTATATAACGTTAAAAGTTATAACGTAATACTATATAATTTTATACGTTATCCTGATGTGCTATATAACGTTAAATGTTATAACGTAATACTATATAACGATATACGTTTAGCTGATGTGCTATATAACTTTAAAAGTTATAACGTAATACTATATAACGTTATACGTTATAACGTAATACTATATAACGTTAAGCGTATTAACGAAATACCATATTACGTTATACGATATACTGATGTGCCATATAACGTTAAAAGTTATATCCAAATGCTATATAATGTTATCCGTTATGCTGATGTGCTATATAGCGTTAAAAGTTATGACGCAATACCATGTAACGTTAAGCGTTATAACGTAATACTATATAACGTTATACGTTTTGCTGATGCGCTATATAACGTTAAGCGTTATAACGTAATACTATATAACGTTATACGCTTTACTGATCTGCTACATAACGTTAAAAGTTATAACGTAATACTATATATTGTTATACGGTATAATGTTATACTATATAAAGTTAATCCTTATAACCTAATACTATATAACGATAAATGTTATAACGTAATACCATATTATGTTATACGATATACTGATGTGCTATATAACGTTAAAAGTTATAACGTAATACTATATAAAGTTATACGTTTTGCTGATCTGCTAAATAACGTTAAGCGCTATAACGTAATACTCTATAACGTTAAGCGTTATAACGTAATACTATATAATGTTATACGTTATACTGATGTGCTATATAACGTTAAGCGTTATAACCTACTACTATATTACGTTATACGATATACTGATGTGCTATATAACGTTAAAAGTTATAACGTAATACTATATAATGTTATACGTTATACTGCTGAGCTATATAACGTTAAAAGTTATAACCTAATGCTATATAACGTTATACGTTTTGCTGATGTGCTATATAGCGTTAAAAGTTATAACGTAATACTATGTAACGTTAAGCGTTATAACGTAATACTATATTACGTTATACGATATACTGATGTGCTACATAACATTAAAATTTATAACGTAATACTATATAACGTTAAAAGTTATATCCTAATGCTATATAATGTTATACGTTATGCTGATGTGCTATATAACTTTAAAAGTTATAACGTAATACTATATAACGTTAATCCTTATAACCTAATACTATATAACGTTAAACATTATAACGTAATACCATATTACGTTATACGATATACTGATGTGCTATATAACGTTAAAAGTTATAACGTAATACTATATAATGTTATACGTTATACTGCTGAGCTGTATAACGTTAAAAGTTATAACCTAATGCTATATAATGTTATACGTTATGCTGATGTGCTATAGAACGTTAAGCGTTATAACGAAATACCATATTCCGTTACACGATATACTGATGTGCTACATAACATTAAAATTTATAACGTAATACTATATAACGTTAAAAGATATATCCTAATGCTATATAATGTTATACGTTATGCTGATGTGCTATATAGCGTTAAAAGTTATAACGTAATACTATGTAACGTTAAGCGTTATAACGTAATACTATATTACGTTATACGTTTTGCGGATGTGCTATATAACGTTAAGCGTTATAACGTAATACTATATTACGTCATACGATATACTGATGTGCTATATAACGTTAAAAGTTATAACCTAATGCTATATAATGTTATACGTTATTCTGATGTGCTATATAACGTTAAAAGTTATAACGTAATACTATATAACGTTATACGTTTTGCTGATGTGCTATTACGTTAAACGTTATAACGTAATACTATATTACGTTATACGATATATTGATGTGCTATATAACGTTAAAAGTTATAACGTAATACTATATAATGTTATACGTTATACTGCTGAGCTATATAACGTTAAAAGTTATAACGTAATACTATATAACTTTATACGTTTTGCTGATGTGCTATATAACGTTAGGCGTTATAACGTAATACTATATTACGCTATACGATATACTGATGTGCTATATAACGTTAAAAGTTATAACGTAATACTATATAATGTTATACGTTATCCTGATATGCTATATAACGTTAAAAGTTATAACGTAATACTATATATCGATATACGTTTAGCTGATGTGCTATATAACTTTAAAAGTTATAACGTAATACTATATAACGTTATACGTTATAACGTAATACTATATAACGTTAAGCGTTATAACGAAATACCATATTACGTTATACGATATACTGATGTGCCATATAACGTTAAAAGTTATATCCTAATGCTATATAACTATATACGTTTTGCTGATGTGCTATATAACATTAAGCGTTATAACGTAATACTATATTACGTTATACGATATACTGATGTGCTATATAACGTTAAAAGCTATACCTTAGTACTATATAATGTTATACGCTTTACTGATGTGCTACATAACGTTAAAAGTTATAACGTAATACTATATATTGTTATACGGTATAATGTTATACTATATAAAGTTAATCCTTATAACCTAATACTATATAACGATAAATGTTATAACGTAATACCATATTATGTTATACGATATACTGATGTGCTATATAACGTTAAAAGTTATAACGTAATACTATATAAAGTTATACGTTTTGCTGATGTGCTAAATAACGTTAAGCGCTATAACGTAATACTATATAACGTTAAGCGTTATAACGTAATACTATATAACGTTATACGTTATACTGACGTGCCATATAACGTTAAAAGTTATAACGTAATACCATATTACGTTATACGCTTTACTGATGTGCTACATAACGTTAAAAGTTATAACGTAATACTATATATTGTTATACGGTATAATGTTATACTATATAAAGTTAATCCTTATAACCTAATACTATATAACGATAAATGTTATAACGTAATACCATATTATGTTATACGATATACTGATGTGCTATATAACGTTAAAAGTTATAACGTAATACTATATAAAGTTATACGTTTTGCTGATCTGCTAAATAACGTTAAGCGCTATAACGTAATACTCTATAACGTTAAGCGTTATAACGTAATACTATATAATGTTATACGTTATACTGATGTGCTATATAACGTTAAGCGTTATAACCTACTACTATATTACGTTATACGATATACTGATGTGCTATATAACGTTAAAAGTTATAACGTAATACTATATAATGTTATACGTTATACTGCTGAGCTATATAACGTTAAAAGTTATAACCTAATGCTATATAACGTTATACGTTTTGCTGATGTGCTATATAGCGTTAAAAGTTATAACGTAATACTATGTAACGTTAAGCGTTATAACGTAATACTATATTACGTTATACGATATACTGATGTGCTACATAACATTAAAATTTATAACGTAATACTATATAACGTTAAAAGTTATATCCTAATGCTATATAATGTTATACGTTATGCTGATGTGCTATATAACTTTAAAAGTTATAACGTAATACTATATAACGTTAATCCTTATAACCTAATACTATATAACGTTAAACATTATAACGTAATACCATATTACGTTATACGATATACTGATGTGCTATATAACGTTAAAAGTTATAACGTAATACTATATAATGTTATACGTTATACTGCTGAGCTGTATAACGTTAAAAGTTATAACCTAATGCTATATAATGTTATACGTTATGCTGATGTGCTATAGAACGTTAAGCGTTATAACGAAATACCATATTCCGTTACACGATATACTGATGTGCTACATAACATTAAAATTTATAACGTAATACTATATAACGTTAAAAGATATATCCTAATGCTATATAATGTTATACGTTATGCTGATGTGCTATATAGCGTTAAAAGTTATAACGTAATACTATGTAACGTTAAGCGTTATAACGTAATACTATATTACGTTATACGTTTTGCGGATGTGCTATATAACGTTAAGCGTTATAACGTAATACTATATTACGTCATACGATATACTGATGTGCTATATAACGTTAAAAGTTATAACCTAATGCTATATAATGTTATACGTTATTCTGATGTGCTATATAACGTTAAAAGTTATAACGTAATACTATATAACGTTATACGTTTTGCTGATGTGCTATTACGTTAAACGTTATAACGTAATACTATATTACGTTATACGATATATTGATGTGCTATATAACGTTAAAAGTTATAACGTAATACTATATAATGTTATACGTTATACTGCTGAGCTATATAACGTTAAAAGTTATAACGTAATACTATATAACTTTATACGTTTTGCTGATGTGCTATATAACGTTAGGCGTTATAACGTAATACTATATTACGCTATACGATATACTGATGTGCTATATAACGTTAAAAGTTATAACGTAATACTATATAATGTTATACGTTATCCTGATATGCTATATAACGTTAAAAGTTATAACGTAATACTATATATCGATATACGTTTAGCTGATGTGCTATATAACTTTAAAAGTTATAACGTAATACTATATAACGTTATACGTTATAACGTAATACTATATAACGTTAAGCGTTATAACGAAATACCATATTACGTTATACGATATACTGATGTGCCATATAACGTTAAAAGTTATATCCTAATGCTATATAACTATATACGTTTTGCTGATGTGCTATATAACATTAAGCGTTATAACGTAATACTATATTACGTTATACGATATACTGATGTGCTATATAACGTTAAAAGCTATACCTTAGTACTATATAATGTTATACGCTTTACTGATGTGCTACATAACGTTAAAAGTTATAACGTAATACTATATATTGTTATACGGTATAATGTTATACTATATAAAGTTAATCCTTATAACCTAATACTATATAACGATAAATGTTATAACGTAATACCATATTATGTTATACGATATACTGATGTGCTATATAACGTTAAAAGTTATAACGTAATACTATATAAAGTTATACGTTTTGCTGATGTGCTAAATAACGTTAAGCGCTATAACGTAATACTATATAACGTTAAGCGTTATAACGTAATACTATATAACGTTATACGTTATACTGACGTGCCATATAACGTTAAAAGTTATAACGTAATACCATATTACGTTATACGATATACTGATGTGCTATATAACGTTAAAAGTTATAACGTAATACTATATTATGTTATACGTTATACTGATGTGCTATATAACGTTAAAAGTTATAACGTAATACTATATAACGTAATAGGTTTTACTGATGTGCTGTATAACGTTAAAAGTTATAACGTAATACTATGTAAAGTTATACGTTTTGCTGATCTGCTAAATAACGTTAAGCGCTATAACGTAATACTCTATAACGTTAAGCGTTATAACGTAATACTATATAATGTTATACGTTATACTGATGTGCTATATAACGTTAAGCGTTATAACCTACTACTATATTACGTTATACGATATACTGATGTGCTACATAACGTTAAAAGTTATAACGTAATACTATATAATGTTATACGTTATACTGCTGAGCTATATAACGTTAAAAGTTATAACCTAATGCTATATAACGTTATACGTTTTGCTGATGTGCTATATAGCGTTAAAAGTTATAACGTAATACTATGTAACGTTAAGCGTTATAACGTAATACTATATTACGTTATACGATATACTGATGTGCTACATAACATTAAAATTTATAACGTAATACTATATAACGTTAAAAGTTATATCCTAATGCTATATAATGTTATACGTTATGCTGATGTGCTATATAACTTTAAAAGTTATAACGTAATACTATATAACGTTAATCCTTATAACCTAATACTATATAACGTTAAACATTATAACGTAATACCATATTACGTTATACGATATACTGATGTGCTATATAACGTTAAAAGTTATAACGTAATACTATATAATGTTATACGTTATACTGCTGAGCTATATAACGTTAAAAGTTATAACCTAATGCTATATAATGTTATACGTTATGCTGATGTGCTATAGAACGTTAAGCGTTATAACGAAATACCATATTCCGTTACACGATATACTGATGTGCTACATAACATTAAAATTTATAACGTAATACTATATAACGTTAAAAGATATATCCTAATGCTATATAATGTTATACGTTATGCTGATGTGCTATATAGCGTTAAAAGTTATAACGTAATACTATGTAACGTTAAGCGTTATAACGTAATACTATATTACGTTATACGTTTTGCGGATGTGCTATATAACGTTAAGCGTTATAACGTAATACTATATTACGTCATACGATATACTGATGTGCTATATAACGTTAAAAGTTATAACCTAATGCTATATAATGTAATACGTTATTCTGATGTGCTATATAACGTTAAAAGTTATAACGTAATACTATATAACGTTATACGTTTTGCTGATGTGCTATTACGTTAAACGTTATAACGTAATACTATATTACGTTATACGATATATTGATGTGCTATATAACGTTAAAAGTTATAACGTAATACTATATAGTGTTATACGTTATACTGCTGAGCTATATAACGTTAAAAGTTATAACGTAATACTATATAACTTTATACGTTTTGCTGATGTGCTATATAACGTTAGGCGTTATAACGTAATACTATATTACGCTATACGATATACTGATGTGCTATATAACGTTAAAAGTTATAACGTAATACTATACAACGTTATACGTTATAACGTAATACTATATAACGTTAAGCGTTATAACGAAATACCATATTACGTTATACGATATACTGATGTGCCATATAACGTTAAAAGTTATATCCTAATGCTATATAACTATATACGTTTTGCTGATGTGCTATATAACATTAAGCGTTATAACGTAATACTATATTACGTTATACGATATACTGATGTGCTATATAACGTTAAAAGCTATACCTTAGTACTATATAATGTTATACGATATACTGATGTGCTATATAACGTTAAAAGTTATAATGTAATACTATATATTGTTATACGATATAATGTTATACTATATAACGTTAATCCTTATAACCTAATACTATATAACGTTAAACGTTATACCGTAATACCATATTACGTTATACGATATACTGATGTGCTATATAACGTTAAACGTTATACCGTAATACCATATTACGTTATACGTTATACTGCTGAGCTATATAACGTTAAAAGCTATAACGTAATACTATATAACTTTATACGTTTTGCTGATGTGCTTTATATCGTTATGCGTTAAAGCGTAATACTATATAACGTTATACGTTATACTGACGTGCTATATAACGTCAAAAGTTATATCGTAATACTATATAACGTTAAGCGTTATAACGTAATACCATATTACGTTCTACGATATACTGATGTGCTATATAACATTAAAATTTATAACGTAATACTATATAACGTTAAAAGTTATAACGTAATACTATATAACGTTATACGTTTTGCTGATGTGCTATAGAACGTTAAGCGTTATAACGAAATACCATATTACGTTATACGATATACTGATGTGCTATATAACATTAAAATTTATAACGTAATACTATATAACGTTAAATGTTATATCCTAATGCTATATAATGTTATACGTTATGCTGATATGCTATATAGCGTTAAAAGTTATAACGTAATACTATGTAACGTTAAGCGTTATAACGTAATACTATATAACGTTATACGTTTTGCTGATGTGCTATATAACGTTAAAAGCTATACCTTAGTACTATATAATGTTATACGTTATACTGTTGTGCTAGATAACGTTAAAAGTTATAACGTAATACTGTATAACGTTATAGGTTTTACTGATGTGCCATATAACGTTAAAAGTTATAACGTACTACTATATAACGTTATACGTTTTGCTGATGTGCTATAAGTCGTTATGCGTTAAAACGTAAAACTATATAACGTTATACGTTATACTGACATGCTATATAACGTCAAAAGTTATAACGTAATACTATATATCGTTAAGCGTTATAACGTAATACTATATATCGTTAAGCGTTATAACGTAATACTATATATCGTTAAGCGTTATAACGTTTATACCATATGACGTTATACGATATACTGATGTGCTATATAACATTAAAATTTATAACGTAATACTATATAACGTTAAAAGTTATAACGTAATACTATATAACGTTATACGTTTTGCTGATGTGCTATATAACGTTAAGCGTTATAACGAAATACCATATAACGATATACGTTTTGCTGATGTGCTATATAGCGTTAAAAGTTATAACGTAATACTATATTACGCTATACGATATACTGATGTGCTATATAACGTTAAAAGTTATAACGTAATACTATATAATGTTATACGTTATCCTGATATGCTATATAACGTTAAAAGTTATAACGTAATACTATATAACGTTATCCGTTATAACGTAATACTATATAACGTTAAGCGTTTTAACGAAATACCATATTACGTTATACGATATACTGATGTGCCATATAACGTTAAAAGTTATATCCTAATGCTATATAATGTTATCCGTTATGCTGATGTGCTATATAGCGTTAAAAGTTATGACGTAATACCATGTAACGTTAAGCGTCATAACGTAATACTATATAACGTTATACGTTTTGCTGATGTGCTAAATAACGTTAAGCGCTATAGCGTAATACTATATAACGTTAAGCGTTATAACGTAATACTATATAACGTTATACGTTATACTGACGTGCCATATAACGTTAAAAGTTATAACGTAATACTATATTACGTTATACGATATACTGATGTGCTATATAACGTTAAAAGTTATAACGTAATACTATATTATGTTATACGTTATACTGATGTGCTATATAACGTTAAATGTTATAACGTAATACTATATAACGTAATAGGTTTTACTGATGTGCCATATAACGTTAAATGTTATAACTTAATACTATATAATGTTTTACGTTATACTGTTTTGCTATATAACGTTAAGCGTTAAAACGTAATACTATATAACGTTATACGTTATACTGACGTGCTATATAACGTCAAAAGTTATAACGTAATACTATATAACGTTAAGCGTTATAACGTAATACCGTATTACGTTATACGATATACTGATGTGCTATATAACATTAAAATTTATAACGTAATACTATATAACGTTAAAAGTTATAACGTAATACTATATAACGTTATACGTTTTGCTGATGTACTATAGAACGTTAAGCGTTATAACGAAATACCATATTACGTTATACGATATACTGATGTGCCATATAACGTTAAAAGTTATATCCTAATGCTATATAATGTTATACGTTATGCTGATGTGCTATATAGCGTTAAAAGTTATAACGTAATACTATGTAACGTTAAGCGTTATAACGTAGTACTATATAACGTTATTCGTTTTGCTGATGCGCTATATAACGTTAAGCGTTATAACGTAATACTATATAACGTTAAGCGTTATAACGTAATACCATATTACGTTATACGATATACTGATGTGCTATATAACGTTAAAAGTTATAACGTAATACTATATAAAGTTATACGTTTTGCTGATGTGCTATGTAACGTTAAGCGTTATAACGTAACACTATATTACGTTATACGATATATTGATGTGCTATATAACGTTAAAAGTTATAACGTAATACTATATAATGTTATACGTTATACTGATGTGCTATATAACGTTAATAGTTATAACGTAATACTATATAACGATATACGTTTTGCTGATGTGCTATATAACGTTAAGCGTTATAACGTAATACTATATTACGTTATACGATATACTGATGTGTTATATAACGTTAAAAGTTATAACGTAATACTATATTACGTTATACGATATATTGATGTGCTATATAACGTTAAAAGTTATAACGTAATACTATATAACGTTAAGCGTTATAACGAAATACCATATTACGTTATACGATATACTGATGTGCCATATAACGTTAAAAGTTATATCCTAATGCTATATAATGTTATACGTTATGCTGATGTGCTACATAACTTTAAAAGTTATAACGTAATACTATATAACGTTAATCCTTATGACCTAATACTATATAACGTTAAACATTATAACGTAATACCATATTACGTTATACGATATACTGATGTGCTATATAACGTTAAAAGTTATAACGTAATACTATATAATGTTATACGTTATACTGCTGAGCTATATAACGTTAAAAGTTATAACCTAATGCTATATAATGTTATACGTTATGCTGATGTGCTATAGAACGTTAAGCGTTATAACGAAATACCATATTCCGTTATACGATATACTGATGTGCTACATAACATTAAAATTTATAACGTAATACTATATAACGTTAAAAGTTATATCCTAATGCTATATAATGTTATACGTTATGCTGATGTGCTATATAGCGTTAAAAGTTATAACGTAATACTATGTAACGTTAAGCGTTATAACGTAATACTATATTACGTTATACGTTTTGCGGATGTGCTATATAACGTTAAGTGTTATAACGTAATACTATATTACGTCATACGATATACTGATGTGCTATATAACGTTAAAAGTTATAACCTTATGCTATATAATGTTATACGTTATTCTGATGTGCTATATAACGTTAAAAGTTATAACGTAATACTATATAACGTTATACGTTTTGCTGATGTGCTATTACGTTAAGCGTTATAACGTAATACTATATTACGTTATACGATATATTGATGTGCTATAAAACGTTAAAAGTTATAACGTAATACTATATAATGTTATACGTTATACTGATGTGCTATATAACGTTAAAAGTTATAACCTAATGCTATATAACGTTATACGTTTTGCTGATGTGCTATATAGCGTTAAAAGTTATAACGTAATACTATGTAACGTTAAGCGTTATAACGTAATACTATATTACGTTATACGATATACTGATGTGCTACATAACATTAAAATTTATAACGTAATACTATATAACGTTAAAAGTTATATCCTAATGCTATATAATGTTATACGTTATGCTGATGTGCTATAGAACGTTAAGCGTTATAACGAAATACCATATTCAGTTATACGATATACTGATGTGCTACATAACATTAAAATTTATAACGTAATACTATATAACGTTAAAAGTTATATCCTAATGCTATATAATGTTATACGTTATGCTGATGTGCTATATAGCGTTAAAAGTTATAACGTAATACTATGTAACGTTAAGCGTTATAACGTAATACTATATTACGTTATACGTTTTGCGGATGTGCTATATAACGTTAAGCGTTATAACGTAATACTATATTACGTCATACGATATACTGATGTGCTATATAACGTTAAAAGTTATAACCTAATGCTATATAATGTTATACGTTATACTGATTTGCTATATAACGTTAAGCGTTATAACGTAATACTATATTACGTTATACGATATACTGATGTGCTATATAACGTTAAAAGTTATAACCTAATACTATATAATGTTATACGTTATACTGCTGAGCTATATAACGTTAAAAGTTATAACGTAATACTATATAACTTTATACGTTTTGCTGATGTGCTATATAACGTTAATAGTTATAACGTAATACTATATTACGCTATACGATATACTGATGTGCTATATAACGTTAAAAGTTATAACATAATACTATATAATTTTATACGTTATCCTGATATGCTATATAACGTTAAATGTTATAACGTAATACTATATGACGATATACGTTTAGCTGATGTGCTATATAACTTTAAAAGTTATAACGTAATACTATATAACGTTATACGTTATAACGTAATACTATACAACGTTAAGCGTTATAACGAAATACCATATTACGTTATACGATATACCGATGTGCCATATAACGATAAAAGTTATATCCTAATGCTATATAATGGTATCCGTTATGCTGATGTGCTATATAGCGTTAAAAGTTATGACGTAATACCATGTAACGTTAAGCGTTATAACGTAATACTATATAACGTTATACGTTTTGCTGATGCGCTATATAACGTTAAGCGTTATAACGTAATACTATATAACGTTATACGCTTTACTGATGTGCTATATAACGTTAAAAGTTATAACGTAATACTATATATTGTTATACGGTATAATGTTATACTATATAAAGTTAATCCTTATAACCTAATACTATATAACGATAAATGTTATAACGTAATACCATATTATGTTATACGATATACTGATGTGCTATATAACGTTAAAAGTTATAACGTAATACTATATGAAGTTATACGTTTTGCTGATGTGCTAAATAACGTTAAGCGCTATAACGTAATACTATATAACGTTAAGCGTTATAACGTAATACTATATAACGTTATACGTTATACTGACGTGCCACATAACGTTAAAAGTTATAACGTAATACCATATTACGTTATACGATATACTGATGTGCTATATAACGTTAAAAGTTATAACGTAATACTATATTATGTTATACGTTATACTGATGTGCTATATAACGTTAAAAGTTATAACGTAATACTATATAACGTAATAGGTTTTACTGATGTGCTGTATAACGTTAAAAGTTATAACGTAATACTATATAAAGTTATACGTTTTGCTGATCTGCTAAATAACGTTAAGCGCTATAACGTAATACTCTATAACGTTAAGCGTTATAACGTAATACTATATAATGTTATACGTTACACTGATGTGCTATATAACGTTAAGCGTTATAACCTACTACTATATTACGTTATACGATATACTGATGTGCTATATAACGTTAAAAGTTATAACGTAATACTATATAATGTTATACGTTATACTGCTGAGCTATATAACCTTAAAAGTTATAACCTAATGCTATATAACGTTATACGTTTTGCTGATGTGCTATATAGCGTTAAAAGTTATAACGTAATACTATGTAACGTTAAGCGTTATAACGTAATACTATATTACGTTATACGATATACTGATGTGCTACATAACATTAAAATTTACAACGTAATACTATATAACGTTAAAAGTTATATCCTAATGCTATATAATGTTATACGTTATGCTGATGTGCTACATAACTTTAAAAGTTATAACGTAATACTATATAACGTTAATCCTTATGACCTAATACTATATAACGTTAAACATTATAACGTAATACCATATTACGTTATACGATATACTGATGTGCCATATAACGTTAAAAGTTATATCCTAATGCTATATAACTATATACGTTTTGCTGATGTGCTATATAACATTAAGCGTTATAACGTAATACTATATTACGTTATACGATATACTGATGTGCTATATAACGTTAAAAGCTATACCTTAGTACTATATAATGTTATACGATATACTGATGTGCTATATAACGTTAAAAGTTATAATGTAATACTATATATTGTTATACGATATAATGTTATACTATATAACGTTAATCCTTATAACCTAATACTATATAACGTTAAACGTTATACCGTAATACCATATTACGTTATACGATATACTGATGTGCTATATAACGTTAAAAGTTATAACGTAATACTATATAAAGTTATACGTTTTGCTGATGTGCTAAATAACGTTAAGCGCTATAACGTAATACTATATAACGTTATACGTTATACTGACGTGCCATATAACGTTAAAAGTTATAACTTAATACTATATAATGTTATACGTTATACTGATTTGCTATATAACGTTAAGCGTTATAACGTTTTCCTATATTACGGTATACGATATACTGATGTGCTATATAACGTTAAACGTTATACCGTAATACCATATTACGTTATACGTTATACTGCTGAGCTATATAATGTTAAAAGTTATAACGTAATACTATATAACTTTATACGTTTTGCTGATGTGCTTTATATCGTTATGCGTTAAAGCGTAATACTATATAACGTTATACGTTATACTGACGTGCTATATAACGTCAAAAGCTATATCGTAATACTATATAACGTTAAGCGTTATAACGTAATACCATATTACGTTCTACGATATACTGATGTGCTATATAACATTAAAATTTATAACGTAATACTATATAACGTTAAAAGTTATAACGTAATACTATATAACGTTATACGTTTTGCTGATGTGCTATAGAACGTTAAGCGTTATAACGAAATACCATATTACGTTATACGATATACTGATGTGCTATATAACATTAAAATTTATAACGTAATACTATATAACGTTAAATGTTATATCCTAATGCTATATAATGTTATACGTTATGCTGATGTGCTATATAGCGTTAAAAGTTATAACGTAATACTATGTAACGTTAAGCGTTATAACGTAATACTATATAACGTTATACGTTTTGCTGATGTGCTATATAACGTTAAAAGCTATACCTTAGTACTATATAATGTTATACGTTATACTGTTATGCTAGATAACGTTAAAAGTTATAACGTAATACTGTATAACGTTATAGGTTTTACTGATGTGCCATATAACGTTAAAAGTTATAACGTACTACTATATAACGTTATACGTTTTGCTGATGTGCTATAAGTCGTTATGCGTTAAAACGTAAAACTATATAACGTTATACGTTATACTGACATGCTATATAACGTCAAAAGTTATAACGTAATACTATATATCGTTAAGCGTTATAACGTAATACTATATATCGTTAAGCGTTATAACGTAATACTATATATCGTTAAGCGTTATAACGTTTATACCATATGACGTTATACGATATACTGATGTGCTATATACCATTAAAATTTATAACGTAATACTATATAACGTTAAAAGTTATATCCTAATGCTATATAATGTTATACGTTATGCTGATGTGCTACATAACTTTAAAAGTTATAACGTAATACTATATAACGTTAATCCTTATGACCTAATACTATATAACGTTAAACATTATAACGTAATACCATATTACGTTATACGATATACTGATGTGCCATATAACGTTAAAAGTTATATCCTAATGCTATATAACTATATACGTTTTGCTGATGTGCTATATAACATTAAGCGTTATAACGTAATACTATATTACGTTATACGATATACTGATGTGCTATATAACGTTAAAAGCTATACCTTAGTACTATATAATGTTATACGATATACTGATGTGCTATATAACGTTAAAAGTTATAATGTAATACTATATATTGTTATACGATATAATGTTATACTATATAACGTTAATCCTTATAACCTAATACTATATAACGTTAAACGTTATACCGTAATACCATATTACGTTATACGATATACTGATGTGCTATATAACGTTAAAAGTTATAACGTAATACTATATAAAGTTATACGTTTTGCTGATGTGCTAAATAACGTTAAGCGCTATAACGTAATACTATATAACGTTATACGTTATACTGACGTGCCATATAACGTTAAAAGTTATAACTTAATACTATATAATGTTATACGTTATACTGATTTGCTATATAACGTTAAGCGTTATAACGTTTTCCTATATTACGGTATACGATATACTGATGTGCTATATAACGTTAAACGTTATACCGTAATACCATATTACGTTATACGTTATACTGCTGAGCTATATAATGTTAAAAGTTATAACGTAATACTATATAACGTTAAATGTTATATCCTAATGCTATATAATGTTATACGTTATGCTGATGTGCTATATAGCGTTAAAAGTTATAACGTAATACTATGTAACGTTAAGCGTTATAACGTAATACTATATAACGTTATACGTTTTGCTGATGTGCTATATAACGTTAAAAGCTATACCTTAGTACTATATAATGTTATACGTTATACTGTTATGCTAGATAACGTTAAAAGTTATAACGTAATACTGTATAACGTTATAGGTTTTACTGATGTGCCATATAACGTTAAAAGTTATAACGTACTACTATATAACGTTATACGTTTTGCTGATGTGCTATAAGTCGTTATGCGTTAAAACGTAAAACTATATAACGTTATACGTTATACTGACATGCTATATAACGTCAAAAGTTATAACGTAATACTATATATCGTTAAGCGTTATAACGTAATACTATATATCGTTAAGCGTTATAACGTAATACTATATATCGTTAAGCGTTATAACGTTTATACCATATGACGTTATACGATATACTGATGTGCTATATAACATTAAAATTTATAACGTAATACTATATAACGTTAAAAGTTATAACGTAATACTATATAACGTTATACGTTTTGCTGATGTGCTATATAACGTTAAGCGTTATAACGAAATACCATATAACGATATACGTTTTGCTGATGTGCTATATAGCGTTAAAAGTTATAACGTAATACTATATTACGCTATACGATATACTGATGTGCTATATAACGTTAAAAGTTATAACGTAATACTATATAATGTTATACGTTATCCTGATATGCTATATAACGTTAAAAGTTATAACGTAATACTATATATCGATATACGTTTAGCTGATGTGCTATATAACTTTAAAAGTTATAACGTAATACTATATAACGTTATCCGTTATAACGTAATACTATATAACGTTAAGCGTTTTAACGAAATACCATATTACGTTATACGATATACTGATGTGCCATATAACGTTAAAAGTTATATCCTAATGCTATATAATGTTATCCGTTATGCTGATGTGCTATATAGCGTTAAAAGTTATGACGTAATACCATGTAACGTTAAGCGTCATAACGTAATACTATATAACGTTATACGTTTTGCTGATGTGCTATATAACGTTAAAAGCTATACCTTAGTACTATATAATGTTATACGTTATACTGTTATGCTAGATAACGTTAAAAGTTATAACGTAATACTGTATAACGTTATAGGTTTTACTGATGTGCCATATAACGTTAAAAGTTATAACGTACTACTATATAACGTTATACGTTTTGCTGATGTGCTATAAGTCGTTATGCGTTAAAACGTAAAACTATATAACGTTATACGTTATACTGACATGCTATATAACGTCAAAAGTTATAACGTAATACTATATATCGTTAAGCGTTATAACGTAATACTATATATCGTTAAGCGTTATAACGTAATACTATATATCGTTAAGCGTTATAACGTTTATACCATATGACGTTATACGATATACTGATGTGCTATATACCATTAAAATTTATAACGTAATACTATATAACGTTAAAAGTTATATCCTAATGCTATATAATGTTATACGTTATGCTGATGTGCTACATAACTTTAAAAGTTATAACGTAATACTATATAACGTTAATCCTTATGACCTAATACTATATAACGTTAAACATTATAACGTAATACCATATTACGTTATACGATATACTGATGTGCCATATAACGTTAAAAGTTATATCCTAATGCTATATAACTATATACGTTTTGCTGATGTGCTATATAACATTAAGCGTTATAACGTAATACTATATTACGTTATACGATATACTGATGTGCTATATAACGTTAAAAGCTATACCTTAGTACTATATAATGTTATACGATATACTGATGTGCTATATAACGTTAAAAGTTATAATGTAATACTATATATTGTTATACGATATAATGTTATACTATATAACGTTAATCCTTATAACCTAATACTATATAACGTTAAACGTTATACCGTAATACCATATTACGTTATACGATATACTGATGTGCTATATAACGTTAAAAGTTATAACGTAATACTATATAAAGTTATACGTTTTGCTGATGTGCTAAATAACGTTAAGCGCTATAACGTAATACTATATAACGTTATACGTTATACTGACGTGCCATATAACGTTAAAAGTTATAACTTAATACTATATAATGTTATACGTTATACTGATTTGCTATATAACGTTAAGCGTTATAACGTTTTCCTATATTACGGTATACGATATACTGATGTGCTATATAACGTTAAACGTTATACCGTAATACCATATTACGTTATACGTTATACTGCTGAGCTATATAATGTTAAAAGTTATAACGTAATACTATATAACGTTAAATGTTATATCCTAATGCTATATAATGTTATACGTTATGCTGATGTGCTATATAGCGTTAAAAGTTATAACGTAATACTATGTAACGTTAAGCGTTATAACGTAATACTATATAACGTTATACGTTTTGCTGATGTGCTATATAACGTTAAAAGCTATACCTTAGTACTATATAATGTTATACGTTATACTGTTATGCTAGATAACGTTAAAAGTTATAACGTAATACTGTATAACGTTATAGGTTTTACTGATGTGCCATATAACGTTAAAAGTTATAACGTACTACTATATAACGTTATACGTTTTGCTGATGTGCTATAAGTCGTTATGCGTTAAAACGTAAAACTATATAACGTTATACGTTATACTGACATGCTATATAACGTCAAAAGTTATAACGTAATACTATATATCGTTAAGCGTTATAACGTAATACTATATATCGTTAAGCGTTATAACGTAATACTATATATCGTTAAGCGTTATAACGTTTATACCATATGACGTTATACGATATACTGATGTGCTATATAACATTAAAATTTATAACGTAATACTATATAACGTTAAAAGTTATAACGTAATACTATATAACGTTATACGTTTTGCTGATGTGCTATATAACGTTAAGCGTTATAACGAAATACCATATAACGATATACGTTTTGCTGATGTGCTATATAGCGTTAAAAGTTATAACGTAATACTATATTACGCTATACGATATACTGATGTGCTATATAACGTTAAAAGTTATAACGTAATACTATATAATGTTATACGTTATCCTGATATGCTATATAACGTTAAAAGTTATAACGTAATACTATATATCGATATACGTTTAGCTGATGTGCTATATAACTTTAAAAGTTATAACGTAATACTATATAACGTTATCCGTTATAACGTAATACTATATAACGTTAAGCGTTTTAACGAAATACCATATTACGTTATACGATATACTGATGTGCCATATAACGTTAAAAGTTATATCCTAATGCTATATAATGTTATCCGTTATGCTGATGTGCTATATAGCGTTAAAAGTTATGACGTAATACCATGTAACGTTAAGCGTCATAACGTAATACTATATAACGTTATACGTTTTGCTGATGTGCTAAATAACGTTAAGCGCTATAGCGTAATACTATATAACGTTAAGCGTTATAACGTAATACTATATAACGTTATACGATATACTGATGTGCTATATAACGTTAAAAGCTATACCTTAGTACTATATAATGTTATACGATATACTGATGTGCTATATAACGTTAAAAGTTATAACGTAATACTATATAAAGTTATACGTTTTGCTGATGTGCTAAATAACGTTAAGCGCTATAACGTAATACTATATAACGTTATACGTTATACTGACGTGCCATATAACGTTAAAAGTTATAACTTAATACTATATAATGTTATACGTTATACTGATTTGCTATATAACGTTAAGCGTTATAACGTTTTCCTATATTACGGTATACGATATACTGATGTGCTATATAACGTTAAAAGTTATAACGTAATACTATATAATGTTATACGTTATACTGCTGAGCTATATAACGTTAAAAGTTATAACGTAATACTATATAACTTTATACGTTTTGCTGATGTGCTATAGAACGTTAAGCGTTATAACGAAATACCATATTACGTTATACGATATACTGATGTGCTATATAACATTAAAATTTATAACGTAATACTATATATCGTTATGCGTTAAAGCGTAATACTATATAACGTTATACGTTATACTGACGTTCTATATAACGTCAAAAGTTATATCGTAATACTATATAACGTTAAGCGTTATAACGTAATACCATATTACGTTCTACGATATACTGATGTGCTATATAACATTAAAATTTATAACGTAATACTATATAACGTTAAAAGTTATAACGTAATACTATATAACGTTATACGTTTTGCTGATGTGCTATAGAACGTTAAGCGTTATAACGAAATACCATATTACGTTATACGATATACTGATGTGCTATATAACATTAAAATTTATAACGTAATACTATATAACGTTAAATGTTATATCCTAATGCTATATAATGTTATACGTTATGCTGATGTGCTATATAGCGTTAAAAGTTATAACGTAATACTATGTAACGTTAAGCGTTATAACGTAATACTATATAACGTTATACGTTTTGCTGATGTGCTATATAACGTTAAAAGCTATTCCTTAGTACTATATAATGTTATACGTTATACTGTTGTGCTAGATAACGTTAAAAGTTATAACGTAATACTATGTAACGTTAAGCGTTATAACGTAATACTATATATCGTTAAGCGTTATAACGTAATACTATATATCGTTAAGCGTTATACCGTTTATACCATATGACGTTATACGATATACTGATGTGCTATATACCATTAAAATTTATAACGTAATACTATATAACGTTAAAAGTTATAACGTAATACTATATAACGTTATACGTTTTGCTGATGTGCTATATAACGTTAAGCGTTATAACGAAATACCATATAACGATATACGTTTTGCTGATGTGCTATATAACGTTAGGCGTTATAACGTAATACTATATTACGCTATACGATATACTGATGTGCTATATAACGTTAAAAGTTATAACGTAATACTATATAATGTTATACGTTATCCTGATATGCTATATAACGTTAAAAGTTATAACGTAATACTATATAACGTTATCCGTTATAACGTAATACTATATAACGTTAAGCGTTTTAACGAAATACCATATTACGTTATACGATATACTGATGTGCCATATAACGTTAAAAGTTATATCCTAATGCTATATAATGTTATCCGTTATGCTGATGTGCTATATAGCGTTAAAAGTTATGACGTAATACCATGTAACGTTAAGCGTCATAACGTAATACTATATAACGTTATACGTTTTGCTGATGTGCTAAATAACGTTAAGCGCTATAGCGTAATACTATATAACGTTAAGCGTTATAACGTAATACTATATAACGTTATACGTTATACTGACGTGCCATATAACGTTAAAAGTTATAACGTAATACTATATTACGTTATACGATATACTGATGTGCTATATAACGTTAAAAGTTATAACGTAATACTATATTATGTTATACGTTATACTGATGTGCTATATAACGTTAAGCGCTATAGCGTAATACTATATAACGTTAAGCGTTAAAACGTAATACTATATAACGTTATACGTTATACTGACGTGCTATATAACGTCAAAAGTTATAACGTAATACTATATAACGTTAAGCGTTATAACGTAATACCGTATTACGTTATACGATATACTGATGTGCTATATAACATTCAAATTTATAACGTAATACTATATAACGTTAAAAGTTATAACGTAATACTATATAACGTTATACGTTTTGCTGATGTACTTTAGAACGTTAAGCGTTATAACGAAATACCATATTACGTTATACGATATACTGATGTGCCATATAACGTTAAAAGTTATATCCTAATGCTATATAATGTTATACGTTATGCTGATGTGCTATATAGCGTTAAAAGTTATAACGTAATACTATGTAACGTTAAGCGTTATAACGTAGTACTATATAACGTTATACGTTTTGCTGATGCGCTATATAACGTTAAGCGTTATAACGTAATACTATATAACGTTAAGCGTTATAACGTAATACCATATTACGTTATACGATATACTGATGTGCTATATAACGTTAAAAGTTATAACGTAATACTATATAAAGTTATACGTTTTGCTGATGTGCTATGTAACGTTAAGCGTTATAACGTAACACTATATTACGTTATACGATATATTGATGTGCTATATAACGTTAAAAGTTATAACGTAATACTATATAATGTTATACGTTATACTGATGTGCTATATAACGTTAATAGTTATAACGTAATACTATATAACGATATACGTTTTGCTGATGTGCTATATAACGTTAAGCGTTATAACGTAATACTATATTACGTTATACGATATACTGATGTGCTATATAACGTTAAAAGTTATAACGTAATACTATATTACGTTATACGATATATTGATGTGCTATATAACGTTAAAAGTTATAACGTAATACTATATAACGTTAAGCGTTATAACGAAATACCATATTACGTTATACGATATACTGATGTGCCATATAACGTTAAAAGTTATATCCTAATGCTATATAATGGTATCCGTTATGCTGATGTGCTATATAGCGTTAAAAGTTATGACGTAATACCATGTAGCGTTAAGCGTTATAACGTAATACTATATAACGTTATACGTTTTGCTGATGCGCTATATAACGTTAAGCGTTATAACGTAATACTATATAACGTTATACGCTTTACTGATGTGCTATATAACGTTAAAAGTTATAACGTAATACTATATATTGTTATGCGGTATAATGTTATACTATATAAAGTTAATCCTTATAACCTAATACTATATAACGATAAATGTTATAACGTAATACCATATTATGTTATACGATATACTGATGTGCTATATAACGTTAAAAGTTATAACGTAATACTATATGAAGTTATACGTTTTGCTGATGTGCTATATAGCGTTAAAAGTTATAACGTAATACTATGTAACGTTAAGCGTTATAACGTAATACTATATTACGTTATACGATATACTGATGTGCTACATAACATTAAAATTTATAAGGTAATACTATATAACGTTAAAAGTTATATCCTAATGCTATATAATGTTATACGTTATGCTGATGTGCTATATAACATTAAGCGTTATAACGTAATACTATATTACGTTATACGATATACTGATGTGCTACATAACATTAAAATTTATAACGTAATACTATATAACGTTAAAAGTTATATCCTAATGCTATATAATGTTATACGTTATGCTGATGTGCTATATAGCGTTAAAAGTTATAACGTAATACTATGTAACGTTAAGCGTTATAACGTAATACTATATTACGTTATACGTTTTGCGGATGTGCTATATAACGTTAAGTGTTGTAACGTAATACTATATTACGTCATACGATATACTGATGTGCTATATAACGTTAAAAGTTATAACCTTATGCTATATAATGTTATACGTTATTCTGATGTGCTATATAACGTTAAAAGTTATAACGTAATACTATATAACGTTATACGTTTTGCTGATGTGCTATTACGTTAAGCGTTATAACGTAATACTATATTACGTTATACGATATATTGATGTGCTATAAAACGTTAAAAGTTATAACGTAATACTATATAATGTTATACGTTATACTGATGTGCTATATAACGTTAAAAGTTATAACCTAATGCTATATAACGTTATACGTTTTGCTGATGTGCTATATAGCGTTAAAAGTTATAACGTAATACTATGTAACGTTAAGCGTTATAACGTAATACTATATTACGTTATACGATATACTGATGTGCTACATAACATTAAAATTTATAACGTAATACTATATAACGTTAAAAGTTATATCCTAATGCTATATAATGTTATACGTTATGCTGATGTGCTATAGAACGTTAAGCGTTATAACGAAATACCATATTCAGTTATACGATATACTGATGTGCTACATAACATTAAAATTTATAACGTAATACTATATAACGTTAAAAGTTATATGCTAATGCTATATAATGTTATACGTTATGCTGATGTGCTATATAGCGTTAAAAGTTATAACGTAATACTATGTAACGTTAAGCGTTATAACGTAATACTATATTACGTTATACGTTTTGCGGATGTGCTATATAACGTTAAGCGTTATAACGTAATACTATATTACGTTATACGTTTTGCGGATGTGCTATATAACGTTAAGCGTTATAACGTAATACTATATTACGTCATACGATATACTGATGTGCTATATAACGTTAAAAGTTATAACCTAATGCTATATAATGTTATACGTTATACTGATTTGCTATATAACGTTAAGCGTTATAACGTAATACTATATTACGTCATACGATATGCTGATGTGCTATATAACGTTAAAAGTTATAACCTAATGCTATATAGTGTTATACGTTATACTGATTTGCTATATAACGTTAAGCGTTATAACGTAATACTATATAACGTTATACGCTTTACTGATGTGCTATATAACGTTAAAAGTTATAACGTAATACTATATATTGTTATACGGTATAATGTTATACTATATAAAGTTAATCCTTATAACCTAATACTATATAACGATAAATGTTATAACGTAATACCATATTATGTTATACGATATACTGATGTGCTATATAACGTTAAAAGTTATAACGTAATACTATATGAAGTTATACGTTTTGCTGATGTGCTAAATAACGTTAAGCGCTATAACGTAATACTATATAACGTTAAGCGTTATAACGTAATACTATATAACGTTATACGTTATACTGACGTGCCACATAACGTTAAAAGTTATAACGTAATACCATATTACGTTATACGATATACTGATGTGCTATATAACGTTAAAAGTTATAACGTAATACTATATTATGTTATACGTTATACTGATGTGCTATATAACGTTAAAAGTTATAACGTAATACTATATAACGTAATAGGTTTTACTGATGTGCTGTATAACGTTAAAAGTTATAACGTAATACTATATAAAGTTATACGTTTTGCTGATCTGCTAAGTAACGTTAAGCGCTATAACGTAATACTCTATAACGTTAAGCGTTATAACGTAATACTATATAATGTTATACGTTATACTGATGTGCTATATAACGTTAAGCGTTATAACCTACTACTATATTACGTTATACGATATACTGATGTGCTATATAACGTTAAAAGTTATAACGTAATACTATATAATGTTATACGTTATACTGCTGAGCTATATAACGTTAAAAGTTATAACCTAATGCTATATAACGTTATACGTTTTGCTGATGTGCTATATAGCGTTAAAAGTTATAACGTAATACTATGTAACGTTAAGCGTTATAACGTAATACTATATTACGTTATACGATATACTGATGTGCTACATAACATTAAAATTTACAACGTAATACTATATAACGTTAAAAGTTATATCCTAATGCTATATAATGTTATACGTTATGCTGATGTGCTACATAACTTTAAAAGTTATAACGTAATACTATATAACGTTAATCCTTATGACCTAATACTATATAACGTTAAACATTATAACGTAATACCATATTACGTTATACTATATACTGATGTGCTATATAACGTTAAAAGTTATAACGTAATACCATATAATGTTATACGTTATACTGCTGAGCTATATAACGTTAAAAGTTATAACCTAATGCTATATAATGTTATACGTTATGCTGATGTGCTATAGAACGTTAAGCGTTATAACGAAATACCATATTCCGTTATACGATATACTGATGTGCTACATAACATTAAAATTTATAACGTAATACTATATAACGTTAAAAGTTATATCCTAATGCTATATAATGTTATACGTTATGCTGATGTGCTATAGAACGTTAAGTGTTATAACGTAATACTATATTACGTCATACGATATACTGATGTGCTATATAACGTTAAAAGTTATAACCTAATGCTATATAATGTTATACGTTATTCTGATGTGCTATATAGCGTTAAAAGTTATAACGTAATACTATGTAACGTTAAGCGTTATAACGTAATACTATATTACGTTATACGATATACTGATGTGCTACATAACATTAAAATTTACAACGTAATACTATATAACGTTAAAAGTTATATCCCAATGCTATATAATGTTATACGTTATGCTGATGTGCTACATAACTTTAAAAGTTATAACGTAATACTATATAACGTTAATCCTTATGACCTAATACTATATAACGTTAAACATTATAACGTAATACCATATTACGTTATACGATATACTGATGTGCTATATAACGTTAAAAGTTATAACGTAATACCATATAATGTTATACGTTATACTGCTGAGCTATATAACGTTAAAAGTTATAACCTAATGCTATATAATGTTATACGTTATGCTGATGTGCTATAGAACGTTAAGCGTTATAACGAAATACCATATTCCGTTATACGATATACTGATGTGCTACATAACATTAAAATTTATAACGTAATACTATATATCGTTAAAAGTTATATCCTAATGCTATATAATGTTATACGTTATGCTGATGTGCTATATAGCGTTAAAAGTTATAACGTAATACTATGTAACGTTAAGCGTTATAACGTAATACTATATTACGTTATACGTTTTGCGGATGTGCTATATAACGTTAAGTGTTATAACGTAATACTATATTACGTCATACGATATACTGATGTGCTATATAACGTTAAAAGTTATAACCTAATGCTATATAATGTTATACGTTATTCTGATGTGCTATATAACGTTAAACGTTATAACGTAATACTATATAACGTTATACGTTTTGCTGATGTGCTATTACGTTAAGCGTTATAACGTAATACTATATTACGATATACGATATATTGATGTGCTATAAAACGTTAAAAGTTATAACGTAATACTATATAATGTTATACGTTATACTGATGTGCTATATAACGTTAAAAGTTATAACGTAATACTATATAACGATAAACGTTTTGCTGATGTGCTATATAACGTTAAGCGTTATAACGTAGTACCATATTACGCTATACGATATACTGATGTGCTATATAGCGTTAAAAGTTATAACGTAATACTATGTAACGTTAAGCGTTATAACGTAATACTATATTACGTTATACGATATACTGATGTGTTACATAACATTAAAATTTATAACGTAATACTATATAACGTTAAAAGTTATATCCTAATGCTATATAATGTTATACGTTATGCTGATGTGCTATATAACGTTAAGCGTTATAACGTAATACTATATTACGTCATACGATATACTGATGTGCTACATAACATTAAAATTTATAACGTAATACTATATAACGTTAAAAGTTATATCCTAATGCTATATAATGTTATACGTTATGCTGATGTGCTATATAGCGTTAAAAGTTATAACGTAATACTATGTAACGTTAAGCGTTATAACGTAATACTATATTACGTTATACGATATACTGATGTGCTACATAACATTAAAATTTATAACGTAATACTATATAACGTTAAAAGTTATATCCTAATGCTATATAATGTTATACGTTATACTGATGTGCTATATAGCGTTAAAAGTTATAACGTAATACTATGTAACGTTAAGCGTTATAACGTAATACTATATTACGTTATACGTTTTGCGGATGTGCTATATAACGTTAAGCGTTATAACGTAATACTATATTACGTCATACGATATACTGATGTGCTATATAACGTTAAAAGTTATAACCTAATGCTATATAATGTTATACGTTATACTGATTTGCTATATAACGTTAAGCGTTATAACGTAATACTATATTACGCTATACGATATACTGATGTGCTATATAACGTTAAAAGTTATAACGTAATACTATATAATTTTATACGTTATCCTGATATGCTATATAACGTTAAATGTTATAACGTAATACAATATGACGATATACGTTTAGCTGATGTGCTATATAACTTTAAAAGTTATAACGTAATACTATATAACGTTATACGTTATAACGTAATACTATACAACGTTAAGCGTTATAACGAAATACCATATTACGTTATACGATATACTGATGTGCCATATAACGTTAAAAGTTATATCCTAATGCTATATAATGGTATCCGTTATGCTGATGTGCTATATAGCGTTAAAAGTTATGACGTAATACCATGTAACGTTAAGCGTTATAACGTAATACTATATAACGTTATACGTTTTGCTGATGCGCTATATAACGTTAAGCGTTATAACGTAATACTATATAACGTTATACGCTTTACTGATGTGCTATATAACGTTAAAAGTTATAACGTAATACTATATATTGTTATACGGTATAATGCTATACTATATAAAGTTAATCCTTATAACCTAATACTATATAACGATAAATGTTATAACGTAATACCATATTATGTTATACGATATACTGATGTGCTATATAACGTTAAAAGTTATAACGTAATACTATATGAAGTTATACGTTTTGCTGATGTGCTAAATAACGTTAAGCGCTATAACGTAATACTATATAACGTTAAGCGTTATAACGTAATACTATATAACGTTATACGTTATACTGACGTGCCATATAACGTTAAAAGTTATAACGTAATACCATATAAAGTTATACGTTTTGCTGATCTGCTAAATAACGTTAAGCGCTATAACGTAATACTATATAACGTTAAGCGTTATAACGTAATACTATATAACGTTATACGTTATACTGACGTGCCATATAACGTTAAAAGTTATAACGAAATACCATATTACGTTATACGATATACTGATGTGCTATATAACGTTAAAAGTTATAACGTAATACTATATTATGTTATACGTTATACTGATGTGCTATATAACGTTAAAAGTTATAACGTAATACTATATAATGTTATACGTTATACTGCTGAGCTATATAACGTTAAAAGTTATAACCTAATGCTATATAACGTTATACGTTTTGCTGATGTGCTATATAGCGTTAAAAGTTATAACGTAATACTATATAACGTTAATCCTTATAACCTAATACTATATAACGTTAAACATTATAACGTAATACCATATTACGTTATACGATATACTGATGTGCTATATAACGTTAAAAGTTATAACGTAATACTATATAATGTTATACGTTATACTGCTGAGCTATATAACGTTAAAAGTTATAACCTAATGCTATATAATGTTATACGTTATGCTGATGTGCTATAGAACGTTAACCGTTATAACGAAATACCATATTCCGTTATACGATATACTGATGTGCTACATAACATTAAAATTTATAACGTAATACTATATAACGTTAAAAGTTATATCCTAATGCTATATAATGTTATACGTTATGCTGATGTGCTATATAGCGTTAAAAGTTATAACGTAATACTATATAACGTTAAAAGTTATATCCTAATGCTGTATAATGTTATACGTTATGCTGATGTGCTATATAGCGTTAAAAGTTATAACGTAATACTATATTACGTCATACGATATACTGATGTGCTATATAACGTTAAAAGTTATAACCTAATGCTATATAATGTTATACGTTATTCTGATGTGCTATATAACGTTAAAAGTTATAACGTAATACTATATAACGTTATACGTTTTGCTGATGTGCTACTACGTTAAGCGTTATAACGTAATACTATATTACGTTATACGATATATTGATGTGCTATATAACGTTAAAAGTTATAACGTAATACTATATAATGTTATACGTTATACTGCTGAGCTATATAACGTTAAAAGTTATAACCTAATGCTATATAACGTTATACGTTTTGCTGATGTGCTATATAGCGTTAAAAGTTATAACGTAATACTATGTAACGTTAAGCGTTATAACGTAATACTATATTACGTTATACGATATACTGATGTGCTACATAACATTAAAATTTATAACGTAATACTATATAACGTTAAAAGTTATATCCCAATGCTATATAATGTTATACGTTATGGTGATGTGCTATATAACTTTAAAAGTTATAACGTAATACTATATAACGTGAATCCTTATAACCTAATACTATATAACGTTAAACATTATAACGTAATACTATATAATGTTATACGTTATACTGCTGAGCTATATAACGTTAAAAGTTATAACCTAATGCTATATAATGTTATACGTTATGCTGATGTGCTATATAGCGTTAAAAGTTATAACGTAATACTATGTAACGTTAAGCGTTATAACGTAATACTATATTACGTTATACGTTTTGCGGATGTGCTATATAACGTTAAGTGTTATAACGTAATACTATATTACGTCATACGATATACTGATGTGCTATATAACGTTAAAAGTTATAACCTAATGCTATATAATGTTATACGTTATTCTGATGTGCTATATAACGTTAAAAGTTATAACGTAATACTATATAACGTTATACGTTTTGCTGATGTGCTATTACGTTAAGCGTTATAACGTAATACTATATTACGATATACGATATATTGATGTGCTATAAAACGTTAAAAGTTATAACGTAATACTATATAATGTTATACGTTATACTGCTGAGCTATATAACGTTAAAAGTTATAACCTAATGCTATATAACGTTATACGTTTTGCTGATGTGCTATATAGCGTTAAAAGTTATAACGTAATACTATGTAACGTTAAGCGTTATAACGTAATACTATATTACGTTATACGATATACTGATGTGCTACATAACATTAAAATTTATAACGTAATACTATATAACGTTAAAAGTTATATCCCAATGCTATATAATGTTATACGTTATGCTGATGTGCTATATAACTTTAAAAGTTATAACGTAATACTATATAACGTGAATCCTTATAACCTAATACTATATAACGTTAAACATTATAACGTAATACTATATAATGTTATACGTTATACTGCTGAGCTATATAACGTTAAAAGTTATAACCTAATGCTATATAATGTTATACGTTATGCTGATGTGCTTTATAGCGTTAAAAGTTATAACGTAATACTATGTAACGTTAAGCGTTATAACGTAATACTATATTACGTTATACGTTTTGCGGATGTGCTATATAACGTTAAGTGTTATAACGTAATACTATATTACGTCATACGATATACTGATGTGCTATATAACGTTAAAAGTTATAACCTAATGCTATATAATGTTATACGTTATTCTGATGTGCTATATAACGTTAAAAGTTATAACGTAATACTATATAACGTTATACGTTTTGCTGATGTGCTATTACGTTAAGCGTTATAACGTAATACTATATTACGATATACGATATATTGATGTGCTATAAAACGTTAAAAGTTATAACGTAATACTATATAATGTTATACGTTATACTGATGTGCTATATAACGTTAAAAGTTATAACGTAATACTATATAACGATAAACGTTTTGCTGATGTGCTATATAACGTTAAGCGTTATAACGTAGTACCATATTACGCTATACGATATACTGATGTGCTATATAACGTTAAAAGTTATAACGTAATACTATATAATGTTATACGTTATACTGCTGAGCTATATTACGTTAAAAGTTATAACCTAATGCTATATAACGTTATACGTTTTGCTGATGTGCTATATAGCGTTCAAAGTTATAACGTAATACTATGTAACGTTAAGCGTTATAACGTAATACTATATTACGTTATACGATATACTGATGTGTTACATAACATTAAAATTTATAACGTAATACTATATAACGTTAAAAGTTATATCCTAATGCTATATAATGTTATACGTTAAGCTGATGTGCTATATAACGTTAAGCGTTATAACGTAATACTATATTACGTCATACGATATACTGATGTGCTATATAACATTAAAATTTATAACGTAATACTATATAACGTTAAAAGTTATATCCTAATGCTATATAATGTTATACGTTATGCTGATGTGCTATATAGCGTTAAAAGTTATAACGTAATACTATGTAACGTTAAGCGTTATAACGTAATACTATATTACGTTATACGATATACTGATGTGCTACATAACATTAAAATTTATAACGTAATACTATATAACGTTAAAAGTTATATCCTAATGCTATATAATGTTATACGTTATACTGATGTGCTATATAGCGTTAAAAGTTATAACGTAATACTATGTAACGTTAAGCGTTATAACGTAATACTATATTACGTTATACGTTTTGCGGATGTGCTATATAACGTTAAGCGTTATAACGTAATACTATATTACGTCATACGATATACTGATGTGCTATATAACGTTAAAAGTTATAACCTAATGCTATATAATGTTATACGTTATACTGATTTGCTATATAACGTTAAGCGTTATAACGTAATACTATATTACGTTATACGATATACTGATGTGCTATATAACGTTAAAAGTTATAACGTAATACTATATAATGTTATACGTTATACTGCTGAGCTATATAACGTTAAAAGTTATAACGTAATACTATATAACTTTATACGTTTTGCTGATGTGCTATATAACGTTAATAGTTATAACGTAATACTATATTACGCTATACGATATACTGATGTGCTATATAACGTTAAAAGTTATAACGTAATACTATATAATTTTATACGTTATCCTGATATGCTATATAACGTTAAATGTTATAACGTAATACAATATGACGATATACGTTTAGCTGATGTGCTATATAACTTTAAAAGTTATAACGTAATACTATATAACGTTATACGTTATAACGTAATACTATACAACGTTAAGCGTTATAACGAAATACCATATTACGTTATACGATATACTGATGTGCCATATAACGTTAAAAGTTATATCCTAATGCTATATAATGGTATCCGTTATGCTGATGTGCTATATAGCGTTAAAAGTTATGACGTAATACCATGTAACGTTAAGCGTTATAACGTAATACTATATAACGTTATACGTTTTGCTGATGCGCTATATAACGTTAAGCGTTATAACGTAATACTATATAACGTTATACGCTTTACTGATGTGCTATATAACGTTAAAAGTTATAACGTAATACTATATATTGTTATACGGTATAATGCTATACTATATAAAGTTAATCCTTATAACCTAATACTATATAACGATAAATGTTATAACGTAATACCATATTATGTTATACGATATACTGATGTGCTATATAACGTTAAAAGTTATAACGTAATACTATATGAAGTTATACGTTTTGCTGATGTGCTAAATAACGTTAAGCGCTATAACGTAATACTATATAACGTTAAGCGTTATAACGTAATACTATATAACGTTATACGTTATACTGACGTGCCATATAACGTTAAAAGTTATAACGTAATACCATATTACGTTATACGATATACTGATGTGCTATATAACGTTAAAAGTTATAACGTAATACTATATTATGTTATACGTTATACTGATGTGCTATATAACGTTAAAAGTTATAACGTAATACTATATAACGTAATAGGTTTTACTGATGTACTGTATAACGTTAAAAGTTATAACGTAATACTATATAAAGTTATACGTTTTGCTGATCTGCTAAATAACGTTAAGCGCTATAACGTAATACTATATAACGTTAAGCGTTATAACGTAATACTATATAACGTTATACGTTATACTGACGTGCCATATAACGTTAAAAGTTATAACGAAATACCATATTACGTTATACGATATACTGATGTGCTATATAACGTTGAAAGTTATAACGTAATACTATATTATGTTATACGTTATACTGATGTGCTATATAACGTTAAAAGTTATAACGTAATACTATATAATGTTATACGTTATACTGCTGAGCTATATAACGTTAAAAGTTATAACCTAATGCTATATAACGTTATACGTTTTGCTGATGTGCTATATAGCGTTAAAAGTTATAACGTAATACTATATAACGTTAATCCTTATAACCTAATACTATATAACGTTAAACATTATAACGTAATACCATATTACGTTATACGATATACTGATGTGCTATATAACGTTAAAAGTTATAACGTAATACTATATAATGTTATACGTTATACTGCTGAGCTATATAACGTTAAAAGTTATAACCTAATGCTATATAATGTTATACGTCATGCTGATGTGCTATAGAACGTTAACCGTTATAACGAAATACCATATTCCGTTATACGATATACTGATGTGCTACATAACATTAAAATTTATAACGTAATACTATATAACGTTAAAAGTTATATCCTAATGCTATATAATGTTATACGTTATGCTGATGTGCTATATAGCGTTAAAAGTTATAACGTAATACTATATAACGTTAAAAGTTATATCCTAATGCTGTATAATGTTATACGTTATGCTGATGTGCTATATAGCGTTAAAAGTTATAACGTAATACTATATTACGTCATACGATATACTGATGTGCTATATAACGTTAAAAGTTATAACCTAATGCTATATAATGTTATACGTTATTCTGATGTGCTATATAACGTTAAAAGTTATAACGTAATACTATATAACGTTATACGTTTTGCTGATGTGCTACTACGTTAAGCGTTATAACGTAATACTATATTACGTTATACGATATATTGATGTGCTATATAACGTTAAAAGTTATAACGTAATACTATATAATGTTATACGTTATACTGATGTGCTATATAACGTTAAAAGTTATAACGTAATACTATATAACGATAAACGTTTTGCTGATGTGCTATATAACGTTAAGCGTTATAACGTAATACCATATTACGCTATACGATATACTGATGTGCTATATAACGTTAAAAGTTATAACGTAATACTATATAATGTTATACGTTATACTGCTGAGCTATATAACGTTAAAAGTTATAACCTAATGCTATATAACGTTATACGTTTTGCTGATGTGCTATATAGCGTTAAAAGTTATAACGTAATACTATGTAACGTTAAGCGTTATAACGTAATACTATATTACGTTATACGATATACTGATGTGCTACATAACATTAAAATTTATAACGTAATACTATATAACGTTAAAAGTTATATCCCAATGCTATATAATGTTATACGTTATGCTGATGTGCTATATAACTTTAAAAGTTATAACGTAATACTATATAACGTTAATCCTTATAACCTAATACTATATAGCGTTAAACATTATAACGTAATACTATATAATGTTATACGTTATACTGCTGAGCTATATAACGTTAAAAGTTATAACCTAATGCTATATAATGTTATACGTTATGCTGATGTGCTATAGAACGTTAAGCGTTATAACGAAATACCATATTCCGTTATACGATATACTGATGTGCTACATAACATTAAAATTTATAACGTAATACTATATAACGTTAAAAGTTATATCCTTATGCTGTATAATGTTATACGTTATGCTGATGTGCTATATAGCGTTAAAAGTTATAACGTAATACTATGTAACGTTAAGCGTTATAACGTAATACTATATTACGTTATACGTTTTGCGGATGTGCTATATAACGTTAAGCGTTATAACGTAATACTATATTACGTCATACGATATACTGATTTGCTATATAACGTTAAAAGTTATAACCTAATGCTATATAATGTTATACGTTATACTGATTTGCTATATAACGTTAAGCGTTACAACGTTTTCCTATATTACGGTATACGATATACTGATGTGCTATATAACGTTAAAAGTTATAACGTAATACTATATAATGTTATACGTTATACTGCTGAGCTATATAACGTTAAAAGTTATAACCTAATGCTATATAATGTTATACGTTATGCTGATGTGCTATAGAACGTTAACCGTTATAACGAAATACCATATTCCGTTATACGATATACTGATGTGCTACATAACATTAAAATTTATAACGTAATACTACATAACGTTAAAAGTTATATCCTAATGCTATATAATGTTATACGTTATGCTGATGTGCTATATAGCGTTAAAAGTTATAACGTAATACTATGTAACGCTAAGCGTTATACCGTAATACTATATTACGTTATACGTTTTGCGGATGTGCTATATAACGTTAAGTGTTATAACGTAATACTATATTACGTCATACGATATACTGATGTGCTATATAACGTTAAAAGTTATAACCTAATGCTATATAATGTTATACGTTATTCTGATGTGCTATATAACGTTAAAAGTTATAACGTAATACTATATAACGTTATACGTTTTGCTGATGTGCTATTACGTTAAGCGTTATGACGTAATACCATATTACGCTATACGATATACTGATGTGCTATATAACGTTAAAAGTTATAACGTAATACTATATAATGTTATACGTTATACTGCTGAGCTATATAACGTTAAAAGTTATAACCTAATGCTATATAACGTTATACGTTTTGCTGATGTGCTATATAGCGTTAAAAGTTATAACGTAATACTATGTAACGTTAAGCGTTATAACGTAATACTATATTACGTTATACGATATACTGATGTGCTACATAACATTAAAATTTATAACGTAATACTATATAACGTTAAAAGTTATATCCCAATGCTATATAATGTTATACGTTATGCTGATGTGCTATATAACTTTAAAAGTTATAACGTAATACTATATAACGTTAATCCTTATAACCTAATACTATATAACGTTAAACATTATAACGTAATACTATATAATGTTATACGTTATACTGCTGAGCTATATAACGTTAAAAGTTATAACCTAATGCTATATAATGTTATACGTTATGCTGATGTGCTATAGAACGTTAAGCGTTATAACGAAATACCATATTCCGTTATACGATATACTGATGTGCTACATAACATTAAAATTTATAACGTAATACTATATAACGTTAAAAGTTATATCCTAATGCTGTATAATGTTATACGTTATGCTGATGTGCTATATAGCGTTAAAAGTTATAACGTAATACTATGTAACGTTAAGCGTTATAACGTAATACTATATTACGTTATACGTTTTGCGGATGTGCTATATAACGTTAAGCGTTATAACGTAATACTATATTACGTCATACGATATACTGATTTGCTATATAACGTTAAAAGTTATAACCTAATGCTATATAATGTTATACGTTATACTGATTTGCTATATAACGTTAAGCGTTACAACGTTTTCCTATATTACGGTATACGATATACTGATGTGCTATATAACGTTAAAAGTTATAACGTAATACTATATAATGTTATACGTTATACTGCTGAGCTATATAACGTTAAAAGTTATAACGTAATACTATATAACTTTATACGTTTTGCTGATGTGCTATATAACGTTAATAGTTATAACGTAATACTATATTACGCTATACGATATACTGATGTGCTATATAACGTTAAAAGTTATATCCTAATGCTATATAATGGTATCCGTTATGCTGATGTGCTATATAGCGTTAAAAGTTATGACGTAATACCATGTAACGTTAAGCGTTATAACGTAATACTATATAACGTTATACGTTTTGCTGATGCGCTATATAACGTTAAGCGTTATAACGTAATACTATATAACGTTATACGCTTTACTGATGTGCTATATAACGTTAAAAGTTATAACGTAATACTATATATTGTTATACGGTATAATGTTATACTATATAAAGTTTATCCTTATAACCTAATACTATATAACGATAAATGTTATAACGTAATACCATATTATGTTATACGATATACTGATGTGCTATATAACGTTAAAAGTTATAACGTAATACTATATGAAGTTATACGTTTTGCTGATGTGCTAAATAACGTTAAGCGCTATAACGTAATACTATATAACGTTAAGCGTTATAACGTAATACTATATAACGTTATACGTTATACTGA
The DNA here is from genome assembly GCA_911622165.2 of Bombus sylvestris. NCBI lineage: Eukaryota > Metazoa > Arthropoda > Insecta > Hymenoptera > Apidae > Bombus > Bombus sylvestris. The sequence goes on along the minus strand of OU443162.1, from coordinate 3,128,395 downwards.
CGTGCCATATAACGTTAAAAGTTATAACGTAATACCATATTACGTTATACGATATACTGATGTGCTATATAACGTTAAAAGTTATAACGTAATACTATATTATGTTATACGTTATACTGATGTGCTATATAACGTTAAAAGTTATAACGTAATACTATATAACGTAATCGGTTTTACTGATGTGCTGTATAACGTTAAAAGTTATAACGTAATACTATATAAAGTTATACGTTTTGCTGATCTGCTAAATAACGTTAAGCGCTATAACGTAATACTCTATAACGTTAAGCGTTATAACGTAATACTATATAATGTTATACGTTATACTGATGTGCTATATAACGTTAAGCGTTATAACCTACTACTATATTACGTTATACGATATACTGATGTGCTATATAACGTTAAAAGTTATATCCTAATGCTATATAATGTTATACGTTATGCTGATGTGCCATATAGCGTTAAAAGTTGTAACGTAATACTATGTAACGTTAAGCGTTATAACGTAATACTATATAACGTTATACGATATACTGATGTGCTATATAACGTTAAAAGTTATAACGTAATACTATATTATGTTATACGTTATACTGATGTGCTATATAACGTTAAATGTTATAACGCAATACTATATAACGTAATAGGTTTTACTGATGTGCCATATAACGTTAAAAGTTATAACTTAATACTATATAATCTTATACGTTATACTGCTTTGCTATATAACGCTAAAAGTTATAACGTAATACTATATAAAGTTATACGTTTTGCTGATGTGCTATATAACGTTAAGCGTTATAACGAAATACCATATTACGTTATACGATATACTGATGTGCCATATAACGTTAAAAGTTATATCCTAATGCTATATAATGTTATACGTTATGCTGATGTGCCATATAGCGTTAAAAGTTGAAACGTAATACTATGTAACGTTAAGCGTTATAACGTAATACTATATAACGTTATACGTTTTGCTGATGTGATATATAACGTTAAGCGTTATAACGTAATACTATATTACGTTATACGATATACTGATGTGCTATATAACGTTAAAAGTTAAAACCTAATGCAATATAATGTTATACTTTATGCTGATGTGCTATATAACGTTAAAAGTTATAACGTAATACTATATAACGTTATACGTTTTGCTGATGTGCTATATAACGTTAAGCGTTATAACGAAATACCATATAACGATATACGTTTTGCTGATGTGCTATATAACGTTAAGCGTTAAACCGAAATACCATATTTCGTTATACGATATACTGATGTGCCATATAACGTTAAAAGTTATATCCTAATGCTATATAATGTTATACGTTATGCTGATGTGCTATATAGCGTTAAAAGTTATAACGTAATACTATGTAACGTTAAGCGTTATAACGTAATACTATGTAACGTTATACGTTTTGCTGATGTGCTATATAACGTTAAGCGTTATAACGTAATACTATATTACGTTATACGATATACTGATGTGCTATATAACGTTAAAAGTTATAACCTAATGCTATATAATGTTATACGTATTGCTGATGTGCTATATAACGTTAAAAGTTATAACGTAATACTATATAACGTTATACGTTTTGCTGATGTGCTATATAACGTTAAGCGTTATAACGTAATAATATATTACGTTATACGATATATTGATGTGTTATATAACGTTAAAAGTTATAACGTAATACTATATAGTGTTATACGTTATGCTGATGTGCTATATAACGTTAAAAGTTATAACGTAATACTATATAACGATATACGTTTTGCTGATGTGATATATAACGTTAAGCGTTATAACGTTATACTATATTACGTTTTACGATATACTGATGTGCTATATAACGTTAAAAGTTATAACGTAATACTATATAAAGTTATACGTTTTGCTGATGTGCTAAATAACGTTAAGCGCTATAACGTAATACTATATAACGTTAAGCGTTATAACGTAATACTATATAACGTTATACGATATACTGATGTGCTATATAACGTTAAAAGTTATAGCGTAATACTATATATTTATATACGATATAATGTTATACTATATAACGTTAATCCTTATAACCTAATACTATATAACATTAAACGTTATAACGTAATACCATATTACGTTATACGATACACTGATGTGCTATATAACGTTAAAAGTTATAACGTAATACTATATAAAGTTATACGTTTTGCTGATGTGCTAAATAACGTTAAGCGCTATAACGTAATACTATATAACGTTAAGCGTTATAACGTAATACTATATAACGTTATACGTTATACTGACGTGCCATATAACGTTAAGCGTTATAACCTATTACTATATTACGTTATACGATATACTGATGTGCTATATAACGTTAAAAGTTATAACGTAATACTATATATTGTTATACGATATAATGTTATACTATATAACGTTAATCCTTATAACCTAATACTATATAACGTTAAACGTTATAACGTTATACCATATTACGTTATACGATATACTGATGTGCTATATAACGTTAAAAGTTATAACGTAATACTATATAAAGTTATACGTTTTGCTGATGTGCTAAATAACGTTAAGCGCTATAACGTAATACTATATAACTTTAAGCGTTATAACGTAATACTATATAACGTTATACGTTATACTGACGTGCTATATAACGTTAACAGTTCTAACGTAATACTATATAAAGTTATACGTTTTGCTAATGTGCTAAATAACGTTAAGCGCTATAACGTAATACTCCATAACGTTAAGCGTTATAACGTAATACTATATAATGTTATACGTTATACTGATGTGCTATATAACGTTAAGCGTTATAACCTATTACTATATTACGTTATACGATATACTGATGTGCTATATAACGTTAAAAGTTATAACGTAATACTATATATTGTTATACGATATAATGTTATACTATATAACGTTAATCCTTATAACCTAATACTATATAACGTTAAACGTTATAACGTTATACCATATTACGTTATACGATATACTGATGTGCTATATAACGTTAAAAGTTATAACGTAATACTATATAAAGTTATACGTTTTGCTGATGTGCTAAATAACGTTAAGCGCTATAACGTAATACTATATAACTTTAAGCGTTAAAACGTAATACTATATAACGTTATAGGTTTTACTGATGTGCCATATAACGTTAAAAGTTATAACGTAATACAATATAACGTTATACGTTTTGCTGATGTGCTATATAACATTAAGCGTTATAACGTAATACTATATAACGTTATACGTTTAGCTGATGTGCTATATAACTTTAATAGTTATAACGTAATACTATATAATGTTATACGTTTTGCTGATGCGCTATATAACGTTAAAAGTTATAACGTAATACTATATAATGTTATACGTTTTGCTGATGAGCTATATAACGTTATGCGTTAAAACGTAAAACTATATAACGTTATACGTTATACTGACATGCTATATAACGTCAAAAGTTATAACGTAATACAATATATCGTTAAGCGTTATAACGTAATACTATATATCGTTGAGCGTTATAACGTAATACTATATAACGTTATACGTTTAGCTGATGTGCTATATAACTTTAAAAGTTATAACGTAATACTATATAACGTTATACGTTATAACGTAATACTATATAACTTTAAGCGTTATAACGAAATACCATATTACGTTATACGATATACTGATGTGCCATATAACGTTAAGAGTTATATCCTAATGCTATATAATGTTATACGTTATGCTGATGTGATATATAGCGTTAAAAGTTATAACGTAATACTATGTAACGTTAAGCGTTATAACGTAATACTATATAACGTTATACGTTTTGCTGATGTGCTATATAACGTTAAAAGTTATAACGTAATACTATATAATGTTATACGTTATCCTGATGTGCTATATAACGTTAAAAGTTATAACGTAATACTATATAATGTTATACGTTATCCTGATATGCTATATAACGTTAAAAGTTATAACGTAATGCTATATAATGTTATACGTTATGCTGATGTGCTATATAACGTTAAAAGTTATAACGTAATACTATATAACGTTATACGTTTTGCTGATGTGCTATATCACGTTAAAAGTGATAACCTAATGCTATATAATGTTATACGATACACTGATGTGCTATATAACGTTAAAAGTTATGACGTAATACCATGTAACGTTAAAAGTTATATCCTAATGGTATATAATGTTATACGTTATGCTGATGTGCTATATAGCGTTAAAAGTTATAACGTAATACTATGTAACGTTAAGCGTTATAGCGTAATACTATATAACGTTATACGTTTTGCTGATGTGCTATATAACGTTAAGCGTTATAACGTAATACTATATTACGTTATACGATATAGTGATGTGCTATATCACGTTAAAAGTGATAACCTAATGCTATATAATGTTATACGATATACTGATGTGCTATATAACGTTAAAAGTTATAACCTAATGCTATATAATGTTATACGTTATGCTGGTGTGCTATATATCGTTAAAAGTTATAACGTAATACTATATAAAGTTATACGTTTTGCTGATGTGCTAAATAACGTTACGCGCTATAACGTAATACTCTATAACGTTAAGCGTTATAACGTTTTACTATATTACGGTATACGATATACTGATGTGCTATATAACGTTAAAAGTTATAACGTAATACTATATAACGTTATACGTTTTGCTGATGTGCTATATAACGTTAAGCGTTATAACGTAATACTATATTACGTTATACGATATAGTGATGTGCTATATAACATTAAAAGTGATAAACTAATGCTATATAATGTTATACGTTATGCTGATGTGCTATATAACGTTAAAAGTTATAACGTAATACAATATAACGTTATACGTTTTGCTGATGTGCTATATAACATTAAGCGTTATAACATAATACTATATAACGTTAAGCGTTATAACGAAATACCATATTACGTTATACGATATACTGATGTGTCATATAACGTTAAAAGTTATATCCTAATGGTATATAATGTTATACGTTATGCTGATGTGCTATATAGCGTTAAAAGTTATAACGTAATACTATATAACGTTAAGCGTTATAACGTAATACTATATAACGTTATACGTTTTGCTGATGTGCTATATAACGTTAAGCGTTATAACGTAATACTATATTACGTTATACGATATAGTGATGTGCTATATAACATTAAAAGTGATGAACTAATGCTATATAATGTTATACGTTATGCTGATGCGCTATATAACGTTAAAAGTTATAACGTAATACAATATAACGTTATACGTTTTGCTGATGTGCTATATAACATTAAGCGTTATAACGTAATACTATATAACGTTAAGCGTTATAACGAAATACCATATTACGTTATACGATATACTGATGTGCCATATAACGTTAAAAGTTATATCCTAATGGTATATAATGTTATACGTTATGCTGATGTGCTATATAGCGTTAAAAGTTATAACGTAATACTATGTAACGTTAAGCGTTATAGCGTAATACTATATAACGTTATACGTTTTGCTGATGTGCTATATAACGTTAAGCGTTATAACGTAATACTATATTACGTTATACGATATAGTGATGTGCTATATCACGTTAAAAGTGATAACCTAATGCTATATAATGTTATACGATATACTGATGTGCTATATAACGTTAAAAGTTATGACGTAATACCATGTAACGTTAAGCGTTATAACGTAATACTATATAACGTTATACGTTTAGCTGATGTGCTATATAACTTTAAAAGTTATAACGTAATACTATATAACGTTAAGCGTTATAACGTAATACTATATAACGTTATACGTTTTGCTGATGTGCTATATAACGTTAAGCGTTATAACGTAATACTATATTACGTTATACGATATAGTGATGTGCTATATAACATTAAAAGTGATGAACTAATGCTATATAATGTTATACGTTATGCTGAAGTGCTATATAACGTTAAAAGTTATAACGTAATACAATATAACGTTATACGTTTTGCTGATGTGCTATATAACATTAAGCGTTATAACGTAATACTATATAACGTTAAGCGTTATAACGAAATACCATATTACGTTATACGATATACTGATGTGCCATATAACGTTAAAAGTTATATCCCAATGGTATATAATGTTATACGTTATGCTGATGTGCTATATAGCGTTAAAAGTTATAACGTAATACTATGTAACGTTAAGCGTTATAGCGTAATACTATATAACGTTATACGTTTTGCTGATGTGCTATATAACGTTAAGCGTTATAACGTAATACTATATTACGTTATACGATATAGTGATGTGCTATATCACGTTAAAAGTGATAACCTAATGCTATATAATGTTATACGATATACTGATGTGCTATATAACGTTAAAAGCTATACCTTTGTACTATATAATGTTATACGTTATACTGATGTGCTATATATCGTTAAAAGTTATAACGTAATACTATATAAAGTTATACGTTTTGCTGATGTGCTAAATAACGTTACGCGCTATAACGTAATACTCTATAACGTTAAGCGTTATAACGTAATACTATAGAATGTTATACGTTATACTGATGTGCTATATAACGTTAAGCGTTATAACCTATTACTATATTACGTTATACGATATACTGATGTGCTATATAACGTTAAAAGTTATAACGTAATACTATATAATGTTATACGTTTTGCTGATGTGCTATAGAACGTTAAGCGTTATAACGAAATACCATATTACGTTATACGATATACTGATGTGCCATATAACGTTAAAAGTTATATCATAATGCTATATAATGTTATACGTTATGCTGATGTGCCATGTAGCGTTAAAAGATGTAACGCAATACTATGTAACGTTAAGCGTTATAACGTAATACTATATAACGTTATACGTCTTGCTGATGTGCTATATAACGTTAAGCGTTATAACGTAACACTATATTACGTTATACGATATACTGATGTGCTATATAACGTTAAAAGTTATAACCTAATGCTATATAATGTTATACGTTATGCTGGTGTGCTATATAACGTTAAAAGTTACAACGTAATACTATATAACGTTATACGTTTTGCTGATGTGCTATATAACGTTAAGCGTTATAACGTAATACTATATTACGTTATACGATATATTGATGTGCTATATAACGTTAAAAGTTATAACATAATACTATATAACGTTATACGTTTTGCTGATGTACTATAGAACGTTAAGCGTTATAACGAAATACCATATTACGTTATACGATATACTGATGTGCCATATAACGTTAAAAGTTATATCCTAATGCTATATAATGTTATACCTTATGCTGATGTGCTATATAGCGTTAAAAGTTATAACGTAATACTATGTAACGTTATACGTTTTGCTGATGTGCTATATAACGTTAAGCGTTATAACGTAATACTATATTACGTTATACGATATATTGATGTGCTATATAACGTTAAAAGTTATAACATAATACTATATAACGTTATACGTTTTGCTGATGTGCTATATAACGTTAAGCGTTATAACGTAATACTATATAACGTTATACGTTTTGCTGATGTGCTATATAACATTAAGCGTTATAACGTAATACTATATAACGTTAAGCGTTATAACGAAATACCATATTACGTTATACGATATACTGATGTGCCATATAACGTTAAAAGTTATATCCTAATGGTATATAATGTTATACGTTATAGTGATGTGCTATATAGCGTTAAAAGTTATAACGTAATACTATGTAACGTTAAGCGTTATAACGTAATACTATATAACGTTATACGTTTTGCTGATGTGCTATATAACGTTAAGCGTTATAACGTAATACTATATTACGTTATACGATATAGTGATGTGCTATATAACATTAAAAGTGATGAACTAATGCTATATAATGTTATACGTTATGCTGATGCGCTATATAACGTTAAAAGTTATAACGTAATACAATATAACGTTATACGTTTTGCTGATGTGCTATATAACATTAAGCGTTATAACGTAATACTATATAACGTTAAGCGTTATAACGAAATACCATATTACGTTATACGATATACTGATGTGCCATATAACGTTAAAAGTTATATCCTAATGGTATATAATGTTATACGTTATGCTGATGTGCTATATAGCGTTAAAAGTTATAACGTAATACTATGTAACGTTAAGCGTTATAGCGTAATACTATATAACGTTATACGTTTTGCTGATGTGCTATATAACGTTAAGCGTTATAACGTAATACTATATTACGTTATACGATATAGTGATGTGCTATATCACGTTAAAAGTGATAACCTAATGCTATATAATGTTATACGATATACTGATGTGCTATATAACGTTAAAAGTTATGACGTAATACCATGTAACGTTAAGCGTTATAACGTAATACTATATAACGTTATACGTTTAGCTGATGTGCTATATAACTTTAAAAGTTATAACGTAATACTATATTACGTTATACGATATAGTGATGTGCTATATCACGTTAAAAGTGATAACGTAATACTATATAATGTTATACGTTATACTGATTTGCTATATAACGTTAAGCGTTATAACGTAATACTATATAACGTTATACGTTTAGCTGATGTGCTATATAACTTTAAAAGTTATAACGTAATACTATATAATGTTATACGTTTTGCTGATGCGCTATATAACGTTAAGCGTTATAACGTAATACTATATAACGTTATACGATATATTGATGTGCCATATAACGTTAAGAGTTATATCCTAATGCTATATAATGTTATACGTAATGCTGATGTGATATATAGCGTTAAAAGTTATAACGTAATACTATGTAACGTTAAGAGTTATAACGTAATACTATATAACGTTATACGTTTTGCTGATGTGCTATATAACGTTAAAAGTTATAACGTAATACTATATAATGTTATACGTTATCCTGATGTGCTATATAACGTTAAAAGTTATAACGTAATACTATGTAACGTTAAGCGTTATTACGTAATACTATATAACGTTATACGTTTTGCTGATGTGCTATATAACGTTAAGCGTTATAACGTAATACTATATTACGTTATACGATATAGTGATGTGCTATATAACATTAAAAGTGATAAACTAATGCTATATAATGTTATACGTTATGCTGATGTGCTATATAACGTTAAAAGTTATGACGTAATACCATGTAACGTTAAGCGTTATAACGTAATACTATATAACGTTATACGTTTAGCTGATGTGCTATATAACTTTAAAAGTTATAACGTAATACTATATAACGTTAAGCGTTATAACGTAATACTATATAACTTTAAGCGTTATAACGTAATACTATATAACGTTATACGTTATACTGACGTGCCATATAACGTTAAAAGTTAGAAGGTAATACTATATTACGTTATACGATGTACTGATGTGCTATATAACGTTAAAAGTTATAACGTAATACTATATAATATTATACGTTATACTGATTTGCTATATAACGTTAAATGTTATAACGTAATACTATATAACGTTAAGCGTTATAACGTAATACTATATAACGTTATACGTTTTGCTGATGTGCTATATAACGTTAAGCGTTATAACGTAATACTATATTACGTTATACGATATAGTGATGTGCTATATAACATTAAAAGTGATGAACTAATGCTATATAATGTTATACGTTATGCTGAAGTGCTATATAACGTTAAAAGTTATAACGTAATACAATATAACGTTACACGTTTTGCTGATGTGCTATATAACATTAAGCGTTATAACGTAATACTATATTACGTTAAGCGTTATAACGTAATACTGTATTACGTTATACGATATACCGATGTGCTATATAACATTAAAATTTATAACGTAATACTATATAACGTTAAAATTTATAACATAATACTATATAACGTTATACGTTTTGCTGATGTGCTATATAACGTAAAGCGTTATAACGTAATACTAAATTACGTTATACGATATATTGATGTGCTATATAACGTTAAAAGTTATAACGTAATACTATATAATGTTATACGTTATACTGATGTGCTATATAACGTTAAAAGTTATAACGTAATATTATATAATGTTATACGTTATACTGATGTGCTATATAACGTTAAAAGTTACAACGTAATACTATATAACGTTATACGATATAATGTTATAATATATAACGTTAATCCTCATAACCTAAGACTATATAACGTTAAACGTTACAACGTAATACTATATAACGTTATACGTTATGCTGATGTGCTATATAACGTTAAAAGTTATAGCGTAATACTATATAACGTTATACGATATAATGTTAAACTATATAACGATAAGCGTTATAACCTAATACTATCTTACGATATACGATATACTGATGTGCTATATAACGTTAAAAGTTATAACCTAATACTATATAATGTTATACGTTATACTGATGTGCTATATAACGTTAATCCTTATAACCTAATGCTATATAACGTTAAACCTTATAACGTAATACTATATAACGTTATACGTTATGCTGATGTGCTATATAACGTTAAAAGTTATAACGTAATACTATATAACGTTATACGATATAATGTTAAACTAAATAACGATAAGCGTTATAACGTAATACTATATTACGATATACGATATACTGATGTGCTATATAACGTTAAAAGTTATAACCTAATACTATGTAATGTTATACGTTATACTGATGTGCTATATAACGTTAATCCTTATAACCTAATGCTATATAACGTTAAACCTTATAACGTAATACTATATAACGTTATACGTTATACTGACGTGCCATATATCCTTAAACGTTATGGCGTCATAATATATAACGTTATACGTTATACTGGTGTGCTGTATAACGTTAAAAGTTATAACGTAATACTATATAACGTTATACGATATACTGATGTGCTATATAGCGTTAAAAGTTATAACTTAATACTATGTAACGTTAAGCGTCATAACGTAATACTATATTACGTTATACGTTTTGCTGACGTGCTATATAACGTCAAAAGTTATAACGTAATACTATATAACGTTAAGCATTATAACGTAATACCATATTACGTTATACGATATACTGATGTGCTATATAACGTTGAAAGTTATAACGTAATACTATATATTGTTATACGATATAATGTTATACGTTTTGCTGATGTTCTATGTAACGTTAAGCGCTATAACGTAATACTATATTACTTTATACGATATACTGATGTGCTATATAACGTTAAAAGTTATAACGTAATACTATATAATGTTATACGTTATACTGATGTGCTATATAACGTTAATAGTTATAACGTAATACTATATAACGATATACGTTTTGCTGATGTGCTATATAACGTTAAGCGTTATAACGTAATACTATATTACGTTATACGATATACTGATGTGCTATATAACGTTAAAAGTTATAACGTAATACTATATTACGTTATACGATATATTGATGTGCTATATAACGTTAAAAGTTATAACGTAATACTATATAATGTTATACGTTATAACGTAATACTATATAACGTTAAACGTTATAACGTAATACTATATAACGTTATACGTTATAACGTAATACTATATAACGTTAGACGATATAATGTTAAACTATATAACGTTAAGCGTTAATACGTAATACTATATAACGTTATACGATATACTGATGTGCTATATAACGTTAAAAGTTATAACGTAATACTATATAATGTTATACGTTATACTGATGTGCTATATAACGTTAAGTGTTACAACGTAATACTATATAACGTTATGCGATATAATGTTATAATATATAACGTTAATCCTTATAACCTAATACTATATAACGTTAAACGTTTTAACGTAGTACTATATAACGTCAAGCGTTATAACGTAATACTATATAACGTTATACGTTATACTGACGTGCCATATAACGTTAAAAGTTATAACCTAATGCTATATAATGTTATACGTTATGCTGATGTGCTATATAACGTTAAAAGTTATAACGTAATACTATATAACGTTATACGATATAATGTTAAGCTAAATAACGATAAGCGTTATAACGTAATACTATATTACGATATACGATATACTGATGTGCTATATAACGTTAAAAGTTATAATCTAATACTATATAATTTTATACGTTATACTGATGTGCTATATAACGTTAATCCTTATAACCTAATGCTATATAACGTTAAACCTTAAAACGTAATACTATATAACGTTATACGTTATACTGACGTGCCATATATCCTTAAACGTTATGGCGTCATAATATATAACGTTATACGTTATACTGATGTGCTGTATAACGTTAAAAGTTATAACGTAATACTATATAACGTTATACGTCATAACGTAATACTATATAACGTTATACGATATAATGTTAAACTATATAACGATAAGCGTTATAACGTAATACAATATTACGATATACGATATACTGATGTTCTATATAACGTTAAAAGTTATAACGTAATACTATATAACGTTAAGCGTTATAACGTAATACTATATTACGTTATACGATATACTGATTTTCCATATAACGATAAAAGTTATACCGTAGTACTATATAATGTTATACGTTATACTGATGTGCTATATAACGTTAAAAGTTACAACGTAATACTATATAACGTTATACGATATAATGTTATAATATATAACGTTAATCCTTATAACCCAATACTATATAACGTTAAACGTTATAACGTAGTACTATATAACGTTAAGCGTCATAACGTAATACGAACTTATGTTATACGATATAATGTTATACTATATAACGTTAATCCTTATAACCTAATACTATATAAAGTTATACGTTTTGCTGATGTGCTAAATAACGTTAAGCGCTATAACGTAATACTATATAACGTTAAGCGTTATAACGTAATACTATATAACGTTATACGTTATACTGACGTGCCATATCACGTTAAAAGTTATAACGTAATACTATATAACGTTATACGTTATACTGATGTGCTGTATAACATTAAAAGTTATAACGTAATACTATATAACGTTAAGCGTTATAACGTAATACTATATAACGTTATACGTTATACTGACGTGCCATATATCCTTAAACGTTATGGCGTCATAATATATAACGTTATACGTTATACTGATGTGCTGTATAACGTTAAAAGTTATAACGTAATACTGTATAACGTTAAAAGTTATAACGTAATACTATGTAACGTTATACGATATACTGATGTGCTATATAACGTTAAAAGTTATAACGTAATATTATATAATGTTATACGTTATACTGATGTGCTATATAACGTTAAAAGTTACAACGTAATACTACATAACGTTATACGATATAATGTTATAATATATAACGTTAATCCTCATAACCTAAGACTATATAACGTTAAACGTTACAACGTAATACTATATAACGTTATACGTTATGCTGATGTGCTATATAACGTTAAAAGTTATAACGTAATACTATATAACGTTATACGATATACTGATGTGCTATATAGCGTTAAAAGTTATAACGTAATACTATGTAACGTTAAGCGTCATAACGTAATACTATATAACGTTATACGTTATGCTGATGTGCTATATAACGTTAAAAGTTATAACGTAATACTATATAACGTTATACGATATAATGTTAAACTAAATAACGATAAGCGTTATAACGTAATACTATATTACGATATACGATATACTGATGTGCTATATAACGTTAAAAGTTATAACCTAATACTATGTAATGTTATACGTTATACTGATGTGCTATATAACGTTAATCCTTATAACCTAATGCTATATAACGTTAAACCTTATAACGTAATACTATATAACGTTATACGTTATACTGACGTGCCATATATCCTTAAACGTTATGGCGTCATAATATATAACGTTATACGTTACACTGGTGTGCTGTATAACGTTAAAAGTTATAACGTAATACTATATAACGTTATACGATATACTGATGTGCTATATAGCGTTAAAAGTTATAACGTAATACTATGTAACGTTAAGCGTCATAACGTAATACTATATAACGTTATACGTTTTGCTGACGTGCTATATAACGTCAAAAGTTATAACGTAATACTATATAACGTTAAGCATTATAACGTAATACCATATTACGTTATACGATATACTGATGTGCTATATAACGTTAAAAGTTATAACCGAATGCTATATAATGTTATACGTTATGCTGATGTGCTATAGAACGTTAAGCGTTATAACGTAATACTATATTACGTTAAGCGTTATAACGTAATACTTTATTACGATATACGATATACTGATGTGCTATATAACGTTAAAAGTTATAACCTAATACTATGTAATGTTATACGTTATACTGATGTGCTATATAACGTTAATCCTTATAACCTAATGCTATATAACGTTAAACCTTATAACGTAATACTATATAACGTTATACGTTATACTGACGTGCCATATATCCTTAAACGTTATGGCGTCATAATATATAACGTTATACGTTATACTGGTGTGCTGTATAACGTTAAAAGTTATAACGTAATACTATATAACGTTATACGATATACTGATGTGCTATATAGCGTTAAAAGTTATAACGTAATACTATGTAACGTTAAGCGTCATAACGTAATACTATATAACGTTATACGTTTTGCTGACGTGCTATATAACGTCAAAAGTTATAACGTAATACTATATAACGTTAAGCATTATAACGTAATACCATATAACGTTAAACGTTATAACGTAGTACTATATAACGTTAAGCGTCATAACGTAATACGAACTTATGTTATACGATATAATGTTATACTATATAACGTTAATCCTTATAACCTAATACTATATAAAGTTATACGTTTTGCTGATGTGCTAAATAACGTTAAGCGCTATAACGTAATACTATATAACGTTAAGCGTTATAACGTAATACTATATAACGTTATACGTTATACTGACGTGCCATATCACGTTAAAAGTTATAACGTAATACTATATAACGTTATACGTTATACTGATGTGCTGTATAACATTAAAAGTTATAACGTAATACTATATAACGTTAAGCGTTATAACGTAATACTATATAACGTTATACGTTATACTGACGTGCCATATATCCTTAAACGTTATGGCGTCATAATATATAACGTTATACGTTATACTGATGTGCTGTATAACGTTAAAAGTTATAACGTAATACTGTATAACGTTAAAAGTTATAACGTAATACTATGTAACGTTATACGATATACTGATGTGCTATATAACGTTAAAAGTTATAACCGAATGCTATATAATGTTATACGTTATGCTGATGTGCTATAGAACGTTAAGCGTTATAACGTAATACTATATTACGTTAAGCGTTATAACGTAATACTGTATTACGTTATACGATATACTGATGTGCCATATAACGTTAAAAGTTATATCCTAATGCTATATAATGTTATACGTTATGCTGCTGTGCTATATAGCGTTAAAAGTTATAACGTAATACTATGTAACGTTAAGCGTCATAACGTAATACTATATAACGTTATACGTTTTGCTGACGTGCTATATAACGTCAAAAGTTATAACGTAATACTATATAACGTTAAGCATTATAACGTAATACCATATTACGTTATACGATATACTGATGTGCTATATAACATTAAAATTTATAACGTAATATTATATAACGTTAAAATTTATAACATAATACTATATAACGTTATACGTTTTGCTGATGTGCTATATAACGTTAAGCGTTATAACGTAATACTAAATTACGTTATACGATATATTGATGTGCTATATAACGTTAAAAGTTATAACGTAATACTATATAATGTTATACGTTATACTGATGTGCTATATAACGTTAAAAGTTATAACGTAATATTATATAATGTTATACGTTATACTGATGTGCTATATAACGTTAAAAGTTACAACGTAATACTACATAACGTTATACGATATAATGTTATAATATATAACGTTAATCCTCATAACCTAAGACTATATAACGTTAAACGTTACAACGTAATACTATATAACGTTATACGTTATGCTGATGTGCTATATAACGTTAAAAGTTATAACGTAATACTATATAACGTTATACGATATACTGATGTGCTATATAGCGTTAAAAGTTATAACGTAATACTATGTAACGTTAAGCGTCATAACGTAATACTATATAACGTTATACGTTATGCTGATGTGCTATATAACGTTAAAAGTTATAACGTAATACTATATAACGTTATACGATATAATGTTAAACTAAGTAACGATAAGCGTTATAACGTAATACTATATTACGATATACGATATACTGATGTGCTATATAACGTTAAAAGTTATAACCTAATACTATGTAATGTTATACGTTATACTGATGTGCTATATAACGTTAATCCTTATAACCTAATGCTATATAACGTTAAACCTTATAACGTAATACTATATAACGTTATACGTTATACTGACGTGCCATATATCCTTAAACGTTATGGCGTCATAATATATAACGTTATACGTTATACTGGTGTGCTGTATAACGTTAAAAGTTATAACGTAATACTATATAACGTTATACGATATACTGATGTGCTATATAGCGTTAAAAGTTATAACGTAATACTATGTAACGTTAAGCGTCATAACGTAATACTATATAACGTTATACGTTTTGCTGACGTGCTATATAACGTCAAAAGTTATAACGTAATACTATATAACGTTAAGCATTATAACGTAATACCATATTACGTTATACGATATACTGATGTGCTATATAACGTTAAAAGTTATAACCGAATGCTATATAATGTTATACGTTATGCTGATGTGCTATAGAACGTTAAGCGTTATAACGTAATACTATATTACGTTAAGCGTTATAACGTAATACTATATTACGATATACGATATACTGATGTGCTATATAACGTTAAAAGTTATAACCTAATACTATGTAATGTTATACGTTATACTGATGTGCTATATAACGTTAATCCTTATAACCTAATGCTATATAACGTTAAACCTTATAACGTAATACTATATAACGTTATACGTTATACTGACGTGCCATATATCCTTAAACGTTATGGCGTCATAATATATAACGTTATACGTTATACTGGTGTGCTGTATAACGTTAAAAGTTATAACGTAATACTATATAACGTTATACGATATACTGATGTGCTATATAGCGTTAAAAGTTATAACGTAATACTATGTAACGTTAAGCGTCATAACGTAATACTATATAACGTTATACGTTTTGCTGACGTGCTATATAACGTCAAAAGTTATAACGTAATACTATATAACGTTAAGCATTATAACGTAATACCATATTACGTTATACGATATACTGATGTGCTATATAACGTTAAAAGTTATAACCGAATGCTATATAATGTTATACGTTATGCTGATGTGCTATAGAACGTTAAGCGTTATAACGTAATACTATATTACGTTAAGCGTTATAACGTAATACTGTATTACGTTATACGATATACTGATGTGCTATATAACGTTAAAAGTTATAACCTAATGCTATATAATGTTATACGTTATGCTGATGTGCTATAGAACGTTAAGCGTTATAACGAAATACCATAATACTTTATAGGATATACTGATGAGCCATATAACGTTAAAAGTTATATCCTAATGTTATATAATGTTATACGTTATGCTGCTGTGCTATATAGCGTTAAAAGTTATAACGTAATACTATGTAACGTTAAGCGTCATAACGTAATACTATATAACGTTATACGTTTTGCTGACGTGCTATATAACGTCAAAAGTTATAACGTAATACTATATAACGTTAAGCATTATAACGTAATACCATATTACGTTATACGATATACTGATGTGCTATATAACATTAAAATTTATAACGTAATACTATATAACGTTAAAATTTATAACATAATACTATATAACGTTATACGTTTTGCTGATGTGCTATATAACGTTAAGCGTTATAACGTAATACTAAATTACGTTATACGATATATTGATGTGCTATATAACGTTAAAAGTTATAACCGAATGCTATATAATGTTATACGTTATGCTGATGTGCTATAGAACGTTAAGCGTTATAACGTAATACTATATTACGTTAAGCGTTATAACGTAATATTATATAATGTTATACGTTATACTGATGTGCTATATAACGTTAAAAGTTACAACGTAATACTATATAACGTTATACGATATAATGTTATAATATATAACGTTAATCCTCATAACCTAAGACTATATAACGTTAAACGTTACAACGTAATACTATATAACGTTAAAATTTATAACATAATACTATATAACGTTATACGTTTTGCTGATGTGCTATATAACGTTAAGCGTTATAACGTAATACTAAATTACGTTATACGATATATTGATGTGCTATATAACGTTAAAAGTTATAACCGAATGCTATATAATGTTATACGTTATGCTGATGTGCTATAGAACGTTAAGCGTTATAACGTAATACTATATTACGTTAAGCGTTATAACGTAATATTATATAATGTTATACGTTATACTGATGTGCTATATAACGTTAAAAGTTACAACGTAATACTATATAACGTTATACGATATAATGTTATAATATATAACGTTAATCCTCATAACCTAAGACTATATAACGTTAAACGTTACAACGTAATACTATATAACGTTATACGTTATGGTGATGTGCTATATAACGTTAAAAGTTATAGCGTAATACTATATAACGTTATACGATATAATGTTAAACTATATAACGATAAGCGTCATAACCTAATACTATCTTACGATATACGATATACTGATGTGCTATATAACGTTAAAAGTTATAACCTAATACTATATAATGTTATACGTTATACTGATGTGCTATATAACGTTAATCCTTATAACCTAATGCTATATAACGTTAAACCTTATAACGTAATACTATATAACGTTATACGTTATGCTGATGTGCTATATAACGTTAAAAGTTATAACGTAATACTATATAACGTTATACGATATAATGTTAAACTAAATAACGATAAGCGTTATAACGTAATACTATATTACGATATACGATATACTGATGTGCTATATGACGTTAAAAGTTATAACCTAATACTATGTAATGTTATACGTTATACTGATGTGCTATATAACGTTAATCCTTATAACCTAATGCTATATAACGTTAAACCTTATAACGTAATACTATATAACGTTATACGTTATACTGACGTGCCATATATCCTTAAACGTTATGGCGTCATAATATATAACGTTATGCGTTATACTGATGTGCTGTATAACGTTAAAAGTTATAACGTAATACTATATAACGTTATACGATATACTGATGTGCTATATAGCGTTAAAAGTTATAACGTAATACTATGTAACGTTAAGCGTCATAACGTAATACTATATAACGTTATACGTTTTGCTGACGTGCTATATAACGTCAAAAGTTATAACGTAATACTATATAACGTTAAGCATTATAACGTAATACCATATTACGTTATACGATATACTGATGTGCTATATAACATTAAAATTTATAACGTAATACTATATAACGTTAAAATTTATAACATAATACTATATAACGTTATACGTTTTGCTGATGTGCTATATAACGTTAAGCGTTATAACGTAATACTAAATTACGTTATACGATATATTGATGTGCTATATAACGTTAAAAGTTATAACCTAATGCTATATAATGTTATACTTTATGCTGGTGTGCTATATAACGTTAAAAGTTACAACGTAATACTATGTAACGTTATACGTTTTGCTGATGTGCTATATAGCGTTAAGCGTTATAACGTAATACTATATAATGTTATACGTTGTACTGATGTGCTATATAACGTTAAAAGTTATAACGTAATATTATATAATGTTATACGTTATACTGATGTGCTATATAACGTTAAAAGTTACAGCGTAATACTATATACCGTTATACGATATAATGTTATAATATATAACGTTAATCCTTATAACCTAAGACTATATAACGTTAAACGTTACAACGTAATACTATATAACGTTATACGTTATACTGACGTGCCCTATAACGTTAAAAGTTATAACCTAATGCTATATAATGTTATACGTTATGCTGATGTGCTATATAACGTTAAAAGTTATAACGTAATACTAAATAACGTTATACGTTATAACGTAATACTATATAACGTTATACGATATAATGTTAAACTATATAACGATAAGCGTTATAACGTAATACAATATTACGGTATACGATATACTGATGTTCTATATAACGTTAAAAGTTATACCGTAGTACTATATAATGTTATACGTTATACTGACGTGCTATATAACGTTAACAGTTCTAACGTAATACTGTATAACGTTATACGTTATAACGTAATACTATATAACGTTAAGCGTTATAACGTAATACTGTATTACGTTAAGCGTTATAACGTAATACTATATTACGTTATACGATATACGGATGTGCTATATAACGTTAAAAGTTATAACCTAATGCTATATAATGTTATACGTTATGCTGATGTGCTATAGAACGTTAAGCGTTATAACGAAATACAATATTACGTTATACGATATACTGATGTGCCATATAACGTTAAAAGTTATATCCTAATGCTATATAATGTTATACGTTATGCTGCTGTGCTATATAGCGTTAAAAGTTATAACGTAATACTATGTAACGTTAAGCGTTATAACGTAATACTATATAACGTTATACGTTTTGCTGACGTGCTATATGACGTCAAAAGTTATAACGTAATACTATATAACGTTAAGCATTATAACGTAATACCATATTACGTTATACGATATACTGATGTGCTATATAACATTAAAATTTATAACGTAATACTATATAACGTTAAAATTTATAACGTAATACTATATAACGTTATACGTTATGCTGATGTGCTATATAACGTTAACAGTTCTAACGTAATACTGTATAACGTTATACGTTATAACGTAATACTATATAACGTTAAGCGTTATAACGTAATACTGTATTACGTTAAGCGTTATAACGTAATACTATATTACGTTATACGATATACGGATGTGCTATATAACGTTAAAAGTTATAACATAATACTATATAACGTTATACGTTTTGCTGATGTGCTATATAACGTTAAGCGTTATAACGTAATACTACATTACGTTATACGATTTATTGATGTGCTATATAACGTTAAAAGTTATAACGTAATACTATATAACGTTATACGATATAATGTTAAACTATATAACGATAAGCGTTATAACGTAATACTATATTACGATATACGATATACTGATGTTCTATATAACGTTAACAGTTATAACGAAATACTATATAACGTTAAGCGTTATAACGTAATACTTTATAGCTTTACAGGTTATACTGACGTGCTATATAACGTTAACAGTTCTAACGTAATACTGTATAATGTTATACGTTATAACATAATACTATATTACGTTAAGCGTTATAACGTAATACTATATTTCCTTATACGATATACTGATGTGCTATATATCGTTAAAAGTTATAACGTAATACTATATAACGTTATACGTTTTGCTGATGTGCTATATAACGTTAAGACTTATAACGTAATACTATATAACGTTATACGATATAATGTTATACTATATAAATTTAATCCTTATAACCTAATACTATATAACGTTAAACGTTATAACCTAATACTGTATAACGTTAAACGTTATAACGTAATACTATATAACGTTATACGTTATACTGACGTGCCATATAACGTTAAAAGTTATAACGTAATACTATATAACGTTATACGTTATACTGACGTGCCATATAACGTTAAAAGTTATAACCTAATGCTATATAATGTTATACGTTATGCTGATGTGCTATATAACGTTAAAAGTTATAACGTAATACTATATAACGTTATACGTTTTGCTGATGTGCTATGTAACGTTAAGAGTTATAACGTAATACTATATAACGTTGTACGATATAATGTTATACTATATAAATTTAATCCTTATAACCTAATACTATATAACGTTAAACGTTATAACCTAATACTGTATAACGTTAAACGTTATAACGTAATACTATATTACTTTATACGATATACTGATGTGCAATATAACGTTAAAAGTTATAACCTAATGCTATATAATGTTATACGTTATGCTGATGTGCTATATAACGTTAAAAGTTATAACGTAATACTATATAACGTTATACGTTTTGCTGATGTGCTATATAACGTTAAGCGTTATAACGTAATACTATCTTACGTTATACGATATATTGATGTGCTATATAACGTTAAAAGTTATAACGTAATGCTATATAATGTTATACGCTATGCTGATGTGCTATACAACGTTAAAAGTTATAACGTAATACTATATAACGTTATACGTTTTGCCGATGTGCTATATAACGTTAGGCGTTATAACGTAATACTATATTACGTTATACGATATACTGATGTGCTATATAACGTTAAAAGTTATAACGTAATACTATATAACGATATACGTTTTCCTGATGTGCTATATAACGTTAAGCGTTATAACGTAGTACTATATTACGTTATACGTTATCCTGATATGCTATATAACGTTAAAAGTTATAACGTAATACTATATAACGATATACGTTTTGCTGATGTGCTATATAACGTTAAGCGTTATAACGTAATACTATATAACGTTATACGTTCTAACGTAATACTATATAACGCTATACGTTATAACGTAATACTATATAACGTTATACGTTATAACGTAATACTATATAACGTTATACGTTATAACGTAATACTATATAACGTTATACGATATAATGTTAAACTATATAACGTTAAGCGTTATAACGTAATACTATATTACGTTATACGTTTTACTGATGTGCTATATAGCGTTAAACGTTATAACATAATACTACATAACGTTATATGGTATAAGGTTATGCTATAGAAAGTTATACGTTATACTCGTGTGCTATATAACGTGAAAAGTTATAACGTAATACTATATAACGTTATACGATATAATGTTATAGTATATAACGTTAATCGTTATTACCTAATACTATATAACGTTATACGACATACTGATGTGCTATATAACGTTAAAAGTTATATCGTAATACTATATAACGATATACGTTTTGCTGATGTGCTATAGAACGTTAAGCGTTATAGCGAAATACTATATAACGTTATACGTTATACTCGTGTGCTATATAACGTGAAAAGTTATAACGTAATACTATATAACGTTATACGATATAATGTTATAGTATATAACGTTAATCGTTATTACCTAATACTATATAACGTTATACGTTATACTGACGTGCCATATAACGTTAAAAGTCATAACGTAATACTATATAGCGTTACACGTTATACTGATGTGCTATATACCGGTATACGTTATACTGATATGTTATATAGCGGTATACGTTATACTGATATGCTACATAACGTTAAACGTTATACTCATATGCTATATGACTTTATAACGTAATACTGTATAGCGTTACACGTTATACATATGTGCTATTTACCGGTATACGTTATACTGATATGCTGCATAACGTTAAACGTTATACTCATATGCTATATGACTTTATAACGTAATACTATATAACGTTATACGTTATATCGTAATACTATATAACGATATACGTTATATCGTAGTACTCTGTAACGTTAAACGTTATAGCGTAATACTGTATAACGTTATAGGTTATATCATAATTTTATATAGCTTAGACGTTATATCGTAATACTATATAACGTTAAAAGTTATAACGTAATACTATATAACGTTATACGCTTTACGGATGTGCTATATAGCGTTAAACGTTATAACGTAATACTACATAACGTTATACGGTGTAAGGTTATGCTATAGAAATTTATACGTTATACTGAAGTGCTATATAACGTTAAAAGCTATAACGTAATACTATGTAACGTTAAGAGTTATGACGTAATACTATATAACGTTAGGCGTTACAACGTAATACTATATAACGTTCTACGTTATATCGTAATACTATATAACTTTATACGTTATATCGTTATACTATATAACGTTAAACGTTATGGCGTCATAATATATAACGTTATACGATATACTGATGTGCTATATAACGTTAAAAGATATACCGTATGACTATATAACGTTATACGCTTTACTGACGTGCTATATGGCGTTAAACGTTATAACGTAGAACTACATAGCGTTATACGGTATAAGGTTATGCTATAGAAAGTTATACGTTATACTGATGTGCTATATAGCGTTAAAAGTTATAGCGTAATACTATATAACCGTAAAAGTTATAACGTAATACGATATAACGTTATGCGTTATGCTAATGTGCTATATAACGTTAAAAGTTATAATGTAATACTATATAACGTTATACTATGTAACGTTAACCGTTATAACCTAATACTATATAGCGTTAAAAGTTATAGCGTAATACTATTTAACGTTATACGTTATACGGATGTGCTATATAACGTTAAACGTTATGGCGTAATAATAAATAACGTTATGCATTATACTGATGTGCCATATAACGTTAAAAGTTATAACGTAATACTATATAACGTTATACGTTATAATGTAATACTATATAACGTTATACGATATAATGTTATACTATATAACGTTAATCGTTATTTCCTAATACAATATAGCGTTAAAAGTTATAGCGTAATACTATATAACGTTATACGTTTTACTGATGTGCTATATAACGTAAAGCGTTATAACGTAATACGATATAACGTAAAGCGTTATAACGTAATACGATATAACGTTATGCGTTATGCTAATGTGCTATATAGCGTTAAATTTTATAACGTAATACTACATAACGTTATACGGTATAAGGTTATACTATTTAACGTTATACGTTATACGGATGTGCTATATAACGTTAAACGTTATGGCGTAATAATAAATAACGTTATACATTATACTGATGTGCTATATAACGTTAAAAGTTATAACGTAATACTATATAATGTTAAGGGTTACAACGTATTACTATATTACGTTATACGATATACTGATGTGCTATATAACGTGAAAAGCTATAACGTAATACTATATAACGTTATAGGTTATATTGTAATACTATATAACGTATATACTGTATAGCGTTACACTTTATACTGATGTGCTATATAGCGGTATACGTTATACTGATATGCTATATGACGTTAAACGTTATAACGGAGTACTATATAACTTTGAACGTTATAACGTAGTACAATGTAACGTTGAATCTTATAACGTTATACGCTTTGCTGATGTGCTATATAGCGTTAAACGTTATAACGTAATACTACGTAACGTTATACGGTATAAGGTTATGCTGTAGAAAGTTATACGTTATACCGTAAGACTATATAACGTTATACGTTATATGGTATTACTATGTAACGTTAAACGTTATAACGTAGTACTATATAATTTTGTACGTTATACTGATGTGCTATATAACGTTAAAAGTTATAACGTAATACTATATAACGCTATACGTTTTACTGATGTGTTATATAACGTTAAAAGTTATAACGTAATACTATATAACGCTATACGTTTTACTGATGTGCTATATAACGTTAAGCGTTATAACGTAATACTATATAACGTTATACGTTATATGGTATTACTATGTAACGTTAAACGTTATAACGTAGTACTATATAATTTTGTACGTTATACTGATGTGCTATATAACGTTAAAAGTTATAACGTAATACTATATAACGCTATACGTTTTACTGATGTGCTATATAACGTTAAGCGTTATAACGTAATACTATATAACGTTATACGTTATATGGTATTACTATGTAACGTTAAACGTTATAACGTAGTACTATATAATTTTGTACGTTATACTGATGTGCTATATAACGTTAAAAGTTATAACGTTATACTATATAACGCTATACGTTTTACTGATGTGCTATATAACGTTAAGCGTTATAACGTAATACTATATAACGTTATACGTTATATCGTATTACTATATAACGTTAAACGTTATAACGTAATACTGTGTAGCGTTTCACGTTATACTGATGTGCTATATAACGCTATACGTTATACTTATATGCTACATGACGTTAAACGTTATAACGTAATACTATATAACGTTATACGTTTTACTGATGTGCTATATAAGGTTAAGCGTTATAACGTAATACTATATAATGTTATACTTTACACTGATGTGCTATATAACGTTAAACGTTATAACGTAATTATATATAACGTTATACATTATATCATAATACTATATAACGTTATACGTTATAACGTAATACTATATAACGTTATACGACATAATGTTAAACTATATAACGTTAAGCGTTATAACGTAATACTATATTACGTTATACGTTTTACTGATGTGCTATATAGCGTTAAACGTTATAACATAATACTACATAACGTTATAGGGTATAAGGTTATGCTATAGAAAGTTATACGTTATACTCGTGTGCTATATAACGTGAAAAGTTATAACGTAATACTATATAACGTTATACGATATAATGTTATAGTATATAACGTTAATCGTTATTACCTAATACTATATAACGTTATACGACATACTGATGTGCTATATAACGTTAAAAGTTATATCGTAATACTATATAACGATATACGTTTTGCTGATGTGCTATAGAACGTTAAGCGTTATAGCGAAATACTATATAACGTTATACGTTATACTGATGTGCTATATGACGTTAAAAGTTATAACGTAATACTATATAACGTTATACGTTATACTGACGTGCCATATAACGTTAAAAGTCATAACGTAATACTATATAGCGTTACACGTTATACTGATGTGCTATATACCGGTATACGTTATACTGATATGCTATATAGCGGTATACGTTATACTGATATGCTACATAACGTTAAACGTTATACTCATATGCTATATGACTTTATAACGTAATGCTGTATAGCGTTACACGTTATACATATGTGCTATATACCGGTATACGTTATACTGATATGCTGCATAACGTTAAACGTTATACTCATATGCTATATGACTTTATAACGTAATACTATATAACGTTATACGTTATATCGTAATACTATATAACGATATACGTTATATCGTAGTACTATGTAACGTTAAACGTTATAGCGTAATACTGTATAACGTTATAGGTTATATCATAATTTTATATAGCTTAGACGTTATATCGTAATACTATATAACGTTATACGGTGTAAGGTTATGCTATAGAAATTTATACGTTATACTGAAGTGCTATATAACGTTAAAAGTTATAACGTAATACTATATATTGTTATACGTTAAACTGATGTGCTATATAACGTTAAAAGTTATAACGTAATACTATATAACGATATACGTTTTCCTGATGTGCTATATAACGTTAAGCGTTATAACGTAGTACTATGTTACGTTATACGTTATCCTGATATGCTATATAACGTTAAAAGTTATAACGTAATACTATATAACGATATACGTTTTGCTGATGTGCTATATAACGTTAAGCGTTATAACGTAATACTATATAACGTTATACGTTATAACGTAATACTATATAACGCTATACGTTATAACGTAATACTATATAACGTTATACGTTATAACGTAATACTATATAACGTTATACGTTATAACGTAATACTATATATCGTTATACGATATAATGTTAAACTATATAACGTTAAGCGTTATAACGTAATACTATATTACGTTATACGTTTTACTGATGTGCTATATAGCGTTAAACGTTATAACATAATACTACATAACGTTATAGGGTATAAGGTTATGCTATAGAAAGTTATACGTTATACTCGTGTGCTATATAACGTGAAAAGTTATAACGTAATACTATATAACGTTATACGATATAATGTTATAGTATATAACGTTAATCGTTATTACCTAATACTATATAACGTTATACGACATACTGATGTGCTATATAACGTTAAAAGTTATATCGTAATACTATATAACGATATACGTTTTGCTGATGTGCTATAGAACGTTAAGCGTTATAGCGAAATACTATATAACGTTATACGTTATACTGATGTGCTATATGACGTTAAAAGTTATAACGTAATACTATATAACGTTATACGTTATACTGACGTGCCATATAACGTTAAAAGTCATAACGTAATACTATATAGCGTTACACGTTATACTGATGTGCTATATACCGGTATACGTTATACTGATATGCTATATAGCGGTATACGTTATACTGATATGCTACATAACGTTAAACGTTATACTCATATGCTATATGACTTTATAACGTAATACTGTATAGCGTTGCACGTTATACATATGTGCTATATACCGGTATACGTTATACTGATATGCTGCATAACGTTAAACGTTATACTCATATGCTATATGACTTTATAACGTAATACTATATAACGTTATACGTTATATCGTAATACTATATAACGATATACGTTATATCGTAGTACTATGTAACGTTAAACGTTATAGCGTAATACTGTATAACGTTATAGGTTATATCATAATTTTATATAGCTTAGACGTTATATCGTAATACTATATAACGTTAAAAGTTATAACGTAATACTATATAACGTTATACGTTTTACGGATGTGCTATATAGCGTTAAACGTTATAACGTAATACTACATAACGTTATACGGTGTAAGGTTATGCTATAGAAATTTATACGTTATACTGAAGTGCTATATAACGTTAAAAGCTATAACGTAATACTATGTAACGTTAAGAGTTATGACGTAATACTATATAACGTTAGGCGTTATAACGTAATACTGTATAACGTTGTACGTTATATCGTAATACTATATAACTTTATACGTTATATCGTTATACTATATAACGTTAAACGTTATGGCGTCATAATATATAACGTTATACGATATACTGATGTGCTATATAACGTTAAAAGATATACCGTATGACTATATAACGTTATACGCTTTACTGACGTGCTATAAGGCGTTAAACGTTATAACGTAGAACTACATAGCGTTATACGGTATAAGGTTATGCTATAGAAAGTTATACGTTATACTGATGTGCTATATAACGTTAAAAGTTATAGCATAATACTATATAACGTTAAAAGCTATAGCGTAATACTATATAACGTTAAACGTTATGGCGTCATAATATATAACGTTATACGATATACTGATGTGCTATATAACGTTAAAAGATATACCGTATGACTATATAACGTTATACGCTTTACTGACGTGCTATAAGGCGTTAAACGTTATAACGTAGAACTACATAGCGTTATACGGTATAAGGTTATGCTATAAAAAGTTATACGTTTTACTGATGTGCTATATAACGTTAAAAGTTTTAACGTAATACTATATAATGTTGTACGGTATACTGATGTGCTATATAACGTTAAAAGTTATAACGTAATACTATATAACGCTATACGTTTTACTGATGTGCTATATAACGTTAAGCGTTATAACGTAATACTATATAACGTTATACGTTATATGGTATTACTATATAACCTTAAACGTTATAACGTAGTACTATATTATGTTGTACGATATACTGATGTGCTATATAACGTTAAAAGTTATAACGTAATACTATATAACGCTATACGTTTTACTGATGTGCTATATAATGTCAAGCGTTATAACGTAATACTATATAACGTAATACGTTATATCGTATTACTATATAACGTTAAACGTTATAACGTAATACTGTGTAGCGTTTCACGTTATACTGATGTGCTATATAACGGTATACGTTATACTTATATGCTACATGACGTTAAACGTTATAACGTACTACTATATAACGTTATGCGTTATACTGATATGCTATATAACGTTAATCGATATAACCTATTACTATATAACGTTAAATGTTATAACGTAATACTATATAACGTTATACGTTTTACTGATGTGCTATATAAGGTTAAGCGTTATAACGTAATACTATATAATGTTATACGTTACACTGATGTGCTATATAACGTTAAACGTTATAACGTAATTATATATAACGTTATACATTATATCGTAATACTATATAACGTTAAACGTTGTAACGTAATACTGCATAGCGTTACACGTTATACTGATGTGCTACATAACGGTATACGTTATGCTGATATGCTATATGACGATAAACGTTATAACGGAGTACTATATAACGTTGAACGTTATAACGTAGTACTATATAACGTTATACGTTATACTGATATGCTCTATAACGTTATAAGTTATAACGTAATACTATAAAACGTTATACGATATAATGTTATACTATATAACGTTAACCGTTACAACCTTATACTATATAGCGTTAAAATTTATAGCGTAATACTATAAGACGTTATTCGTTTTACTGATGTGCTATATAACGTAAAGCTTTATAGCGTAATACTATATAACGTTATACGTTATGCTGATGTGCTATATATGGTTAAATTTTATAATGTAATACTACATAACGTTATACGGTATAAGGTTATGCTATAGAAAGTTATACGTTATATCGCAATACTATATAACGTTAAACGTTATGGCGTCATAATATATAACGTTATACGATATACTGATGTGCTATATAACGTTAAACGTTATACTCGTATGCTATATGACTTTATAACGTAATACAGTATAGCGTTACACGTTATACTGATGTGCTATATACCGGTATACGTTATACTGATATGCTATATAGCGGTATACGTTATACTGATATGCTACATAACGTTAAACGTTATACTCATATGCTATATGACTTTATAACGTAATACTGTATAGCGTTACACGTTATACTGATGTGCTATATACCGGTATACGTTATACTGATATGCTGCATAACGTTAAACGTTATAACGTAATACTACATAACGTTATACGGTGTAAGGTTATGCTATAGAAATTTATACGTTATACTGAAGTGCTATATAGCGTTAAAAGCTATAACGTAATACTATGTAACGTTAAGAGTTATGACGTAATACTATATAACGTTAGGCGTTATAACGTAATACTATATAACTTTGTACGTTATATCGTAATACTATATAACTTTATACGTTATATCGTTATACTATATAACGTTATACGCTTTACTGACGTGCTATATAGCGTTAAACGTTATAACGTAGTACTACATAGCGTTATACGGTATAAGGTTATGCTATAGAAAGTTATACGTTATACTGATGTGCTATATAACGTTAAAAGTTATAGCATAATACTATATAACGTTAAAAGCTATAGCGTAATACTATATAACGTTAAAAGTTATACCGTATTACTATATAACGTTATACGTTTTACTGACGTGCTATATAGCGTTAAAAGTTAGATCGTAGAACTACATAACTTTATACGGTATAAGGTTATGCTATAGAAAGTTATACGTTATACTGATGTGCTATATAGCGTTAAAAGTTATAGCGTAATACTATATAACGTTAAAAGTTATAGCGTAATACTATATAACGTTAAAAGTTATAACGTAATACTATATCACGTTATACGTTTTACTGATGTGCTATATAACGTTATACGTTATAACGTAATACTATATAGCGTTAAAAGTTATAGCGTAATACTATATAACGTTATACGTTTTACTGATGTGCTATATAACGTAAAGCGTTATAACGTAATACGATATAACGTTATGCGTTATGCTAATGTGCTATATAGCGTTAAATTTTATAACGTAATACTACATAACGTTATACGGTATAAGGTTAGGCTATAGAAAGTTATACGTTATACTGGTGTGCTACATAACGTTGAAAGTTATAACGTAATACTATATAACGTTATATGTTATGCTGATGTGCTATATAACGTTAAAAGTTATAATGTAATACTATATAACGTTATACTATGTAACGTTAACCGTTATAACCTAATACTATATAGCGTTAAAAGTTATAGCGTAATACTATTTAACGTTATACGTTATACGGATGTGCTATATAACGTTAAACGGTATGGCGTAATAATAAATAACGTTATACATTATACTGATGTGCTATATAACGTTAAAAGTTATAACGTAATACTATATAACGTTATACGTTATAACGTAATACTATATAACGGTATACGATATAATGTTATACTATATAACGTTAATCGTTATTACCTAATACTATATAACGTTAAAAGTTATAACGTAATAACATATAACGTTATACGTTTTGCTGATGTGCTCTATAACGTTAAGCGTTATAACGTAATACTATATAACGTTATACGTTATATCGTAACACTATATAACGTTAAACGCTAGAACGTTATACTGTATAGCGTTTCACGTAATGCTAATGTGCTATATAACTGTATACGTTATAATGAATTGCTATATAACGGTATACGTTATACTGATGTGCTATATAATGGTATACGCTATACTGATATGCTATATGACGTTAAACGTTATAACGTAGTACTATATAACGTTACACGTTATACTGATGTGCTATATAACGTTAAAATTTATAACGTAATAATATATAACGTTATGCGTTTTACTGATGCGCTATATAACGTTAAGCGTTACAACGTTATACTATATAACGTTATACGCTATACTGACGTGCTATATAACGTCAAAAGTTCTGACGTAATACTGTATAACGTTATACGTTATAACGTAATACTATAAAACGTTAAGGGTTATAACGTAATACTGTATAGCGTTACACGTAATACTGATGTGCTATATAACTGTATACGTTATACTGAATTGCTATATAACGGTATACGTTATACGTTATAACGTAATACTATATAACGTTATACGACATAATGTTATACTGTATAACGTTAATCGTTATAACGTAATACTATATAGCGTTACACGTTATACGGACGTGCTATACAACGTCAAAAGATCTAACGTAATACTGTATAACGTTATACGTTATAACGTAATACTATAAAACGTTAAGGGTTACAACGTATTACTATATTACGTTATACGTTATACTGACGTGCTATATAACGTTAAAAGTTAAAACATAATACTATATAAGGTTATACGTTTTACTGATGTGCTATATAACGTTATACGTTATAACGTAATTCTATATAACGTTATACGACATAATGTTATACTATATACCAGTAATCGTTATAACCTAATACTATATAGCGTTACAAGTTATAACGTAATACTATATAACGTTATACGTTATACTGATATGCTATATAAGGTTATACGTTATACTCGTATGCTATGAGACTTTATAACGTAATACTATATAACGTTATACGTTATATCGTAATACTATATAACGTTAAGCGTTATAGCGTAACACTATATAACGTTATACGTTATACTGATGAGCTATATAAAGGTATACGTTATACTGATATGCTATATGACGTTAAACGTTATAACGTAGTACTATATAACGTTATACGTTATACTGATATGCTATATAACGTTAATCGATATAACCTAATACTATATAGCGTTAAATGTTATAACGTAATAGTATATAACGTTATACGTTTTACAGATGTGCTATATAAGATTAAGCGTTATAACGTAATACTATATAATGTTATATGTTACACTGATGTGCTATATAACGTTAAACGTTATAACGTAATACTACATAACGTTATACGTTATATCGTAATACTATATAACGTTATACGTTATATCGCAATACTATATAACGTTAAACGTTATGGCGTCATAATATATAACGTTACACGTTATGCTGATGTGTTATATAACGTAAAAAGTTATAACGTAATACTATATAACGTTATACGTTTTACTGATGTGCTCTATAACGTTATACGTTATAGCGTAATACTATATAACGTTATACGATATAACGCTATACGATATAATGTTATACTATATAACGTTAACCGTTATAACCTAATACTATATAGCGTTAAAAGCTATAGCGTAATACTATATAACGTTATACGTTTTACTGATGTGCTACATAACGTAAAGCGTTATAACGTAATACTATATAACGTTATACGTTATACTGATGTGCTATATGACGTTAAAAGTTATAACCTAATGCTATATAATGTTATACTTTATGCTGGTGTGCTATATAACGTTAAAAGTTACAACGTAATACTATGTAACGTTATACGTTTTGCTGATGTGCTATATAGCGTTAAGCGTTATAACGTAATACTATATAATGTTATACGTTGTACTGATGTGCTATATAACGTTAAAAGTTATAACGTAATATTATATAATGTTATACGTTATACTGATGTGCTATATAACGTTAAAAGTTACAGCGTAATACTATATACCGTTATACGATATAATGTTATAATATATAACGTTAATCCTTATAACCTAAGACTATATAACGTTAAACGTTACAACGTAATACTATATAACGTTATACGTTATACTGACGTGCCCTATAACGTTAAAAGTTATAACCTAATGCTATATAATGTTATACGTTATGCTGATGTGCTATATAACGTTAAAAGTTATAACGTAATACTAAATAACGTTATACGTTATAACGTAATACTATATAACGTTATACGATATAATGTTAAACTATATAACGATAAGCGTTATAACGTAATACAATATTACGGTATACGATATACTGATGTTCTATATAACGTTAAAAGTTATACCGTAGTACTATATAATGTTATACGTTATACTGACGTGCTATATAACGTTAACAGTTCTAACGTAATACTGTATAACGTTATACGTTATAACGTAATACTATATAACGTTAAGCGTTATAACGTAATACTGTATTACGTTAAGCGTTATAACGTAATACTATATTACGTTATACGATATACGGATGTGCTATATAACGTTAAAAGTTATAACCTAATGCTATATAATGTTATACGTTATGCTGATGTGCTATAGAACGTTAAGCGTTATAACGAAATACAATATTACGTTATACGATATACTGATGTGCCATATAACGTTAAAAGTTATATCCTAATGCTATATAATGTTATACGTTATGCTGCTGTGCTATATAGCGTTAAAAGTTATAACGTAATACTATGTAACGTTAAGCGTTATAACGTAATACTATATAACGTTATACGTTTTGCTGACGTGCTATATGACGTCAAAAGTTATAACGTAATACTATATAACGTTAAGCATTATAACGTAATACCATATTACGTTATACGATATACTGATGTGCTATATAACATTAAAATTTATAACGTAATACTATATAACGTTAAAATTTATAACGTAATACTATATAACGTTATACGTTATGCTGATGTGCTATATAACGTTAACAGTTCTAACGTAATACTGTATAACGTTATACGTTATAACGTAATACTATATAACGTTAAGCGTTATAACGTAATACTGTATTACGTTAAGCGTTATAACGTAATACTATATTACGTTATACGATATACGGATGTGCTATATAACGTTAAAAGTTATAACATAATACTATATAACGTTATACGTTTTGCTGATGTGCTATATAACGTTAAGCGTTATAACGTAATACTACATTACGTTATACGATTTATTGATGTGCTATATAACGTTAAAAGTTATAACGTAATACTATATAACGTTATACGATATAATGTTAAACTATATAACGATAAGCGTTATAACGTAATACTATATTACGATATACGATATACTGATGTTCTATATAACGTTAACAGTTATAACGAAATACTATATAACGTTAAGCGTTATAACGTAATACTTTATAGCTTTACAGGTTATACTGACGTGCTATATAACGTTAACAGTTCTAACGTAATACTGTATAATGTTATACGTTATAACATAATACTATATTACGTTAAGCGTTATAACGTAATACTATATTTCCTTATACGATATACTGATGTGCTATATATCGTTAAAAGTTATAACGTAATACTATATAACGTTATACGTTTTGCTGATGTGCTATATAACGTTAAGACTTATAACGTAATACTATATAACGTTATACGATATAATGTTATACTATATAAATTTAATCCTTATAACCTAATACTATATAACGTTAAACGTTATAACCTAATACTGTATAACGTTAAACGTTATAACGTAATACTATATAACGTTATACGTTATACTGACGTGCCATATAACGTTAAAAGTTATAACGTAATACTATATAACGTTATACGTTATACTGACGTGCCATATAACGTTAAAAGTTATAACCTAATGCTATATAATGTTATACGTTATGCTGATGTGCTATATAACGTTAAAAGTTATAACGTAATACTATATAACGTTATACGTTTTGCTGATGTGCTATGTAACGTTAAGAGTTATAACGTAATACTATATAACGTTGTACGATATAATGTTATACTATATAAATTTAATCCTTATAACCTAATACTATATAACGTTAAACGTTATAACCTAATACTGTATAACGTTAAACGTTATAACGTAATACTATATTACTTTATACGATATACTGATGTGCAATATAACGTTAAAAGTTATAACCTAATGCTATATAATGTTATACGTTATGCTGATGTGCTATATAACGTTAAAAGTTATAACGTAATACTATATAACGTTATACGTTTTGCTGATGTGCTATATAACGTTAAGCGTTATAACGTAATACTATCTTACGTTATACGATATATTGATGTGCTATATAACGTTAAAAGTTATAACGTAATGCTATATAATGTTATACGCTATGCTGATGTGCTATACAACGTTAAAAGTTATAACGTAATACTATATAACGTTATACGTTTTGCCGATGTGCTATATAACGTTAGGCGTTATAACGTAATACTATATTACGTTATACGATATACTGATGTGCTATATAACGTTAAAAGTTATAACGTAATACTATATAACGATATACGTTTTCCTGATGTGCTATATAACGTTAAGCGTTATAACGTAGTACTATATTACGTTATACGTTATCCTGATATGCTATATAACGTTAAAAGTTATAACGTAATACTATATAACGATATACGTTTTGCTGATGTGCTATATAACGTTAAGCGTTATAACGTAATACTATATAACGTTATACGTTCTAACGTAATACTATATAACGCTATACGTTATAACGTAATACTATATAACGTTATACGTTATAACGTAATACTATATAACGTTATACGTTATAACGTAATACTATATAACGTTATACGATATAATGTTAAACTATATAACGTTAAGCGTTATAACGTAATACTATATTACGTTATACGTTTTACTGATGTGCTATATAGCGTTAAACGTTATAACATAATACTACATAACGTTATATGGTATAAGGTTATGCTATAGAAAGTTATACGTTATACTCGTGTGCTATATAACGTGAAAAGTTATAACGTAATACTATATAACGTTATACGATATAATGTTATAGTATATAACGTTAATCGTTATTACCTAATACTATATAACGTTATACGACATACTGATGTGCTATATAACGTTAAAAGTTATATCGTAATACTATATAACGATATACGTTTTGCTGATGTGCTATAGAACGTTAAGCGTTATAGCGAAATACTATATAACGTTATACGTTATACTCGTGTGCTATATAACGTGAAAAGTTATAACGTAATACTATATAACGTTATACGATATAATGTTATAGTATATAACGTTAATCGTTATTACCTAATACTATATAACGTTATACGTTATACTGACGTGCCATATAACGTTAAAAGTCATAACGTAATACTATATAGCGTTACACGTTATACTGATGTGCTATATACCGGTATACGTTATACTGATATGTTATATAGCGGTATACGTTATACTGATATGCTACATAACGTTAAACGTTATACTCATATGCTATATGACTTTATAACGTAATACTGTATAGCGTTACACGTTATACATATGTGCTATTTACCGGTATACGTTATACTGATATGCTGCATAACGTTAAACGTTATACTCATATGCTATATGACTTTATAACGTAATACTATATAACGTTATACGTTATATCGTAATACTATATAACGATATACGTTATATCGTAGTACTCTGTAACGTTAAACGTTATAGCGTAATACTGTATAACGTTATAGGTTATATCATAATTTTATATAGCTTAGACGTTATATCGTAATACTATATAACGTTAAAAGTTATAACGTAATACTATATAACGTTATACGCTTTACGGATGTGCTATATAGCGTTAAACGTTATAACGTAATACTACATAACGTTATACGGTGTAAGGTTATGCTATAGAAATTTATACGTTATACTGAAGTGCTATATAACGTTAAAAGCTATAACGTAATACTATGTAACGTTAAGAGTTATGACGTAATACTATATAACGTTAGGCGTTACAACGTAATACTATATAACGTTCTACGTTATATC
Organism: Bombus sylvestris; assembly: GCA_911622165.2. Taxonomy (NCBI): domain Eukaryota; kingdom Metazoa; phylum Arthropoda; class Insecta; order Hymenoptera; family Apidae; genus Bombus; species Bombus sylvestris. The sequence continues at coordinate 3,089,740 of OU443162.1, read as the reverse complement.
GTAATACTATATAACTTTATACGTTATATCGTTATACTATATAACGTTAAACGTTATGGCGTCATAATATATAACGTTATACGATATACTGATGTGCTATATAACGTTAAAAGATATACCGTATGACTATATAACGTTATACGCTTTACTGACGTGCTATATGGCGTTAAACGTTATAACGTAGAACTACATAGCGTTATACGGTATAAGGTTATGCTATAGAAAGTTATACGTTATACTGATGTGCTATATAGCGTTAAAAGTTATAGCGTAATACTATATAACCGTAAAAGTTATAACGTAATACGATATAACGTTATGCGTTATGCTAATGTGCTATATAACGTTAAAAGTTATAATGTAATACTATATAACGTTATACTATGTAACGTTAACCGTTATAACCTAATACTATATAGCGTTAAAAGTTATAGCGTAATACTATTTAACGTTATACGTTATACGGATGTGCTATATAACGTTAAACGTTATGGCGTAATAATAAATAACGTTATGCATTATACTGATGTGCCATATAACGTTAAAAGTTATAACGTAATACTATATAACGTTATACGTTATAATGTAATACTATATAACGTTATACGATATAATGTTATACTATATAACGTTAATCGTTATTTCCTAATACAATATAGCGTTAAAAGTTATAGCGTAATACTATATAACGTTATACGTTTTACTGATGTGCTATATAACGTAAAGCGTTATAACGTAATACGATATAACGTAAAGCGTTATAACGTAATACGATATAACGTTATGCGTTATGCTAATGTGCTATATAGCGTTAAATTTTATAACGTAATACTACATAACGTTATACGGTATAAGGTTATGCTATAGAAAGTTATACGTTATACTGGTGTGCTACATAACGTTGAAAGTTATAACGTAATACTATATAACGTTATATGTTATGCTGATGTGCTATATAACGTTAAAAGTTATAATGTAATACTATATAACGTTATACTATGTAACGTTAACCGTTATAACCTAATACTATATAGCGTTAAAAGTTATAGCGTTATACTATTTAACGTTATACGTTATACGGATGTGCTATATAACGTTAAACGTTATGGCGTAATAATAAATAACGTTATACATTATACTGATGTGCTATATAACGTTAAAAGTTATAACGTAATACTATATAATGTTAAGGGTTACAACGTATTACTATATTACGTTATACGATATACTGATGTGCTATATAACGTGAAAAGCTATAACGTAATACTATATAACGTTATAGGTTATATTGTAATACTATATAACGTATATACTGTATAGCGTTACACTTTATACTGATGTGCTATATAGCGGTATACGTTATACTGATATGCTATATGACGTTAAACGTTATAACGGAGTACTATATAACTTTGAACGTTATAACGTAGTACAATGTAACGTTGAATCTTATAACGTTATACGCTTTGCTGATGTGCTATATAGCGTTAAACGTTATAACGTAATACTACGTAACGTTATACGGTATAAGGTTATGCTGTAGAAAGTTATACGTTATACCGTAAGACTATATAACGTTATACGTTATATGGTATTACTATGTAACGTTAAACGTTATAACGTAGTACTATATAATTTTGTACGTTATACTGATGTGCTATATAACGTTAAAAGTTATAACGTAATACTATATAACGCTATACGTTTTACTGATGTGTTATATAACGTTAAAAGTTATAACGTAATACTATATAACGCTATACGTTTTACTGATGTGCTATATAACGTTAAGCGTTATAACGTAATACTATATAACGTTATACGTTATATGGTATTACTATGTAACGTTAAACGTTATAACGTAGTACTATATAATTTTGTACGTTATACTGATGTGCTATATAACGTTAAAAGTTATAACGTAATACTATATAACGCTATACGTTTTACTGATGTGCTATATAACGTTAAGCGTTATAACGTAATACTATATAACGTTATACGTTATATGGTATTACTATGTAACGTTAAACGTTATAACGTAGTACTATATAATTTTGTACGTTATACTGATGTGCTATATAACGTTAAAAGTTATAACGTTATACTATATAACGCTATACGTTTTACTGATGTGCTATATAACGTTAAGCGTTATAACGTAATACTATATAACGTTATACGTTATATCGTATTACTATATAACGTTAAACGTTATAACGTAATACTGTGTAGCGTTTCACGTTATACTGATGTGCTATATAACGCTATACGTTATACTTATATGCTACATGACGTTAAACGTTATAACGTAATACTATATAACGTTATACGTTTTACTGATGTGCTATATAAGGTTAAGCGTTATAACGTAATACTATATAATGTTATACTTTACACTGATGTGCTATATAACGTTAAACGTTATAACGTAATTATATATAACGTTATACATTATATCATAATACTATATAACGTTATACGTTATAACGTAATACTATATAACGTTATACGACATAATGTTAAACTATATAACGTTAAGCGTTATAACGTAATACTATATTACGTTATACGTTTTACTGATGTGCTATATAGCGTTAAACGTTATAACATAATACTACATAACGTTATAGGGTATAAGGTTATGCTATAGAAAGTTATACGTTATACTCGTGTGCTATATAACGTGAAAAGTTATAACGTAATACTATATAACGTTATACGATATAATGTTATAGTATATAACGTTAATCGTTATTACCTAATACTATATAACGTTATACGACATACTGATGTGCTATATAACGTTAAAAGTTATATCGTAATACTATATAACGATATACGTTTTGCTGATGTGCTATAGAACGTTAAGCGTTATAGCGAAATACTATATAACGTTATACGTTATACTGATGTGCTATATGACGTTAAAAGTTATAACGTAATACTATATAACGTTATACGTTATACTGACGTGCCATATAACGTTAAAAGTCATAACGTAATACTATATAGCGTTACACGTTATACTGATGTGCTATATACCGGTATACGTTATACTGATATGCTATATAGCGGTATACGTTATACTGATATGCTACATAACGTTAAACGTTATACTCATATGCTATATGACTTTATAACGTAATGCTGTATAGCGTTACACGTTATACATATGTGCTATATACCGGTATACGTTATACTGATATGCTGCATAACGTTAAACGTTATACTCATATGCTATATGACTTTATAACGTAATACTATATAACGTTATACGTTATATCGTAATACTATATAACGATATACGTTATATCGTAGTACTATGTAACGTTAAACGTTATAGCGTAATACTGTATAACGTTATAGGTTATATCATAATTTTATATAGCTTAGACGTTATATCGTAATACTATATAACGTTATACGGTGTAAGGTTATGCTATAGAAATTTATACGTTATACTGAAGTGCTATATAACGTTAAAAGTTATAACGTAATACTATATATTGTTATACGTTAAACTGATGTGCTATATAACGTTAAAAGTTATAACGTAATACTATATAACGATATACGTTTTCCTGATGTGCTATATAACGTTAAGCGTTATAACGTAGTACTATGTTACGTTATACGTTATCCTGATATGCTATATAACGTTAAAAGTTATAACGTAATACTATATAACGATATACGTTTTGCTGATGTGCTATATAACGTTAAGCGTTATAACGTAATACTATATAACGTTATACGTTATAACGTAATACTATATAACGCTATACGTTATAACGTAATACTATATAACGTTATACGTTATAACGTAATACTATATAACGTTATACGTTATAACGTAATACTATATATCGTTATACGATATAATGTTAAACTATATAACGTTAAGCGTTATAACGTAATACTATATTACGTTATACGTTTTACTGATGTGCTATATAGCGTTAAACGTTATTACATAATACTACATAACGTTATAGGGTATAAGGTTATGCTATAGAAAGTTATACGTTATACTCGTGTGCTATATAACGTGAAAAGTTATAACGTAATACTATATAACGTTATACGATATAATGTTATAGTATATAACGTTAATCGTTATTACCTAATACTATATAACGTTATACGACATACTGATGTGCTATATAACGTTAAAAGTTATATCGTAATACTATATAACGATATACGTTTTGCTGATGTGCTATAGAACGTTAAGCGTTATAGCGAAATACTATATAACGTTATACGTTATACTGATGTGCTATATGACGTTAAAAGTTATAACGTAATACTATATAACGTTATACGTTATACTGACGTGCCATATAACGTTAAAAGTCATAACGTAATACTATATAGCGTTACACGTTATACTGATGTGCTATATACCGGTATACGTTATACTGATATGCTATATAGCGGTATACGTTATACTGATATGCTACATAACGTTAAACGTTATACTCATATGCTATATGACTTTATAACGTAATACTGTATAGCGTTGCACGTTATACATATGTGCTATATACCGGTATACGTTATACTGATATGCTGCATAACGTTAAACGTTATACTCATATGCTATATGACTTTATAACGTAATACTATATAACGTTATACGTTATATCGTAATACTATATAACGATATACGTTATATCGTAGTACTATGTAACGTTAAACGTTATAGCGTAATACTGTATAACGTTATAGGTTATATCATAATTTTATATAGCTTAGACGTTATATCGTAATACTATATAACGTTAAAAGTTATAACGTAATACTATATAACGTTATACGTTTTACGGATGTGCTATATAGCGTTAAACGTTATAACGTAATACTACATAACGTTATACGGTGTAAGGTTATGCTATAGAAATTTATACGTTATACTGAAGTGCTATATAACGTTAAAAGCTATAACGTAATACTATGTAACGTTAAGAGTTATGACGTAATACTATATAACGTTAGGCGTTATAACGTAATACTGTATAACGTTGTACGTTATATCGTAATACTATATAACTTTATACGTTATATCGTTATACTATATAACGTTAAACGTTATGGCGTCATAATATATAACGTTATACGATATACTGATGTGCTATATAACGTTAAAAGATATACCGTATGACTATATAACGTTATACGCTTTACTGACGTGCTATAAGGCGTTAAACGTTATAACGTAGAACTACATAGCGTTATACGGTATAAGGTTATGCTATAGAAAGTTATACGTTATACTGATGTGCTATATAACGTTAAAAGTTATAGCATAATACTATATAACGTTAAAAGCTATAGCGTAATACTATATAACGTTAAACGTTATGGCGTCATAATATATAACGTTATACGATATACTGATGTGCTATATAACGTTAAAAGATATACCGTATGACTATATAACGTTATACGCTTTACTGACGTGCTATAAGGCGTTAAACGTTATAACGTAGAACTACATAGCGTTATACGGTATAAGGTTATGCTATAAAAAGTTATACGTTTTACTGATGTGCTATATAACGTTAAAAGTTTTAACGTAATACTATATAATGTTGTACGGTATACTGATGTGCTATATAACGTTAAAAGTTATAACGTAATACTATATAACGCTATACGTTTTACTGATGTGCTATATAACGTTAAGCGTTATAACGTAATACTATATAACGTTATACGTTATATGGTATTACTATATAACCTTAAACGTTATAACGTAGTACTATATTATGTTGTACGATATACTGATGTGCTATATAACGTTAAAAGTTATAACGTAATACTATATAACGCTATACGTTTTACTGATGTGCTATATAATGTCAAGCGTTATAACGTAATACTATATAACGTAATACGTTATATCGTATTACTATATAACGTTAAACGTTATAACGTAATACTGTGTAGCGTTTCACGTTATACTGATGTGCTATATAACGGTATACGTTATACTTATATGCTACATGACGTTAAACGTTATAACGTACTACTATATAACGTTATGCGTTATACTGATATGCTATATAACGTTAATCGATATAACCTATTACTATATAACGTTAAATGTTATAACGTAATACTATATAACGTTATACGTTTTACTGATGTGCTATATAAGGTTAAGCGTTATAACGTAATACTATATAATGTTATACGTTACACTGATGTGCTATATAACGTTAAACGTTATAACGTAATTATATATAACGTTATACATTATATCGTAATACTATATAACGTTAAACGTTGTAACGTAATACTGCATAGCGTTACACGTTATACTGATGTGCTACATAACGGTATACGTTATGCTGATATGCTATATGACGATAAACGTTATAACGGAGTACTATATAACGTTGAACGTTATAACGTAGTACTATATAACGTTATACGTTATACTGATATGCTCTATAACGTTATAAGTTATAACGTAATACTATAAAACGTTATACGATATAATGTTATACTATATAACGTTAACCGTTACAACCTTATACTATATAGCGTTAAAATTTATAGCGTAATACTATAAGACGTTATTCGTTTTACTGATGTGCTATATAACGTAAAGCTTTATAGCGTAATACTATATAACGTTATACGTTATGCTGATGTGCTATATATGGTTAAATTTTATAATGTAATACTACATAACGTTATACGGTATAAGGTTATGCTATAGAAAGTTATACGTTATATCGCAATACTATATAACGTTAAACGTTATGGCGTCATAATATATAACGTTATACGATATACTGATGTGCTATATAACGTTAAACGTTATACTCGTATGCTATATGACTTTATAACGTAATACAGTATAGCGTTACACGTTATACTGATGTGCTATATACCGGTATACGTTATACTGATATGCTATATAGCGGTATACGTTATACTGATATGCTACATAACGTTAAACGTTATACTCATATGCTATATGACTTTATAACGTAATACTGTATAGCGTTACACGTTATACTGATGTGCTATATACCGGTATACGTTATACTGATATGCTGCATAACGTTAAACGTTATAACGTAATACTACATAACGTTATACGGTGTAAGGTTATGCTATAGAAATTTATACGTTATACTGAAGTGCTATATAGCGTTAAAAGCTATAACGTAATACTATGTAACGTTAAGAGTTATGACGTAATACTATATAACGTTAGGCGTTATAACGTAATACTATATAACTTTGTACGTTATATCGTAATACTATATAACTTTATACGTTATATCGTTATACTATATAACGTTATACGCTTTACTGACGTGCTATATAGCGTTAAACGTTATAACGTAGTACTACATAGCGTTATACGGTATAAGGTTATGCTATAGAAAGTTATACGTTATACTGATGTGCTATATAACGTTAAAAGTTATAGCATAATACTATATAACGTTAAAAGCTATAGCGTAATACTATATAACGTTAAAAGTTATACCGTATTACTATATAACGTTATACGTTTTACTGACGTGCTATATAGCGTTAAAAGTTAGATCGTAGAACTACATAACTTTATACGGTATAAGGTTATGCTATAGAAAGTTATACGTTATACTGATGTGCTATATAGCGTTAAAAGTTATAGCGTAATACTATATAACGTTAAAAGTTATAGCGTAATACTATATAACGTTAAAAGTTATAACGTAATACTATATCACGTTATACGTTTTACTGATGTGCTATATAACGTTATACGTTATAACGTAATACTATATAGCGTTAAAAGTTATAGCGTAATACTATATAACGTTATACGTTTTACTGATGTGCTATATAACGTAAAGCGTTATAACGTAATACGATATAACGTTATGCGTTATGCTAATGTGCTATATAGCGTTAAATTTTATAACGTAATACTACATAACGTTATACGGTATAAGGTTAGGCTATAGAAAGTTATACGTTATACTGGTGTGCTACATAACGTTGAAAGTTATAACGTAATACTATATAACGTTATATGTTATGCTGATGTGCTATATAACGTTAAAAGTTATAATGTAATACTATATAACGTTATACTATGTAACGTTAACCGTTATAACCTAATACTATATAGCGTTAAAAGTTATAGCGTAATACTATTTAACGTTATACGTTATACGGATGTGCTATATAACGTTAAACGGTATGGCGTAATAATAAATAACGTTATACATTATACTGATGTGCTATATAACGTTAAAAGTTATAACGTAATACTATATAACGTTATACGTTATAACGTAATACTATATAACGGTATACGATATAATGTTATACTATATAACGTTAATCGTTATTACCTAATACTATATAACGTTAAAAGTTATAACGTAATAACATATAACGTTATACGTTTTGCTGATGTGCTCTATAACGTTAAGCGTTATAACGTAATACTATATAACGTTATACGTTATATCGTAACACTATATAACGTTAAACGCTAGAACGTTATACTGTATAGCGTTTCACGTAATGCTAATGTGCTATATAACTGTATACGTTATAATGAATTGCTATATAACGGTATACGTTATACTGATGTGCTATATAATGGTATACGCTATACTGATATGCTATATGACGTTAAACGTTATAACGTAGTACTATATAACGTTACACGTTATACTGATGTGCTATATAACGTTAAAATTTATAACGTAATAATATATAACGTTATGCGTTTTACTGATGCGCTATATAACGTTAAGCGTTACAACGTTATACTATATAACGTTATACGCTATACTGACGTGCTATATAACGTCAAAAGTTCTGACGTAATACTGTATAACGTTATACGTTATAACGTAATACTATAAAACGTTAAGGGTTATAACGTAATACTGTATAGCGTTACACGTAATACTGATGTGCTATATAACTGTATACGTTATACTGAATTGCTATATAACGGTATACGTTATACGTTATAACGTAATACTATATAACGTTATACGACATAATGTTATACTGTATAACGTTAATCGTTATAACGTAATACTATATAGCGTTACACGTTATACGGACGTGCTATACAACGTCAAAAGATCTAACGTAATACTGTATAACGTTATACGTTATAACGTAATACTATAAAACGTTAAGGGTTACAACGTATTACTATATTACGTTATACGTTATACTGACGTGCTATATAACGTTAAAAGTTAAAACATAATACTATATAAGGTTATACGTTTTACTGATGTGCTATATAACGTTATACGTTATAACGTAATTCTATATAACGTTATACGACATAATGTTATACTATATACCAGTAATCGTTATAACCTAATACTATATAGCGTTACAAGTTATAACGTAATACTATATAACGTTATACGTTATACTGATATGCTATATAAGGTTATACGTTATACTCGTATGCTATGAGACTTTATAACGTAATACTATATAACGTTATACGTTATATCGTAATACTATATAACGTTAAGCGTTATAGCGTAACACTATATAACGTTATACGTTATACTGATGAGCTATATAAAGGTATACGTTATACTGATATGCTATATGACGTTAAACGTTATAACGTAGTACTATATAACGTTATACGTTATACTGATATGCTATATAACGTTAATCGATATAACCTAATACTATATAGCGTTAAATGTTATAACGTAATAGTATATAACGTTATACGTTTTACAGATGTGCTATATAAGATTAAGCGTTATAACGTAATACTATATAATGTTATATGTTACACTGATGTGCTATATAACGTTAAACGTTATAACGTAATACTACATAACGTTATACGTTATATCGTAATACTATATAACGTTATACGTTATATCGCAATACTATATAACGTTAAACGTTATGGCGTCATAATATATAACGTTACACGTTATGCTGATGTGTTATATAACGTAAAAAGTTATAACGTAATACTATATAACGTTATACGTTTTACTGATGTGCTCTATAACGTTATACGTTATAGCGTAATACTATATAACGTTATACGATATAACGCTATACGATATAATGTTATACTATATAACGTTAACCGTTATAACCTAATACTATATAGCGTTAAAAGCTATAGCGTAATACTATATAACGTTATACGTTTTACTGATGTGCTACATAACGTAAAGCGTTATAACGTAATACTATATAACGTTATACGTTATACTGATGTGCTATATGACGTTAAAAGTTATAACGTAAAACTATATAACGTTATACGTTTTCTGATGTGCTATATAACGTTCTACGTTATAACGTAATACTATATAACGTTATACGATATAATGTTATACTATATAACGTTAACCGTTATAACCTAATACTATATAGCGTTAAAAGTTATAGCGTAATACTATATAGCGTTACACGTTATACTGATGTGCTATATAACGGTATACGTTATACTGATATGCTATATGACGTTAAGCGTTATAACGTAATACTATATAATGTTATACGTTACACTGATGTGCTATATAACGTTAAACGTTATAGCGTAATTATATATATCGTTATACATTATATCGTAATACTATATAACGCTAAACGTTATAACGTAATACTGTACAGTGTTACACGTTATACTGATATGCTACATAACTTTAAACGTTATAATGTAATACTATATGACGTCATGCGTTATATCGTAATACTATATAACGTTAAACGTTATACTGATATGCTATATAACGTTATACGTTATACTCGTATGCTATGTGACTTTATAACGTAATACTATATAACGTTATACGTTATACTGTTGTGCTATATAACGTTAAAAGTTATAACGTAATAATATATAACGTTATACGTTTTGCTGATGTGCTCTATAACGCTAAGCGTTATAACGTAATACTATATAACGTTATACGTTATATCGTAACACTATATAACGTTAAACGCTATAACGTAATACTGTATAGCGTTACACGTAATACTGATGTGCTATATAACTGTATACGTTATAATGAATTGCTATATAACGGTATACGTTATACTGATATGCTATAAGACGTTAAACGTTATAACGGAATACTATATAACATTATACGTTATACTGATGTGCTATACAACGTTAAAAGTTATAACGAAATAATATATAACGTTATACGTTTTGCTGATGTGCTCTATAACGTTAAGCGTTATAACGGAGTACTATATAACGTTATACGTTATACTGATGTGCTATACAACGTTAAAAGTTATAACGTAATAATATATAACGTTATACGTTTTGCTGATGTGCTCTATAACGTTATACGTTATAACGTAATACTATATAACGTTATACGTTTTACTGATGTGCTATATAAGGTTAAGCGTTATAACGTAATACTGTATATTGTTATACGTTACACTGATGTGCTATATAACGTTAAATTTTATAACGTAATACTACATAACGTTATACGGTATAAGGTTATGCTATAGAAAGTTGTACGTTATACTGGTGCGCTACATAATGTTAAAAGATATAACGTAATACTATATAACGTTATACGTTATAATGTAATACTATATAACGTCATACGATATAATGTTAAACTATATAACGTTATACGTTGTAACGTAATACTATATAACGTTATACGTTATACTGATGTTCTGTATGACGTTAGAAGTTATAACGTAATACTATACAACGTTATCCGTTTTACTGATGTTCTATACAACGTTCTACGTTATATCGTAATACTATATAACGTTATACGATATAATGTTATACTATATAACGTTAACCGTTGTAACCTAATACTATATAGCGTTAAAAGTTATAGCGTAATACTATATAACGTTATTCGTTTTACTGATGTGCTACATAACGTAAAGCGTTATAACGTAATACTATATAACGTTATTCGTTGTAACGTAATACTATATAACGTTATACGTTATACTGATGTGCTGTATGACGTTAAAAGTTATAACGTAATACTATACAACGTTATCCGTTTTACTGATGTGCTATATAACGTTCTACGTTATATCGTAATACTATATAACGTTATACGATATAATGTTATACTATATAAAGTTAACCGTTGTAACCTACTACTATATAGCGTTAAAAGTTATAGCGTAATACTATATAGCGTTACAAGTTATACTGATGTGCTATATAAGGGTATACGTTTTACTGATATGCTATATAACGTTAACCGTTATAACCTAATACTATATAGCGTTAAAAGCTATAGCGTAATACTATATAACGTTATACGTTTTACTGATGTGCTACATAACGTAAAGCGTTATAACGTAATACTATATAACGTTATACGTTATACTGATGTGCTATATGACGTTAAAAGTTATAACGTAAAACTATATAACGTTATACGCTTTACTGATGTGCTATATAACGTTCTACGTTATAACGTAATACTATATAACGTTATACGATATAATGTTATACTATATAACGTTAACCGTTATAACCTAATACTATATAGCGTTAAAAGTTATAGCGTAATACTATATAGCGTTACACGTTATACTGATGTGCTATATAACGGTATACGTTATACTGATATGCTATATGACGTTAAGCGTTATAACGTAATACTATATAATGTTATACGTTACACTGATGTGCTATATAACGTTAAACGTTATAGCGTAATTATATATATCGTTATACATTATATCGTAATACTATATAACGCTAAACGTTATAACGTAATACTGTACAGTGTGACACGTTATACTGATATGCTACATAACTTTAAACGTTATAATGTAATACTATATGACGTCATGCGTTATATCGTAATACTATATAACGTTAAACGTTATACTGATATGCTATATAACGTTATACGTTATACTCGTATGCTATGTGACTTTATAACGTAATACTATATAACGTTATACGTTATACTGTTGTGCTATATAACGTTAAAAGTTATAACGTAATAATATATAACGTTATACGTTTTGCTGATGTGCTCTATAACGCTAAGCGTTATAACGTAATACTATATAACGTTATACGTTATATCGTAACACTATATAACGTTAAACGCTATAACGTAATACTGTATAGCGTTACACGTAATACTGATGTGCTATATAACTGTATACGTTATAATGAATTGCTATATAACGGTATACGTTATACTGATAAGCTGTAAGACGTTAAACGTTATAACGGAATACTATATAACATTATACGTTATACTGATGTGCTATACAACGTTAAAAGTTATAACGAAATAATATATAACGTTATACGTTTTGCTGATGTGCTCTATAACGTTAAGCCTTATAACGGAATACTATATAACGTTATACGTTATACTGATGTGCTATACAACGTTAAAAGTTATAACGTAATAATATATAACGTTATACGTTTTGCTGATGTGCTCTATATCGTTATACGTTATAACGTAATACTATATAACGTTATACGTTTTACTGATGTGCTATATAAGGTTAAGCGTTATAACGTAATACTGTATATTGTTATACGTTACACTGATGTGCTATATAACGTTAAATTTTATAACGTAATACTACATAACGTTATACGGTATAAGGTTATGCTATAGAAAGTTGTACGTTATACTGGTGCGCTACATAATGTTAAAAGATATAACGTAATACTATATAACGTTATACGTTATAATGTAATACTATATAGCGTCATACGATATAATGTTAAACTATATAACGTTATACGTTGTAACGTAATACTATATAACGTTATACGTTATACTGATGTTCTGTATGACGTTAGAAGTTATAACGTAATACTATACAACGTTATCCGTTTTACTGATGTTCTATATAACGTTCTACGTTATATCGTAATACTATATAACGTTATACGATATAATGTTATACTATATAACGTTAACCGTTGTAACCTAATACTATATAGCGTTAAAAGTTATAGCGTAATACTATATAACGTTATTCGTTTTACTGATGTGCTACGTAACGTAAAGCGTTATAACGTAATACTATATAACGTTATTCGTTGTAACGTAATACTATATAACGTTATACGTTATACTGATGTGCTGTATGACGTTAAAAGTTATAACGTAATACTATACAACGTTATCCGTTTTACTGATGTGCTATATAACGTTCTACGTTATATCGTAATACTATATAACGTTATACGATATAATGTTATACTATATAAAGTTAACCGTTGTAACCTACTACTATATAGCGTTAAAAGTTATAGCGTAATACTATATAGCGTTACAAGTTATACTGATGTGCTATATAAGGGTATACGTTATACTGATATGCTATATAACGTTAACCCTTATAACCTAATACTATATAGCGTTAAAAGCTATAGCGTAATACTATATAACGTTATACGTTTTACTGATGTGCTACATAACGTAAAGCGTTATAACGTAATACTATATAACGTTATACGTTATACTGATGTGCTATATGACGTTAAAAGTTATAACGTAAAACTATATAACGTTATACGTTTTACTGATGTGCTATATAACGTTCTACGTTATAACGTAATACTATATAACGTTATACGATATAATGTTATACTATATAACGTTAACCGTTATAACCTAATACTATATAGCGTTAAAAGTTATAGCGTAATACTATATAGCGTTACACGTTATACTGATGTGCTATATAACGGTATACGTTATACTGATATGCTATATGACGTTAAGCGTTATAACGTAATACTATATAATGTTATACGTTACACTGATGTGCTATATAACGTTAAACGCTATAGCGTAATTATATATATCGTTATACATTATATCGTAATACTATATAACGCTAAACGTTATAACGTAATACTGTACAGTGTTACACGTTATACTAATATGCTACATAACTTTAAACGTTATAATGTAATACTATATGGCGTCATGCGTTATATCGTAATACTATATAACGTTAAACGTTATACTGATATGCTATATATCGTTATACGTTATACTCGTATGCTATGTGACTTTATAACGTAATACTATATAACGTTATACGTTATACTGTTGTGCTATATAACGTTAAAAGTTATAACGTAATAATATATAACGTTATACGTTTTGCTGATGTGCTCTATAACGCTAAGCGTTATAACGTAATACAATATAACGTTATACGTTATATCGTAACACTATATAACGTTAAACGCTATAACGTAATACTGTATAGCGTTACACGTAATACTGATGTGCTCTATAACGTTATACGTTATAACGTAATACTATATAACGTTATACGTTTTACTGATGTGCTATATAAGGTTAAGCGTTATAACGTAATACTGTATATTGTTATACGTTACACTGATGTGCTATATAACGTTAAATTTTATAACGTAATACTACATAACGTTATACGGTATAAGGTTATGCTATAGAAAGTTGTACGTTATACTGGTGCGCTACATAATGTTAAAAGATATAACGTAATACTATATAACGTTATACGTTATAATGTAATACTATATAACGTCATACGATGTAATGTTAAACTATATAACGTTATACGTTGTAACGTAATACTATATAACGTTATACGTTATACTGATACGCTGTATGACGTTAAAAGTTATAACGTAATACTATACAACGTTATCCGTTTTACTGATGTGCTATATAACGTTCTACGTTATATCGTAATACTATATAACGTTATACGATATAATGTTATACTATATAACGTTAACCGTTGTAACCTAATACTATATAGCGTTAAAAGTTATAGCGTAATACTATATAACGTTATACGTTTTACTGATGTGCTACATAACGTAAAGCGTTATAACGTAATACTATATAACGTTATTCGTTGTAACGTAATACTATATAACGTTATACGTAATACTGATGTGCTGTATGACGTTAAAAGTTATAACGTAATACTATACAACGTTATCCGTTTTACTGATGTGCTATATAACGTTCTACGTTATATCGTAATACTATATAACGTTATACGATATAATGTTATACTATATAAAGTTAACCGTTGTAACCTACTACTATATAGCGTTAAAAGTTATAGCGTAATACTATATAGCGTTACAAGTTATACTGATGTGCTATATAAGGGTATACGTTATACTCATATGCTATATGACGTTAAACGTTATAACGTAGTACTATATAACGTTATACGTTATACTGATGTGCTATATAACGTTAAACGTTATAACGTAATACTATATAACGTTATACGTTTTACTGATGTGCTATATAAGGTTAAGCGTTATAACGTAATACTGTATATTGTTATACGTTACACTGATGTGCTATATAACGTTAAACGTTATAGCGTAATTATATATATCGTTATACATTATATCGTAATACTATATAACGTCATACGTTATATCGTAATACTATATAACGTTAAACGTTATACTGATATGCTATATAACGTTATACGTTATATTCATATGCTGTATGACTTTATAACGTGATACTATATGACGTTATACGTTATATCGTAATACTATATAACGTTATACCTTATATCGTAATACTATACAACGTTATACGTTATATCGTAATACTATATAACGTTAAGCGTTATAACGTAATACCATATACTGTTATACGTTATACTGATGTGCTATATAGCGTTAAATTTTATAACGTAATACTACATCACGTTATACGGTATAAGGTTATGCTATAGAAAGTTACACGTTATATCGTAATACTATAGAACGTTATACATAATATCATAATACTATATAACTTTATACGTTATAAAGTAATACTATATAACGTTAAACTTTATGGCGTCATAATATATAACGTTATACGTTATACTGATGTGCTATATAACGTTAGAAGTTATAACGTAATACTATATAACGTTATACGTTATAGTGATTTGCTATATAACGTTACACGTTATACTCGTATGCTATGTGACTTTATAACGTAATACCATATAACGTTATACGTTATATCGTAATACTATATAACGTTGTACGTTATATCGTAATACTCTATAATGTTAAACGTTATAGCGTAATACTATATAACGTTATACGATATAATGTTAAACTATATAACGTTAAACGTTATAACGTAATACTATATACTGTTATACGTTATACTGATGTGCTATATAACGTTAACAGTTATAACGTAATACTATATCACGTTATACGTTTTACTGATGTGCTATATAACGTTATACGTTATAACGTAATACTATATAGCGTTAAAAGTTATAGCGTAATACTATATAACGTTATACGTTTTACTGATGTGCTATATAACGTAAAGCGTTATAGCGTAATACTATACAACGTTATGGGTTATGCTGATGTGCTATATAGCGTTAAATTTTATAACGCAGCACTACATAACGTTATACGGTATAAGGTTATGCTATAGAAAGTTATACGTTATACTGCTGTGCTACATAACGTTAAAAGTTATAACGTAATACTATATAACGTTATACGTTATGCTGATGTGCTATATAACGTTAAAAGTTATAATGTAATACTATGTAACGTTATTCGTTATGCTGATGTGCTATATAGCGTTAAATTTTATAACGTAATACTACATAACGTTATACTGTATAAGGTTATGCTATAGAAAGTTATACGTTATACTGGTGTGCTGCATAATGTTAAAAGTTATAACGTAATACTATATAACGTTATACGTTATACTGATATGCTATATAACGTTATACGTTATACTCGTATGCTATATGACTTTATAACGTAATACTATATAACGTTGTACGTTATATCGTAATACAATATAACGTTAAACGATATAGCGTAGTACTACATAACGTTATACGTAATATCATAACACTATATAACTTTATACGTTATATCGTAATACTATATAACGTTAAACGTTTTGGCGTAATAATGAATAACGTTATACGTTATAATGATGTGCTATATAACGTTAAAAGTTATAACGTAATACTATATAACGTTATACGTTATAACGTAATACTATATAACGTTATACGGTAGAATGTTATACTATATAACGTTAATCGTCATTACCTAATACTATATAACGTTAAACGTTATAACGTAATACTGTATAGCGTTACACGTTATACTGATGTGCTATATAACGGTATACGATATACTGATATGCTATATAACGTTAAACGTTATAACGAAATACTATATAACGTTATACGTTATATCGTAATACTATATAACGTTATACGTTATATCGTAATACTATATAACGTTAAACGTTATGGCGTCATAATATATAACGTTATACGTTATACTGATGTGCTATATAACGTTAAAAGTTATAACTTAATACTATATAACGTTATACCTCATAACGTAATATTATATAACGATATACGATATAATGTTAAACTATATAACGTTAAACGTTATAACGTAATACTATATACTGTTATACATTATACTGATGTGCTATATAACGTTAAAAGTTATAACGTAATACTATATAACGTTATACGTTTTACTGATGTGCTATATAGCGTTAAAACTTATAACGAAATACTATATAACGTTATACGTTATATCGTAATACTATATAACGTCATACGTTATATCGTAATACTAAATAACGTTAAGCGTTATAACGTAATTCTATATAACGGTATACGTTTTACTGATGTACTATATAGCGTTAAATGATATAACGAAATACTATATAACGTTATACTTTATACTGATATGCTATATAACGTTATACGTTATACTCGTATGCTATATGACTTTATAACGTAATACTATATAACGTTATACGTTATATCTTAATACTATATAACGTTATACGTTATATCGTAATACTATATAACGTTAAACGTCATAGCGTAATGCTATATAACTTTATACGTTATATCGTAATACTATATAACGTTATACGTTATATCGTAATACTATATAACGTTAAACGTTATAGCGTAATAGTATATAACGTTAAACGTTATAGCGTAACACTATATAACGTTATACGTAATATCATAATACTATATAACCTTATACGTTATATCGTAATACTATATAACGTTAAACGTTATGGCGTCATAATATATAACGTTATACGTTATACTGATGTGCTATATAACGTTAAAAGTTACAACGTAATACTATATAACGTTATACGATATAATGTTATACTATATAACGTTAACCGTTGTAACCTAATACTATATAGCGTTAAAAGTTATAGCGTAATACTATATAACGTTATTCGTTTTACTGATGTGCTACGTAACGTAAAGCGTTATAACGTAATACTATATAACGTTATTCGTTGTAACGTAATACTATATAACGTTATACGTTATACTGATGTGCTGTATGACGTTAAAAGTTATAACGTAATACTATACAACGTTATCCGTTTTACTGATGTGCTATATAACGTTCTACGTTATATCGTAATACTATATAACGTTATACGATATAATGTTATACTATATAAAGTTAACCGTTGTAACCTACTACTATATAGCGTTAAAAGTTATAGCGTAATACTATATAGCGTTACAAGTTATACTGATGTGCTATATAAGGGTATACGTTATACTGATATGCTATATAACGTTAACCGTTATAACCTAATACTATATAGCGTTAAAAGCTATAGCGTAATACTATATAACGTTATACGTTTTACTGATGTGCTACATAACGTAAAGCGTTATAACGTAATACTATATAACGTTATACGTTATACTGATGTGCTATATGACGTTAAAAGTTATAACGTAAAACTATATAACGTTATACGTTTTACTGATGTGCTATATAACGTTCTACGTTATAACGTAATACTATATAACGTTATACGATATAATGTTATACTATATAACGTTAACCGTTATAACCTAATACTATATAGCGTTAAAAGTTATAGCGTAATACTATATAGCGTTACACGTTATACTGATGTGCTATATAACGGTATACGTTATACTGATATGATATATGACGTTAAGCGTTATAACGTAATACTATATAATGTTATACGTTACACTGATGTGCTATATAACGTTAAACGTTATAGCGTAATTATATATATCGTTATACATTATATCGTAATACTATATAACGCTAAACGTTATAACGTAATACTGTACAGTGTTACACGTCATACTGATATGCTACATAACTTTAAACGTTATAATGTAATACTATATGGCGTCATGCGTTATATCGTAATACTATATAACGTTAAACGTTATACTGATATGCTATATATCGTTATACGTTATACTCGTATGCTATGTGACTTTATAACGTAATATTATATAACGTTATACGTTATACTGTTGTGCTATATAACGTTAAAAGTTATAACGTAATAATATATAACGTTATACGTTTTGCTGATGTGCTCTATAACGCTAAGCGTTATAACGTAATACTATATAACGTTATACGTTATATCGTAACACTATATAACGTTAAACGCTATAACGTAATACTGTATAGCGTTACACGTAATACTGATGTGCTCTATAACGTTATACGTTATAACGTAATACTATATAACGTTATACGTTTTACTGATGTGCTATATAAGGTTAAGCGTTATAACGTAATACTGTATATTGTTATACGTTACACTGATGTGCTATATAACGTTAAATTTTATAACGTAATACTACATAACGTTATACGGTATAAGGTTATGCTATAGAAAGTTGTACGTTATACTGGTGCGCTACATAATGTTAAAAGATATAACGTAATACTATATAACGTTATACGTTATAATGTAATACTATATAACGTCATACGATGTAATGTTAAACTATATAACGTTATACGTTGTAACGTAATACTATATAACGTTATACGTTATACTGATACGCTGTATGACGTTAAAAGTTATAACGTAATACTATACAACGTTATCCGTTTTACTGATGTGCTATATAACGTTCTACGTTATATCGTAATACTATATAACGTTATACGATATAATGTTATACTATATAACGTTAACCGTTGTAACCTAATACTATATAGCGTTAAAAGTTATAGCGTAATACTATATAACGTTATACGTTTTACTGATGTGCTACATAACGTAAAGCGTTATAACGTAATACTATATAACGTTATTCGTTGTAACGTAATACTATATAACGTTATACGTAATACTGATGTGCTGTATGACGTTAAAAGTTATAACGTATTACTATACAACGTTATCCGTTTTACTGATGTGCTATATAACGTTCTACGTTATATCGTAATACTATATAACGTTATACGATATAATGTTATACTATATAAAGTTAACCGTTGTAACCTACTACTATATAGCGTTAAATGTTATAGCGTAATACTATATAGCGTTACAAGTTATACTGATGTGCTATATAAGGGTATACGTTATACTGATATGCTATATGACGTTAAACGTTATAACGTAGTACTATATAACGTTATACGTTATACTGATATGCTATATAACGTTAAACGTTATAACGTAATACTATATAACGTTATACGTTTTACTGATGTGCTATATAAGGTTAAGCGTTATAACGTAATTATATATATCGTTATACATTATATCGTAATACTATATAACGTTAAACGTTATACTGATATGCTATATAACGTTATACGTTATATTCATATGCTGTATGACTTTATAACGTGATACTATATGACGTTATACGTTATATCGTAATACTATATAACGTTATACTTTATATCGTAATACTATACAACGTTATACGTTATATCGTAATACTATATAACGTTAAGCGTTATAACGTAATACCATATACTGTTATACGTTATACTGATGTGCTATATAGCGTTAAATTTTATAACGTAATACTACATCACGTTATACGGTATAAGGTTATGCTATAGAAAGTTACACGTTATATCGTAATACTATAGAACGTTATACATAATATCATAATACTATATAACTTTATACGTTATAAAGTAATACTATATAACGTTAAACTTTATGGCGTCATAATATATAACGTTATACGTTATACTGATGTGCTATATAACGTTAGAAGTTATAACGTAATACTATATAACGTTATACGTTATAGTGATTTGCTATATAACGTTACACGTTATACTCGTATGCTATGTCACTTTATAACGTAATACCATATAACGTTATACGTTATATCGTAATACTATATAACGTTGTACGTTATATCGTAATACTCTATAATGTTAAACGTTATAGCGTAATACTATATAACGTTATACGATATAATGTTAAACTATATAACGTTAAACGTTATAACGTAATACTATATACTGTTATACGTTATACTGATGTGCTATATAACGTTAACAGTTATAACGTAATACTATATCACGTTATACGTTTTACTGATGTGCTATATAACGTTATACGTTATAACGTAATACTATATAGCGTTAAAAGTTATAGCGTAATACTATATAACGTTATACGTTTTACTGATGTGCTATATAACGTAAAGCGTTATAGCGTATTACTATACAACGTTATGCGTTATGCTGATGTGCTATATAGCGTTAAATTTTATAACGCAGCACTACATAACGTTATACGGTATAAGGTTATGCTATAAAAAGTTATACGTTATACTGCTGCGCTACATAACGTTAAAAGTTATAACGTAATACTATATAACGTTATACGTTATGCTGATGTGCTATATAACGTTAAAAGTTATAATGTAATACTATGTAACGTTATACGTTATGCTGATGTGCTATATAGCGTTAAATTTTATAACGTAATACTACATAACGTTATACTGTATAAGGTTATGCTATAGAAAGTTATACGTTATACTGGTGTGCTGCATAATGTTAAAAGTTATAACGTAATACTATATAACGTTATACGTTATACTGATATGCTATTTAACGTTATACGTTATACTCGTATGCTATATGACTTTATAACGTAATACTATATAACGTTGTACGTTATATCGTAATACAATATAACGTTAAACGATATAGCGTAGTACTACATAACGTTATACGTAATATCATAACACTATATAACTTTATACGTTATACCGTAATACTATATAACGTTAAACGTTTTGGCGTAATAATGAATAACGTTATACGTTATAATGATGTGCTATATAACGTTAAAAGTTATAACGTAATACTATATAACGTTATACGTTATAACGTAATACTATATAACGTTATACGGTAGAATGTTATACTATATAACGTTAATCGTCATTACCTAATACTATATAACGTTAAACGTTATAACGTAATACTGTATAGCGTTACACGTTATACTGATGTGCTATATAACGGTATACGATATACTGATATGCTATATAACGTTAAACGTTATAACGAAATACTATATAACGTTATACGTTATATCGTAATACTATATAACGTTATACGTTATATCGTAATACTATATAACGTTAAACGTTATGGCGTCATAATATATAACGTTATACGTTATACTGATGTGCTATATAACGTTAAAAGTTATAACTTAATACTATATAACGTTATACCTCATAACGTAATATTATATAACGATATACGATATAATGTTAAACTATATAACGTTAAACGTTATAACGTAATACGATATACTGTTATACATTATACTGATGTGCTATATAACGTTAAAAGTTATAACGTAATACTATATAACGTTATACGTTTTACTGATGTGCTATATAGCGTTAAACGTTATAACGTAATACTATATAACGTTATACCATATAACGTTAACCGTTATAACCTAATACTATATAGCGTTTAAAGTTATAGCGTAATACTATATAACGTTATACGTCTTTCTGACGTGCTATATAACGTAACGCGTTTTAACGTAATACTATATAACGTTATAGGTTATGCTGATGTGCTATATAGCGTTAAATTTTATAACGTAATACTACACAACGTTATACGGTATAAGGTTAGGCTATAAGACGTTATACGTTATACTGATATGCTATATAACGTTATACGTTATATTCATATGCTATATGACTTATAACGTAATACTATATAACGTTATACGTTATATCGTAATACTATATAACGTTAAGCGATATAACGTAATTCTATATAACGGTATACGTTTTACTGATGTACTATATAGCGTTAAATGATATAACGAAATACTATATAACGTTATACTTTATACTGGTGTGCTATATAACGTTATACGTTATACTCGTATGCTATATGACTTTATAACGTAATACTATATAACGTTATACGTTATATCGTAATACTATATAACGTTATACGTTATATCGTAATACTATATAACGTTATACGTTATATCGTAATACTATATAACGTTATACGTTATATCCTAATACTATATAACGTTAAACGTTATAGCGTAATAATATATAACGTTAAACGTTATAGCGTAACACTATATAACGTTATACGTAATATCATAATACTATATAACCTTATACGTTATATCGTAATACTATATAACGTTAAACGTTATGGCGTCATAATATATAACGTTATACGTTATACTGATGTGCTATATTACGTTAAAAGTTATAACTTAATACTATATAACGTTATACCTCATAACGTAATATTATATAACGATATACGATATAATGTTAAACTATATAACGTTAAACGTTATAACGTAATACTATATACTGTTATACATTATACTGATGTGCTATATAACGTTAAAAGTTATAACGTAATACTATATAACGTTATACGTTATATCGTAATACTATATAACGTTATACGTTATATCGTAATACTATATAACGTCATACGTTATATCGTAATACTAAATAACGTTAAGCGTTATAACGTAATTCTATATAACGGTATACGTTTTACTGATGTACTATATAGCGTTAAATGATATAACGAAATACTATATAACGTTATACTTTATACTGATGTGCTATATAACGTTATACGTTATATGCGTATGCTATATGACTTTATAACGTAATACTATATAACGTTATACGTTATATCGTAATACTATATAACGTTAAACGTCATAGCGTAATACTACATAACGTCATACGTAATATCATAATGCTATATAACTTTATACGTTATATCGTAATACTATATAACGTTATACGTTATATCGTAATACTATATAACGTTAAACGTTATAGCGTAATAGTATATAACGTTAAACGTTATAGCGTAACACTATATAACGTTATACGTAATATCATAATACTATATAACCTTATACGTTATATCGTAATACTATATAACGTTAAACGTTATGGCGTCATAATATATAACGTTATACGTTATACTGATGTGCTATATAACGTTAAAAGTTACAACGTAATACTATATAACGTTATACGATATAATGTTATACTATATAACGTTAAACGTTACAACGTAATACTATATACCGTTATACGTTATACTGATGTGCTATATAACGTTTTAAGTTATAACGTAATACTATATAACGTTATACGTTATACTGATGTGCTATATAACGTTATACGTTATACTCGTATGCTATATGACTTTATAACGTAATACTATATAACGGTATACGTTATATCGTAATACTATATAACGTTATACGTTATAACGTAATACTATATAACGTTTATCGTTATTACCTAATACTATATAACGTTTATCGTTATTACCTAATACTATATAACGTTACACGTTATAACGTAGTACCATGTAACGTTAAGTCTTATAACGTTATACGTTATACTGATATGCTACATAACTTTAAACGTTATAACGTAACACTATATAACGTCATACGTTATATCGTAATACTATATAACGTTAAACGCTATACTGATATGCTATATAACGCTATACGTTATATTCATATGCTATATGACTTTATAACGTAATACTATATAACGTTATACGTTATATCGTAATACTATATAACGTTATACGTTATAGCGTAATAGTATATAACGTTAAACGTTATAGCGTAACACTATATAACGTTATACGTAATATCATAATACTATATAACCTTATACGTTATATCGTAATACTATATAACGTTAAACGTTATGGCGTCATAATATACAACGTTATACGTTATACTGATGTGCTATATAACGTTAAAAGTTACAACGTAATACTATATAACGTTATAGGTTATGCTGATGTGCTATATAGCGTTAAATTTTATAACGTAATACTACACAACGTTATACGTTATACTGATGTGCTATATAACGTTTTAAGTTATAACGTAATACTATATAACGTTATACGTTATACTGATGTGCTATATAACGTTATACGTTATACTCGTATGCTATATGACTTTATAACGTAATACTATATAACGGTATACGTTATATCGTAATACTATATAACGTTATACGTTATAACGTAATACTATATATCGTTTATCGTTATTACCTAATACTATATAACGTTTATCGTTATTACCTAATACTATATAACGTTACACGTTATAACGTAGTACCATGTAACGTTAAATCTTATAACGTTATACGTTATACTGATATGCTACATAACTTTAAACGTTATAACGTAACACTATATAACGTCATACGTTATATCGTAATACTATATAACGTTAAACGCTATACTCATATGCTATATAACGCTATACGTTATATTCATATGCTATATGACTTTATAACGTAATACTATATAACGTTATACGTTTTACTGATGTGCTATATAGCGTTAAACGTTATAACGTAATACTATATAACGTTATACCATATAACGTTAACCGTTATAACCTAATACTATATAGCGTTTAAAGTTATAGCGTAATACTATATAACGTTATACGTCTTTCTGACGTGCTATATAACGTAACGCGTTTTAACGTAATACTATATAACGTTATAGGTTATGCTGATGTGCTATATAGCGTTAAATTTTATAACGTAATACTACACAACGTTATACGGTATAAGGTTAGGCTATAGAAAGTTATACGTTATACTGATGTGCTACATAAAGTTAAAAGCTTTAACGTAATACTATAAGACGTTATACGTTATACTGATATGCTATATAACGTTATACGTTATATTCATATGCTATATGACTTATAACGTAATACTATATAACGTTATACGTTATATCGTAATACTATATAACGTTAAGCGATATAACGTAATTCTATATAACGGTATACGTTTTACTGATGTGCTATATAGCGTTAAACGTTATAACGAAATACTATATAACGTTATACGTTATATCGTAATACTATATAACGTTATACGTTATATCGTAATACTATATAACGTTAAGCGTTATAACGTAATTCTATATAACGTTATACGTTTTACTGATGTGCTATATAGCGTTAAACGTTATAACGTAATACTATATAACGTTATACCATATAACGTTAACCGTTATAACCTAATACTATATAGCGTTTAAAGTTATAGCGTAATACTATATAACGTTATACGTCTTTCTGACGTGCTATATAACGTAACGCGTTTTAACGTAATACTATATAACGTTATAGGTTATGCTGATGTGCTATATAGCGTTAAATTTTATAACGTAATACTACACAACGTTATACGGTATAAGGTTAGGCTATAGAAAGTTATACGTTATACTGATGTGCTACATAAAGTTAAAAGCTTTAACGTAATACTATAAGACGTTATACGTTATACTGATATGCTATATAACGTTATACGTTATATTCATATGCTATATGACTTATAACGTAATACTATATAACGTTATACGTTATATCGTAATACTATATAACGTTAAGCGATATAACGTAATTCTATATAACGGTATACGTTTTACTGATGTGCTATATAGCGTTAAACGTTATAGCGAAATACTATATAACGTTATACGTTATATCGTAATACTATATAACGTTATACGTTATATCGTAATACTATATAACGTTAAGCGTTATAACGTAATTCTATATAACGTTATACGTTTTACTGATGTGCTATATAGCGTTAAACGTTATAACGTAATACTATATAACGTTATACCATATAACGTTAACCGTTATAACCTAATACTATATAGCGTTTAAAGTTATAGCGTAATACTATATAACGTTATACGTCTTTCTGACGTGCTATATAACGTAACGCGTTTTAACGTAATACTATATAACGTTATAGGTTATGCTGATGTGCTATATAGCGTTAAATTTTATAACGTAATACTACACAACGTTATACGGTATAAGGTTAGGCTATAAGACGTTATACGTTATACTGATATGCTATATAACGTTATACGTTATATTCATATGCTATATGACTTATAACGTAATACTATATAACGTTATACGTTATATCGTAATACTATATAACGTTAAGCGATATAACGTAATTCTATATAACGGTATACGTTTTACTGATGTACTATATAGCGTTAAATGATATAACGAAATACTATATAACGTTATACTTTATACTGGTGTGCTATATAACGTTATACGTTATACTCGTATGCTATATGACTTTATAACGTAATACTATATAACGTTATACGTTATATCGTAATACTATATAACGTTATACGTTATATCGTAATACTATATAACGTTATACGTTATATCCTAATACTATATAACGTTAAACGTTATAGCGTAATAATATATAACGTTAAACGTTATAGCGTAACACTATATAACGTTATACGTAATATCATAATACTATATAACCTTATACGTTATATCGTAATACTATATAACGTTAAACGTTATGGCGTCATAATATATAACGTTATACGTTATACTGATGTGCTATATTACGTTAAAAGTTATAACTTAATACTATATAACGTTATACCTCATAACGTAATATTATATAACGATATACGATATAATGTTAAACTATATAACGTTAAACGTTATAACGTAATACTATATACTGTTATACATTATACTGATGTGCTATATAACGTTATACGTAATATCATAATACTATATAACCTTATACGTTATATCGTAATACTATATAACGTTAAACGTTATGGCGTCATAATATATAACGTTATACGTTATACTGATGTGCTATATAACGTTAAAAGTTACAACGTAATACTATATAACGTTATACGATATAATGTTATACTATATAACGTTAAACGTTATAACGTAATACTATATACCGTTATACGTTATACTGATGTGCTATATAACGTTTTAAGTTATAACGTAATACTATATAACGTTATACGTTATACTGATGTGCTATATAACGTTATACGTTATACTCGTATGCTATATGACTTTATAACGTAATACTATATAACGGTATACGTTATATCGTAATACTATATAACGTTATACGTTATAACGTAATACTATATAACGTTTATCGTTATTACCTAATACTATATAACGTTTATCGTTATTACCTAATACTATATAACGTTACACGTTATAACGTAGTACCATGTAACGTTAAGTCTTATAACGTTATACGTTATACTGAAATGCTACATAACTTTAAACGTTATAACGTAACACTATATAACGTCATACGTTATATCGTAATACTATATAACGTTAAACGCTATACTGATATGCTATATAACGCTATACGTTATATTCATATGCTATATGACTTTATAACGTAATACTATATAACGTTATACGTTATATCGTAATACTATATAACGTTATACGTTATATCGTAATACTATATAACGTTAAACGTCATAGCGTAATACTACATAACGTCCTACGTAATATCATAATGCTATATAACGTTATACGTAATATCATAATACTATATAACCTTATACGTTATATCGTAATACTATATAACGTTAAACGTTATGGCGTCATAATATATAACGGTATACGTTATACTGATGTGCTATATAACGTTAAAAGTTACAATGTAATACTATATAACGTTATACGATATAATGTTATACTATATAACGTTAAACGTTATAACGTAACACTATATAACGTCATACGTTATATCGTAATACTATATAACGTTAAACGTTATACTGATATGCTATATAACGTTATACGTTATATTCATATGCTATATGACTTTATAACCTAATACTATATAACGTTATACGTTATATCGTAATACTATATAACGTTAAGCGTTATAACGTAAGCTTATATAACGTTATACGTTTTACTGATGTGCTATATAGCGTTAAACGTTATAAGGTAATACTATATAACGTTATACTATATAACGTTAACCGTTATAACCTAATACTATATAGCGTTTAAAGTTATAGCGTAATACTATATAACGTTATACGTTTCTCTGACGTGCTATATAACGTAACGCGTTATAACGTAATACTATATAACGTTATAGGTTATGCTGATGTGCCATATACCGTTAAATTGTATAACGTAATACTACATAACTTTATACGGTATAAGGTTATGCTATAGAAAGTTATACGTTATACTGATGTGCTACATAACGTTAAAAGTTATAACGTAATACTATATAACGTTATACGTTATACTGATGTGCTATATAACGGTATACGTTATACTGATATGCTATATAACGTTATACGTTATAACATAATACTATATAACGTCATACGATATGATGATAAACTATATAACGTTAAACGTTATAACGAAATACTATATACTGTTATACGTTATGCTGATGTGCTATATAGCGTTAAAAGTTATAACGTAATACTATATAACGTTATACGTTACAATGTTATAATATATAACGTTTATCGTTATTACCTAATACTATATAACGTTAAACGTTATAACGTAATACTGTATAGCGTTACACGTTATACTCATGTGCTATATAACGTTATACGTTATACTCGTATGCTATATGACTTTATAACGTAACACTATATAACGTCATACGTTATATCGTAATACTATATAACGTTAAGCGTTATAACGTAATTCTATATAACGTTATACGCTTTACTGATGTACTATATAGCGTTAAACGTTATAACGTAATACTATACAACGTTATACGTTATACTGATATGCTATATAACGTTAAACGTTATAACGTAACACTATATAACGTCATACGTTATATCGTAATACTATATAACGTTATACGTTATATCGTAATACTATATAACGTTATACGTTATATCGTAATACTATATAACGTTAAATGTTATGGCGTCATAATATATAACGTTATACGTTATACTGATGTGCTATATAACGTTAAAAGTTATAACATAATACTATATAACGTTATACGTCATAACGTAATACTATATAACGTTATACGATATAATGTTAAACTATATAACGTTAAACGTTATAACGTAAAACTATATACTGTTATACGTTATACTGATGTGCTATATAACGTTAAAAGTTATAACGTAATACTATATAACGTTATACGTTATACTGATGTGCTATATAACGTTATACGTTATACTCGTATGCTATATTACTTTATAACGTAATACTATATAACGTTATACGTTATATCGTAAAACTATATAACGTTATACGTTATATCGTAATACTATATAACGTTAAACGTTGTAGCGTAATACTACATAACATCATACGTAATATCATAATACTATATGACTTTATACGTTATATCGTAATACTATATAACGTTATACGTTATGGCGTAATAATAAATAACGCTATACGTTATACTGATGTGCTATATAACGTTAAAAGTTATAACGTAATACTATATAACGTTATACGTTATAACGTAATACTATATAACGTTTATCGTTATTACCTAATACTATATAACGTTAAACGTTATATCGTAGTACCATGTAACGTTAAATCTTATAACGTTATACGTTATACTGATATGCTACATAACTTTAAACGTTATAACGAAATACTATATAACGTCATACGTTATATCGTAATACTATATAACGTTAAATGTTATACTGATATGCTATATAACGTTATACGTTATATCGTAAAACTATATAACGTTAAGCGTTATAACGTAATTCTATATAACGTTATACGTTTTACTGATGTGCTATATAGCGTTAAACGTTATAACGTAATACTATATAACGTTACACTATATAACGTCAACCCATATAACCTAATACTATATAGCGTTTAAAGTTATAGCGTAATACTATATAACGTTATACGTTTTTTTTATGTGCTATATAACGTTATACGTTATAACATAATACTATATACTGTTATACGTTATACTGATGTACTATATAACGTTAAAAATTATAACGTAATACTATATAACGTTATACGTTATACTGATATGCTATATGACGCTAAAAGTTATAACGGAGTACTATATAAAGTTGAACGTTATAACGTAGTACCATGTAACGTTAAATCTTATATCGTTATACGTTATACTGATATGCTACATAACTTTAAACGTTATAACGTAATACTATATAACGTGATACGTTATATCGTACTACTATATAACGTTAATCCTTATAACGTAATTCAATATAACGTTATACGCTTTACTGATGTACTATATAGCGTTAAACGTTACAACGTAATACTATACAACGTTATACGTTATACTGATATGCTATATAACGTTATACGTTATACTCGTATGCTATATGACTTTATAACGTAATACTATATAACGTTAAACGTTATATCGTAATACTATATAACGTTAAACGTTATAGCGTAATTATATATAACGTTATACGTAATATCATAATACTATGTAACTTTATACGTTATATCGTAATAGTAAATAACGTTAAACGTTATAGCGTAACACTATATAACGTTATACGTTATAACATAATACTATATAACGTTATGCGATATAATGCTAAACTATATAACGTTAAACGTTATAACGTAATTCTATATAACGTTATACGCTTTACTGATATACTATATAGCGTTAAACGTTATAACGTAATACTATACAACGTTATACGTTATACTGATATGCTATATAACGTTATACGTTATACTCGTATGCTATATGACTTTATAACGTAATACTATATAACGTTATACTATATAACGTTAACCGTTATAACCTAATACTATATAGCTTTTAAAGTTATAGCGTAATACTATATAACGTTATACGCTTTTCTGATGTGCTATATAACGTAACGCGTTATACCGTAATACTATATA
Source organism: Bombus sylvestris (assembly GCA_911622165.2). Taxonomy (NCBI): domain Eukaryota; kingdom Metazoa; phylum Arthropoda; class Insecta; order Hymenoptera; family Apidae; genus Bombus; species Bombus sylvestris. The sequence goes on along the minus strand of OU443162.1, from coordinate 3,056,588 downwards.
ACGTTATAGGTTATGCTGATGTGCTATATAGCGTTAAATTTTATGACGTAATACTACATAACGTTATACGGTATAAGGTTATGCTATAGAAAGTTGTACGTTATACTGATGTGCTACATAACGTTAAAAGTTATAACGTAATACTATATAACGTTATATGTTATACTGATATGCTATATAACGCTATACGTTATAACGTAATACTATATAACGTTATACTATATAATGTTATACGTTAAATCGTAATACTATATAACGTTATACGTTATATCGTAATACTATATAACGTTATACGTTATATCGTAATACTATATAACGTTATACGTTATATCGTAATACTATATAACGTTAAACGTTATATCGTAATACTATATAACGTTAAACGTTATTGCGTAATACTATATAACGTTATACGTAATATCATAATACTATAGAAATTTGTACGTTGTATCGTAATACTATATAACGTTGAACGTTATGGCGTCATAATATATAAAAGAATACGTTATAGTGATGTGCTATATAACGTTAAAAGTTATAACGTAATACTATATAACGTTATACGTCATACTGATGTTCTATATAACGTTAAATGTTATATTGTAATACTATATAACGTTATACGTTATAACGTAATACTATATAACGTTATACGATATAATGTTAAACTATATAACGTTAAACGTTATAACGTAATACTATATACTGTTATACGTTATACTGATGTGCTATATAACGCTAAAAGTTATAACGTAATACTATATAACGTTATACGTTTTACTGATGTGCTATATAACGTTATACGTTATAACGTAATACTATATAGCGTCATACGTTATATCGTAATACTATATAACGATAATCGTTTTACTGATATGCTATATAACATTATACGTTATATTCATATGCTATATGACTTTATAACGTAATACTATATAACGTTATACGTTATATCGTAGTACTATATAACGTTATACGTTATATCGTAATACTATATAACGTTATACGTCATATCGTAATACTATATAACGTTATACGTCATAACGTAATACTATATAACGTTATACGATACAATGTTAAACTATATAACGTTAAACGTTATAACGTAATACTATATACTGTTATACGTTATACTGATGTGCTATATAACGTTAAAAGTTATAACGTAATACTATATAACGTTAAACGTTATAACGTAGTACCATGTAACGTTAAATCTTATAACGTTATACGTTATACTGATATGCTACATAACTTTAAACGTTATAACGTAATACTATATAACGTCATACGTTATATCGTAATACTATATAACGATAAACGTTATGCTGATATGCTATATAACGTTATACGTTATATTCATATGCTATATGACTTTATAACGTAATACTATATAACGTTACACGTTATATCGTAGTACTATATAACGTTATACGTTATATCGTAATACTATATAACGTTATACGTCATAACGTAATACTATATAACGTTATACGATACAATGTTAAACTGTATAACGTTAAACGTTATAACGTAATACTATATACTGTTATACGTTATGCTGATGTGCTATATAACGTTAAAAGTTGTAACGTAATACTATATAACGTTATAGGTTATGCTGATATGCTATAAAGCGTTAAAAGTTATAACGTAATACTATATAACGTTATACGATATAATGTTATAATATATAACGTTTGTCGTTATTACCTAATACTATATAACGTTAAACGTTATAACGTAATACTGTATAGCGTTACACGTTATACTGATGTGCTATATAACGTTATACGTTATACTCGTATGTTATATGACTTAATAACCTAATACTATATAACGTTATACGTTATATCGTAATACTATATAACGTTAAACGTTATAGCGTAATACTATATAACGTTATACGTAATATCATAATACTATATAACTTTATACGTTATATCGTAATACTATATAACGTTGAACGTTACGGCGTCATAATATATAACGTTATACGTTATACTGATGTGCTATATAACGTTCAAAGTTATAACGTAATACTATATAACGTTTATCGTTATTACCTAATACCATATAAAGTTAAACGTTATAACGTTAGACGTTATAACGTAGTACCATGTAACGTTAAATCTTATAACGTTATACGTTATACTGATATGCTACATAACTTTAAACGTTATAACGTAATACTATATAACGTCATACGTTATGTCGTAATACTATATAACGATAAACGTTATACTGATATGCTATATAACGTTATACGTTATATTCATATGCTATGCGACTTTATAACGTAATACTATATAACGTTATACGTTATATCGTAATACTATATAACGTTAAGCGTTATAACGTAATTCTATATAACGGTATACGTTTTACTGATGTGTTATATAGCGTTAAACGTTATACCGAAATACTATATAACGTTACACGTTATATCGTAATACTATATAACGTTATACGTTATATCGTAATACTATATAACGTTAAGCGTTATAACGTAATTCTATATAACGGTATACGTTTTACTGATGTGCTATATAACGTTATACGTTATACTCGCATGCTATAAGACATTATATCGTAATACTATATAACGTTAGACGTTATACTGATATGCTATATAACGTTATACGTTATACTCGTATGCTATATGACTTTATAACGTAATACTATATAACGTTATACGTTATATCGTAATACTATATAACGTTAAACGTTACGGCGTCATAATATATAACGTTATACGTTATACTGATGTGCTATATAACGTTCAAAGTTATAACGTAATACTATATAACGTTTATCGTTATTACCTAATACCATATAACGTTAAACGTTATAACGTAGTACCATGTAACGTTAAATCTTATAACGTTATACGTTATACTGATATGCTACATAACTTTAAACGTTATAACGTAATACTATATAACGTCATACGTTATATCGTAATACTATATAACGTTATACGTCATAACGTAATACTATATAACGTTATACGATACAATGTTAAACTATATAACGTTAAACGTTATAACGTAATACTATATACTGTTATACGTTATACTGATGTGCTATATAACGTTAAAAGTTATAACGTAATACTATATAACGTTAAACGTTATAGCGTAATACTACATAACGTCATACGTAATATCATAATACTATATAACTTTATACGTTATAACGTAATACTATATAACGTTTATCGTTATTACCTAATACCATATAACGTTAAACGTTATAACGTAGTACCATGTAACGTTAAATCTTATAACGTTATACGTTATACTGATATGCTACATAACTTTAAACGTTATAACGTAATACTATATAACGTCATACGTTATATCGTAATACTGTATAACGATAAACGTTATACTGATATGCTATATAACGTTATACGTTATATTCATATGCTACATGACTTTATAACGTAATACTATATAATGTTACACGTTATATCGTAGTACTATATAACGTTATACGTTATATCGTAATACTATATAACGTTATACGTCATAACGTAATACTATATAACGTTATACGATACAATGTTAAACTATATAACGTTAAACGTTATAACGTAATACTATATACTGTTATACGTTATACTGATGTGCTATATAACTTTAAAAGTTATAACGTAATATTATATAACGTTATAGGTTATGCTGATGTGCTATAAAGCGTTAAAAGTTATAACGTAATACTATATAACGTTATACGATATAATGTTATAATATATAACGTTTATCGTTATTACCTAATACTATATAACGTTTAAAGTTATAGCGTAATACTATATAACGTTATACGTTTTTCTGATGTGCTATATAGCGTTAAACGTTATAACGTAATACTATGTAACGTTATACTATATAACGTTAACCGTTGTAACCTAATACTATATAGCGTTTAAAGTTATAGCGTAATACTATATAACGTTAAACGTTATAGCGTAATACTATATAACGTTATACGTTTTTCTGATGTGCTGTATAACGTAACGCGTTATAACGTAATACTATATAACGTTATAGGTTATGCTGATGTGCTATATAGCGTTAAATTTTATAACGTAATACTACATAACGTTATACGGTATAAGGTTATGATATAGAAAGTTATACGTTATACTGATGTGCTACATAACGTTAAAAGTTATAACGTAATACTATATAACATTATACGTTATACTGATATGCTATATAACGTTATACGTTATACTCGTATGCTATATGACTTTATAACGTAATACTATATAACGTTATACGTTATATCGTAATACTATATAACGTTATACGTTATATCGTAATACTATATAACGTTAAACGTTATAGCGTAATAATATATAACGTTAAACGTTATAGCGTAACACTATATAACGTTATACGTAATATCATAATACTATATGACCTTATACGTTATATCGTAATACTATATAACGTTAAACGTTATGGCGTAATAATAAATAACGTTATACGTTATACTGATGTGCTATATAACGTTAAAAGTTATAAAGTAATACTATATAACGTTATACGTTATAACGTAATACTATATAACGTTAAACGTGATAACGTAGTACCATGTAACGTTAAATCTTATAACGTTATACGTTATACTGATGTGCTACATAACGTTAAAAGTTATAACGTAATACTATATAACATTATACGTTTTACTGATGTGCTATATAACGTTAAAAGCTTCAACGTAATACTATATAATGTAATACGTTATATTGATGTGCTATATAACGTTTAAAGTCATACCGTATTACTATATAACGTTAAGCGATATAACGTAATACTATATTACGTTATACGATATACGGATGTGCTATATAACGCTAACAGTTATAACGTAATACTATATAGTGTCATACGTTATACTGATGTGCTGTATAACGTTAAAAGTTATAACGGAATACTATATAACGTTATTCGTTTTACTGATGTGATATATAACGTTATACGTTATAACGTAATACTATATAACGTTATACGATGTAATGTTATACTATATAACATTAAATGTTATAACGTAATACTGTATAGCGTAACACGTAATACTGATATGCTATATAACGGTATACGTTATACTGAATTGCTATATAACGGTATACGTTGTACTGATATGCTATATGACGTTAAACGTAATAACGTAATACTATATAACGTTATACGTTATACTGATATGATATATAACCTTAATCGTTATAACCTTATACAATATAACGTTAAAAGATATAACGTAATACTATATAACGTTATACGTTTTACTGATGTGCTATATAACGTTAAAAGTTATAACGTAATACTATATAACGTTAAACGTTTTGCTGATGCGCTATATAACGTTAAGCGTTATAATGTAATACTATATAACGTTATACGTTATACTGATGTGCTATATGACGTTAAAAGTTATAACGTAATACTATATAACGATAAGCGTTATAACGTAATACAATATTACGTTATACCATATACGGATGTGCTATATAACGTTAAAAGTTATAACGTAATACCATATAATGTTATACGTTATACTGATGTGCTATATAACGTTAAAAGTTATAACGTAAAACTATATAACGTTATACGTTTTGCTGATGTGCTATATGACGTTAAGCGCTACAACGTAATACTATATAACGTTAAGCGTTATAACGTAATACTATATTACGTTATAGGATACACGGATGTGCTCTATGACGTTAACAGCTATAACGTAATACCATATAGTGTTACACGTTATACTGATGTGCTATATAACGTTAAGCGTTATAACGTAATACTATAACATGTTGTTCGTTATACTGATGTGCTATATAACGTTAAAACTTATAAAGTAATACTATATAACGTTATACGTCTTACTGATGTGCCATATAACGTTAAAAGTTTTAACGTAATACTATATAATGTTATACGTTATACAGATGTGCTATATAACGTTAAAAGTTATAACGTAATACTATATAACATTCTACGTTATACTGATGTGCTATATAACGGTAAAAATTATACCGTAATACTATATAACGTTAAGCGTTATAACGTAATACTATATAACGTTATACGATATAATGTTATACGATATAACGTTAATCGTTATAACCTAATACTATATAACGTTAAAAGTTATAACGTAATACTATATAACGTTAAATCTTATAACGTTATACGTTATTCTGATATGCTACATAACTTTAAACGTTATAACGTAATACTATATAACGTTATACGTTTTGCTGATGTGCTATATAACTTTAAACGTTATAACGTAATACTATATAACGTTAAGCGTTATAACGTAATACTATATTACGTTATAGGATACACGGATGTGCTCTATGACGTTAACAGCTATAACGTAATACCATATAGTGGTACACGTTATACTGATGTGCTATAGAACGTTAAGCGTTATAACGTAATACTATATAACGTTATACGATACACGGATGTGCTCTATGACGTTAACAGCTATAACGTAATACCATATAGTGTTACACGTTATACTGATGTGCTATATAACGTTAAAAGTTATAACGTAATACCATATAGTGTTATACGTTATACTGATGTGCTATATAACGTTAAAAGTTATACCGTAATACTATATAACGTTAAGCGTTATAACGTAATACTATATAACGTCATACGTTATACTGATGTGCTATATAACGTTAAAAGTTATATCGTAATACTATATAACGTTATACGTTTTACTGATGTGCTATATAACGTTAAGCGTTATAACGTAATACTATATAACGTTAAGCGTTATAACGTAATACTATATAACGTTAAGCGTTATAACGTAATACTATTTTACGTTATAGGATACACGGATGTGCTCTATGACGTTAACAGCTATAACGTAATACCATATAGTGTTACACGTTATACTGATGAGCTATAGAACGTTAAGCGTTATAACGTAATACTATATAACGTTATACGATACACGGATGTGCTCTATGACGTTAACAGCTATAACGTAATACCAAATAGTGTTACACGTTATACTGATGTGCTATATAACGTTAAAAGTTATAACGTAATACCATATAGTGTTATACGTTATACTGATGTGCTATATAACGTTAAAAGTTATACCGTAATACTATATAACGTAAAGCGTTATACTGATGTGCTATATAACGTTAAAAGTTATAACGTAAAACTATATAACGTTATACGTTTTGCTGATGTGCTATATAACGTTAAGCGTTACAACGTAATACTATATAACGTTAAAAGTTATAACGTAATACTGTATTGCGTAACACGTAATACTGATGTGCTATATAACGGTATACGTTATACTGAAATGCTATATAACGGTATACGTTACACTGATATGCTATATAACCTTAATCGTTATAACCTAATACTATATAACGTTAAAAGTTATAACGTAATACCTTATAACGTTATACGTTTTACTGATGTGCTATATAACGTTAAGCGTTATAACGTAATACTATAACATGTTATACGTTATACTGACGTGCTATATAACGTTAAAACTTATAAAGTAATACTATATAACGTTATACGTCTTACTGATGTGCTATATAACGATAACAGTTATAACGTAACATGATATAGTGTTATACGTAATACTGATGTGCTATATAACGTTATACGTTATAACGTAATACTATATAACGTTATACGATATAATGTTATACGATATAACGTTAATCGTTATAACCTAATACTATATAACGTTAAAAGTTATAACGTAATACTATATAACGTTATACGTTTTACTGATGTGCTACATAACGTTAATCGTTATAACGTAATACTATATAACGTTAAATCTTATAACATTATACGTTATTCTGATATGCTACATAACTTTAAACGTTATAACGTAATACTATATAACGTTATACGTTTTGCTGATGTGCTATATAACTTTAAACGTTATAACGTAATACTATATAACGTTAAGCGCTATAACGTAATACTATATTACGTTATACGATACACGGATGTGCTCTATATCGTTAACAGCTATAACGTAATACCATATAGTGTTACACGTTATACTGATGTGCTATAGAACGTTAAGCGTTATAACGTAATACTATATAACGTTATACGATACACGGATGTGCTCTATGACGTTAACAGCTATAACGTAATACCATATAGTGTTACACGTTATACTGATGTGCTATAGAACGTTAAGCGTTATAACGTAATACTATATAACGTTATACGATACACGGATGTGCTCTATGACGTTAACAGCTATAACGTAATACCATATAGTGTTACACGTTATACTGATGTGCTATAGAACGTTAAGCGTTATAACGTAATACTATATAACGTTATACGATACACGGATGTGCTCTATGACGTTAACAGCTATAACGTAATACCATATAGTGTTACACGTTATACTGATGTGCTATATAACGTTAAAAGTTATAACGTAATACCATATAGTGTTATACGTTATACTGATGTGCTATATAACGTTAAAAGTTATACCGTAATACTATATAACGTTAAGCGTTATAACGTAATACTATATAACGTTATACGTTATACTGATGTGCTATATAACGTTAAAAGTTATATCGTAATACTATATAACGTTATACGGTTTACTGATGTGCTATATAACGTTAAGCGTTATAACGTAATACTATATAACGTTAAGCGTTATAACGTAATACTATTTTACGTTATAGGATACACGGATGTGCTCTATGACGTTAACAGCTATAACGTAATACCATATAGTGTTACACGTTATACTGATGTGCTATAGAACGTTAAGCGTTATAACGTAATACTATATAACGTTATACGATACACGGATGTGCTCTATGACGTTAACAGCTATAACGTAATACCATATAGTGTTACACGTTATACTGATGTGCTATATAACGTTAAAAGTTATAACGTAATACCATATATCGTTATACTCTATACTGATGTGCTATATAACCTTAAATGTTATAACGTAATACTATATAACGTTATACGATATAATGTTATACTATATAACGTTAATCGTTATAACCTAATACTATATAACGTTATACGATATAATGTTATACTATATAACGTTAATCGTTATAACCTATTACTATATAACGTTAAAAGTTATATCGTAATACTATATAACGTTATACGTTTTACTGATGCGCTATATAACGTTAAGCGTTATAATGTAATACTATATAACGTTATACGTTATACTGATGTGCTATATGACGTTAAAAGTTATAACGTAATACTATATAACGATAAGCGTTATAACGTAATACAATATTACGTTATACCATATACGGATGTGCTATATAACGTTAAAAGTTATAACGTAATACTATATAATGTTATACGTTATACTGATGTGCTATATAACGTTAAAAGCTATAACGTAAAACTATATAACGTTATATGTTTTGCTGATGTGCTATATGACGTTAAGCGCTACAACGTAATACTATATAACGTTCAGCGTTATAACGTAATACTATATTACGTTATAGGATACACGGATGTGCTCTATGACGTTAACAGCTATAACGTAATACCATATAGTGTTACACGTTATACTGATGTGCTATATAACGTTAAGCGTTATAACGTAATACTATAACATGTTGTTCGTTATACTGATGTGCTATATAACGTTATACGTTATAACGTAATACTATATAACGTTATACGATATAATGTTATACGATATAACGTTAATCGTTATAACCTAATACTATATAACGTTAAAAGTTATAACGTAATACTATATAACGTTATACGTTTTACTGATGTGCTACATAACGTTAATCGTTATAACGTAATACTATATAACGTTAAATCTTATAACATTATACGTTATTCTGATATGCTACATAACTTTAAACGTTATAACGTAATACTATATTACGTTATACGATACACGGATGTGCTCTATATCGTTAACAGCTATAACGTAATACCATATAGTGTTACACGTTATACTGATGTGCTATAGAACGTTAAGCGTTATAACGTAATACTATATAACGTTATACGATACACGGATGTGCTCTATGACGTTAACAGCTATAACGTAATACCATATAGTGTTACACGTTATACTGATGTGCTATAGAACGTTAAGCGTTATAACGTAATACTATATAACGTTATACGATACACGGATGTGCTCTATGACGTTAACAGCTATAACGTAATACCATATAGTGTTACACGTTATACTGATGTGCTATATAACGTTAAAAGTTATAACGTAATACTATATATCGTTATACTCTATACTGATGTGCTATATAACCTTAAATGTTATAACGTAATACTATATAACGTTATACGATATAATGTTATACTATATAACGTTAATCGTTATAACCTAATACTATATAACGTTATACGATATAATGTTATACTATATAACGTTAATCGTTATAACCTATTACTATATAACGTTAAAAGTTATATCGTAATACTATATAACGTTATACGTTTTACTGATGTGCTATATAACGTTAAGCGTTATAACGTAATACTATATAACGTTAAATCTTATAACGTTATACGTTATTCTGATATGCTACATATCTTTAAACGTTATAACGTAATACTATATAACGTTATACGTTTTGCTGATGTGCTATATAACTTTAAAAGTTATAACGTAATACTATATAACGATAAGCGTTATGACGTAATACTATATAACGTTATACGTTATACTGATGTGCTATATGACGTTAAAAGTTATAACGTAATAATATATAACGTTATATGTTATAACATAATACTATATGCCGATATACGATATAATGTTATACTATATAACGTTATACGTTATACTGATGTGCTATATAACGTTAAAAGTTATAACGTAATACTATATAACGTTAAGCGTTATAACGTAATTCCATATAACGTTATACGATATAATGTTATACTATATAACGTTAATCGTTATAACCTAATACTATATAACGTGAAAAGATATAACGTAATACTGTATAGCGTAACACGTAATACTGATGTGCTATATAACGGAATACGTTATACTGAACTGCTATATAACGGTATACGTTATACTGATATGCTATATGACGTTAAACGTTATAACGTAATACTATATTACGTTATACGTTATACTGATATGCTATATAACCTTAATCGTTATAACCTAATACTATATAACGTTAAAAGTTATAACGTAATACTATATAACGTTATACGTTTTGCTGATTTGCTATATAACGTTAAGCGTTATAACGCAATACTATATAATGTTATACGTTATACTGATGTGCTATATAACTTTAAAAGTTACAACGTAATACTATATAACGTTATACCCTATACTGATGTGTTACATATCGTTAAAAGTTATAATGTAATACTATGTAACGTTAAGCGTTATAACGTAATACTATATTACGTTATACGAAATACGGATGTGCTCTATAACGTTAACAGTTATAACATAATACTATATAGTGTTATACGCTATACTGATGAGCTATATAACGTTAAAGATTATAACGGAATACTATATAACGTTATACGTTTTACTGATGTGCTACATAACTTTAAACGTTATAACGTAATACTATATAACGTTAAGCGTTATAACGTAATACTATATAGCGATACACGTTTTACTGATGTGCTATATAACGGTACACATTGTATTGATATGCTATATAACGGTATACGTTATACTGATCTGCTATATAACGTTAATCGTTATAACCCAATACTATATAACGTTATACGTTATACTGATGTGCTATATAACGTTAAGCGTTATAACATAATACTATATAACGTTAAACGTTATAACGTAATACTATATAACGTTAAGCGTTATAACGTAATACTATATAACGTTATATGCTATACTGATGTGCTATATGACGTTAAAAGTTATAATGTAATACTATGTAACGTTATACGTTATAACGTAATACTATATAACGTTATACGATATTATGTTATTCTATATAACGTTAATCGTTATAACATAATTCTACATAGCGGTAAACGTTATAACGTAATACTATATAGCGATACACGTTTAACTGATGTGCTATATAACGTTAAACGTTATAACGTAGTACCATATAACGTTAAATCTTATAACGTTATACGTTATTCTGATATGCTACATAACTTTAAACGTTATAACGTAATACTATATAACGTTATACGTCTTACTGATGTGCTATAGAACGTTAAGCGTTATAACGTAATACTATATAACGTTATATGCTATACTGATGTGCTACATATCGTTAAAAGTTATAATGTAATACTATGTAACGTTATACGTTATAACGTAATACTATATAACGTTATACGATATTGTTATTCTATATAACGTTAATCGTTATAACATAATTCTACATAGCGGTAAACGTTATAACGTAATACTATATTACGTTATACGATATACGGATGTGCTATATAACGTTATACGCTATAACGTAATACTATATAACGTTATACGTAATACTGATGTGCTATATAACGTTAAAAGTTTTAACGTAATACTATATAATGTTATACGTTATACTGATATGCTATAAGACGTTAAACGTTATAACGTAATACTATATAACGTTATACGCTATACTGATGTGCTACATATCATTAAAAGTTATAACGTAATACTATATAACGTTATACGTTATACTGATGTGCTATATGACGTTAAAAGTTATAACGTAATAATATATAACGTTATATGTTATAACATAATACTATATGCCGATATACGATATAATGTTATACTATATAACGTTATACGTTATACTGATGTGCTATATAACGTTAAAAGTTATAACGTAATACTATATAACGTTATACGTTATACTGACGTGCTATATGACGTTAAAAGTTATAACGTAATACTAAATAGCGTTAAGAGTTATAACGTAATACTATATAACGTTATACGTTTTACTGATGTGCTATATAACGTTAAATGTTATAACGTAGTACCATACAACGTTAAATCTTATAGCGTTATACGTTATTCTGATGTGCTACATAACTTTAAACGTTATAACGTAATACTATATAACATTATACGTCTTGCTGATGTGCTATAGAACGTTAAGCGTTATAACGTAATACTGTATAACGTTATACGTCTTGCTGATGTGCTATAGAACGTTAAGCGTTATAACGTAATACTATATAACGTTATACGTTATACTGATGTGCTATATGACGTTATAAGTTGTAACGTAATACTCTATAATGTTATACGTTATACTGATGTGCTATAAAACGTTAAAAGTTATAACGTAATACTATAAAACGTTATACGTTTTACTGATGTGCCATATAACGTTAAAAGTTATAACGTAATACTATATAACGTTATACGTTATACTGATGTGCTATATAACGTTAAAAGTTATAACGTAATACTATATAACGTTATACGTTATACTGACGTGCTATATGACGTTAAAAGTTATAACGTAATACTATATAGCGTTAAGAGTTATAACGTAATACTATATAACGTTATACGTTTTACTGATGTGCTATATAACGTTAAACGTTGTAACGTAGTACCATATAACGTTAAATCTTATAACGTTATACGTTATTCTGATATGCTACATAACTTTAAACGTTATACCGCAATACTACATAACGTTATACGTCTTGCTGATGTACTATAAAACGTTAAGCGTTATAACGTAATACTATACAACGTTATACGTTTTACTGATGTGCTATATGACGTTATAAGTTGTAACGTAATACTATATAGCGTTAAGCGTTATAACGTAATACTATATAACGTTAAGCGTTATAACGTAATACTATATAACGTTATATGCTATACTGATGTGCTACATATCGTTAAAAGTTATAATGCAATACTATGTAACGTTATACGTTATAACGTAATACTATATAACGTTAAGCGTTATAACGTAATACTATATAACGTTATATGCTATACTGATGTGCTACATATCGTTAAAAGTTATAATGTAATACTATGTATCGTTATACGTTATAACGTAATACTATATAAAGTTATACGATATTATGTTATTCTATATAACGTTAATCGTTATAACATAATTCTATATAGCGTTAAAAGATATAACGTAATACTATATAGCGATACACGTTTAACTGATGTGCTATATAACGGTATACATGGTATTGATATGCTATATAACGGTATACGTTATACTGATGTGCTATATGACGTTAAAAGTTATAACGTAATACTATATAGCGTTAAGAGTTATAACGTAATACTATATAACGTTATATGCTATACTGATGTGCCACATATCGTTATAAGTTGTAACGTAATACTATATAGCGTTAAGCGTTATAACGTAATACTATATAACGTTAAGCGTTATAACGTTATACTATATAACGTTATATGCTATACTGATGTGCTACATATCGTTAAAAGTTATAATGTAATACTATGTAACGTTATACGTTATAACGTAATACTATATAACGTTAAGCGTTATAACGTAATACTATATAACGTTATATGCTATACTGATGTGCTACATATCGTTAAAAGTTATAATGTAATACTATGTATCGTTATACGTTATAACGTAATACTATATAAAGTTATACGATATTATGTTATTCTATATAACGTTAATCGTTATAACACAATTCTATATAGCGTTAAACGTTATAACGTAATACTATATAGCGATACACGTTTAACTGATGTGCTATATAACGGTATACATGGTATTGATATGCTATATAACGGTATACGTTATACTGATGTGCTATATGACGTTAAAAGTTATAACGTAATACTATATAGCGTTAAGAGTTATAACGTAATACTATATAACGTTATACGTTTTACTGATGTGCTATATAACGTTAAACGTTATAACGTCGTACCATATAACGTTAAATCTTATAACGTTATACGTTATTCTGATATGCTACATAACTTTAAAAGTTATAACGTAATACTATATAACATTATACGTCTTACTGATGTGCTATAGAACGTTAAGCGTTATAACGTAATACTATATAACGTTATATGCTATACTGATGTGCTACATATCGTTAAAAGTTATAATGTAATACTATGTAACGTTAAGCGTTATAACGTAATACTATATAACGTTAAACGTAATAACGTAATACTATATAACGTTATATGCTATCCTGATGTACTACATATCGTTAAAAGTTATAACGTAATACTATATAACGTTATACGTTTTACTGATGTGCTATATAACGTTACCTACTATATAACGTAGTACCAAATAACGTTAAATCTTATAGCGTTGTACGTTATTCTGATATGCTACACAACTTTAAACGTTATAGCGTAATACTATATAACGTTATACGTCTAGCTGATGTGCTATATAACGTTAAAAGTTATACCGTAATACTATATAACGTTAAGCGTTATAACGTAATACTATATTACGTTATACGATATACGGATGTGCTATATAACGTTATACGCTATAACGTAATACTATATATCGTTATACGTAATACTGATGTGCTATATAACGTTAAAAGTTTTAACGTAATACTATATAATGTTATACGTTATACTGATATGCTATAAGACGTTAAACGTTATAACGTAATACTATATAACGTTATACGCTATACTGATGTGCTACATATCTTTAAAAGTTATAACGTAATACTATATAACGTTATACGTTATACTGATGTGCTATATGACGTTAAAAGTTATAACGTAATAATATATAACGTTATATGTTATAACATAATACTATATGCCGATATACGATATAATGTTATACTATATAACGTTATACGTTATACTGATGTGCTATATAACGTTAAAAGTTATAACGTAATACTATATAACGTTATACGTTATACTGACGTGCTATATGACGTTAAAAGTTATAACGTAATACTAAATAGCGTTAAGAGTTATAACGTAATACTATATAACGTTATACGTTTTACTGATGTGCTATATAACGTTAAACGTTATAACGTCGTACCATATAACGTTAAATCTTATAACGTTATACGTTATTCTGATATGCTACATAACTTTAAAAGTTATAACGTAATACTATATAACATTATACGTCTTACTGATGTGCTATAGAACGTTAAGCGTTATAACGTAATACTATATAACGTTATATGCTATACTGATGTGCTACATATCGTTAAAAGTTATAATGTAATACTATGTAACGTTAAGCGTTATAACGTAATACTATATAACGTTAAACGTAATAACGTAATACTATATAACGTTATATGCTATCCTGATGTACTACATATCGTTAAAAGTTATAACGTAATACTATATAACGTTATACGTTTTACTGATGTGCTATATAACGTTACCTACTATATAACGTAGTACCAAATAACGTTAAATCTTATAGCGTTGTACGTTATTCTGATATGCTACACAACTTTAAACGTTATAGCGTAATACTATATAACGTTATACGTCTAGCTGATGTGCTATATAACGTTAAAAGTTATACCGTAATACTATATAACGTTAAGCGTTATAACGTAATACTATATTACGTTATACGATATACGGATGTGCTATATAACGTTATACGCTATAACGTAATACTATATATCGTTATACGTAATACTGATGTGCTATATAACGTTAAAAGTTTTAACGTAATACTATATAATGTTATACGTTATACTGATATGCTATAAGACGTTAAACGTTATAACGTAATACTATATAACGTTATACGCTATACTGATGTGCTACATATCTTTAAAAGTTATAACGTAATACTATATAACGTTATACGTTATACTGATGTGCTATATGACGTTAAAAGTTATAACGTAATAATATATAACGTTATATGTTATAACATAATACTATATGCCGATATACGATATAATGTTATACTATATAACGTTATACGTTATACTGATGTGCTATATAACGTTAAAAGTTATAACGTAATACTATATAACGTTATACGTTATACTGACGTGCTATATGACGTTAAAAGTTATAACGTAATACTAAATAGCGTTAAGAGTTATAACGTAATACTATATAACGTTATACGTTTTACTGATGTGCTATATAACGTTAAATGTTATAACGTAGTACCATACAACGTTAAATCTTATAGCGTTATACGTTATTCTGATATGCTACATAACTTTAAACGTTATAACGTAATACTATATAACATTATACGTCTTGCTGATGTGCTATAGAACGTTAAGCGTTATAACGTAATACGATATAACGTTATACGTCTTGCTGATGTGCTATAGAACGTTAAGCGTTATAACGTAATACTATATAACGTTATACGTTATACTGATGTGCTATATGACGTTATAAGTTGTAACGTAATACTCTATAATGTTATACGTTATACTGATGTGCTATAAAACCTTAAAAGTTATAACGTAATACTATAAAACGTTATACGTTTTACTGATGTGCCATATAACGTTAAAAGTTATAACGTAATACTAAATAACGTTATACGTTATACTGATGTGCTATATAACGTTAAAAGTTATAACGTAATACTATATAACGTTATACGTTATACTGACGTGCTATATGACGTTAAAAGTTATAACGTAATACTATATAGCGTTAAGAGTTATAACGTAATACTATATAACGTTATACGTTTTACTGATGTGCTATATAACGTTAAACGTTGTAACGTAGTACCATATAACGTTAAATCTTATAACGTTATACGTTATTCTGATATGCTACATAACTTTAAACGTTATACCGTAATACTACATAACGTTATACGTCTTGCTGATGTACTATAAAACGTTAAGCGTTATAACGTAATACTATACAACGTTATACGTTATACTGATGTGCTATATGACGTTATAAGTTGTAACGTAATACTATATAGCGTTAAGCGTTATAACGTAATACTATATAACGTTAAGCGTTATAGCGTAATACTATATAACGTTATATGCTATACTAATGTGCCACATATCGTTAAAAGTTATAATGTAATACTATGTAACGTTATACGTTATAACGTAATACTATATAACGTTAAGCGTTATAACGTAATACTATATAACGTTATATGCTATACTGATGTGCTACATATCGTTAAAAGTTATAATGTAATACTATGTATCGTTATACGTTATAACGTAATACTATATAAAGTTATACGATATTATGTTATTCTATATAACGTTAATCGTTATAACATAATTCTATATAGCGTTAAACGTTATAACGTAATACTATATAGCGATACACGTTTAACTGATGTGCTATATAACGGTATACATGGTATTGATATGCTATATAACGGTATACGTTATACTGATGTGCTATATAACGTTAAAAGTTATAACGTAATACTATATAACGTTATACGTTATACTGACGTGCTATATGACGTTAAAAGTTATAACGTAATACTATATAGCGTTAAGAGTTATAACGTAATACTATATAACGTTATACGTTTTACTGATGTGCTATATAACGTTAAACGTTGTAACGTAGTACCATATAACGTTAAATCTTATAACGTTATACGTTATTCTGATATGCTACATAACTTTAAACGTTATACCGTAATACTACATAACGTTATACGTCTTGCTGATGTACTATAAAACGTTAAGCGTTATAACGTAATACTATACAACGTTATACGTTATACTGATGTGCTATATGACGTTATAAGTTGTAACGTAATACTATATAGCGTTAAGCGTTATAACGTAATACTATATAACGTTAAGCGTTATAACGTAATACTATATAACGTTATATGCTATACTGATGTGCTACATATCGTTAAAAGTTATAATGTAATACTATGTAACGTTATACGTTATAACGTAATACTATATAACGTTAAGCGTTATAACGTAATACTATATAACGTTATATGCTATACTGATGTGCTACATATCGTTAAAAGTTATAATGTAATACTATGTAACGTTATACGTTATAACGTAATACTATATTACGTTATACGATACAATGTTTTACTATATAACGTTAAGCGTTATAACGTAATACTATATAACGTTAAACGTAATAACGTAATACTATATAACGTTATATGCTATACTGATGTACTACATATCGTTGAAAGTTATAACGTAATACTATATAACGTTATACGTTTTACTGATGTGCTATATAACGTTAAACGTTATAACGTAGTACCAAATAACGTTAAATCTTATAGCGTTATACGTTATTCTGATATGCTACACAACTTTAAACGTTATAGCGTAATACTATATAACGTTATACGCCTAGCTGATGTGCTATATAACGTTAAAAGTTATACCGTAATACTATATAACGTTAAGCGTTATAACGTAATACTATATTACGTTATACGATATACGGATGTGCTATATAACGTTATACGCTATAACGTAATACTATATAACGTTATACGTAATACTGATGTGCTATATAACGTTAAAAGTTTTAACGTAATACTATATAATGTTATACGTTATACTGATATGCTATAAGACGTTAAACGTTATAACGTAATACTATATAACGTTATACGCTATACTGATGTGCTACATATCTTTAAAAGTTATAACGTAATACTATATAACGTTATACGTTATACTGATGTGCTATATGACGTTAAAAGTTATAACGTAATAATATATAACGTTATATGTTATAACATAATACTATATGCCGATATACGATATAATGTTATACTATATAACGTTATACGTTATACTGATGTGCTATATAACGTTAAAAGTTATAACGTAATACTATATAACGTTATACGTTATACTGACGTGCTATATGACGTTAAAAGTTATAACGTAATACTAAATAGCGTTAAGAGTTATAACGTAATACTATATAACGTTATACGTTTTACTGATGTGCTATATAACGTTAAATGTTATAACGTAGTACCATACAACGTTAAATCTTATAGCGTTATACGTTATTCTGATATGCTACATAACTTTAAACGTTATAACGTAATACTATATAACATTATACGTCTTGCTGATGTGCTATAGAACGTTAAGCGTTATAACGTAATACTATATAACGTTATACGTTATACTGATGTGCTATATGACGTTATAAGTTGTAACGTAATACTCTATAATGTTATACGTTATACTGATGTGCTATAAAACGTTAAAAGTTATAACGTAATACTATAAAACGTTATACGTTTTACTGATGTGCCATATAACGTTAAAAGTTATAACGTAATACTATATAACGTTATACGTTATACTGATGTGCTATATAACGTTAAAAGTTATAACGTAATACTATATAACGTTATACGTTATACTGACGTGCTATATGACGTTAAAAGTTATAACGTAATACTATATAGCGTTAAGAGTTATAACGTAATACTATATAACGTTATACGTTTTACTGATGTGCTATATAACGTTAAACGTTGTAACGTAGTACCATATAACGTTAAATCTTATAACGTGATACGTTATTCTGATATGCTACATAACTTTAAACGTTATACCGTAATACTACATAACGTTATACGTCTTGCTGATGTACTATAAAACGTTAAGCGTTATAACGTAATACTATACAACGTTATACGTTATACTGATGTGCTATATGACGTTATAAGTTGTAACGTAATACTATATAGCGTTAAGCGTTATAACGTAATACTATATAACGTTAAGCGTTATAACGTAATACTATATAACGTTATATGCTATACTGATGTGCTACATATCGTTAAAAGTTATAATGTAATACTATGTAACGTTATACGTTATAACGTAATACTATATAACGTTAAGCGTTATAACGTAATACTATATAACGTTATATGCTATACTGATGTGCTACATATCGTTAAAAGTTATAATGTAATACTATGTATCGTTATACGTTATAACGTAATACTATATAAAGTTATACGATATTATGTTATTCTATATAACGTTAATCGTTATAACATAATTCTATATAGCGTTAAACGTTATAACGTAATACTATATAGCGATACACGTTTAACTGATGTGCTATATAACGGTATACATGGTATTGATATGCTATATAACGGTATACGTTATACTGATGCGCTATATGACGTTAAAAGTTATAACGTAATACTATATAGCGTTAAGAGTTATAACGTAATACTATATAACGTTATACGTTTTACTGATGTGCTATATAACGTTAAACGTTATAACGTCGTACCATATAACGTTAAATCTTATAACGTTATACGTTATTCTGATATGCTACATAACTTTAAACGTTATAACGTAATACTATATAACATTATACGTCTTACTGATGTGCTATAGAACGTTAAGCGTTATAACGTAATACTATATAACGTTATATGCTATACTGATGTGCTACATATCGTTAAAAGTTATAATGTAATACTATGTAACGTTATACGTTATAACGTAATACTATATTACGTTATACGATACAATGTTTTACTATATAACGTTAAGCGTTATAACGTAATACTATATAACGTTAAACGTAATAACGTAATACTATATAACGTTATATGCTATCCTGATGTACTACATATCGTTAAAAGTTATAACGTAATACTATATAACGTTATACGTTTTACTGATGTGCTATATAACGTTACCTACTATATAACGTAGTACCAAATAACGTTAAATCTTATAGCGTTATACGTTATTCTGATATGCTACACAACTTTAAACGTTATAGCGTAATACTATATAACGTTATACGTCTAGCTGATGTGCTATATAACGTTAAAAGTTATACCGTAATACTATATAACGTTAAGCGTTATAACGTAATACTATATTACGTTATACGATATACGGATGTGCTATATAACGTTATACGCTATAACGTAATACTATATATCGTTATACGTAATACTGATGTGCTATATAACGTTAAAAGTTTTAACGTAATACTATATAATGTTATACGTTATACTGATATGCTATAAGACGTTAAACGTTATAACGTAATACTATATAACGTTATACGTTATACTGATGTGCTATATGACGTTAAAAGTTATAACGTAATAATATATAACGTTATATGTTATAACATAATACTATATGCCGATATACGATATAATGTTATACTATATAACGTTATACGTTATACTGATGTGCTATATAACGTTAAAAGTTATAACGTAATACTATATAACGTTATACGTTATACTGACGTGCTATATGACGTTAAAAGTTATAACGTAATACTAAATAGCGTTAAGAGTTATAACGTAATACTATATAACGTTATACGTTTTACTGATGTGCTATATAACGTTAAATGTTATAACGTAGTACCATACAACGTTAAATCTTATAGCGTTATACGTTATTCTGATATGCTACATAACTTTAAACGTTATAACGTAATACTATATAACATTATACGTCTTGCTGATGTGCTATAGAACGTTAAGCGTTATAACGTAATACGATATAACGTTATACGTCTTGCTGATGTGCTATAGAACGTTAAGCGTTATAACGTAATACTATATAACGTTATACGTTATACTGATGTGCTATATGACGTTATAAGTTGTAACGTAATACTCTATAATGTTATACGTTATACTGATGTGCTATAAAACCTTAAAAGTTATAACGTAATACTATAAAACGTTATACGTTTTACTGATGTGCCATATAACGTTAAAAGTTATAACGTAATACTATATAACGTTATACGTTATACTGATGTGCTATATAAC
The DNA here is from genome assembly GCA_911622165.2 of Bombus sylvestris. Classification (NCBI taxonomy): domain Eukaryota; kingdom Metazoa; phylum Arthropoda; class Insecta; order Hymenoptera; family Apidae; genus Bombus; species Bombus sylvestris. Next base: position 3,033,778 of record OU443162.1, on the reverse strand, counting down.
GTTAAAAGTTATAACGTAATACTATATAACGTTATACGTTATACTGACGTGCTATATGACGTTAAAAGTTATAACGTAATACTATATAGCGTTAAGAGTTATAACGTAATACTATATAACGTTATACGTTTTACTGATGTGCTATATAACGTTAAACGTTGTAACGTAGTACCATAGAACGTTAAATCTTATAACGTTATACGTTATTCTGATATGCTACATAACTTTAAACGTTATACCGTAATACTACATAACGTTATACGTCTTGCTGATGTACTATAAAACGTTAAGCGTTATAACGTAATACTATACAACGTTATACGTTATACTGATGTGCTATATGACGTTATAAGTTGTAACGTAATACTATATAGCGTTAAGCGTTATAACGTAATACTATATAACGTTAAGCGTTATAGCGTAATACTATATAACGTTATATGCTATACTAATGTGCCACATATCGTTAAAAGTTATAATGTAATACTACAAAACGTTATACGTTATAACGTAATACTATATAACGTTAAGCGTTAATACGTAATACTATATAACGTTGCACGTTATACTGATGTGCTATATAACGTAAAAGTTATAACGTAATACTATATAACGTTATACGTTATACTGATGTGCTATAAAACGTTAAAAGTTATAACTTAATAATATATAACGTTATATGTTATAACATAATACTATATGCCGATATACGATATAATGTTATACTATATAACGTTATACGTTATACTAATGTGCTATATAACGGTATACGTTATACTGAACTGCTATATAACGGTATACGTTATACTGATATGCTATATGACGTTAAACGTTATAACGTAGTACTATATAACGTTATACGTTATACTGATATGCTATATAACATTAATCGTTATAACCTAATACTATATAACGTTAAAAGTTATAACGTAATACTATATAACCTTATACGTTTTACTGATTTGCTATATAACGTTAAACGTTATAACGTAATACTATATAATGTTATACGTTATACTGATGTGCTATAAAACGTTAAAAGTTATAACGTAATACTATATAACGTTATACGTTTTACTGATGTGCTATATACCGTTATACGCTATAACGTAATACTATATAACGTTATACGTTTTACTCATGCGCCATATAAGGTTAAAAGTTATAACGTAATATTATATAACGTTACACGTTATACTGATGTGCTATATAACGTTAAAGGTTATAACGTAATACTATATAACGTTATACGTTATACTGATGTGCTATATGACGTTAAAAGTTATAACGTAATACTATATAGCGTTAAGAGTTATAACGTAATACTATATAACGTTATACGTTTTACTGATGTGCTATATAACGTTAAACGTTATAACGTAGTACCATATAACGTTAAATCTTATAACGTTATACGTTATTCTGATGTGCTATATAACGTTAAAAGTTATAACGTAATACTATATAACGTTATACGTTATACTGATGTGCCATATGACGTTAAAAGTTAAAACGTAATACTATATAACGTTATACGTTATACGGATGTGCTATATGACGTTAAAAGTTATAACGTAATACTGTATAGCGTAACACGTAATACTGATGTGCTATATAACGGTATACGTTATACTGAACTGCTATATAACGGTATACGTTATACTGATATGCTATATGACGCTAAACGTTATAACGTAGTACTATATAACGTTATACGTTATACTGATATGCTATAAAACCTTAATCGTTATAACCTAATACTATATAACGTTAAAAGTTATAACGTAATACTATATAACGTTATACGTTTTACTGATGTGCTATATAACGTTATACGCTATAACGTAATACTATATAACGTTATACGTTTTACTCATGTGCCATATAACGTTAAAAGTTATAACGTAATACTATATAACGTTATACGTTTTACTGATGTGCTATATAACGTTATACGCTATAACGTAATACTATATAACGTTATACGTTTTACTCATGTGCCATATAACGTTAAAAGTTATAACGTAATACTATATAACGTTATACGTTATACTGATGTGCTATATAACGTAAAAGTTATAACGTAATACTATATAACGTTATACGTTATACTGATGTGCTATAAAACGTTAAAAGTTATAACTTAATAATATATAACGTTATATGTTATAACATAATACTATATGCCGATATACGATATAATGTTATACTATATAACGTTATACGTTATACTAATGTGCTATATAACGGTATACGTTATACTGAACTGCTATATAACGGTATACGTTATACTGATATGCTATATGACGTTAAACGTTATAACGTAGTACTATATAACGTTATACGTTATACTGATATGCTATATAACATTAATCGTTATAACCTAATACTATATAACGTTAAAAGTTATAACGTAATACTATATAACCTTATACGTTTTACTGATTTGCTATATAACGTTAAACGTTATAACGTAATACTATATAATGTTATACGTTATACTGATGTGCTATAAAACGTTAAAAGTTATAACGTAATACTATATAACGTTATACGTTTTACTGATGTGCTATATACCGTTATACGCTATAACGTAACACTATATAACGTTATACGTTTTACTCATGTGCCATATAAGGTTAAATGTTATAACGTAATATTATATAACGTTATACGTTATACTGATGTGCTATATAACGTTAAAGGTTATAACGTAATACTATATAACGTTATACGTTATACTGATGTGCTATATGACGTTAAAAGTTATAACGTAATACTATATAGCGTTAAGAGTTATAACGTAATACTATATAACGTTATACGTTTTACTGATGTGCTATATAACGTTAAACGTTATAACGTAGTACCATATAACGTTGAATCTTATAACGTTATACGTTATTCTGATGTGCTATATAACGTTAAAAGTTATAACGTAATACTATATAACGTTATACGTTATACTGATGTGCCATATGACGTTAAAAGTTAAAACGTAATACTATATAACGTTATACGTTATACGGATGTGCTATATGACGTTAAAAGTTATAACGTAATACTGTATAGCGTAACACGTAATACTGATGTGCTATATAACGGTATACGTTATACTGAACTGCTATATAACGGTATTCGTTATACTGATATGCTATATGACGTTAAACGTTATAACGTAGTACTATATAACGTTATACGTTATACTGATATGCTATAAAACCTTAATCGTTATAACCTAATACTATATAACGTTAAAAGTTATAACGTAATACTATATAACGTTATACGTTTTACTGATGTGCTATATAACGTTATACGCTATAACGTAATACTATATAACGTTATACGTTTTACTCATGTGCCATATAACGTTAAAAGTTATAACGTAATACTATATAACGTTATACGTTTTACTGATGTGCTATATAACGTTATACGCTATAACGTAATACTATATAACGTTATACGTTTTACTCATGTGCCATATAACGTTAAAAGTTATAACGTAATACTATATAACGTTATACGTTTTACTGATGTGCTATATAACGTTATACGCTATAACGTAATACTATATAACGTTATACGTTTTACTGATTTGCTATATAACGTTAAACGTTATAACGTAGTACTATATAACGTTATACGTTATACTGATATGCTATATAACATTAATCGTTATAACCTAATACTATATAACGTTAAAAGTTATAACGTAATACTATATAACCTTATACGTTTTACTGATTTGCTATATAACGTTAAACGTTATAACGTAATACTATATAATGTTATACGTTATACTGATGTGCTATATGACGTTATAAGTTGTAACGTAATACTATATAATGTTATACGCTATACTGATGTGCTAAAAAACGTTAAAAGTTATAACGTAATACTATATAACGTTATACGTTTTACTGATGTGCCATATAACGTTAAAAGTTTTAACGTCATACTATATAACATTATACGTTATACTGATGTGCTATATAACGTTATACATTATACTGATGTGCTATATGACGTTAAAAGTTATAACGTAATACTATATAGCGTTAAGAGTTATAACGTAATACTATATAACGTTATACGATATACTGATGTGCTATATGACGTTATAAGTTGTATCGTAATACTATATAGCGTTAAGCGTTATAACGTAATACTATATAACGTTAAATGTTATAACGTAATACTATATAACGTTATACGTTATACGGATGTGCTATATGACGTTAAAAGTTATAACGTAATACTGTATAGCGTAACACGTAATACTGATGTGCTATATAACGGTATACGTTATACTGAACTGCTATATAACGGTATACGTTATACTGATATGCTATATGACGTTAAACGTTATAACGTAGTACTATATAACGTTATACGTTATACTGATATGCTATAAAACCTTAATCGTTATAACCTAATACTATATAACGTTAAAAGTTATAACGTAATACTATATAACGTTATACGTTTTACTGATGTGCTATATAACGTTATACGCTATAACGTAATACTATATAACGTTATACGTTTTACTCATGTGCCATATAACGTTAAAAGTTATAACGTAATACTATATAACGTTATACGTTTTACTGATGTGCTATATAACGTTATACGCTATAACGTAATACTATATAACGTTATACGTTTTACTCATGTGCCATATAACGTTAAAAGTTATAACGTAATACTATATAACGTTATACGTTTTACTGATGTGCTATATAACGTTATACGCTATAACGTAATACTATATAACGTTATACGTTTTACTGATTTGCTATATAACGTTAAACGTTATAACGTAGTACTATATAACGTTATACGTTATACTGATATGCTATATAACATTAATCGTTATAACCTAATACTATATAACGTTAAAAGTTATAACGTAATACTATATAACCTTATACGTTTTACTGATTTGCTATATAACGTTAAACGTTATAACGTAATACTATATAATGTTATACGTTATACTGGTGTGCTATATATCTTTAAAAGTTATAACGTAGTACTATATAACGTTATACGTTTTACTGATGTGCTATATTACGGTATACATGGTATTGATATGATATAAAACGGTATACGTTTTACTGATCTGCTATATAACGTTAATCGTTATAACCTAATACTATATAACGTTATACGTTATAACGTAATACTATATAACGTTAAGCGTTCTAACACAATACTATATATCGTTACACGTTATACTGGTGTGCTATATAACGTTAAAATTCATAACGTAATACTATATAACGTTAAGCGTTATAACGTAATTCTATATAACGTTACACGTTATACTGATGTGCTATATAACGTTATACGTTATACTGATGTGCTATATAACGTTAAAAGTTATAACGTAACACTATACAACGTTACACGTTATATTGATGTGCTATATACCTTTAAAAGTTATAACGTAATACTATATAACGTTACACGTTATATTGATGTGCTATATATCTTTAAAAGTTATAACGTAGTACTATATAACGTTATACGTTATACTGATATGCTATAAAACCTTAATCGTTATAACCTAATACTATATAACGTTAAAAGTTATAACGTAATACTATATAACGTTATACGTTTTACTGATGTGCTATATAACGTTATACGCTATAACGTAATACTATATAACGTTATACGTTTTACTCATGTGCCATATAACGTTAAAAGTTATAACGTAATACTATATAACGTTACACGTTTTACTGATGTGCTATATAACGTTATACGCTATAACGTAATACTATATAACGTTATACGTTTTACTCATGTGCCATATAACGTTAAAAGTTATAACGTAATACTATATAACGTTATACGTTTTACTGATGTGCTATATAACGTTATACGCTATAACGTAATACTATATAACGTTATACGTTTTACTGATTTGCTATATAACGTTAAACGTTATAACGTAGTACTATATAACGTTATACGTTATACTGATATGCTATATAACATTAATCGTTATAACCTAATACTATATAACGTTAAAAGTTATAACGTAATACTATATAACCTTATACGTTTTACTGATTTGCTATATAACGTTAAACGTTATAACGTAATACTATATAATGTTATACGTTATACTGATGTGCTATATGACGTTATAAGTTGTAACGTAATACTATATAATGTTATACGCTATACTGATGTGCTAAAAAACGTTAAAAGTTATAACGTAATACTATATAACGTTATACGTTTTACTGATGTGCCATATAACGTTAAAAGTTTTAACGTCATACTATATAACATTATACGTTATACTGATGTGCTATATAACGTTATACATTATACTGATGTGCTATATGACGTTAAAAGTTATAACGTAATACTATATAGCGTTAAGAGTTATAACGTAATACTATATAACGTTATACGATATACTGATGTGCTATATGACGTTATAAGTTGTATCGTAATACTATATAGCGTTAAGCGTTATAACGTAATACTATATAACGTTAAATGTTATAACGTAATACTATATAACGTTATACGTTATACGGATGTGCTATATGACGTTAAAAGTTATAACGTAATACTGTATAGCGTAACACGTAATACTGATGTGCTATATAACGGTATACGTTATACTGAACTGCTATATAACGGTATACGTTATACTGATATGCTATATGACGTTAAACGTTATAACGTAGTACTATATAACGTTATACGTTATACTGATATGCTATAAAACCTTAATCGTTATAACCTAATACTATATAACGTTAAAAGTTATAACGTAATACTATATAACGTTATACGTTTTACTGATGTGCTATATAACGTTATACGCTATAACGTAATACTATATAACGTTACACGTTTTACTCATGTGCCATATAACGTTAAAAGTTATAACGTAATACTATATAACGTTATACGTTTTACTGATGTGCTATATAACGTTATACGCTATAACGTAATACTATATAACGTTATACGTTTTACTCATGTGCCATATAACGTTAAAAGTTATAACGTAATACTATATAACGTTATACGTTTTACTGATGTGCTATATAACGTTATACGCTATAACGTAATACTATATAACGTTATACGTTTTACTGATTTGCTATATAACGTTAAACGTTATAACGTAGTACTATATAACGTTATACGTTATACTGATATGCTATATAACATTAATCGTTATAACCTAATACTATATAACGTTAAAAGTTATAACGTAATACTATATAACCTTATACGTTTTACTGATTTGCTATATAACGTTAAACGTTATAACGTAATACTATATAATGTTATACGTTATACTGATGTGCTATATGACGTTATAAGTTGTAACGTAATACTATATAATGTTATACGCTATACTGATGTGCTAAAAAACGTTAAAAGTTATAACGTAATACTATATAACGTTATACGTTTTACTGATGTGCCATATAACGTTAAAAGTTTTAACGTCATACTATATAACATTATACGTTATACTGATGTGCTATATAACGTTATACATTATACTGATGTGCTATATGACGTTAAAAGTTATAACGTAATACTATATAGCGTTAAGAGTTATAACGTAATACTATATAACGTTATACGATATACTGATGTGCTATATGACGTTATAAGTTGTATCGTAATACTATATAGCGTTAAGCGTTATAACGTAATACTATATAACGTTAAATGTTATAACGTAATACTATATAACGTTATACGTTATACGGATGTGCTATATGACGTTAAAAGTTATAACGTAATACTGTATAGCGTAACACGTAATACTGATGTGCTATATAACGGTATACGTTATACTGAACTGCTATATAACGGTATACGTTATACTGATATGCTATATGACGTTAAACGTTATAACGTAGTACTATATAACGTTATACGTTATACTGATATGCTATAAAACCTTAATCGTTATAACCTAATACTATATAACGTTAAAAGTTATAACGTAATACTATATAACGTTATACGTTTTACTGATGTGCTATATAACGTTATACGCTATAACGTAATACTATATAACGTTATACGTTTTACTCATGTGCCATATAACGTTAAAAGTTATAACGTAATACTATATAACGTTATACGTTTTACTGATGTGCTATATAACGTTATACGCTATAACGTAATACTATATAACGTTATACGTTTTACTCATGTGCCATATAACGTTAAAAGTTATAACGTAATACTATATAACGTTATACGTTTTACTGATGTGCTATATAACGTTATACGCTATAACGTAATACTATATAACGTTATACGTTTTACTGATTTGCTATATAACGTTAAACGTTATAACGTAGTACTATATAACGTTATACGTTATACTGATATGCTATATAACATTAATCGTTATAACCTAATACTATATAACGTTAAAAGTTATAACGTAATACTATATAACCTTATACGTTTTACTGATTTGCTATATAACGTTAAACGTTATAACGTAATACTATATAATGTTATACGTTATACTGGTGTGCTATATATCTTTAAAAGTTATAACGTAGTACTATATAACGTTATACGTTTTACTGATGTGCTATATTACGGTATACATGGTATTGATATGATATAAAACGGTATACGTTTTACTGATCTGCTATATAACGTTAATCGTTATAACCTAATACTATATAACGTTATACGTTATAACGTAATACTATATAACGTTAAGCGTTCTAACACAATACTATATATCGTTACACGTTATACTGGTGTGCTATATAACGTTAAAATTCATAACGTAATACTATATAACGTTAAGCGTTATAACGTAATTCTATATAACGTTACACGTTATACTGATGTGCTATATAACGTTATACGTTATACTGATGTGCTATATAACGTTAAAAGTTATAACGTAACACTATACAACGTTACACGTTATATTGATGTGCTATATACCTTTAAAAGTTATAACGTAATACTATATAACGTTACACGTTATATTGATGTGCTATATATCTTTAAAAGTTATAACGTAGTACTATATAACGTTATACGTTATACTGATGTGCTATATAACGTTAAAAGTTATAATTTAATAATATATAACGTTATATGCTATAACATAATATTATATGCCGATATACGATATAATGTTATACTATATAACGTTATACGTTATTCTGATGTGCTATATAACGTTAAATGTTATAACGTAATACTATATAACGTTATACGTTATACTGATGTGCTATATAACGTTAAAAGTTATAACGTAATACTATACAACGTTACACGTTATATTGATGCGCTATATACCTTTAAAAGTTATAACGTAATACTATATAACGTTACACGTTATATTGATGTGCTATATATCTTTAAAAGTTATAGCGTAGTACTATATAACGTTATACGTTATACTGATGTGCTATATAACGTTAAAAGTTATAACGTAATACTATATAACGTTATACGTTATACGGATGTGCTATATGACGTTAAAAGTTATAACGTAATACTGTATAGCGTAACACGTAATACTGATGTGCTATATAACGGTATACGTTATACTGAACTGCTATATAACGGTATACGTTATACTGACAGGCTATATGACGTTAAACGTTATAACGTAGTACTATATAACGTTATACGTTATACTGATATGCTATATAACCTTAATCGTTATAACGTAATACTATATAACGTTAAAAGTTATAACGTAATACTATATAACGTTATACGTTTTACTGATTTGCTATATAACGTTAAACGTTATAACGTAATACTATATAACGTTATACGTAATACTGATGTGCTATATAACGTTAAAAGTTGTAACGGAATACTATATAACGTTATACGTTTTACTGATGTGCTATATAACGTTATACGCTATAACGTAATACTATATAACGTTATACGTTTTACTCATGTGCCATATAACGTTAAAAGTTTTAACGTATTACTATATAATGTTATACGTTATACTGATATGCTATATGACGATAAACGTTATAACGTAATACTATATAACGTTATACGCTATACTGATGTGCTACATATCTGTAAAAGTTATAACGTAATACTATATAACGTGTTACGTTATACTGATGCGCTATATAACGTTAAAAGTTATAACTTAATAATATATAACGTTTCATGTTATAACATAATACTATATGCCGATATACGATATAATGTTATACTATATAACGTTATAATGTATACTGATATGCTATACAACCTTAATCGTTATAACCTAATACTATATAACGTTAAAAGTTATAACTTAATAATATATAACGTTTCATGTTATAACATAATACTATATGCCGATATACGATATAATGTTATACTATATAACGTTATAATTTATACTGATATGCTATACAACCTTAATCGTTATAACCTAATACTATATAACGTTAAAAGCTATAACGTAATACTATATAACGTTATACGTTTTACTGATTTGCTATATAACGTTAAGCGTTATAACGTGATACTATATAGCGTTAAGAGTTATAACGTAATACTATATAACGTTATACGTTATACTGATGTGCTATATGACGTTATAAGTTATAACGTAATACTATATAGCGTTAAGAGTTATAACGTAATACTATATAACGTTATACGTTTTACTGATGTGCTATATAACGTTAAACGTTATAACGTAATACTATATAACGTTATACGTCTTGCTGATGTGCTATAGAACGTTAAGCGTTATAACGTAATACTATATAACGTTATACGTCTTGCTGATGTGCTATAGAACGTTAAGCGTTATAACGTAATACTATATAACGTTATACGTTATACTGATGTGCTATATGACGTTATAAGTTGTAACGTAATACTATATAACGTTATACGTTATTCTGATGTGCTATATAGCGTTAAACGTTATAACGTAATACTATATAGCGATACACGTTTTACTGATGTGCTATATTACGGTATACATGGTATTGATATGATATAAAACGGTATACGTTTTACTGATCTGCTATATAACGTTAATCGTTATAACCTAATACTATATAACGTTATACGTTATAACGTAATACTATATAACGTTAAGCGTTCTAACGCAATACTATATATCGTTACACGTTATATTGATGTGCTATATATCTTTAAAAGTTATAACGTAGTACTATATAACGTTATACGTTATACTGATGTGCTATATAACGTTAAAAGTTATAATTTAATAATATATAACGTTATATGCTATAACATAATACTATATGCCGATATACGATATAATGTTATACTATATAACGTTATACGTTATTCTGATGTGCTATATAACGTTAAATGTTATAACGTAATACTATATAACGTTATACGTTATACTGATGTGCTATATAACGTTAAAAGTTATAACGTAATACTATAGAACGTTACACGTTATATTGATGTGCTATATACCTTTAAAAGTTATAACGTAATACTATATAACGTTACACGTTATATTGATGTGCTATATATCTTTAAAAGTAATAACGTAGTACTATATAACGTTATACGTTATACTGATGTGCTATATAACGTTAAAAGTTATAATTTAATAATATATAACGTTGTATGCTATAACATAATACTATATGCCGGTATACGATATAATGTTATACTATATAATGTTATACGTTATTCTGATGTGCTATATAACGTTAAATGTTATAACGTAATACTATATAACGCTATACGTTATACTGATGTGCTATATGACGTTAAAAGTTATAACGTAATACTATATAACGTTATATGTTATACTGATGTGCTATATAACGTTAAAAGTTATAACGTAATACTATATAACGTTTTATGTTATAACATAATACTATATGCCGATATACGATATGATGTTATACTATATAACGTTACACGTTATATTGATGTGCTATATATCTTTAAAAGTTATAACGTAATACTATATAACGTTATACGTTATACTGATGTGCTATATAACGTTAAAAGTTATAACGTAATACTATATAACGTTATACGTTATACGGATGTGCTATATGACGTTAAAAGTTATAACGTAATACTGTACAGCGTAACACGTAATACTGATGTGCTATATAACGGTATACGTTATACTGAACTGCTATATAACGGTATACGTTATACTGATAGGCTATATGACGTTAAACGTTATAACGTAGTACTATATAACGTTATACGTTATACTGATATGCTATATAACCTTAATCGTTATAACCTAATACTATATAACGTTAAAAGTTATAACGTAATACTATATAACGTTATACGTTTTACTGATTTGCTATATAACGTTAAACGTTATAACGTAATACTATATAACGTTATACGTAATACTGATGTGCTATATAACGTTAAAAGTTGTAACGGAATATTATATAACGTTATACGTTTTACTGATGTGCTATATAACGTTAAGCGTTATAACGTGATACTATATAGCGTTAAGAGTTATAACGTAATACTATATAACGTTATACGTTATACTGATGTGCTATATGACGTTAAGCGTTATAACGTAATACTATATAACGTTATACGTCTTGCTGATGTGCTATAGAACGTTAAGCGTTATAACGTAATACTATATAACGTTATACGTTATACTGATGTGCTATATGACGTTATAAGTTGTAACGTAATACTATATAATGTTATACGTTATACTGATGTGCTATAAAACGTTAAAAGTTATAACGTAATACTATATAACGTTATACGTTTTACTGATGTGCCATATAACGTTAAAAGTTTTAACGTAATACTATATAACATTATACGTTATACTGATGTGCTATATAACGTTAAAAGTTATAACGTAATACTATATAAAGTTATACGTTATACTGATGTGCTATATAACGTTAAACGTTATAACGTAGTACCATATAACGTTAAATCTTATAACGTTATACGTTATTCTGATATGCTACATAACTTTAAACGTTATAACGTAATACTATATAACGTTATACGTCTTGCTGATGTGCTATATAACGTTAAGCGTTATAACGTGATACTATATAGCGTTAAGAGTTATAACGTAATACTATATAACGTTATACGTTATACTGATGTGCTATATGACGTTACAAGTTTTAACGTAGTACTATATAACGTTAAACGTTATAACGTAATACAATATAACGTTTTACGTTATACGGATGTGCTATATAACGTTAAAAGTTATAACGTAATACTATATAACGTTACACGTTATATTGATGTGCTATATACCTTTAAAAGTTATAACGTAATACTATATAACGTTATACGTTATACTGATGTGCTATATGACGATAAAAGTTATAGCGTAATACTATATAGCGTTAAGCGTTATAACGTAATACTATATAACGTTAAGCGTTATAACGTAATACTATATAACGTTATACGTTATACTGATGTGCTATATAACGTTAAAAGTTATAACGTAACACTATATAACGTTATACGTTATACTGATGTGCTATATGACGTTAAAAGTTATAACGTAATAATATATAACGTTATATGTTATAACATAATACTATATGCCGATATACGATATAATGTTATACTATATAACGTTATACGTTATACTGATGTGCTATATGACGTTAAAAGTTATATCGCAATACTATATAGCGTTAAGAGTTATAACGTAATACTACATAACGTTATACGCTTTACTGATGTGCTATATAACGTTAAACGTTATAACGTAGTACCATATAACGTTAAATCTTATAACGTTATACGTTATTCTGATATGCTACATAACTTTAAACGTTATAACGTAATACTATATAACGTTATACGTCTTGCGGATGTGCTATAGAACGTCAAGCGTTATAACGTAATACTATATAACGTTATACGTCTTGCCGATGTGCTATAGAACGTTAAGCGTTATAACCTAATACTATATAACGTTATACGTTATACTGATGTGCTATATGACGTTAAAAGTTATAACTTAATAATATATGACGTTTTATGTTATAACATAATACTATATGCCGATATACGATATAATGTTATACTATATAACGTTATACGTTATACTGATATGCTGTATAACCTTAATCGTTATAACCTAATACTATATAACGTTAAAAGTTATAACGTAATACTATATAACGTAAAATTCTTATAACGTTATATGTTATTCTGATATGCTACATAACTTTAAGCGTTACAGCGTAATACTATATAACTTTATATGCTATTCTGATGTGCTACATATCGTTAAAAGTTATAATGTAATACTATGTAACGTTGTACGTTATAACGTAATACTATATAACGGTATACGTTATACTGATCTGCTATATAACGTTAAGCGTTATAACGCAATACTATATAACGTTATACGTTATAACGTAATACTATGTAACGTTAAGCGTTATAACGTAATACTATATTACGTTATACGATATACTGATGTGCTATATAACGTTTAAAGTTATAACGTAATACCATATAATGTTATACGTTTTGCTGGTGTGCTTTATAACGTTAAAAGTTATAACGTAATAATATATAACGTTATATGTTATAACATAATACTATATGCCGATATACGATATAATGTTATACTATATAACGTTATACGTTATACTGATGTGCTATATGACGTTAAAAGTTATATCGCAATACTATATAGCGTTAAGAGTTATAACGTAATACTACATAACGTTATACGTTTTACTGATGTGCTATATAACGTTAAACGTTATAACGTAGTACCATATAACGTTAAATCTTATAACGTTATACGTTATTCTGATATGCTACATAACTTTAAACGTTATAACGTAATACTATATAACGTTATACGTCTTGCGGATGTGCTATAGAACGTCAAGCGTTATAACGTAATACTATATAACGTTATACGTCTTGCCGATGTGCTATAGAACGTTAAGCGTTATAACCTAATACTATATAACGTTATACGTTATACTGATGTGCTATATGACGTTAAAAGTTATAACTTAATAATATATGACGTTTTATGTTATAACATAATACTATATGCCGATATACGATATAATGTTATACTGTATAACGTTATACGTTATACTGATATGCTGTATAACCTTAATCGTTATAACCTAATACTATATAACGTTAAAAGTTATAACGTAATACTATATAACGTAAAATTCTTATAACGTTATATGTTATTCTGATATGCTACATAACTTTAAGCGTTACAGCGTAATACTATATAACTTTATATGCTATTCTGATGTGCTACATATCGTTAAAAGTTATAATGTAATACTATGTAACGTTGTACGTTATAACGTAATACTATATAACGGTATACGTTATACTGATCTGCTATATAACGTTAAGCGTTATAACGCAATACTATATAACGTTATACGTTATAACGTAATACTATGTAACGTTAAGCGTTATAACGTAATACTATATTACGTTATACGGTATACTGATGTGCTATATAACGTTTAAAGTTATAACGTAATACCATATAATGTTATACGTTTTGCTGGTGTGCTTTATAACGTTAAAAGTTATAACGTAATTCTATATAACGTTATACGTTTTATTGATGTGCTATATAACGTTAATCGTTATAACCTAATACTATGTAACGTTAAAAGTTATAACGTAATACTATATAACGTTATACGTTATACTGATGTGCTATATAACGTTAAAAGTTATAACGTAACACTATATAACGTTATACGTTATACTGATGTGCTATATGACGTTAAAAGTTATAACGTAATAATATATAACGTTATATGTTATAACATAATACTATATGCCGATATACGATATAATGTTATACTATATAACGTTATACGTTATACTGATATGCTGTATAACCTTAATCGTTATAACCTAATACTATATAACGTTAAAAGTTATAACGTAATACTATATAACGTTATACGTTTTACACATTTGCTATATAACGTTAAGCGTTATAACGTAATACTACATAATGTTATACGTTATACTGATGTGCTAAAAAACGTTAAAAGTTATAACGTAATACTATATAACGTTATACGCTTTACTGATGTGCCATATAACGTTAAAAGTTTTAACGTAATACTATATAACGTTATACGTCTTGCTGATGTGCTATAGAACGTTAAGCGTTATAACGTAATACTATATAACGGTATACGTCATGCTGAAGTACTATAGAACGTTAAGCGTTATAACGTAATACTATATAACGTTATACGATATACTGATGTGCTATATGACGTTATTGGTTGTATCGTAATACTATATAGCGTTAAGCGTTATAACGTAATACTATATAACGTTATATGTTATATCATAATACTATACAACTTTATACGTTATATCGTAAGACTATGTAACGTTAAACGTTATGGCGTAATAATATATACAGTTATCCGTTATACTGATGTGCTATATAACTTTAAACGTCATAACGTAATACTACGTAACGCTATACGGTATAAGGTCATGCTATAGATAGTTATACGTTATACAGAATTGCTATATAACGTTACAAGTTTTAACGTAGTACTATATAACGTTAAACGTTATAACGTAATACTATATAACGTTAAGCTTTATAACGTATTACTATCTGACGTTAAGCGTTATAACGTAATACTATATAGCGATACACGTTATACTGATGTGCTATATAACGGTATACATTGTATTGATCTGCTATATAACGTTAATCGTTATAACCTAATACTATATAACGTTATACGTTATACTGATGTGCTATATAACGTTACGCGTTATAACGTAATACTATATAACTTTATATGCTATTTTGATGTGCTCCATATCGTTAAAAGTTATAATGTAAAACTATGTAACGTTGTACGTTATAACGTAATACTATATAACGGTATACGTTATACTGATCTGCTATATAACGTTAAGCGTTATAACGCAATACTATATATCGTCACACGTTACACTGGTGTGCTATATAACATTAAAATTCATAACGTAATACTATATAATGTTAAGCGTTATAACGTAATTCTATATAACGTTATACGATACAATGTTTTACTATATAACGTTAAGCGTTAATACGTAATACTATATAACGTTACACGTTATACTGATGTGCTATATAACGTAAAAGTTATAACGTAATACTATATAACGTTATACGTTATACGGATGTGCTATATAACGTTAAAAGTTATAACGTAATACTATATAACGTTACACGTTATATTCATGTGCTATATACCTCTAAAAGTTATAGCGTCATACTATATAACGTTATACGTTTTACTCATGTGCCATATAACGTTAAAAGTTTTAACGTAATACTGTATAATGTTATACGTTATACTGATGTGCTATATGACGTTAAAAGTTATAACGTAATGATATATAACGTTATATGTTATAACATAATACTATATGCCGATATACGATATAATGTTATACTATATAACGTTATACGTTATACTGATGTGCTATATAACGTTAAAAGTTATAACTTAATAATATATAACGTTATATGTTATAACATAATACTATATGCCTATATACGATATAATGTTATACTATATAACGTTATACGTTATACTGATGTGCTATATAACGTTAAAAGTTATAACGTAATACTATATAACGTTATACGTTATACTGATGTGCCATATAACGTTAAAAGTTATAACCTAATACCATATAATGTTGTACGTTTTGCTGGTGTGCTTTAGAACGTTAAAAGATATAACGTAATACTATATAACGTTATACGTTTTATTGATGTGCTATATAACGTTAAAAGTTATAACGTAATACTATATGACGATACACGTTATATTGATGTGCTATATATCTCTAAACGTTATAACGTAGTACCATATAACGTAAAAATCTTATAACGTTATACGTTATTCTGATATGCTACATAACTTTAAGCGTTATAGCGTAATACTATATAACGTTATGCGTTATACTGATGTGCTATATGACGTTAAAAGTTGTAACGCAATACTATATAGCGTTAAGCGTTATAACGTAATACTATATAACATTATACGTTATATTGATGTGCTATATAACGTTAAAAGTTATAACTTAATAATATATAACGTTATATGTTATAACGTGATACTATATGCCGATATACGATATAATATTATACTATATAACGTTGTACGTTATACTGATGTGCTATATAGCGTTAAAAGTTATAACGTAATACTATATAACGTTATACGTTATACTGATGTGCTATATGACGATAAAAGTTATAACGTAGCACTATATAACGTTATACGTTATACTGATGTGCTATATAACGTTAAAAGTTATAACGTAATACTATATGACGATACACGTTATATTGATGTGCTATATATCTCTAAACGTTATAACGTAGTACCATATAACGTAAAAATCTTATAACGTTATACGTTATTCTGATATGCTACATAACTTTAAGCGTTATAGCGTAATACTATATAGCGTTAAGCTTTATAACGTAATACTATATAACGTTAAGCGTTATAACGTAATACTATATAACGTTATACGCTATACTGATGTGCTACATAACGGTATACATTGTATTGATATGCTATATAACGGTATACGTTATACTGGTCTGCTATATAACGTTAATCGTTATAACCTAATACTATATAACGTTATACGTTATAACGTAATACTATGTAACGTTAAGCGTTATAACGTAATACTATATTACGTTATACGATATACTGATGTGCTATATAACGTTTAAAGTTATAACGTAATACCATATAATGTTATACGTTTTGCTGGTGTGCTTTATAACGTTAAAAGTTATAACGTAATACTATATAACGTTATACGTTTTATTGATGTGCTATATAACGTTAAAAGTTTTAACGTAATACTATATAACGTTATACGTTATACTGATGTGCTATATGACGATAAAAGTTATAGCGTAATACTATATAGCGTTAAGCGTTATAACGTAATACTATATAACGTTAAGCGTTATAACGTAATACTATATAACGTTATACGCTATACTGATGTGCTACATAACGGTATACATTGTATTGATATGCTATATAACGGTATACGTTATACTGGTCTGCTATATAACGTTAATCGTTATAACCTAATACTATATAACGTTATACGTTATAACGTAATACTATGTAACGTTAAGCGTTATAACGTAATACTATATTACGTTATACGATATACTGACGTGCTATATAACGTTTAAAGTTATAACGTAATACCATATAATGTTATACGTTTTGCTGGTGTGCTTTATAACGTTAAAAGTTATAACGTAATACTATATAACGTTATACGTTTTATTGATGTGCTATATAACGTTAAAAGTTTTAACGTAATACTATATAATGTTATACGCTATGCTGATGTGCTATATAACGTTAAAAGTTATAACGTAATACTATATAACGTTATACGTTATACTGATATGCTATATGACGTTAAGCGTTATAACGTAATACTATATTGCGTTATACGAAATACTGACGTGCTATATAACGTTTAAAGATATAACGTAATACCATATAATGTTATACGTTATACTGAGTTGCTATATAACGGTATACGTTATACTGATATGCTATATCACGTTAAACGTTATAACGTAGTACTATATAACGTTATACGTTATACTGAAGTGCTATATA
Organism: Bombus sylvestris; assembly: GCA_911622165.2. Lineage (NCBI taxonomy): Eukaryota > Metazoa > Arthropoda > Insecta > Hymenoptera > Apidae > Bombus > Bombus sylvestris. The sequence continues at coordinate 3,014,069 of OU443162.1, read as the reverse complement.
ACGTTAAATGTTATACCGTAATACTATATAACGTTAAGTGTTATAACGTAATACTATATTACGTTATACGATATACGGATGTGCTATATAACGTTATACGCTATAACGTAATACTATATAACATTATACGTTATGCTGATGTGCTATATAACGTTAAAAGTTATAACTTAATAATATATAACGTTATATGTTATAACGTAATACTATATTACGTTATACGATATACTGATGTGCTATATAACGTTTATAGTTATAACGTAATACCATATAATGTTGTACGTTTTGCTGGTGTGCTTTATAGCGTTAAAAGTTATAACGTAATACTATATAACGTTATACGTTATACTGATATGCTATATGACGTTGAACGTTATAATGTAATACTATATAACGCTATACGTTGTACTGATATGCTATATAACCTTAATCGTTATAACCTAATACTATATAACGTTAAAAGTTATAACGTGATACTATATAACGTTATACGTTTTACCGATGTGCAATATAACGTTAAGCGTTATAACGTAATACTCTATAACGTTATACGTTATGTCATAATATTATATAACTTTATACCTTATGTCGTAATACTATATTACTTTAAAAGTTATAACGCAATACTATATAACGTTATACGTTGTAACGCAATACTATATAACGTTTAGCGTTATAACGTAATACTATATAACGTTATACCGTATACGGTTATGCTATAGAAAGTTATACGTTATACTGATGTGCTATATAACGTAAAAGGTTATAACGTAATACTACATGACGTTATACGTTATATCGTAATACTATATAACGGTATACGTAATATCATAATTCTATATAACTTTATACGTTGTATCGTAATAATATATAAATTTAGACGTTATACTGGTGTGCTATATAACGTTAAAAGTTATAACGTAACACTATATAACGTTATACGTTATACTGATGTGCTATATAACGTTAAAAGTTATAACGTAATACTATATGACGATACACGTTATATTGATGTGCTATATATCTCTAAACGTTATAACGTAGTACCATATAACGTAAAAATCTTATAACGTTATACGTTATTCTGATATGCTACATAACTTTAAGCGTTATAGCGTAATACTATATAACGTTATGCGTTATACTGATGTTCTATATGACGTTAAAAGTTGTAACGTAATACTATATAGCGTTAAGCGTTATAACGTAATACTATATAACATTATACGTTATACTGATGACCTATATAATGTTAAAAGTTATAACTTAATAATATATAACGTTATATGTTATATCGTTATACTATATGCCGATATACGATATAATATTATACTATATAACGTTTTACGTTATACTGATGTGCTATATAACGTTAAAAGTTATAACGTAATACTATATAACGTTATACGTTATACTGATGTGCTATATGACGATTAAAGTTATAGCGTAATACTATATAGCGTTAAGCGTTATAACGTAATACTATATAACCGTAAGCGTTATAACGTAATACTATATAACGTTATACGCTATACTGATGTGCTACATAACGGTATACATTGTATTGATATGCTATATAACGGTATACGTTATACTGGTCTGCTATATAACGTTAATCGTTATAACCTAATACTATATAACGTTATACGTTATAACGTAATACTATGTAACGTTAAGCGTTATAACGTAATACTATATTACATTATACGATATACTGATGTGCTATATAACGTTTAAAGTTATAACGTAATACCATATAATGTTATACGTTTTGCTGGTGTGCTTTATAACGTTAAAAGTTATAACGTAATACTATATAACGTTATACGTTTTATTGATGTGCTATATAACGTTAAAAGTTTTAACGCAATACTATATAACGTTATGCGTTATACTGATGTGCTATATGACGATAAAAGTTATAGCGTAATACTATATAGCGTTAAGCGTTATAACGTAATACTGTATAACGTTAAGCGTTATAACGTAATACTATATAACGTTATACGCTGTACTGATGTGCTACATAACGGTATACATTGTATTGATATGCTATATAACGGTATACGTTATACTGGTCTGCTATATAACGTTAATCGTTATAACCTAATACTATATAACGTTATACGTTATAACGTAATACTATGTAACGTTAAGCGTTATAACGTAATACTATATTACGTTATACGATATACTGATGTGCTATATAACGTTTAAAGTTATAACGTAATACCATATAATGTTGTACGTTTTGCTGGTGTGCTTTATAACGTTAAAAGTTATAACGTAATACTATATAACGTTATACGTTTTATTGATGTGCTATATAACGTTAAAAGTTTTAACGTAATACTATATAATGTTATACGCTATGCTGATGTGCTATATATCGCTTAAAGATATTACGTAATACCATATAATGTTATACGTTATACTGAATTGCTATATAACGGTATACGTTATACTGGTCTGCTATATAACGTTAATCGTTATAACCTAATACTATATAACGTTATACGTTATAACGTAATACTATGTAACGTTAAGCGTTATAACGTAATACTATATTACGTTATACGATATTCGGATGTGCTATATAACGTTATACGCTATAACGTAATACTATATGCAGATATACGATATAATGTTATACTATATAACGTTGTACGTTATACTGATGAGCCATATATATCGTTAAAAGTTATAACGTAATACTATATAACGTTATACGATATACTGATGTGCTATATAACGTTTAAAGTTATATCGTAATAATATATACCGTTATACGTTATACTGATGTGCTATATAACGTAAAAGGTTATAATGTAATACTACATGACGTTATACGTTATAACGTAATACTATATAACGGTATACGTAATATCATAATTCTATATAACTTTATACGTTATATCGGAGTAGTATATATCGTTAAACGTTATACTGATGTGCTATATAACGTTAATCGTTATAACCTAATACTATATAACGTTAAAAGTCATAACGTAATACTATAAAACGTTATACGCTACACTGATGTGCTATATAACGTTAAAAGTTATAACGTAACACTATATAACGTTATACGTTATACTGATGTGCTATATAACGTTAAAAGTTATAACGTAATACTATATAACGTTACACGTTATATTGATGTGCTATATATCTCTAAACGTTATAACGTAGTACCATATAACGTAAAAATCTTATAACGTTATACGTTATTCTGATATGTTACATAACTTTAAGCGTTATAGCGTAATACTATATAACGTTATACGTTATACTGATGTGCTATATGACGTTAAAAGTTATAACGTAATACTATATAGCGTTAAGCGTTATAACGTAATACTATATTACATTATACGTTATACTGATGTGCTATATTACGATAAAAGTTATAGCGTAATACTATATAACGTTATACGTTATACTGATGTGCTATATTACGATAAAAGTTATAGCGTAATGCTATATAGCGTTAAGCGTTATAACGTAATACTATATAACGTTAAGCGTTATAACGTAATACTATATAACGTTATACGTTATAACGTAATACTATATCACGTTAAGCGTTATAACGTAATAGTATATATCGTTACACGTTATACTGATGTTTTATATAACGTTAAATGTTATAACGTAACACTATATAACGTTATACGTTATAACGTAATACTATATAACGTTATACGTTATACTGATATGCTATATAACATTAAATGTTATAACGTAATAATATATAACGTTATACGTTATACTGATGTGCCATATAACGTTAAAGGTTATAACGTAATACTATGTAACGTTAAGCGTTATAACGTAATACTATATTACGTTATACGATATACTGATGTGCTATATAACATTTAAAGGTATAACGTAATACCATATAATGTTATACGTTATACTGAATTGCTATATAACGGTATACGTTATACTGATATGCTATATGACGTTAAACGTTATAACGTAGTACTATATAACGTTATACGTTATACTGATGTGCTATATTACGATAAAAGTTATAGCGTAATACTATATAACGTTATACGTTATACTGATGTGCTATATTACGATAAAAGTTATAGCGTAATACTATATAGCGTTAAGCGTTATAACGTAATACTATATAACGTTAAGCGTTATAACGTAATACTATATAACGTTAAGCGTTATAACGTAATACTATATAACGTTATACGCTATACTGATGTGCTACATAACGGTATACATTGTATTGATATACTATATAACGGTATACGTTATACTGGTCTGCTATATAACGTTAATCGTTATAACCTAATACTATATAACGTTATACGTTATAACGTAATACTATATCACGTTAAGCGTTATAACGTAATAGTATATATCGTTACACGTTATACTGATGTTTTATATAACGTTAAATGTTATAACGTAACACTATATAACGTTATACGTTATAACGTTATACTATATAACGTTATACGTTATACTGATATGCTATATAACATTAAATGTTATAACGTAATAATATATAACGTTATACGTTATACTGATGTGCCATATAACGTTAAAGGTTATAACGTAATACTATGTAACGTTAAGCGTTATAACGTAATACTATATTACGTTATACGATATACTGATGTGCTATATAACATTTAAAGGTATAACGTAATACCATATAATGTTATACGTTATACTGAATTGCTATATAACGGTATACGTTATACTGATATGCTATATGACGTTAAACGTTATAACGTAGTACTATATAACGTTATACGTTATACTGATGTGCTATATAACGTTAAAAGTTGTAACGGAATACTATGTAACGTTAAGCGGTATAACGTAATCCTATATTACGTTATACGATATACTGATGTGCTATATAACGTTTAAAGTTATAACGTAATACCATATAATCTTATAAGTTATGCTGGTGTGCTATATAACGTTAAAAGTTATAACGCAATACTATATAACGTTATACGTTTTACTGATGTGCTATATAACGTTAAAAGTTTTAACGTAATACTATATAATGTTATACGCTATACTGATGTGCTATATAACGTTAAAAGTTATAACGTAATACTACATAACGTTATACGATATAATGTTATACTATATAACGTTAATCGTTATAACCTAATACTATATAATGTTGAAAGTTGTAACGTAATACTATATAATGTTATACTTTATACTGATGTGCTATAAAACGTTAAAATTTATAATGTAATACTATATAACGTTAAAAGTTGTAACGGCATACTATGTAACGTTAAGCGTTATAACGTAATACTATATTACGTTATACGATATACTGATGTGCTATATAACGTTTAAAGTTATAACGTAATACCATATGATGTTATAAGTTATGCTGGTGTGCTTTATAACGTTAAAAGTTATAACGCAATACTATATAACGTTATACGTTTTACTGATGTGCTATATAACGTTAGAAGTTTTAACGTAACACTATATAATGTTATCCGCTATACTGATGTGCTATATAACGTTAAAAGTTATAACGTAATACTACATAACGTTATACGATATAATGTTATACTATATAACGTTAATCGTTATAACCTAATACTATATAGTGTTAAAAGTTATAACGTAATACTATATAATGTTATACTTTATACTGATGTGCTATAAAACGTTAAAAGTTATAATGTAATACTATATAACGTTATACGTTATACTGATATGCTATATGACGTTAAACGTAATAACGTAATACTATATTACGTTATACGATATACTGATGTGCTATATAACGTTTAAAGATAAAACGTAATACCATATAATGTTATACGTTATACTGAATTGCTATATAACGGTATACGTTATACTGATATGCTATATGACGTTAAACGTTATAACGTAGTACTATATAACGTTATACGTTATACTGATGTGCTATATAACGTTAAAAGTTATACCGTAATGCTATATAACGTTAAGCGTTATAACGTAATACTATATTACGTTATACGATATACGGATGTGCTATATAACGTTATACGCTATAACGTAATACTATATAACGTTATACGTAATACTGATGTGCTATATAACGTTAAAAGTTGTAACGGAATACTATACAACGTTATACGTTTTACTGATGTGCCATATAACGTTAAAAGTTTTAACGTAATACTATATAACGTTATACGTTTTACTGATGTGCCATATAACGTTAAAAGTTTTAACGTAATACTATATAACATTATACGTTATACTGATGTGCTATATGACGTTAAAAGTTATAACGTAATACTATATAGCGTTAAAAGTTATAACGTAATACTATATAACATTATACGTTATACTGATGTGCTATATAACGTTACAAGTTTTAACGTAGTACTATATAACGTTAAACGTTATAACGTAATACTATATAACGTTAAGCTTTATAACGTATTACTATATAACGTTAAGCGTTATAACGTAATACTATATAGCGATACACGTTATACTGATGTGCTATATTACGGTATACATTATATTGATATGCTATATAACGGTATACGTTATACTGATCTGCTATATAACGTTAATCGTTATAACCTAATACTATATAACGTTATACGTTATAAAGATGTGCTATATAACGTTACGCGTTATAGCGTAATACTATATAACTTTATATGCTATTCTGATGTGCTACATATCGTTAAAAGTTATAATGTAATACTATGTAACGTTGTACGTTATAACGTAATACTATATAACGTTATACGATATAATGTTACTCTACATAACGTTAATCGTTATAACATAATTCTATATAGCGTTAAACGTTATAACGTAATACTATATAGCGATACACGTTTTACTGGTGTGCTATATAACATTAAAACTCATAACGTAATACTATATAACGTTAAGCGTTATAACGTAATTCTATATAACGTTATACGATACAATGTTTTACTATATGACGTTAAACGTTATAAAGTAATACTATATAACGTTATACGCTATACTGATGTGCTTAATGACGTTAAAAGTTATAACGTAATAATGTATAACGTTATATGTTATAACATAATACTATATGCCGATATACGATATAATGTTATACTATATAACGTTATACGTAATACTGATGTGCTATATAACGTTAAAAGCTATAACTTAATAATATATAATGTTTTATGTTATAACATAATACTATATGCCGATATACGATATAATGTTATACTATATAACGTTATACGTTATACTGATATGCTATATAACCTTAATCGTTATTACCTAATACTATATAACGTTAAAAGTTATAACGTAATACTATATAACGTTATACGTTTTACTGATTTGCTATATAACGTTAAGCGTTATAACGTAATACTATATAATGATATACGTTATACTGATGTGCTAAAAAACGTTAAAAGTTATAACGTAATACTATATAACGTTATACGTTTTACTGATGTGCCATATAACGTTAAAAGTTTTAACGTAATACTATATAACATTATACGTTATACTGATGTGCTGTATAACGTTAAAAGCTATAACGTAATACTATATAACGTTATACGTTATACTGATGTGCTATATGACGTTAAAAGTTATAACGTAGTACTATATAGCGTTAAAAGTTATAACGTAATACTATATAACGTTATACGTTTTACTGATGTGCTATGTAACGTTAAACGTTATAACGTAGTACCATATAACGTTAAATCTTATAACGTTATACGTTATTCTGATATGCTACATAACTTTAAACGTTATAACGTAATACTATATAACGTTATACGTCTTGCTGATGTGCTATAGAACGTTAAGCGTTATAACGTTATACTATATAACGTTATACGTCTTGCTGATGTGCTATAGAACGTTAAGCGTTATAACGTAATACTATATAACGTTATACGCTATACTGATGTGCTATATGACGTTATAAGTTGTAACGTAATACTATACAACGTTATACGTTTTACTGATGTGCCATATAACGTTAAAAGTTTTAACGTAATACTATATAACGTTATACGTTTTACTGATGTGCCATATAACGTTAAAAGTTTTAACGTAATACTATATAACATTATACGTTATACTGATGTGCTATATGACGTTAAAAGTTATAACGTAATACTATATAGCGTTAAAAGTTATAACGTAATACTATATAACATTATACGTTATACTGATGTGCTATATAACGTTACAAGTTTTAACGTAGTACTATATAACGTTAAACGTTATAACGTAATACTATATAACGTTAAGCTTTATAACGTATTACTATATAACGTTAAGCGTTATAACGTAATACTATATAGCGATACACGTTATACTGATGTGCTATATTACGGTATACATTATATTGATATGCTATATAACGGTATACGTTATACTGATCTGCTATATAACGTTAATCGTTATAACCTAATACTATATAACGTTATACGTTATAAAGATGTGCTATATAACGTTACGCGTTATAGCGTAATACTATATAACTTTATATGCTATTCTGATGTGCTACATATCGTTAAAAGTTATAATGTAATACTATGTAACGTTGTACGTTATAACGTAATACTATATAACGTTATACGATATAATGTTACTCTACATAACGTTAATCGTTATAACATAATTCTATATAGCGTTAAACGTTATAACGTAATACTATATAGCGATACACGTTTTACTGGTGTGCTATATAACATTAAAACTCATAACGTAATACTATATAACGTTAAGCGTTATAACGTAATTCTATATAACGTTATACGATACAATGTTTTACTATATGACGTTAAACGTTATAAAGTAATACTATATAACGTTATACGCTATACTGATGTGCTTAATGACGTTAAAAGTTATAACGTAATAATGTATAACGTTATATGTTATAACATAATACTATATGCCGATATACGATATAATGTTATACTATATAACGTTATACGTAATACTGATGTGCTATATAACGTTAAAAGCTATAACTTAATAATATATAATGTTTTATGTTATAACATAATACTATATGCCGATATACGATATAATGTTATACTATATAACGTTATACGTTATACTGATATGCTATATAACCTTAATCGTTATTACCTAATACTATATAACGTTAAAAGTTATAACGTAATACTATATAACGTTATACGTTTTACTGATTTGCTATATAACGTTAAGCGTTATAACGTAATACTATATAATGATATACGTTATACTGATGTGCTAAAAAACGTTAAAAGTTATAACGTAATACTATATAACGTTATACGTTTTACTGATGTGCCATATAACGTTAAAAGTTTTAACGTAATACTATATAACATTATACGTTATACTGATGTGCTGTATAACGTTAAAAGCTATAACGTAATACTATATAACGTTATACGTTATACTGATGTGCTATATGACGTTAAAAGTTATAACGTAGTACTATATAGCGTTAAAAGTTATAACGTAATACTATATAACGTTATACGTTTTACTGATGTGCTATGTAACGTTAAACGTTATAACGTAGTACCATATAACGTTAAATCTTATAACGTTATACGTTATTCTGATATGCTACATAACTTTAAACGTTATAACGTAATACTATATAACGTTATACGTCTTGCTGATGTGCTATAGAACGTTAAGCGTTATAACGTTATACTATATAACGTTATACGTCTTGCTGATGTGCTATAGAACGTTAAGCGTTATAACGTAATACTATATAACGTTATACGCTATACTGATGTGCTATATGACGTTATAAGTTGTAACGTAATACTATATAACGTTATACGTTTTACTGATGTGCCATATAACGTTAAAAGTTTTAACGTAATACTATATAACGTTATACGTTTTACTGATGTGCCATATAACGTTAAAAGTTTTAACGTAATACTATATAACATTATACGTTATACTGATGTGCTATATGACGTTAAAAGTTATAACGTAATACTATATAGCGTTAAAAGTTATAACGTAATACTATATAACATTATACGTTATACTGATGTGCTATATAACGTTACAAGTTTTAACGTAGTACTATATAACGTTAAACGTTATAACGTAATACTATATAACGTTAAGCTTTATAACGTATTACTATATCACGTTAAGCGTTATAACGTAATACTATATAGCGATACACGTTATACTGATGTGCTATATTACGGTATACATTATATTGATATGCTATATAACGGTATACGTTATACTGATCTGCTATATAACGTTAATCGTTATAACCTATTACTATATAACGTTATACGTTATACAGATGTGCTATATAACGTTACGCGTTATAGCGTAATACTATATAACTTTATATGCTATTCTGATGTGCTACATATCGTTAAAAGTTATAATGTAATACTATGTAACGTTGTACGTTATAACGTAATACTATATAACGTTATACGATATAATGTTATTCTACATAACGTTAATCGTTAATACGTAATACTATATAACGTTACACGTTATACTGATGTGCTGTATAACGTAAAAGTTATAACGTAATACTATATAACGTTATACGTTATGCGGATGTGCTATATAACGTTAAAAGTTATAACGTAATACTACATAACGTTATACTATATAATGTTATACTATATAACGTTAATCGTTATAACCTAATACTATATAACGTTAAAAGTTATAACGTAATACTATATAACGTTATACGATATACGGATGTGCTATATAACGTTATACGCTATAACGTAATACTATATAACGTTATACGTAATACTGATGTGCTATATAACATTAAAAGTTGTAACGGAATACTATATAACGTTATACGTTTTACTGATGTGCTATATAACGTTATACGCTATAAGGTAATACTATATAACGTTATACGTTTTACTCATTTGCCATATAACGTTAAAAGTTTTAACGTAATACTGTATAATGTTATACGTTATACTGATATGCTATATGACGTTAAACGTTATAACGTAATACTATATAACGTTATATGTTATAACATAATACTATATGCCGATATACGATATAATGTTATACTATATAACGTTATACGTTATACTGATGTGCTATATAACGATAAAAGTTATAACGTAATACTATATAACGTTATGCGTTATACTGATGTGCTATATGACGTTAAAAGTTATAACGTAGCACTATATAACGTTATACGTTATACTGATGTGCTATATAACGTTAAAAGTTATAACGTAATACTATATGACGATACACGTTATATTGATGTGCTATATATCTCTAAACGTTATAACGTAGTACCATATAACGTAAAAATCTTATAACGTTATACGTTATTCTGATATGCTACATAACTTTAAGCGTTATAGCGTAATACTATAGAGCGTTAAGCTTTATAACGTAATACTATATAACGTTAAGCGTTATAACGTAATACTATATAACGTTATACGCTATACTGATGTGCTACATAACGGTATACATTGTATTGATATGCTATATAACGGTATACGTTATACTGGTCTGCTATATAACGTTAATCGTTATAACCTAATACTATATAACGTTATACGTTATAACGTAATACTATGTAACGTTAAGCGTTATAACGTAATACTATATTACGTTATACGATATACTGATGTGCTATATAACGTTTAAAGTTATAACGTAATACCATATAATGTTATACGTTTTGCTGGTGTGCTTTATAACGTTAAAAGTTATAACGTAATACTATATAACGTTATACGTTTTATTGATGTGCTATATAACGTTAAAAGTTTTAACGTAATACTATATAATGTTATACGCTATGCTGATGTGCTATATAACGTTAAAAGTTATAACGTAATACTATATAACGTTATCCGTTATACTGATATGCTATATGACGTTAAGCGTTATAACGTAATACTATATTGCGTTATACGAAATACTGATGTGCTATATAACGTTTAAAGATATAACGTAATACCATATAATGTTATACGTTATACTGAGTTGCTATATAACGGTATACGTTATACTGATATGCTATATCACGTTAAACGTTATAACGTAGTACTATATAACGTTATACGTTATACTGATGTGCTATATAACGTTAAATGTTATACCGTAATACTATATAACGTTAAGTGTTATAACGTACTACTATATTACGTTATACGATATACGGATGTGCTATATAACGTTATACGCTATAACGTAATACTATATAACATTATACGTTATACTGATGTGCTATATAACGTTAAAAGTTATAACTTAATAATATATAACGTTATATGTTATAACGTAATACTATATTACGTTATACGATATACTGATGTGCTATATAACGTTTATAGTTATAACGTAATACCATATAATGTTGTACGTTTTGCTGGTGTGCTTTATAACGTTAAAAGTTATAACGTAATACTATATAACGTTATACGTTTTATTGATGTGCTATATAACGTTAAAAGTTTTAACGTAATACTATATAATGTTATACGCTATTCTGATGTGCTATATAGCGTTAAAAGTTATAACGTAATACTCTATAACGTTATACGTTATGTCATAATATTATATAACTTTATACCTTATGTCGTAATACTATATTACTTTAAAAGTTATAACGCGATACTATATAACGTTATACGTTGTAACGCAATACTATATAACGTTTAGCGTTATAACGTAATACTATATAACGTTATACCGTATACGGTTATGCTATAGAAAGTTATACGTTATACTGATGTGCTATATAACGTAAAAGGTTATAACGTAATACTACATGACGTTATACGTTATATCGTAATACTATATAACGGTATACGTAATATCATAATTCTATATAACTTTATACGTTGTATCGTAATAATATATAAATTTAGACGTTATACTGGTGTGCTATATAACGTTAAAAGTTATAACGTAACACTATATAACGTTATACGTTATACTGATGTGCTATATAACGTTAAAAGTTATAACGTAATACTATATGACGATACACGTTATATTGATGTGCTATATATCTCTAAACGTTATAACGTAGTACCATATAACGTAAAAATCTTATAACGTTATACGTTATTCTGATATGCTACATAACTTTAAGCGTTATAGCGTAATACTATATAACGTTATGCGTTATACTGATGTTCTATATGACGTTAAAAGTTGTAACGTAATACTATATAGCGTTAAGCGTTATAACGTAATACTATATAACATTATACGTTATACTGATGACCTATATAACGCTAAAAGTTATAACTTAATAATATATAACGTTATATGTTATATCGTTATACTATATGCCGATATACGATATAATATTATACTATATAACGTTGTACGTTATACTGATGTGCTATATAACGTTAAAAGTTATAACGTAATACTATATAACGTTATACGTTATACTGATGTGCTATATGACGATTAAAGTTATAGCGTAATACTATATAGCGTTAAGCGTTATAACGTAATACTATATAACCGTAAGCGTTATAACGTAATACTATATAACGTTATACGCTATACTGATGTGCTACATAACGGTATACATTGTATTGATATGCTATATAACGGTATACGTTATACTGGTCTGCTATATAGCGTTAATCGTTATAACCTAATACTATATAACGTTATACGTTATAACGTAATACTATGTAACGTTAAGCGTTATAACGTAATACTATATTACGTTATACGATATACTGATGTGCTATATAACGTTTAAAGTTATAACGTAATACCATATAATGTTATACGTTTTGCTGGTGTGCTTTATAACGCTTAAAGATATAACGTAATACCATATAATGTTATACGTTATACTGAATTGCTATATAACGGTATACGTTATACTGGTCTGCTATATAACGTTAATCGTTATAACCTAATACTATATAACGTTATACGTTATAACGTAATACTATGTAACGTTAAGCGTTATAACGTAATACTATATTACGTTATACGATATTCGGATGTGCTATATAACGTTATACGCTATAACGTAATACTATATGCAGATATACGATATAATGTTATACTCTATAACGTTGTACGTTATACTGATGAGCCATATATAACGTTAAAAGTTATAACGTAATACTATATAACGTTATACGATATACTGATGTGCTATATAACGTTTAAAGTTATATCGTAATAATATATACCGTTATACGTTATACTGATGTGCTATATAACGTAAAAGGTTATAACGTAATACTACATGACGTTATACGTTATAACGTAATACTATATAACGGTATACGTAATATCATAATTCTATATAACTTTATACGTTATATCGTAGTAGTATATATCGTTAAACGTTATACTGATGTGCTATATAACGTTAATCGTTATAACCTAATACTATATAACGTTAAAAGTCATAACGTAATACTATAAAACGTTATACGCTACACTGATGTGCTATATAACGTTAAAAGTTATAACGTAACACTATATAACGTTATACGTTATACTGATGTGCTATATAACGTTAAAAGTTATAACGTAATACTATATAACGTTACACGTTATATTGATGTGCTATATATCTCTAAACGTTATAACGTAGTACCATATAACGTAAAAATCTTATAACGTTATACGTTATTCTGATATGTTACATAACTTTAAGCGTTATAGCGTAATACTATATAACGTTATACGTTATACTGATGTGCTATATGACGTTAAAAGTTATAACGTAATACTATATAGCGTTAAGCGTTATAACGTAATACTATATTACATTATACGTTATACTGATGTGCTATATTACGATAAAAGTTATAGCGTAATACTATATAACGTTATACGTTATACTGATGTGCTATATTACGATAAAAGTTATAGCGTAATACTATATAGCGTTAAGCGTTATAACGTAATACTATATAACGTTAAGCGTTATAACGTAATACTATATAACGTTAAGCGTTATAACGTAATACTATATAACGTTATACGCTATACTGATGTGCTACATAACGGTATACATTGTATTGATATACTATATAACGGTATACGTTATACTGGTCTGCTATATAACGTTAATCGTTATAACCTAATACTATATAACGTTATACGTTATAACGTAATACTATATCACGTTAAGCGTTATAACGTAATAGTATATATCGTTACACGTTATACTGATGTTTTATATAACGTTAAATGTTATAACGTAACACTATATAACGTTATACGTTATAACGTAATACTATATAAGGTTATACGATATAATGTTATACTATATATCGTTAATGGTTATAACGTAATACTATACAACGTTGTACGAAATACTGATGTGCTGTATAACGTTAAAAGTCATAACGTAATACTATATAACGTTAAGCGTAATAACGTAATACTATATAACGTTAACCGTTATAACGTAATACTATATAACGTTATACGCTATACTGATGTGCTACATAACGGTATACATTGTATTGATATGCTATATAACGGTATACGTTATACTGGTCTGCTATATAACGTTAATCGTTATAACCTAATACTATATAACGTTATACGTTATAACGTAACACTATATAACGTTATACGTTATAACGTAATACTATATAAGGTTATACGATATAATGTTATACTATATATCGTTAATGGTTATAACGTAATACTATACAACGTTATACGAAATACTGATGTGCTGTATAACGTTAAAAGTCATAACGTAATACTATATAACGTTAAGCGTAATAACGTAATACTATATAACGTTATACGATACAATGTTTTACTATATAACGTTACGCGTTAATACGTAATACTATATAACGTTACTCGTTATACTGATGTGCTATATAACGTAAAAGTTATAACGTAATACTATATAACGTTATACGTTATACTGATATGCTATATAACATTAAATGTTATAACGTAATAATATATAACGTTATACGTTATACTGATGTGCCATATAACGTTAAAGGTTATAACGTAATACTATGTAACGTTAAGCGTTATAACGTAATACTATATTACGTTATACGATATACTGATGTGCTATATAACATTTAAAGATATAACGTAATACCATATAATGTTATACGTTATACTGAATTGCTATATAACGGTATACGTTATACTGATATGCTATATGACGTTAAACGTTATAACGTAGTACTATATAACGTTATACGTTATACTGATGTGCTATATAACGTTAAAAGTTATAACGTAATACTATATGACGATACACGTTATATTGATGTGCTATATATCTCTAAACGTTATAACGTAGTACCATATAACGTAAAAATCTTATAACGTTATACGTTATTCTGATATGCTACATAACTTTAAGCGTTATAGCGTAATACTATAGAGCGTTAAGCTTTATAACGTAATACTATATAACGTTAAGCGTTATAACGTAATACTATATAACGTTATACGCTATACTGATGTGCTACATAACGGTATACATTGTATTGATATGCTATATAACGGTATACGTTATACTGGTCTGCTATATAACGTTAATCGTTATAACCTAATACTATATAACGTTATACGTTATAACGTAATACTATGTAACGTTAAGCGTTATAACGTAATACTATATTACGTTATACGATATACTGATGTGCTATATAACGTTTAAAGTTATAACGTAATACCATATAATGTTATACGTTTTGCTGGTGTGCTTTATAACGTTAAAAGTTATAACGTAATACTATATAACGTTATACGTTTTATTGATGTGCTATATAACGTTAAAAGTTTTAACGTAATACTATATAATGTTATACGCTATGCTGATGTGCTATATAACGTTAAAAGTTATAACGTAATACTATATAACGTTATCCGTTATACTGATATGCTATATGACGTTAAGCGTTATAACGTAATACTATATTGCGTTATACGAAATACTGATGTGCTATATAACGTTTAAAGATATAACGTAATACCATATAATGTTATACGTTATACTGAGTTGCTATATAACGGTATACGTTATACTGATATGCTATATCACGTTAAACGTTATAACGTAGTACTATATAACGTTATACGTTATACTGATGTGCTATATAACGTTAAATGTTATACCGTAATACTATATAACGTTAAGTGTTATAACGTACTACTATATTACGTTATACGATATACGGATGTGCTATATAACGTTATACGCTATAACGTAATACTATATAACATTATACGTTATACTGATGTGCTATATAACGTTAAAAGTTATAACTTAATAATATATAACGTTATATGTTATAACGTAATACTATATTACGTTATACGATATACTGATGTGCTATATAACGTTTATAGTTATAACGTAATACCATATAATGTTGTACGTTTTGCTGGTGTGCTTTATAACGTTAAAAGTTATAACGTAATACTCTATAACGTTATACGTTATGTCATAATATTATATAACTTTATACCTTATGTCGTAATACTATATTACTTTAAAAGTTATAACGCGATACTATATAACGTTATACGTTGTAACGCAATACTATATAACGTTTAGCGTTATAACGTAATACTATATAACGTTATACCGTATACGGTTATGCTATAGAAAGTTATACGTTATACTGATGTGCTATATAACGTAAAAGGTTATAACGTAATACTACATGACGTTATACGTTATATCGTAATACTATATAACGGTATACGTAATATCATAATTCTATATAACTTTATACGTTGTATCGTAATAATATATAAATTTAGACGTTATACTGGTGTGCTATATAACGTTAAAAGTTATAACGTAACACTATATAACGTTATACGTTATACTGATGTGCTATATAACGTTAAAAGTTATAACGTAATACTATATGACGATACACGTTATATTGATGTGCTATATATCTCTAAACGTTATAACGTAGTACCATATAACGTAAAAATCTTATAACGTTATACGTTATTCTGATATGCTACATAACTTTAAGCGTTATAGCGTAATACTATATAACGTTATGCGTTATACTGATGTTCTATATGACGTTAAAAGTTGTAACGTAATACTATATAGCGTTAAGCGTTATAACGTAATACTATATAACATTATACGTTATACTGATGACCTATATAACGCTAAAAGTTATAACTTAATAATATATAACGTTATATGTTATATCGTTATACTATATGCCGATATACGATATAATATTATACTATATAACGTTGTACGTTATACTGATGTGCTATATAACGTTAAAAGTTATAACGTAATACTATATAACGTTATACGTTATACTGATGTGCTATATGACGATTAAAGTTATAGCGTAATACTATATAGCGTTAAGCGTTATAACGTAATACTATATAACCGTAAGCGTTATAACGTAATACTATATAACGTTATACGCTATACTGATGTGCTACATAACGGTATACATTGTATTGATATGCTATATAACGGTATACGTTATACTGGTCTGCTATATAGCGTTAATCGTTATAACCTAATACTATATAACGTTATACGTTATAACGTAATACTATGTAACGTTAAGCGTTATAACGTAATACTATATTACGTTATACGATATACTGATGTGCTATATAACGTTTAAAGTTATAACGTAATACCATATAATGTTATACGTTTTGCTGGTGTGCTTTATAACGCTTAAAGATATAACGTAATACCATATAATGTTATACGTTATACTGAATTGCTATATAACGGTATACGTTATACTGGTCTGCTATATAACGTTAATCGTTATAACCTAATACTATATAACGTTATACGTTATAACGTAATACTATGTAACGTTAAGCGTTATAACGTAATACTATATTACGTTATACGATATTCGGATGTGCTATATAACGTTATACGCTATAACGTAATACTATATGCAGATATACGATATAATGTTATACTCTATAACGTTGTACGTTATACTGATGAGCCATATATAACGTTAAAAGTTATAACGTAATACTATATAACGTTATACGATATACTGATGTGCTATATAACGTTTAAAGTTATATCGTAATAATATATACCGTTATACGTTATACTGATGTGCTATATAACGTAAAAGGTTATAACGTAATACTACATGACGTTATACGTTATAACGTAATACTATATAACGGTATACGTAATATCATAATTCTATATAACTTTATACGTTATATCGTAGTAGTATATATCGTTAAACGTTATACTGATGTGCTATATAACGTTAATCGTTATAACCTAATACTATATAACGTTAAAAGTCATAACGTAATACTATAAAACGTTATACGCTACACTGATGTGCTATATAACGTTAAAAGTTATAACGTAACACTATATAACGTTATACGTTATACTGATGTGCTATATAACGTTAAAAGTTATAACGTAATACTATATAACGTTACACGTTATATTGATGTGCTATATATCTCTAAACGTTATAACGTAGTACCATATAACGTAAAAATCTTATAACGTTATACGTTATTCTGATATGTTACATAACTTTAAGCGTTATAGCGTAATACTATATAACGTTATACGTTATACTGATGTGCTATATGACGTTAAAAGTTATAACGTAATACTATATAGCGTTAAGCGTTATAACGTAATACTATATTACATTATACGTTATACTGATGTGCTATATTACGATAAAAGTTATAGCGTAATACTATATAACGTTATACGTTATACTGATGTGCTATATTACGATAAAAGTTATAGCGTAATACTATATAGCGTTAAGCGTTATAACGTAATACTATATAACGTTATACGCTATACTGATGTGCTACATAACGGTATACATTGTATTGATATACTATATAACGGTATACGTTATACTGGTCTGCTATATAACGTTAATCGTTATAACCTAATACTATATAACGTTATACGTTATAACGTAATACTATATCACGTTAAGCGTTATAACGTAATAGTATATATCGTTACACGTTATACTGATGTTTTATATAACGTTAAATGTTATAACGTAACACTATATAACGTTATACGTTATAACGTAATACTATATAAGGTTATACGATATAATGTTATACTATATATCGTTAATGGTTATAACGTAATACTATACAACGTTGTACGAAATACTGATGTGCTGTATAACGTTAAAAGTCATAACGTAATACTATATAACGTTAAGCGTAATAACGTAATACTATATAACGTTAACCGTTATAACGTAATACTATATAACGTTATACGCTATACTGATGTGCTACATAACGGTATACATTGTATTGATATGCTATATAACGGTATACGTTATACTGGTCTGCTATATAACGTTAATCGTTATAACCTAATACTATATAACGTTATACGTTATAACGTAACACTATATAACGTTATACGTTATAACGTAATACTATATAAGGTTATACGATATAATGTTATACTATATATCGTTAATGGTTATAACGTAATACTATACAACGTTATACGAAATACTGATGTGCTGTATAACGTTAAAAGTCATAACGTAATACTATATAACGTTAAGCGTAATAACGTAATACTATATAACGTTATACGATACAATGTTTTACTATATAACGTTACGCGTTAATACGTAATACTATATAACGTTACTCGTTATACTGATGTGCTATATAACGTAAAAGTTATAACGTAATACTATATAACGTTATACGTTATACTGATATGCTATATAACATTAAATGTTATAACGTAATAATATATAACGTTATACGTTATACTGATGTGCCATATAACGTTAAAGGTTATAACGTAATACTATGTAACGTTAAGCGTTATAACGTAATACTATATTACGTTATACGATATACTGATGTGCTATATAACATTTAAAGATATAACGTAATACCATATAATGTTATACGTTATACTGAATTGCTATATAACGGTATACGTTATACTGATATGCTATATGACGTTAAACGTTATAACGTAGTACTATATAACGTTATACGTTATACTGATGTGCTATATAACGTTAAAAGTTATACCGTAATGCTATATAACGTTATACGTTATACTGATATGCTATATAACGTTAAATGTTATAACGTAATAATATATAACGTTATACGTTATACTGATGTGCCATATAACATTAAAGGTTATAACGTAATACTATGTAACGTTAAGCGTTATAACGTAATACTATATTACGTTATACGATATACTGATGTGCTATATAACGTTTAAAGGTATAACGTAATACCATATAATGTTATACGTTATACTGAATTGCTATATAACGGTATACGTTATACTGATATGCTATATGACGTTAAACGTTATAACGTAGTACTATATATCGTTACACGTTATACTGATGTGCTATATAACGTTAAAAGTTGTAACGGAATACTATGTAACGTTAAGCGGTATAACGTAATCCTATATTACGTTATACGATATACTGATGTGCTATATAACGTTTAAAGTTATACCGTAATGCTATATAACGTTATACGTTATACTGATATGCTATATAACGTTAAATGTTATAACGTAATAATATATAACGTTATACGTTATACTGATGTGCCATATAACATTAAAGGTTATAACGTACTACTATGTAACGTTAAGCGTTATAACGTAATACTATATTACGTTATACGATATACTGATGTGCTATATAACGTTTAAAGGTATAACGTAATACCATATAATGTTATACGTTATACTGAATTGCTATATAACGGTATACGTTATACTGATATGCTATATGACGTTAAACGTTATAACGTAGTACTATATATCGTTACACGTTATACTGATGTGCTATATAACGTTAAAAGTTGTAACGGAATACTATGTAACGTTAAGCGGTATAACGTAATCCTATATTACGTTATACGATATACTGATGTGCTATATAACGTTTAAAGTTATAACGTAATACCATATAATCTTATAAGTTATGCTGGTGTGCTTTATAACGTTAAAAGTTATAACGCAATACTATATAACGTTATACGTTTTACTGATGTGCTATATAACGTTAAAAGTTTTAACGTAATACTATATAATGTTATACGCTATACTGATGTGCTATATAACGTTAAAAGTTATAACGTAATACTACATAACGTTATACGATATAATGTTATACTATATAACGTTAATCGTTATAACCTAATACTATATAATGTTAAAAGTTATAACGTAATACTATATAATGTTATACTTTATACTGATGTGCTATAAAACGTTAAAATTTATAATGTAATACTATATAACGTTATACGTTATACTGATATGCTATATGACGTTAAACGTAATAACGTAATACTATATTACGTTATACGATATACTGATGTGCTATATAACGTTAAACGTTATAACGTAATACTATATAACGTTATACGTAATACTGATGTGCTATATAACGTTAAAAGTTTTAACGTAATACTATATAATGTTATACGTTATACTGATATGCTATATGACGTTAAACGTTATAACGTAATACTATATAACGTTATACGCTATACTGATGTGCTACATATCTTTAAAAGTTATAACGTAATACTATATAACGTTATACGTTATACTGATGTGCTGAATGACGTTAAAAGTTATGACGTAATACTATATAACGTTATACGTAATACTGATGTGCTATATAACGTTAAAAGTTGTAACGGAATACTATACAACGTTATACGTTTTACTGATGTGCTATATAACTTTATACGCTATAACGTAATACTATATAACGTTGTACGTTTTACTGATTTGCTATATAACGTTAAACGTTATAACGTAATACTATATAACGTTATACGTAATACTGATGTGCTATATAACGTTAAAAGTTTTAACGTAATACTATATAATGTTATACGTTATACTGATATGCTATATGACGTTAAACGTTATAACGTAATACTATATAACGTTATACGCTATACTGATGTGCTACATATCTTTAAAAGTTATAACGTAATACTATATAACGTTATACGTTATACTGATGTGCTGAATGACGTTAAAAGTTATGACGTAATACTATATAACGTTATACGTAATACTGATGTGCTATATAACGTTAAAAGTTATAACTTAATAAAGTATAATGTTTTATGTTATAACATAATACTATATGCCGATATACGATATAATGTTATACTATATAACGTTATACGTTATACTGATATGCTATATAACCTTAATCGTTATAACCTAATACTATATAACGTTAAAAGTTATAACGTAATACTATATAACGTTATACGTTTTACTGATTTGCTATATAACGTTAAGCGTTATACCGTAATACTATATAATGTTATACGTTATACTGATGTGCTATATAACGTTAAAAGTTATACCGTAATACTATATAACGTTAAGCGTTATAACGTAATACTATAATATGTTATACGATATACGGATGTGCTATATAACGTTATACGCTATAACGTAATACTATATAACGTTATACGTAATACTGATGTGCTATATAACGTTAAAAGTTTTAACGTAATACTATATAATGTTATACGTTATACTGATATGCTATAAGACGTTAAACGTTATAACGTAATACTATATAACGTTATACGTCTTGCTGATGTGCTGTAGAACGTTAAGCGTTATAACGTAATACTATATAACGTTATACGTCTTGCTGATGTGCTATAGAACGTTAAGCGTTATAACGTAATACTATATAACGTTATACGTTATACTGATGTGCTATATGACGTTATAAGTTGTAACGTAATACTATATAATGTTATACGTTATACTGATGTGCTAAAAAGCGTTAAAAGTTATAACGTAATACTATATAACGTTATACGTTTTACTGATGTGCCATATAACGTTAAAAGTTTTAACGTAATACTATATAACATTATACGTTATACTGATGTGCTGTATAACGTTAAAAGTTATAACGTAATACTATATAACGTTATTCGATATACGGATGTGCTATATAACGTTATACGCTATAACGTAATACTATATAACGTTATACGTAATACTGATGTGGTATATAACGTTAAAAGTTGTAACGGCATACTATATAACGTTAGAAGTTTTAACGTAACACTATATAATGTTATCCGCTATACTGATGTGCTATATAACGTTAAAAGTTATAACGTAATACTACATAACGTTACACGATGAAATGTTATACTATATAACGTTAATCGTTATAACCTAATACTATATAGTGTTAAAAGTTATAACGTAATACTATATAATGTTATACTTTATACTGATGTGCTATAAAACGTTAAAAGTTATAATGTAATACTATATAACGTTATACGTTATACTGATATGCTATATGACGTTAAACGTAATAACGTAATACTATATTACGTTATACGATATACGGATGTGCTATATAACGTTATACGCTATAACGTAATACTATATAACGTTATACGTAATACTGATGTGCTATATAACGTTAAAAGTTGTAACGGAATACTATACAACGTTATACGTTTTACTGATGTGCCATATAACGTTAAAAGTTTTAACGTAATACTATATAACGTTATACGTTTTACTGATGTGCCATATAACGTTACAAGTTTTAACGTAGTACTATATAACGTTAAACGTTATAACGTAATACTATATAACGTTAAGCTTTATAACGTATTACTATATAACGTTAAGCGTTATAACGTAATACTATATAGCGATACACGTTATACTGATGTGCTATATTACGGTATACATTATATTGATATGCTATATAACGGTATACGTTATACTGATCTGCTATATAACGTTAATCGTTATAACCTAATACTATATAACGTTATACGATACAATGTTTTACTATATGACGTTAAACGTTATAACGTAATACTATATAACGCTATACGCTATACTGATGTGCTAAATATCTTTAAAAGTTATAACGTAATACTATATAACGTTATACGTTATACTGATGTGCTTAATGACGTTAAAAGTTATAACGTAATAATGTATAACGTTATATGTTATAACATAATACTATATGCCGATATACGATATAATGTTATACTATATAACGTTATACGTAATACTGATGTGCTATATAACGTTAAAAGCTATAACTTAATAATATATAATGTTTTATGTTATAACATAATACTATATGCCGATATACGATATAATGTTATACTATATAACGTTATACGTTATACTGATATGCTATATAACCTTAATCGTTATTACCTAATACTATATAACGTTAAAAGTTATAATGTAATACTATATAACGTTATACGTTTTACTGATTTGCTATATAACGTTAAGCGTTATAACGTAATACTATATAATGATATACTTTATACTGATGTGCTAAAAAACGTTAAAAGTTATAACGTAATACTATATAACGTTATACGTTTTACTGATGTGCCATATAACGTTAAAAGTTTTAACGTAATACTATATAACATTATACGTTATACTGATGTGCTGAATGACGTTAAAAGTTATGACGTAATACTATATAACGTTATACGTAATACTGATGTGCTATATAACGTTAAAAGTTATAACTTAATAAAGTATAATGTTTTATGTTATAACATAATACTATATGCCGATATACGATATAATGTTATACTATATAACGTTATACGTTATACTGATATGCTATATAACCTTAATCGTTATAACCTAATACTATATAACGTTAAAAGTTATAACGTAATACTATATAACGTTATACGTTTTACTGATTTGCTATATAACGTTAAGCGTTATACCGTAATACTATATAATGTTATACGTTATACTGATGTGCTATATAACGTTAAAAGTTATACCGTAATACTATATAACGTTAAGCGTTATAACGTAATACTATAATATGTTATACGATATACGGATGTGCTATATAACGTTATACGCTATAACGTAATACTATATAACGTTATACGTAATACTGATGTGCTATATAACGTTAAAAGTTTTAACGTAATACTATATAATGTTATACGTTATACTGATATGCTATAAGACGTTAAACGTTATAACGTAATACTATATAACGTTATACGTCTTGCTGATGTGCTGTAGAACGTTAAGCGTTATAACGTAATACTATATAACGTTATACGTCTTGCTGATGTGCTATAGAACGTTAAGCGTTATAACGTAATACTATATAACGTTATACGTTATACTGATGTGCTATATGACGTTATAAGTTGTAACGTAATACTATATAATGTTATACGTTATACTGATGTGCTAAAAAGCGTTAAAAGTTATAACGTAATACTATATAACGTTATACGTTTTACTGATGTGCCATATAACGTTAAAAGTTTTAACGTAATACTATATAACATTATACGTTATACTGATGTGCTGTATAACGTTAAAAGTTATAACGTAATACTATATAACGTTATACGATATACGGATGTGCTATATAACGTTATACGCTATAACGTAATACTATATAACGTTATACGTAATACTGATGTGGTATATAACGTTAAAAGTTGTAACGGCATACTATATAACGTTAGAAGTTTTAACGTAACACTATATAATGTTATCCGCTATACTGATGTGCTATATAACGTTAAAAGTTATAACGTAATACTACATAACGTTACACGATAAAATGTTATACTATATAACGTTAATCGTTATAACCTAATACTATATAGTGTTAAAAGTTATAACGTAATACTATATAATGTTATACTTTATACTGATGTGCTATAAAACGTTAAAAGTTATAATGTAATACTATATAACGTTATACGTTATACTGATATGCTATATGACGTTAAACGTAATAACGTAATACTATATTACGTTATACGATATACGGATGTGCTATATAACGTTATACGCTATAACGTAATACTATATAACGTTATACGTAATACTGATGTGCTATATAACGTTAAAAGTTGTAACGGAATACTATACAACGTTATACGTTTTACTGATGTGCCATATAACGTTAAAAGTTTTAACGTAATACTATATAACGTTATACGTTTTACTGATGTGCCATATAACGTTACAAGTTTTAACGTAGTACTATATAACGTTAAACGTTATAACGTAATACTATATAACGTTAAGCTTTATAACGTATTACTATATAACGTTAAGCGTTATAACGTAATACTATATAGCGATACACGTTATACTGATGTGCTATATTACGGTATACATTATATTGATATGCTATATAACGGTATACGTTATACTGATCTGCTATATAACGTTAATCGTTATAACCTAATACTATATAACGTTATACGATACAATGTTTTACTATATGACGTTAAACGTTATAACGTAATACTATATAACGCTATACGCTATACTGATGTGCTAAATATCTTTAAAAGTTATAACGTAATACTATATAACGTTATACGTTATACTGATGTGCTTAATGACGTTAAAAGTTATAACGTAATAATGTATAACGTTATATGTTATAACATAATACTATATGCCGATATACGATATAATGTTATACTATATAACGTTATACGTAATACTGATGTGCTATATAACGTTAAAAGCTATAACTTAATAATATATAATGTTTTATGTTATAACATAATACTATATGCCGATATACGATATAATGTTATACTATATAACGTTATACGTTATACTGATATGCTATATAACCTTAATCGTTATTACCTAATACTATATAACGTTAAAAGTTATAATGTAATACTATATAACGTTATACGTTTTACTGATTTGCTATATAACGTTAAGCGTTATAACGTAATACTATATAATGATATACTTTATACTGATGTGCCAAAAAACGTTAAAAGTTATAACGTAATACTATATAACGTTATACGTTTTACTGATGTGCCATATAACGTTAAAAGTTTTAACGTAATACTATATAACATTATACGTTATACTGATGTGCTGTATAACGTTAAAAGCTATAACGTAATACTATATAACGTTATACGTTATACTGATGTGCTATATGACGTTAAAAGTTATAACGTAGTACTATATAGCGTTAAAAGTTATAACGTAATACTATATAACGTTATACGTTTTACTGATGTGCTATATAACGTTAAACGTTATAACGTAGTACCATATAACGTTAAATCTTATAACGTTATACGTTATTCTGATATGCTACATAACTTTAAACGTTATAACGTAATACTATATAACGTTATACGTCTTGCTGATGTGCTATAGAACGTTAAACGTTATAACGTAATACTATATAACGTTATACGCTATACTGATGTGCTGTATAACGTAAAAGTTATAACGTAATACTATATAACGTTATACGTTATGCGGATGTGCTATATAACGTTAAAAGTTATAACGTAATACTATATAACGTTATACGTTTTACTCATTTGCCATATAACGTTAAAAGTTTTAACGTAATACTGTATAATGTTATACGTTATACTGATATGCTATATGACGTTAAACGTTATAACGTAATACTATATAACGTTATATGTTATAACATAATACTATATGCCGATATACGATATAATGTTATACTATATAACGTTATACGTTATACTGATGTGCTATATAACGATAAAAGTTATAACGTAATACTTTATAACGTTATACGTTATACTGATGTGCTATATGACGTTAAAAGTTATAACGTAATAGTATATAACGTTACACGTTATATTGATGTGCTGTGTATCTTTAAAAGTAATAACGTAATACTATATAACGTTATACGTTATACTGATGTGCTATATAACGTTAAAAGTTATAACGTAATACTATATAACGTTATATGTTATAACATAATACTATATGCCGATATACGATATAATGTTATACTATATAACGTTATACGTTATACTGATGTGCTATATGACGTTAAAAGTTATAACGTAATACAATATAACGTTATACGTTATACTGATGTGCTATATAACGTTAAAAGTTATAACGTAACACTATATAACGTTATACGTTATACTGATGTGCTACATAACGTTAATAGTTATAACGTAATACTATATAACGTTACACGTTATATTGATGTGCTATATATCTCTAAACGTTTTAACGTAGTACCATATAACGTAAAATTCTTATAACGTTACACGTTTTTCTGATATGCTACATAACTTTAAGCGTCATAGCGTAATACTATATAACGTTATACGTTATACTGATGTGCTATATGACGTTAAACGTTATAACGTAATACTATATAACGTTATATGTTATAACATAATACTATATGCCGATATACGATATAATGTTATACTATATAACGTTATACGTTATACTGATGTGCTATATAACGATAAAAGTTATAACGTAATACTATATAACGTTATACGTTATACTGATGTGCTATATAACGATAAAAGTTATAACGTAATACTATATAACGTTATACGTTTTACTGACGTGCTATATGACGTTAAAAGTTATAACGTAATAGTATATAACGTTACACGTTATATTGATGTGCTGTGTATCTTTAAAAGTAATAACGTAATACTATATAACGTTATACGTTATACTGATGTGCTATATAACGTTAAAAGTTATAACGTAATACTATATAACGTTATATGTTATAACATAATACTATATGCCGATATACGATATAATGTTATACTATATAACGTTATACGTTATACTGATGTGCTATATGTCGTTAAAAGTTACAACGTAATACAATATAACGTTATACGTTATACTGATGTGCTATATAACGTTAAAAGTTATAACGTAACACTATATAACGTTATACGTTATACTGATGTGCTACATAACGTTAATAGTTATAACGTAATACTATATAACGTTACACGTTATATTGATGTGCTATATATCTCTAAACGTTTTAACGTAGTACCATATAACGTAAAATTCTTATAACGTTACACGTTTTTCTGATATGCTACATAACTTTAAGCGTCATAGTGTAATACTATATAACGTTATACGTTATACTGATGTGCTATATAACGTTAAAAGTTATAACTTAATAATATATAACGTTAAGCGTTATATTGATGTGCTGTATAACGTTAAAAGTTATAACGTAATACTATATAACGTTATACGTTATACTGATGTGCTATATGACGTTAAAAGTTATAACGCAATACTATATAGCGTTAAGAGTTATAACGTAATACTATATAACGTTACACGTTTTACTGATGTGCTATATAACGTTAATCGTTATAACGTAGTACCATATAACGTTAAATCTTATAACGTTATACGTTATTCTGATATGCTACATAACTTTAAACGTTATAACGTAATACTATATAACGTTATATGTCTTGCTGATGTGCTATAGAACGTTAAGCGTTATAACGTAATACTATATAACGTTATATGCTATTCTGATGTGCTACATATCGTTAAAAGTTATAATGTAATACTACGTAACGTTGTACGTTATAACGTAATACTATATAACGTTATACGATATAATGTTATTCTACATAACGTTAATCGTTATAACATAATTCTATATAGCGTTAAACGTTATAACGTAATACTATATAGCGATACACGTTTTACTGGTGTGCTATATAACATTAAAACTCATAACGTAATACTATATAACGGTAAGCGTTATAACGTAATTCTATATAACGTTATACGATACAATGTTTTACTATATAACGTTAAGCGTTAATACGTAATACTATATAACGTTACACGTTATACTGATGTGCTGTATAACGTAAAAGTTATAACGTAATACTATATAACGTTATACGTTATGCGGATGTGCTATATAACGTTAAAAGTTATAACGTAATACTACATAACGTTATACGATATAATGTTATACTATATAACGTTAATCGTTATAACCTAATACTATATAACGTTAAAAGTTATAACGTAATACTATATAACGTTATACGATATACGGATGTGCTATATAACGTTATACGCTATAACGTAATACTATATAACGTTATACGTAATACTGATGTGCTATATAACATTAAAAGTTGTAACGGAATACTGTATAACGTTATACGTTTTACTGATGTGCTATATAACGTTATACGCTATAAGGTAATACTATATAACGTTATACGTTTTACTCATTTGCCATATAACGTTAAAAGTTTTAACGTAATACTGTATAATGTTATACGTTATACTGATATGCTATATGACGTTAAACGTTATAACGTAATACTATATAACGTTATATGTTATAACATAATACTATATGCCGATATACGATATAATGTTATACTATATAACGTTATACGTCTTGCTGATGTGCTATAGAACGTTAAGCGTTATAACGTAATACTATATAACGGTATACGTCTTGCTGATGTACTATAGAACGTTAAGCGTCATAACGTAATACTATATAACGTTATACGATATACTGATGTGCTATATGACGTTATAAGTTGTATCGTAATACTATATAGCGTTAAGCGTTATAACGTAATACTATATAACGTTATATGTTATATCATAATACTATATAACTTTATACGTTATATCGTAAGACTATGTAACGTTAAACGTTATGGCGTAATAATATATACAGTTATCCGTTATACTGATGTGCTATATAACTTTAAACGTTATAACGTAATACTACGTAACGCTATACGGTATAAGGTTATGCTATAGATAGTTATACGTTATACAGAAGTGCTATATAACGTTACAAGTTTTAACGTAGTACTATATAACGTTAAACGTTATAACGTAATACTATATAACGTTAAGCTTTATAACGTATTACTATATAACGTTAAGCGTTATAACGTAATACTATATAGCGATACACGTTATACTGATGTGCTATATTACGGTATACATGCTATTGATATGATATATAACGGTATACGTTATACTGATCTGCTATATAACGTTAAGCGTTATAACGTAATACTATATAACGTTATACGTAATACTGATGTGCTATATAACATTAAAAGTTATAACGTAATACTATATATCGTTATACGTTATACGGATGTGCTATATAACGTTAAAAGTTATAACGTAATACTACATAACGTTATACGATATAATGTTATACTATATAACGTTAATCGTTATAACCTAATACTATATAACGTTAAAAGTTGTAACGTAATACTATATAACGTTATACGATATACGGATGTGCTATATAACGTTATACGCTATAACGTAATACTATATAACGTTATACGTAATACTGATGTGCTATATAACATTAAAAGTTGTAACGGAATACTATATAACGTTATACGTTTTACTGATGTGCTATATAACGTTATACGCTATAAGGTAATACTATATAACGTTATACGTTTTACTCATGTGCCATATAACGTTAAAAGTTTTAACGTAATACTGTATAATGTTATACGTTATACTGATATGCTATATGACGTTAAACGTTATAACGTAATACTATATAACGTTATATGTTATAACATAATACTATATGCCGATATACGATATGATGTTATACTATATAACGTTATACGTTATACTGATGTGCTATATAACGTTAAAAGTTATAACGTAATACTATATAACGTTATACGATATACTGATGTGCTATAAGACGTTAAAAGTTGTAACGTAATACTATATAACGTTACACGTTATATTGATGTGCTGTGTACCTTTAAAAGTTATAACGTAATACTATATACCGTTATACGTTATACTGATGTGCTATATAACGTTAAAAGTTATAACTTAATAATATATAACGTTATATGTTATAACATAATACTATATGCCGATATACGATATAATGTTATAGTATATAACGTTATACGTTATACTAATGTGCTATATGACGTTAAAAGTTATGACGTAATACTATATAACGTTATACGTTATACTGATGTGCTATATAACGTTAAAAGTTATAACGTAACACTATATAACGTTATACGTTATACTGATGTGCTATATAACGTTAAAAGTTATAACGTAATACTATATAACGTTACACGTTATATTGATGTGCTATATATCTCTAAACGTGATAACGTAGTACCATATAACGTAAAATTCTTATAACGTTATACGTTATTCTGATATGCTACATAACTTTAAGCGTTATAGCGTAATACTATATAACGTTATACGTTATACTGATGTGCTATATGACGTTAAAAGTTATAACGTAATACTATATAGCGTTAAGCGTTATAACGTAATACTATATAAGATTATACGTTATACTGATGTGCTATATAACGTTATATGTTATAAGGCAATACTATATGCCGATATACGATATAATGTTATACTATATAACGTTGTACGTTATACTGATGTGCTATATAACGTTATACGGTATACTGATGTGCTACATAACGGTATACATTGTATTGATATGCTATATCACGGTATACGTTATACTGGTCTGCTATACAACGTTAATCGTTATAACCTAATACTATATAACGTTATACGTTATAACGTAATACTATATAACGTTAAGCGTTATAACGTAACACTATATAACGTGATACGTAATACTGATGTGCTATATAACGTTAAAAGTTATAACGTAATACTATATGACGATACACGTTATATTGATGTGCTATATATCTCTAAACGTTATAACGTAGTACCATATAACGTAAAAATCTTATAACGTTATACGTTATTCTGATATGCTACATAACTTTAAGCGTTATAGCGTAATACTATATAGCGCTATGCGTTATACTGATGTGCTATATGACGTTAAAAGTTATAACGTAATACTATATAGCGTTAAGCGTTATAAGGTAATACTATATAACATTATACGTTATACTGATGTGCTATATAACGTTAAAAGTTATAACTTAATAATATATAACGTTATATGTTATAACGTAATACTATATGCCGATATACGATATAATGTTATACTATATAACGTTGTACGTTATACTGATGTGCTATATAACGTTAAAAGTTTTACCGTAATACTATATAACGTTATACTCTATACTGATGTGCTATATAACGTTAAAAGTTATAGCGTAATACTATATAACGTTATACGTTTTATTGATGTGCTATATAACGTTAAAAGTTTTACCGTAATACTATATAACGTTATACTCTATACTGATGTGCTATATAACGTTAAAAGTTATAACGTAATACTACATAACGTTATACGATATAATGTTATACTATATAACGTTATACGCTATACTGATGTGCTACATAACGGTATACATTGTATTGATATGCTATATAACGGTATACGTTATACTGGTCTGCTATATAACGTTAATCGTTATAACCTAATACTATATAGCGTTATACGTTATAACGTAATACTATGTAACGTTAAGCGTTATTACATAATACTATATTACGTTATACGATATACTGATGTGCTATATAACGTTTAAAGTTATAACGTAATACCATATAATGTTATACGTTTTGCTGGTGTGCTTTATAACGTTAAAAGTTATAACGTAATACTATATAACGTTATACGTTTTATTGATGTGCTATATAACGTTAAAAGTTTTACCGTAATACTATATAATGTTATACGCTATACTGATGTGCTATATAACGTTAAAAGTTATAACGTAATACTATATAACGTTATACTCTATACTGATGTGCTATATAACGTTAAAAGTTATAACGTAATACTACATAACGTTATACGATATAATGTTATACTATATAACGTTAATCGTTATAACCTAATACTATATAATGTTAAAAGTTATAACGTAATACCATATAATGTTATACTTTATACTGATGTGCTTTAAAACGTTAAAAGCTATAATGTAATACTATATAACGTTATACGTTATACTGATATGCTATATGACGTTGAACGTTATAACGTAATACTATATTACGTTATACGATATACTGATGTGCTATATAACGTTTAAAGATATAACGTAATACCATATAATGTTATACGTTATACTGAATTGCTATATAACGGTATACGTTATACTGATATGCTATATGACGTTAAACGTTATAACGTAGTACTATATAACGTTATACGTTATACTGATGGGCCCTATAACGTTAAAAGTCATACTGTAATTCTATATAACGTTAAACGCTATAACGTAATACTATATAACGTTATACGTTTTACTGATGTGCTATATAACGTTAAAAGTTATTACGTAATACTATATAGCGTTGTACGTTATATCGTAATAATATAAAACATTATACGTTATTACGTAATACTATATAACATTATACGTTATACTGATGTGCTATATAACGTTGAAAGTTATAATGTAATACTATATATCGTTATACGTTTGTAACGTTACATAGCACATCAGTATAGCGTATAACGTTATATAGTGTTAGGATATAACGTATAACGTTATATAGTATTACGATATAACGTATAACTTTATACAGTATAACGATATAGCGTGTAACGTTATATAGTATTACGTTATAAAGTCATATAGCATATGAGTATAACGTATAACGTTATACAACACATCAGTATAACGTAAAACGTTATATAGTATTACGTTATAACGTATAACGTTATAGGTTATTACGTTATAACGCTTATCGTTATATAGTATTACATTATGACTTTTAACGTTATAT
This sequence comes from Bombus sylvestris, assembly GCA_911622165.2. NCBI lineage: Eukaryota > Metazoa > Arthropoda > Insecta > Hymenoptera > Apidae > Bombus > Bombus sylvestris. The sequence goes on along the minus strand of OU443162.1, from coordinate 2,978,428 downwards.
AGCACATCAGTATAACGCTTAACGTTATTGAGTATTACGTTATAACGTTCAACGTTATATAGGCTATCAGTATATCGTTTAACGTAGTGTAATATAACATTACACCGTATAACGTTGTATAGTAATACGTTATAACGTTTTCCGTTATATGGCATGTCAGTATAACATATAACGGTATATAGTATTACGTTATAACGTTTAACGTTATATAGCATATCAGTATAACGTATAACGTTATATAGTATTACATTATAAAGTATAACGTTATATAGTGTTACGTTATAACGTTTAACGTTATATTGCCTATCAGTATAACGTTTAATGTTATACAGCACATCAGCATAACGTATAACGGTATATAGTATTACGATATAACGTATAACGTTATATGCCATGTCGGTTTGACGGTTAAAGTTATATTGTATTACGTTATAAGGTATAACGTTATATAGTATTACGTTATGACTTTTAACGTTATATAGCACATCAGTATAACGTATAACATAATATAGTATTACGTTGTAACGTTTAACGTTATATAGCATATCAGCATAACGTATAACATTATACATTATTGCATTATATCGTTTGACGTTATATATCACATCAGTGTAACGTATAACGTTATATAGAATAACGCTTTAACGTTTAACGTTTTATAGTATAATATTGTAACGCATAACGTCATATAGTATTACGTTATAACGTTTACCGTTATATAGCCTATCAGTATAAGGTTTAACGTTTTATACTATAACATTGTAACGCATAACGTCATATAGTATTACGTTGTAACGTTTAACGTTTTATAGCATATCAGTATAATGTATAACGCTATATAGTATTACGTTATTACGTTTAACGTTATATAGTATTACGATATAACGTATAAGGTTATACAATATTACCTTATAACGTTTACCGTCATATAGCATATCAGTATAAGGTGTAACGTTATGTAACATATCAGTATAACGTTTAACGTTATATAGCATATCAGCATAATGTATAACGTTATATAGCATATCACCATAACGTATAACATTATACAGTATTGCATTATATCGTTTGACGTTATATATCACATCAGTATAACGTTTAACGTTATATAGTATTGCGATATATCGTATAAAGTTATTCTGAAAACTCTTGGTATATTTTGGAACTCCCAGGACGATACAATCTTGTACGCTTAGCGTTATATAGCATATTATTATAACATATAACGTTATATAGTATTACGTTCTAATGTATATAACGTAATTCTGTATGTCGGATTTAACATTAAGATTAGGGATAGGGGCGTGCAATGAACATTCTCTCGAATTAGCCATCGCGGGTACGCAGTACAGAAAACATCTACTTTTACGGATATGATCGTTACAGAATTCGACAGGTAGCCGTGGTAACTAGATGTTCGAGATACTAACGACAATGATCCTAAGTTCGATAACGAATCCGCGGCCAACGGGACAACGACTAGACCCCTTTCAAAAGTCTAAGTCCAACTCCGTACTCAAACGTGAGATATCCTCCGATCGTAAAGACGCCGTCCCACTCGCGGACGAGATCATGCAAGAATGCCCCTCACCGTCATCGTGATGCTGCAGAGGTAAACTATAACGGGGTGTGTCTCCAGGCGCGAGATCATCGGATTCGTCGAGGACAACCCTTGTCCAAAAAGTGAGGGAAATGGACGCTGCCGTTAATTGGCCAATCTTTATGTTGGTGGTTAGAAAAGGATGCTAGCCGCCCTTGAGATAAAGCCGCTCGCGAGAAGCATCGCGCGTGCGAAGGACGCCTTCGGTATCTCCCCGACAAAGGCTGTTTATAAAATTGAAGGACCTGTGGCGGGACCACCAAGCCATCCGAACATATACTGTGAATAATGCATCGGCATCTGGTTATCGTCTTGCCAGACAAAGACTAGGGTCGGCGCGTGTGACAAGCCACGCAGCAGAGACCGTTGGACTGTTTACTATTGGGTGTCGGTACCGATATCTCTTCTTAAGGAGAACTATGTAATTCTATACTTCCGTTAGGCAAAACGTCTGTCCCGTGACCGCGGCTACGTTCGGCGACTAGTTGTCGCCTTGAACCCAAGCTCATTATCGCAACTACAATCGGTTTAACTGAGAAGGGTTTATAAAGATTTATAAACGCTAAAAGTTTACACGGACAGTGCTTGACATTTTTTCTAAGAATTCCAAAGGGGAGGCCCGATGTCTTTTCATCTCCGACACGGCCATCCTGACTATCACCCGTCCTCGGGTGTATCCAAAATATTGGATTTTCCCAACATTAGACTCTATATAACTAACGTTATTTACAATGTAAACGAATTGTCCAAACAGATCAAAGGTCCAGTTCAACAACAAAAATTTTTGGTTGGCTGTTTGATAACAAGAATGAAAGAGAAAAAGGCAAAATCGTTGGCATTACGACTAGTATTCGAAGCGATAGTTGCATTCTGTGAATCGGCAGGCAGACTGCAATGACACGGTGGACTATCTTTGACTTCGCACCCAAACGAGTCTCATCCTTCGAATCGCACATTCACTCAAAGTTCGTTCCATAACCAGCTTCATAGCGTTGTCGCTGTCGGTACTAGACCAGCTCCAGCTTCGTGACATTGTCGCTGTCGGTACTAGACCAGCTCCAGCTTCGTGACATTGTCGCTGTCGGTACTAGACCAGCTCCGGCTTCGTGACATCGTCGCTGTCGGTACTAGACCAGCTCCAGCTTCGTGACACTGTCACTTCCAGTGCCTGACCACACTGAACTCCATCCCATGGCCGCACCTGGGCTCATGTAATCCTACGATCCTCTGAGATCGGGGTACTCACATCGCCATGATCGCTGTTCTCGCCATCACCACAGACATCCAACTCCGCAGGAATGCAACTATCCGGCATTTTCCGCAATCTGCCGTGGCTGTATTTGTATGACCGTTTGCCGTCTAACGTTTTTAAAACATATCTATCACCTTCCAAAATTTCTGCTACTACGAATGGGCCCTTGAATTTTGGATCTAGTTTAATCTAACCACTTTAGCTTTGACTTTGTCAAATCTGCATCCATCATACCCAGTACTAATCTCTACATTCTCCGTTGTCTGCTGTCTTACATCGGAGATATCTACTTCCCGTTCTTCAATATAACAACAAAGCGTACGGTTTTGCTGATCCTAAGTATAAGGCGTAACTCGGCTGGTATTCTACCTGAACTCGACTTAAGAACCTGACAAGCATGACAGTTCGTTACGAATTTACGAACGTAAGTGCATAGTAGACTAGCGTATATGACCAACAACGGACCATCCAAAATCCCTTGGTACGACGAGCAAGCAGAGAGCTCTACCTCTCCTTCGTATTTTACGGGGAAAGGGTACCGGATCGCCATTCATATGTACTCGCGATATCTTTCGCGCGCTCGTCCCTTTGCGACTTGTTGGTGGTCTCTACGATTTGTGGACCGCGACGCTGTTACGCGAATAGCCAATTTTCCGATTTTCAGTCAGATTAATCTCCCCCTCTTCGGTCCTGTTAGATACGGCACGGTCACTGTCTACGGGGTCCCGCGAAAAGAAACACACGTGAGCCACTCGTCCACCTTCTCGATACGTAATATCGAAGGCAAAAGCCCGTAAGCAAGCTCACCGCCCATAAACCCTGTCATTCAGATCTACCCCATTACGGGCCGCCCTCAGGGAGTTACAATCGGTAACAACAAGAAGTTCCCGTCCACGCAGGTAGAGGCGAAAATGCTTAACGGCGCCTACGACTGCCAACGTCTCCAGTTCGTACGAATGGTACTTGGATTCCGCAGGACCAGCCCTCCCACTACAGTACTCGATTACCCGGCTCTTATCGTCAAAAATAGCACCGTATCCATCCGAACCAACGTCAGTACAATTCCATCGATTAATTCGGGTCGAGTATCACTAACACCGGCGCGTCGATCAGAACGGAAATTATTTTGTCTTATGTGTTCATGCCCATCTGTCCAGGTTATGCTTCTATTACCGGAAGCAAGCGCGTACAAGAGTATCATTACTTGTAAAAATTTGGGGACAAACCTTCCGAAGTAAGAGGCTAAACCCATGAACTGCCCAAGCCGTGCGACGGTCGCCGGCGCAGGTAAAGAATTCGTGGCTCGCCTTTTTACCAGGGCTGGGGCGAACCTCTCCATGGTGAGTTAACTATCCGAGAAAGTATCGGTGTCTTCAGAGAAGAACATTTAGAAAGAAAAGATTGAAAAGAAATCCGGCGTTTACAAGGGTGTCTAATACAGTGTACAATCTTCCTACAGCCTGATCTAACGAGTCGGCAATAATTAAAACGTCGTCCATGCAGACAACAACGTACGAATACGCGAGATCGCCCAGGGCATTGAGAATGGCCCCCCGCAAAACGGACGGTGCAGTTTTCGATCCAAACGGCCTCGTCGTATACTCGCGTTGCCCGTCGGGGGCGACAAACGCGGTGTATTCGGTAGAGTTCGAACGAATGAGAACTTGATAGAATCCGCCGGCCACGTCCAGGCCAATGAAGCACCATACCCCTTGTAACCTCGCGATTTGATCCGCAAAAAGGGGCAGAGGGTACCGATCCGCGATCGCATTTCTATTTAACTCTAGAAAATCCACGCACAATCTATCGGGGCCGTCCTTTTCCTTCATGAGTAACATAGGACTCGCGAACGGTGAATTACTAGGTCTTATGATTCTTGTCCCGATTAATTCGTTTGTTCGTTCGCGCACTATCCGTCGTTCTTCCTTGCTAAGTCTGTGGGGTCTTCCCCGTACAGTGACGCTAAGATCAATCAAACGTACCTCCAACTAACCCGCATCTACGCGCATACGTGGGGAGCTCGCAACGAATGGATCTTTTAATTTTTCGAGAGCTGAAATCAATCGACTTCCACCATTACCACGTACATCAGTGCTAACTTTATCAATATCGATCTCGTATTCAGCGGTTTTACTACAAACATTAATTATTTTCCTTTACAAACAGCGAGGCTATTTTGTGTAATATTACGTCAAAACCTTGGCTCAAAATTCCACGACCAATCATGATATCGTACTTTACATAGCTATCGCTAAGAACATGGAAGACTATCACCAACGTGAAACCGTTAATACACACTATCGACAAAGTCTGAGTCGTGCATCTAACGCAGGTGTTTCCCATTCCCCGCATCACTACTACGTCGATCACTCTCCCGCCGGAAAGTTTCAAAGCTACGGATTCCCCAATCAATGAGCATTCGGCTCCGAAATCGAAACAAAATGGTAACGACTAACGATATCATATTTTAAATAACTATCGGTAAGGACATGGAGAATTATTTCCAATGTAAAGAAAAAAAACATTAGTGCAAACAATGGGCAAGATTTGAGATGTACATACACAAATACTTTCTATTCGTCGCATCACTACTATATCAGTCGTTTTTTCGCCAGAAAATCTCAAGATTACGAACTCTTTAATCAGCGAATATTCGGCTCCCGAATCGGAGCAAAATGGAAACGACTCACCCAGATGATTTGATCTATCGGTTGGTACTCCCGCTACGTAGAAGTCGACTCGACGCTCGTTATTGAGATTATAGTTTCCTTTCAGGGCACTACTTTGTACAGGATTTTCCTCCAGAATCACATTGACAGCCGTGCACCTTGCAGCAGGATCGAAGCCCGCGGTCCCAGGGTAAAAACACGGTAGCGAGAAATTTTTAGGTTCCGCACTCGAATTTTGCACTAGCGACTGAATCAACTCGCGCACGATGACGGTAAGCTTTTGCACTGTTATATTCGGCACTGATCCCACTTCTGATGTCGGATTTAACATTAAGATTAGGGATAGGGGCGTGCAATGAACATTCTCTCGAATTAGCCATCGCGGGTACGCAGTACAGAAAACATCTACTTTTACGGATATGATCGTTACAGAATTCGACAGGTAGCCGTGGTAACTAGATGTTCGAGATACTAACGACAATGATCCTAAGTTCGATAACGAATCCGCGGCCAACGGGACAACGACTAGACCCCTTTCAAAAGTCTAAGTCCAACTCCGTACTCAAACGTGAGATATCCTCCGATCGTAAAGACGCCGTCCCACTCGCGGACGAGATCATGCAAGAATGCCCCTCACCGTCATCGTGATGCTGCAGAGGTAAACTATAACGGGGTGTGTCTCCAGGCGCGAGATCATCGGATTCGTCGAGGACAACCCTTGTCCAAAAAGTGAGGGAAATGGACGCTGCCGTTAATTGGCCAATCTTTATGTTGGTGGTTAGAAAAGGATGCTAGCCGCCCTTGAGATAAAGCCGCTCGCGAGAAGCATCGCGCGTGCGAAGGACGCCTTCGGTATCTCCCCGACAAAGGCTGTTTATAAAATTGAAGGACCTGTGGCGGGACCACCAAGCCATCCGAACATATACTGTGAATAATGCATCGGCATCTGGTTATCGTCTTGCCAGACAAAGACTAGGGTCGGCGCGTGTGACAAGCCACGCAGCAGAGACCGTTGGACTGTTTACTATTGGGTGTCGGTACCGATATCTCTTCTTAAGGAGAACTATGTAATTCTATACTTCCGTTAGGCAAAACGTCTGTCCCGTGACCGCGGCTACGTTCGGCGACTAGTTGTCGCCTTGAACCCAAGCTCATTATCGCAACTACAATCGGTTTAACTGAGAAGGGTTTATAAAGATTTATAAACGCTAAAAGTTTACACGGACAGTGCTTGACATTTTTTCTAAGAATTCCAAAGGGGAGGCCCGATGTCTTTTCATCTCCGACATGTATAACGTTACACGTTAGAACGTAATACTATATAACGTTATATGTTATAATAATATGCTAAAGAACGCTAAGCGTACAAGATTGTATCGTCCTGGGTGTTCCAAAATATACCAAGAGTTTTCAGAGTTGTAGACTCACCCAATTGTAATCTTCAATTTTTATCCTTTTCTGGTAGTCCTCGAAGTATGTTCTGATCATTAGAAGCCCACTCTCGGATGTTTAACCCGGCCGATCGGAGTATTTTTGTGAGTTCTTTTCTTATAGACGCTACCTCTTCCTTTGTATCAGCTCCGGTGAGGACATCATCGACGTAAAAATCTCGATTCAAAATCGACGATGCGCGGAGGAATCGATGGCCTTCATCGTTTGCCAATTGTTTGAGACATCGTAGGGCTAAGTATGGAGCTGCTGATAATTCGAATGTTACGGTGTTGAGCTGGTTTGTTTCGACATCACCCTTGAAATTACTCCACAAAATATATTGATATTTTCGATCTTCTGGGCGCACTAGTATTTGTCGATACATCTTTTCGATATCACCAGTTAGGACATATTGGCGAGAGCGAAATCTTAATAGAATGTCAAACAGATCCTCCTATAACTTTGGTCTTATATGAAGTGTGTCGTTTAAGGATATTCCGGTAGTGCTAGATGCTGATCCGTCGAATACAACCCGAAGTTTGGTAGTATTGCTCGATTCTTTGATCACGCCGCGATGTGGTAAGTAATACCCGTCACTTGAAGGTTAAGCATTCGTTATCTTAACCATGTGGCCTAGATGTAAATATTCTTGAATTACTGTACGATACGCGGCTTCAAATTGCTTGTCACGTTAAAATCGACGATGAAGAGATGCGAGTCTATTCATTGCCACGGCCTTCGAAGTACCCAGTGAAGGAAGCCTCTCATTGAATGGCATGGCGACGATGTATCGCCCTTCTTTGGTGCGTCGGACATGGTCTCGGAAATGCTCCTCACATATTCGTTCCGATTCTGACCACTGTGTGATGGTTGGTCCTTCGTCGAGTTCCCAAAAGCGTGCTAGATCTGTTTGTAGGTTCGCTATGTTAGCGTGGAATGAATATGTATTTAACTGTGCGGTTGGGCTCCCCCCGATGACCCAACCGAATCGAGTCTTTTGTAAACACAATTCGGTATGGTTTGCTTGACCTGTCTTAATTTGCCCGATGCATAATGATGCCAAAGCGGGTCCGGCGCTTAATAATATTTCGATCGGGCGTGGTTTGTGGAATTCTGGATCGGCTAGTCGTAGATTCTTGGGTATTTTAATTATTGATCTATCGATTGGTTGATCTGGAACTAATGGGGATATAGTGAGTATTATCAAAAACGTTACTGTACGCTTATATGTGCCCTCTATGGAAGAGATGGTGGCCGTGATGTGGCGCTTCGCAATGGTGGTTAAGTTATCGAGAGCTCCGATTGGCACCGAACATCTTTCTTGTTTTATGCCGAGTGAGCGTGCGGACCTTTCAATCATAAAGTTCATGCTAGATCTGATGTTTAATAAAGCTCTAGCTCGGATTGGATATGCTTTGTTACTTAAAACATGGATCTGTGCTGTGACTAACAGATCATGATACAGTGTGGCGTCTGGAGATGTATCTGATGCATCGGTCCCTTTTAATGTTATTGTTTCATCCAGTCAATTCTTCTTGGATCGCTGCGTATTGGCCGATCCGTTTGATCCGGTTGAATTGTTTCGCGTTGACCGCAGTTCGTGTTGATGAGTAGACCTCCGACTTCTTGGGGATGACGAGGGAGATTTCCGCGTAGATTCGGTTATACGTCTTGAACGGTGTGCATGACGGGGTGTTGATGATCCGGTCGGTGATCGTCCTTCAGTAGATCGGTCATGCGGAGAATGCCTGATCGATGACCGATCGCTCGACGACCGACCGATCGACGACCCACCGCTCGATGGTCGCGTGTTAAAGACCTGAGCACTGACTTTAGTTTTATCTCGATGGAGTAAAGTATGATATTTTTGTCGACATATGCGACATGATCTGGCTGAACATTGGGTGATAGAATGTCCTTTGCCTAGGCAATTTGTGCAAAGGGTTGTCTTTTTTACGAATTCAAAGAGTTTCCTTTTTGACTTTGCTTTAAAAGCTTCGCAATTTCAGATGTCGTGGTGACCCTGGCATATCGGACATAACCGCGTCTTGCTGGTGGTAGTGAATGTTTATCCTCGTGACAAGTTGTGTCGATGATGGTGTCACGTAAAAAATATAACTCTCGCGATGATATAGAAAAAAAAAATTTATTTCTCAGGAGTACCAATGTTACAGTGTTTCGCAATTCAGACTAACTTGACTGTCGTTAATCGGAGTCTAAATACTGGGTGAGAACAATGGTAATGATGGAGGGGATATTATTCTCGGAAGTTCCTTATCAGGGTGGGAAGGTGTCATCCTCTGTCCAGTGGATCTCTTAGAAGTGGTCGGCTAAGGTGATGTGAAAGAATCTGGGGTTACACTCCCCCTCCTTAGAATGAACTTAGTCCTCGAAGTTCCTTCTCCTCTTTAAGATGGATGGGTGAAATTTTGCTTTGGGTGTCTCCAGGTCGAAGGTTATGTGTGAATCGTCGCTGGTGCTGGACACAGGTAGGGTCGGGGTGAATATGTTGATAGGCGCCGAGTTGATTGGCACCGGAACGCTGGTTGGCGGATTGTTATTTGTCGTATTTCGCTTGATTTTACAGCAGAATAAATGAAAACACAATTTTGGCATTCCTATTTTGTTGAGGAAGTATAAGCATATGAGAACAATGGATAAATATCCTATAATTTGTAATATAGACATTCCCAATGATTTAACTTGATCGATCCTATGAGCAAAAGTTAGTTGACTCGTCCGATCTTCGATTTCATCCAAAGTGCTTTTGTATCCGTAATTATCGTTAATAAGTTTCGGCGTTTTTTCTAGTTTATTTAATAAAATAGTCCAATCCGAATCATTGGTTATATTGACTGTTTTGATTTTAATCTCATAGGAAATTTCCTTGCTACTACCACTGATTCTCATATGGTTATTCTTGTACAATATGTCCACAGTTTTATTGGTTTGTAACAAAGATGGTTTCTCTAGTCTAACAATTCGATGTGTCTTTTCTTCGAAAATGCTCAGGTCCATTGATTTTTCTGATATAGCTATAAAATGATTCTCGGCATTTAATGGAATGAAAGTTATATCTTCAATGTTATAAACTACTACTTTACAGAATTTGATAGTGTTTTCTGCGCTTAAGATTTCGGAGTTACAATCGTGCTTTACTCGGCGGTCGTGAATCGGCTGGGTTTGTTTGCAAATGTAAAAATCAGATACATAACGGCATTGCTTATCCAAGTAGTTTTGATCGGCATTGATGTAATTTAGTCCGGACGTTAAGAATATCGGATGAACTACTAAAGGTGCTAAAAACACTTTGTTCGTGAGAGATGGTATGGGGTATATCCGTATTATATCCCATTCCATATCTATAATCGTTGGTACCGAAATTATAAAGAAAACTTTGTTTTGTCGAGTGAGCAACGTGAGTTCTGAGATATCTAAGATATTTTGGAAATTTTCTTCCTTTGGTATAAAAGCGTTTCCTACTGTTTTGCTACCTAGTATTTGGACGTAATTGTCAATAAAAGTTTCGTGATTAATAATCTGTGGGCTTATTATTCCTTGTTTTCCTAGGATGACTAAATTGAATATTTCGTCGATTTGGAAATGCAGGTCTGAGAGTGAGCTTTCTAGAGCTATAACTTTCATTAAGGTGATTTCGTTTTTGTTAAGCGTTCCAAGTTTGTTTCTTATGCCTATGTCTACTTGTTTCAGTTGTTGGGTGACGTCGTTATTTAGAATTCGTTTAATCAAAGCTGTCTGGTCGGCTACTATGGTTTTTAGATTGTTACCTTCTTCAAAGAGTTTGTCTATATTTTTATTAATTACATCTAGGTCGTTTGCGTCTAAAGTTCCAAAAAGAGTTTTACTAATAGATCCGATAGCGTCTATTAGTCCTCGTTTACTTCTGGGATGAATGTGAGCTAAGGATCGTAATTTGATGCTAAGTGTTCTAACGTTATTTAATTTTGCTTGTAAAGAACGTATTTCTGGCAATATGGTACAATCTTTTCGTATCTCGCAATGATTCCTAACTTCGGCTACTCCCTTTTCAATATATTTTACTTGTTCCAATACAGTACTAATATCTATTCCTATAATTACATTTATACGTTCGCCGTAAAGGTATGCTTTGTGTTCCGTCTGGCGACTCTCTGTTTGGACCAGGCCACACGCCGCGGGCAGGCTGGCAACCAGCTGTCTTCACATACTTACTGAGTCCCTCAATAATCTATGTAGCACCCCCCATAGATCTCAAGAGTTTCTAGCTAAAGGTCCTTCAGACCGCACAAACATTTTCTACCTATTACTTGATTATTTTTCTCTTAAATTATTATCTATCACGGGTTGACACCGGAAGGCTGGTTATTTTCACAGCTGAGGCCTCCCACCAGTAACTTCTTTCGAGGGCGGTTATCACCTTTCTTCACCTACCGATCCAGCAAACCGCCAATTGACATCGAAGCCTATTTCCCTCTCTCATAGCTAAAATTATTCCTTAACGAATCAGCTCATCTCACATCCTCGGACCCACCCATCACTAGTTTTCCTCCGTAGCCTCATTACGATAGAGAGTCATTCGCTTTTCGGTATTCGACTCTTTCACAATTGACTTTATATTATATACGCTATTCGTTTTCGAACTTATAATTATCTTCTACTAATTCGAACTTATTTTGTATATCAGTTGCTGGAATAAACTGTTAATTATATATTGTTATATCCGTGGAACACTCACTCTAATTATCCCTATTATCCTAAACGAAATAGGGGATCGATCACTTCGCAGCGTCGATCATTCAATCGTAACGGGAATTTACGACTCCCGTTGACGTGCTTCTTCGCGATCGCGTCTCTCCGCGAGTGAACGAAACACTTTGGATATTTTTTCATGAAATATTCTATTATTACCAATGAGGGTTATTTTTAATCCGTTAAGGGTGGTGAAACCGATGGCAAGGGTGATCGTCCTGAAAAATAAGGTTTTATTCTGTTACCGTGGATTTTCTTAACTCGGTCTCTAATAAGAATTTCATAATACGGTGTCTTGACCGATTTAATGACGTAAGGTCCCAACCACTCGTCGTCCAATTTATCTGATTTGTGATCATTGTGAAGGAGTATACGATCTCCTTCCTTAAATAAGGTTTGAGTTTTGATGATCTTTCTTTTCTGATCTCTCATGTATCTTCTTCTACTTTGTTCAAGAGTGTTTTTTGCTATTATTCTATATTTCTGCAATTGTCTTTGCCACAAAGCAAACATTTCTTCGTAGGTATAATTGGAAGATCGGGATACGGAAGATGGGAGGTTAGCTTTTCTTCCAAAGGTTAGTTCGAAGGGTGAGAATCCAGTTGCATCGTGTATCGCGGTGTTATACCCTAAACAAATAAAGTCTAATACCTGATCCCATTCTTTATCAGAATCGTGTAGGCTTGTGCGAATCATGTCTTTTACTGTAGCGTGTGTCCGTTCTAATGATCCGTTAGATTGAGGATGAAAACTAGTGGTCTTTATGTGTTTGATTTTAAATGCTTCTTCGAATTTTTCCATTAGTTCACTAATAAAGTTTTGTCCCTGGTCTGTTAGTATTGTTTTGGGTGCTGAGAAGATATAAATATAGTAGTGTAGTAGTGCATCGATAATTGACTCGGTTCGTTGTGTTTTCAGTGGTACTAAAACGAGATATTTCGTTAGGTCATCGTGGATCGAAAGAATATATTAATTTCCGCGTGTGGTTTTAGGCATCGGCCCAATTAGATCCATGGCTATCTTTTCGTTTGGTTCTACTGGTGTCTGAGGAATTACAAGTTGTTCCTTGGGTCTGATTCTAACTAGCTTTTGTCGTTGACAGGCATCACAATTTTTTATAAAATCTTCTATCTTTTCCATGAGGTGTGGGACTTTGAATTGGTCTTTGATTTTATTATATGTCTTTTGAATACCTAAGTGTCCACTAATGTCGTTATGGTTTTCGCGTATGATATCTAGAGCTTGTTCGTCGGTTATGGCTTGTATCGGTTCGTATGCAAAAGTTATTTCTTCAATTTGATCGTTAATAAACATGAGTGTTACCTTGATTCTAGCTTTTTCGGTCTCGGTAAAACTATTATCGCCTATTCCGATTTTCTTGTATTTCTTGGTTAGTTCAACAATTTTCCGAATCCAGGTATCTTTGTCGAGTGGACCTAATGTTTCTCTTTTCAATTGATAGAATGTGTGATCGTTTGGCGTGATTTTAAGTCGTTTCGGTGGTATAGTGTCTTCTGACCATGCGTTGAAGTGTTCTACAATGTCAGTAAAGTTTACAAGTGTGTCTGGGACTGGTCTGTCGGTAATTTGGTAAATTTTTCTGGAAAGTGCGTCAGCTGCTGTGTTCTCTTTACCTTTATAGTACTGAATCTCATATTCGTATTCTTCGAGTTTGAGTCTCCATCTAATTAAACGCGAGGAAGGGTCTTTGCAATTTTTGAGCCAAGTGAGTGCTTGGTGGTCGATTCGGATAACGAATCGTCTTCCTAACAAGTATTGCCTGAGTCTTTTAACTGCCCATACGATAGCTAATAATTCCTTTTCGGTGGTAGAATAATTTTTCTCTGGTGGGTTGAGTGTTCGTGATATGTAACAGCAAGGATGTCCGTCTTGTGACAGGATCGCGCCTATTCCTTCATTGGAAGCGTCTGTGGTAAGTGTAAATGTTCTTGTGTAGTCTGGGTATGCTAAAACTGGAGCTGAGCATAACTTTTCTTTTAGTGTTTCAAAGCTTGTTTGTTGCGTCTCTGTCCATCTAAAAGGATTGTCTTTCTTTGTGAGATCTGTTAATGGTTTGGCGAGTTTGGAAAAGTTTTTGATAAATTTTCTGTAATATCCTGCTAGTCCGAGAAATGATTTTACGTCTGTTGGTGTTTTGGGAATCCTAAACTCTTTAACTGCGGAAATCTTTTTAGGGTTTGGCTTTATGCCCTCGTGTGTTATGATGTATCCTAAGTACTCTAATTCAGGTTTTAGGAATTCGCATTTATCGGGTTCGATTTTTAGTCCTAACTCTTTTAGTCTTTGTAATACTATAGCAAGGTGTTCATTATGCTGTTGAATTGTGTTACCAAATATTATTATATCGTCAAGGTATACAAAGCAGTATTTATTCAATAATCCTCGTAACACGGTATCCATCATGCGTTGGAAGGTGGCTGGGGCGTTTTTTAAACCGAATGGCATACGTTTATAGTGAAAGTGTCCCTGAGGTGTGCTGAAGGCTGTGTATTTCTTTGAGTCGGGGTCCATAGGTATTTGATGGAATCCTGAAGATAAATCTAGAGCGGAGAAGAATTTGGCGTTGCCTAATTGTGACAAGATGTCGTCGATTGTCGGTAATGGGTAAGCGTCTTGGTCGGTAAGTTCATTTAGCTTTCGAAAGTCGATAACTATACGCCATTTTTGTTTGCCTGATGCGTCTGGTTTCTTGGGTACTGCCCATACTGGACTGTTGTAAGGAGAATCTGATTCTTCGATAATATTTTTATCTAACATTTCTTTTATTTGTTTTTCAATTTCTGCTTTATGGGCTTCGGGAGGTCGGTATGATTTGGTATTGACAATTTTGTTTTCGCGTAAGGTGACGGTGTGTTTTGTTAAGTTGGTACAAGGTAGGGTATCGGATTCTAGGTTAAATACGTCTATGTAATGTAGGAGGATCTTTTCAATAGGAATACGAAGTTTTTCTTCAATATGGTCTAGTCTAATTATTTGATTCATTTTAGCAATTTTATCGAGATCGTTTTCATAAGAAAGATCATTAGTAATTACAGTTGGTTGCTCACCAGTATTGCAGAAACATACTCTCGTTGGAACCTTATCCAGATAAATTGTCTCGACTTTGGTTTGCCCTGGGAGAATGGTTTTCGGCTCCTGAAAAAATATTTCGTTCCCGTTTAGTTGTATCGATTCGTTGCTAATTTGGTATGAGTAGTTAGAAAGCATAGGTAAGCCAATTATTCCGTCTTCTATTAAAGGAAAATCGTCTGGTACAACGTGAAATGTGTTCATGATGTTAAAGAATTGAAAGTCTACTGTTTCGTCAGTTTGGTATTTGTCATTGCCCATGTAAAATGTTTTAGCTTCTGTCTTTTTAGGTTTGAACGTGGCGCTTGATCTTTTAACTAAATTTATCCCCGCACCGGTATCAATTAAATATTGTTTGGTTTCTGTTCCTGATCGAACTTCAATGGATAGAAGTCTTCCTGTTGTTGCGTGTACTCGTATGATACCTCTTGAGGTTCTGGTAGTGTCGCTTCCTTTTCTTGTCCCGTATCCTCCATGTTTATATTGTAGTTGCGCGGGGGCGGTAGGTTTCGCTGGCTGACCGGTTGAAAATTTCGGCAGTAATTTGCTGTATGTCCCATTTGGTTGCACCTGAAACATTTCATTTTCGCTCTTTCTTGCAGTAGTTTCCCTTCTAACTGGTTAAATCGGTTTCCAGAGATAGCTTTATCGTTGTTCGTCTGAGCGTTTATCTGCTGACGACTGGCCGTAGTCGTCGACGCTGTCTGGTTGTGTCCCTCGATCAACGAGTTATTCCTCTTCTAAGTGAACGCTCTTGACGTCACTTACTTCCACTGTTTTCCGACGGCCGCTCGTGTGATTGAAGTTGTTAAATAATGTTGGTTTCACGTGTCACTATATGGTCACTGTTAAGTACACTTTTCACTGGCACGTGATCCGACTCGAAGGACCATGTATTTTCGTCCAGTCGCGGGGAGACGTGATCGCGTTGAAGCGCGTCAACGGGAGTCGTAAATTCCCGTTACGATTATAACAATCGACACCACAAACAGGTCGATCCCCTTATTTCTTGTGGGATAATAGGGGTATTTGTTGGGGGATAAAACTGTAGTCTACAGTCTTATAATAATTATATTTTAACAACTTATTACACTGGAGGTTCCATCGTATAGGAAGATATAATTGATACAGGTGATGAATAATAATACACTTGATAGATGAGGAGTATTAATAAAGAATAGATTAAGATAATATCACCTTGATCGTAGCGAGGACTATGTTTTAAGTTGACTACGCGAAGCTTGTAAGAACAGTCGTGTTGACTGCACGACGTTTGGAAGAACCGTGATGGCCCGTCACGTACAATTACGGAGGAAAGCTCGGTATGGGTGTCCTTTTTAATGGGAAATACCTGCTATTTTTAATAGACAAACAACCGCTTTCTCCATAAGTTATAAGAGCGTGCAATAAACCTAAGGACTGTTTTAAGGACCATCCATAAACCGAAAATACTTATGTGAGTAGAAATTAAACTCAAAAGATTCGGTTTATGGTGGTTCCTTAGGTTTATTGAGGGTCAGTGTAACGGTGTGTGGGCCTCGGCGGCCAGACCATGAGGGACGTTGCACGGACCGTCTTACGCGACGTAACACACATGTTGGCCCACGCCAATAGCTGTTACTGCTTCCCGCTTGGACGCCATTTTGACACTCTCTCGCAAAGTGTCCTTCTCTTCCACATCTGAAGCATCCTTCCTTTTTTACAGAAAAGGCGTTGGTTTGCATTTCCTCTCTGCTACTTCAATTTTACTTTTCACATATGCTACCGTTTGATTTTCTTCTTTCAATGCATCTATTATGTCTGCTATGTAGCTGTATTCTTTGGGTAACGTATTCAGCATGTAATTTAGCTTTTCCCTCTCACTTACTTGTGCGGCCGCACTTTTTAATTCATTTATTTATTTTTCGAAATCACTAAAAAACGATGCTGAATCACTGTAGCTCTCAAGTCTTATCTTTTCCAATCTCCTTCTGCATATGATCTGTAGTGCCGTCGACTCTTTCAAGTACATTTCACCGAACATTTTCACTATTTCATATGCCGTTTTTTCTTCCCTAATATATTCCAACTGTCTATTCGTGATGGCACTGTAAATTATATTTATTGCCTTCAGATCCTTTTTGTCCCAATCTTCATTGTCTGTTTCGGTGTTCACTCTAGTTGTAACAATCTCGCATTCTTTATACTTGAGAAACATCGTGATTCTTTGCTTCCACATACCATAATCCTCACGATCGAATATAGGTATCATGATTTCCGATCTCTCCATTTTAATTGAGTCCTTATTTCTTACTCAAGCGTTCCTACGTGCTCGAAGTATATTTTTTTTCTTTTTATCCTTTAAACGTTTCTTCCTTTACTGAAACTTACTCGAACTAACTCGCAAGATTGAAGAACCACGCTCTGCTACCATGTAAAGATATAGGAAGGATTAGGAAATACAAATAATTCACTTTATTCAGCACACAACAGTTATACACATATCTTATACTCTGAAGTCCTCGTAAACCTACTCGGACTCACGCTTGTTGTCAACCGACTCCTCCAGATGCTTCTCAACGACTGCCAATCGTCTTTTGTCCCAACTATGGCCTGGACGCCCTCTGACGCTTACACACACATTCACATGTACAGTGTAAATGTATCATCTTCCTAACAAAATTATTATTTACAAGTATACGATTCACAAATTGTTATTTGTAAAATTTCAAAGCGTCGGAGAGATTTGAATGCAGAGCTCGAAAAAGGGAATTTTTAACTTAATGAGAAAGAAGAGTTTGAAAATAAACTTCCAAAATTGACGGAATATTTTTCAGTAAATATTTTTCAATCGATAAAGCAGAAACAGAAAGATATTCAAACGATATATCGCTGCTTGACATTAATAGTGGTGCAATTCGCAAAAAGGTAAATTTTAGAGGAGAGGCTTTTTAACATTTACGAGGAGATTTTCAACGAGTCATTTCAATAACATTATAAGGCTGACTAAACACAAGATATGCCATTATTCGCGAAAGCAGTATAATCTTCCATTTATAGTGTCGCAAACAACCGAAGATATGAAAATATTGTTGTAAAGCTAAGGTCAGGGCGATACGTAATAATTTTGTCCTGTGGCGCAAAACTGGCGAAATTTTAAATTTACCATTTTATATGATAGAAAGGAAAGTATAATGTAGATTTGCTATTCAATAAAAACAAATTCGAAATTCTTTTTAGTTGTGCCACCATCAATGCCAAGCAATCTAAAAATCTAATTCTATCGAATGGCGGACAAGACATCGTGAATTGTGCTTCTATATTGCAAATGAAATGCGGTAGATGATGCTTGCCTTGGCAGAAATGTTTGTTGTATCGCGTATTATAGTTATATTTTCTCCTAGACCTTTAGTTTTTTCAAAAAACTGAGAAATGTAAGAAGAAATGTTGCGTTTAAGATGCCTTTTCGCTCTAATCATTATTTAGACATGTTTAAATGTTCATAATGCAATAGCAATACATATCATTTAATTCGGAAGAGTCGACAGAATTTTTTCGTCCCAACTGCACTTCAATAGCTGCTACTATAAGAACATAAAATATTTCCAAGTTGAAAATTAATTTTTTCGAAAATTGTGAGTTATAGGAAAAAAGGGTTTGCAAATTCGAGTGTAGCTCGCAAAAATCTACGAGAATCGTCTATTGAAGGTTGCAAAATTAGATACGTGTCGAACAGTGAACAGATTTTATTCCACATTTTTCTCTTACTTTTGCGCGTAGAATAACTTCCGTCTGCTTACTCGGTAACTAAACAAACTTACATGTTTCGAACAGATTTGCAAGATCAATTTTCTCGAAAACAAAGCCTATTATTCTTTATATCTTTCTTGTTCTTCTTCATACAAAATTGTCTTTCGTTTATTGATGTTATTTGACCGGACCTTATGTTTCATAAGTTCTAACATAAGGTATTCATATAAAAATTCGCAATATAATATTCGTTATTTTCGATATTAAAATCATTATTAAATATTCGTTTAATTAATCTTAAAATTATGATACAATTATGAAAAGCTAACGAAAAAAACATGCGTAGATTTTACAAGCATGTCACGAATTATATATGTAAGGGTAACGTTGTAAGTCGAGGCGTGTAATGAATCTTTCTGCGAGTTGGCCATCGTTGTTGTATACCAGATGATATTTATTGAAGGGAATGTATTACAAAGGTTAACAAGTGATATCGGTGAGCGAATAATTGAGATGTCGATGACGATGAATTGCAAATGACGATTTGGAACTCGACGTACGTGTTCACTGAACTAGTCAAACTTATCGGATTGCAAGTCAGTTCAAGTGGAACTGGAACCTTATATACTCCTCTCCGTACCTCTCTGTATCTCACGGCTCAATTTTTTTTTTAAAGAAAGCTATTTAATTCGGTCGTAGCTTTGCTAGGTACACGTCCCTCCAGTCACCGTGGCTACGTTCAGCGACCCGTTATGTCACTTCGAGCCCAAGCCCACTGTCATTAATCCCAGGCACCCATGCTCAGATTAAATCATAAACAATTATTTCTCAGTTTTATTATTTAAGTAAAGCTATAGTAAAAAGTCTGGATTAAAATATTGGGCACCTTGCCAAACATTTCGAAAGAAAGGCCCCGATGTCCTTTCATTTCCGACATATATATGATTAGAGTTAGGGGCGTGTAATGAATATTCTCTGGAATTAGCCATCATTGTTATGCAATCGAGGTAATGTTGATTAGCACAAGTGTGAGTATTACAGAATTGACAAGTAACCGCGGTGATCAGACACTAATGACAATGGTCTTAAGAATAATCATAAAATGATCATTGCTAGCTCAATGATCGCAGTAATTCTTGGCGATCCTGAGGTCAACAAAGAAATATCTGATGGTTTTACACGTACAAAATCTATCAGCCGCATTTTATATAACCATCTCTACAAAGTAGTCATTTATATGCTTTGTATAATTTTTATTCTCTACATCTACAGAAATGAAAATATTCTACGAAATCATTTAAAAACTTAGGTAGTTACGACTGGATTAGATTTGTGGGGGCACTCGACAGTAAAATACCACCAATCGACACTAACTAGTGTCGGACGACGGCAGCGCAGTAGTTAGCGCCTTCCCGCGGAAGAAGAGGAACAACGACACGTCGCCGTGAGACTGCGTCATCACCACCACCACCGCCGTCATAGAAGAACGCGGCGAAGAAACCGTCAAGCCGAGGAAGGTCTGGCTCCCTCCCCGGAACTGCACGACGGCACAGGAAACGAAACGCTAGGGGGAGGGTGGTCACCCCCCTAGCTGCCGAAACTAACCAGGCTGCCTCCCACAACAACACAGGGAGAGAACGACGAAGGAGCGTCCTGGGAGCAAATTAACGACAGGTACTGGGACGCTTCTGAGAACCGTTGGGACGACCACCGTGGGGTTTTTAGTCGGTAGGAGTCCGACACTGTCCACCGCCTACCAGAGGGCGGCCGGGCGACCATGAGGATTTCCCCCATGTCAAAAAAAAAAAAAAGTAGTTAGCGCCTTAGGTTATGAACGTTTGGAACTCGGGTTCAAATCCCGCGACCGGAGTCCGATATTTCTCTTCCACGATACAAATAATTAGGAGAAGATACTGTAGTACCCCAGCAGTGACATCTACTACCAACAACCACAACTATCACGGCCTATAACCGCCCCTCACACTAAACAGTCATAAGTCATAACGTATATAGTATGTCCATTTTAAGTGTATACGCGATATTATTTCTATACGTATAAAAAATGAGGAAAAAGTTTCATATAGAAATTGAATTATATCAAGGGGGACTTGTACTCCTGTTATTAAGTGCTCCAATCTATGAGCGACAATCGGAATTTGAAATTGATATATCGCTAGAAAAGTAACAGCAAACACAAAGATATTCGTTTCGAGAGCCTTCTGAAGCGTTTTATTTTTTCGCCAGTACTATACTACTTTATTTCCTAATATTTGAGATCGTATTTCAAGTAAAATATATAATTCTAAAATCTAGTTTTAGAGAAGATTAGTTGTGCTGCACATTGCTTCTATTTTCGTATTCAAGGACTGGCATTCCTGTTCTCTCACTTCTTGAACTCTCACGACCAGAAAATGGTTTCCTGCCTAATTTCATACTCCGACAAAGATACGTAGGAACGAAATCAGGAACGTGTTTATCAGAAACAAACCCGACGAGTAAAGTCATCGAGTGAAGTTATCAAACCTGTGAACTGTTTTATATATGACGATAAGTTTTGAAATGACGTGGGGGAAGAAAAGTGAGCTAAGCGCACCTCGTGTTTCAGATAGAACTATGAGCTGTGGACATCTATATCACAAATTTAAAAAAGTGTATGTTCTACAATATAACATATTTCGCTGAACGAGGCATCCCCTCACAAAGTAAAATCTGCTTTCTGACGCTCACTGTATTGTTGGAAGGAAAGGGAAGCAACTCCAGAACATAAAAAATGGAAGGAAACAAATACTTATGAATGTTCCGTCAACCATGAGAGAAAAGTGCAGGAAAATTAAGGGTAGACGCCGTGACTGAAATGTTTTTGCTCTCAGAAAAATTACATGGCGTGAAATACGTGAATCATATCGATACAAAGGCATTTAAAACGTTAACCGCGATGCTGATTTTGATGTGCTCTCCGTTCAAGCAGCGTGCAGACGTGGCCGCCATAAGGTGCGAGTTAAGGTATAAGCAGACGATAATACACACACCGCGGTGACGATTTAGTGTCATTTTATACAAATTATAAATGAAAAATAACGAAAATGAAGTTAAGAGAACAGTGAAGCTGTTTATCTAAAGTTTACTAGAAGTATCCAGCAAAATTCTTCGCTGACGGAATGAAGAAACTTGTCACACGTTGGCAAATATGGCTTGATGCAAATAGGAATTACGTCGAAAAATAATTGACATATTTTATAGGAAATGAATTAAATTTTCATTTCCTTTCCGTTTTATTTCAGTCAACCATCGTAGTTCCCATTAAGAGCAGAACCGCGACTTCGTATCTCGAAAAATAAGGTGAAAAAGAATTGTTTTTGTTGTTCGATGATTCCGTTAAACAAAATAATGTTAGCATCAATATATCTTTTGCACGTTCATGTCTCTAAAAAGCTAATTACATATATTAAAGGAAGAGGTTTAAAACAGGCGGATTTTTCAACTACATTCTTATACTATAATATAAATATACATAACAATAAGCGTAGTTAATAATTATATTAAAATAATATATATAAACAATATATAATATGACCTGTTTGATGAGAAATTCGGAGGTGAACGAAAGGTTCGTCCTTCTAAATCGATTCTTTCTTGTTATTATTCTTTTTTTTTTTTTATCTACCAATCAGCCGAAACTCATGCTTTGTAAGCAACAGCGGTGTAACCGATATCGTAACGTTTCATATCATATACAAAAATATTAACCTATTTATGTCGAAAAACTGTTGTGTTATGTTATGTCGAAAAAATGTATGAAAGATAAGCATAGGACACGAAGCGGTACTGTGTTTATGCTGAAACAAACGAAAGACAAAGACAACGTAAACACAAGAGTACCGTTTCGCGTCCTTACTTGGCTTTCATACGACGAATTCAAGTTAAGATATCTGGTGAACTAACAGTTCCTCTTAATATTTTCATAAGGAATACGAAGATAGATCGATGAATGTATTAAAAAATACATGGTTCCATTTGCAAAAATGAAGCTGAAATGGGACGCTACTACTGGATCTACAAAAAAGTAATTTGGATCATATGTGATGCCTTCTTTCGAACTAAACAATTTTTGTTAAAACTTTTTCTGATAACATCAATATCACGTGAGATATTCTACCGCTTATTGTTTCGCCATTGGTTAAATACTGAGGTTAGGTTTCTATGTATAATAAATTTCTATGTGTAATAAAATATCTACATATAAAGTACATAGAAAAATTGAAAGTTTTAGACGATTTTGTAGATATCAGACTGGGTATATCATTTAAATCATGTCCATATCTAATTTTAATGACTTGCAACAGAATCTGAAAACTGAGATTTGTTTTTTTTTTTTCATTCATAAATTTTGGTTAATAAATAGGAAATAGTTCTGCCCGAGCAGTCGAGCTATGCGGACATGTGAATCAGTGCTTCCGTAAGTGAGACAAGTGGGGTAAACAAAGTGACTCAAGACAGAGCCAATCGCTAATATGCAGCAAATTCCATCAATTAAAATACTAAATAATGGTGAAACATATGTCATAAACAGAGCGGTAGATATTACTAACCCAAATAAATCAACAAACGAGGAATAAGATTGCTCAGTTGTAAGGGAAGTTGAAATGGAAAATACACAGATCAATGACGGGAAGAATAACATCGACAACGATCTAGCACACCAGAAAGAAAGCTGGAAGGTTGTAACTGCCAGCAAAAACGAAAAATAACAGCAATTACAAGAGTTGGGAGGGCTATAGAAACAGAAAGGCAGCAATGGCTCCAAGAAGTTCCTCTCCACAACTCCTTCAGCGCACTGCCACAAGAAAAAGAACCAGATCCAACCGATAAACCAAAAACACACATCGCCAAACCACCACCAATATACATAGATGCTCAGATAATAGACCCTCTCATCGAACTGCTAAACATCACGGCAGGTAAAGATAACTACACCATTAAACAACTAAAACTGGACCAGGTAAAAGTGCAAAGCAACTCCCCAGAAACTTACAGAAAAGTGGTAAAAGTGCTAAAAGAGAAAAACGCCGGGTACCATACTTACCAGCTTAAAACTGATAAAAGTTACAAAGCAGTAATCAGAGGATTACACCCAAGACAAATACAAGTAACATATGTGAGGAACTAGCCAAAATCGGACACCAGGTAAGAGCAATAAATAACATAACCAGGTATGATACTAAACAACCATTACCGCTATTTCTAATAGAACTTGAACCTAAAAATAACAACAAGGAAATTTTCGAAATTAAAAGAGTTCTAAATACAATAATTACACTTGAACCATCCAGACATAAAAAAGACATACTGCAATGTATGCGGTGTCAACAATATGGACACACAAAAAACTACTGCAACAGAAACCCGGCGTGTGTCAAATGCGCAGAAAAACATCTAACAACGAATTGTCCATACACGGAAAAAATAAATGATGTAAAGTCCTACAATTGCAGTGGAAACCACCCAGCTAGCTACAAAGACTGTACAGTCAGAAAACAACTTCAACGTAAACTGTCTTCGCCGCTTCGAAACAGAACATACAATAATTATCACACACAACAGGACTGCGCAGAAACTGAAACATCAACAAACGTACAGCACGTAATGAATATCAACCACAATAAAACCAACATCTTTGGTAACCGAAGCTACGCGTAAGTAACCAAACAAACAATACCCTTAGACAACCAAAACCAGAACAATAACATCAACGATGCTACAGAAATCAAAGAACTACCAAAGCAATCCATCAAAAACACGGAAATGCTAACTAAAATGATAAGCGAACAAAACGCAGTCCTCGGACAGCAAACGCGTCAAATCACAGTCATGCTACAACTACTTACAAACATGCTAAGCAAAAAATAAAAATGGACATGCTTAAAATAGCAGCCTGGAATTCTAACGGCCCTACAAACAAAGAGCCCTAGAAACTAAAACATTCCTGTATAACAATAAAATCGACATACTACTCGTATCGGAAACACTTCACTACAAAAAGCTACATAAAAATACCGTACTACACCATATATGATACCAAGCATCCCTCGGGAAAAGCATACGGAAGAACCGCAGTAATAATAAGAAACGACATTAAACACCACTTACACAGCCAAGACAGTAAGGAATATATACAAGCTACCACCGTGACTATACAAACTAGCAGCAACCATTTACAGTTGTCAGCAGTAAATGTACCACTGCGATACAAGATTACAGCACAAATGTGGGAAGAGTACTTTCAACAATTAGGCGACAAGTATATCGCAGCGGGAGATTACAACTCAAAACACACACTATGGGGATCAAAAATCACTACATCTCGAGGTAGGATCCTGGAAAAATACATTAGAAATAATAACCTCTCATTTATTAATAACATTATTATTATTACATTATATTAATAACATTTATTAATAATAACAGCCATTTATTATCCACAGGAGAACCGACATACTGGCCGACAGACCTGAGCAAAATATCTGACCTACTTGATTTTGCAGTTACAAAAGGACTAAACGAAAATAAAATAAATATAGCACCCAGCCTCGAGCTTAGCTCCGATCACACACCCATAATAATTACTTACAGAAACAAACCAATACTTTACAACAACTCAGAGACACTATGCAATAAAACCACCAAATGGCAAACATTTAAAGAAATAATCGAGAGCAAAATCAACTGCAACATCCCATTGAAAACACCTGAACACATCGAACAAGCAGTAACAACATTTACAGAAATTATTCAAGAAGCAGCATGGGCAGCCACTATACCTGAACCATCCAATAGACAAATAAAAATAATTCCGCCAGACATTCTCGAAAAAATTACAGAAAAAAGAAAAGCGAAAGCAATATGGCAAAAACATAGAACAAAAGAAAACAAAAAACACCTAAACAAACTTGCAAAGGATATAAAAAACAAAATAAAAGAACACAACAACAACGAGTTCACAAAGTTCATAGTCACTATCTACACACGAGAACTACAACTACTCACTATGGAAAGCCACAAAAGAAAATAAATAAATAAGAATAAAATTAGTCTCAGCAATCAGAAAAGCAGACGACACATGGGCAAGAAGCGACGAAGAGCAAGCTGAAGAATTTTCCAACCATCTATGCAACACATTTACACCACATAATATCAATAACAGCAACCTCAATTGTCATACGGACGAGGATGCGCTAGCCACTAGTACCGCAACTGATAACTGATACGCCATACCTAAAACAACAGCACAGGAAATTAGGAACATAATCGAAAAAACAAAAAACAATAAAGCACCACGATTCGACCTAATCAATGGTAAAATCTTGAAAAACCTTCCTCCGAAAGCGATACGACTAATGACTATAATTTACAATGCAATATTAAGAATCCAATACAATCCTAAACTATGGAAAATGGCACAGATCATAATGTTACTTAAACCAGACCCACACCAAACAGCATCTTACAGACCAATATCGCTACTTCCCGTGTTTTCCAAAATACTAGAAAAAATAATATACGCCCAACTAAAACCAATAATAGAGAAGGAAAAATTAATACCATATCACCAATTCGGATTCAGAAACAAACACTCCACTATAGAGCAAATGCACAGACTCGTCAACGAAATAATACTAGCACTAGAAAACAAACAATACTGTACAACCCTCTTTATAGACATGGAGAAAGCATTTGACAAAATAAACCACGAAAGCCTACTACAAACAATCAGGAAACAATTCCCGGAGCAAATATACCAATTAATAAAATCATACTTAAGCAGTAGAACCTTGGTAATAAAAATCAAGGACGCATACTCCGAAGTCACAGACATCAGGGCAGAGGTTCCGCAAGGAAGCGTCTTAGGACCAATACTATACACACTATATACGGCCAACATACCAACAACTACCAATAACAAAATACTGACATTCGCGGACGACACAGCTGTGCTAGTTAGGCACACTAACCCTGTAACAGCAGTCACATTACTACAAGAACACATCACAAAAATAGAAAAGTGGCTACAAGAGAAACAAATTAAAGCAAACCCCAATAAATGGAACCATATTACATTCACACTGCGAAAACAGATACCCCCAAACATCTTTTTGAACGGCACGCACATAATACAAATAAGGCAAGTCAAATACCTAGGACTCCACATAGATACACAACTCACATGGAAACAGTATATCAAATCAATAATAGACAAAATACAAACAGCAAGCAGACAAATTCATTTGCTAGCAAGTCGAAAATCCAAATTAAGCATAGAAAACAAATTAAAAATATACAAAACAATCATAAAACCAATCTGGACGTACGGAATACCACTATGCGGAACAGCAGCAAAGAGCCATATAAGCAAAATAGAGATAATGCAAGCTAAAATTCTTAGAACGATAGTAAACGCCCCACGGTACGTTAGAAACGAGGACATTCGGAAAGACCTGGGAATACCAACGGTCAAGGAGGAGATCAGCAGATGTACAAGAAGGTACAGAGAAAAAATAGCAACGAACCCGAACGGGCTGGCAGTGGAAACGTTTAACACATCAAACATAGAAAGAAGACTAAAAAGGAAACACCCAACAGATCTCATAAAGGATATAACCTGGCATACACGAAGTAAGTACCCCGCTGGGGGTAGCCGCCCCATGATGATTATACAGCTAAAAAATTCTACCAAATGTCGAAATTGGACAAATTGAGAGTGCAAAATATTAAATAAAAAAAATAAATAAATAAATAGGAAATGTAACAAGCAAATATACTGCTATACGTTTCTTAAATAGAAATGTCAAATAATGTACAACACTAACAGAGAAAGTAATTATATAGAATTATTATATTATTGAATAGAAAATCATTGAGAAATGTTCGCAGTAATCTTTTTATATCAATATATAATAAACCTTCGAGTTTTTCCATATACGACTCTTTTAATCGCAAGTTGTTTTCTCGGATGTTATCATTTTTCAGATGCTGTTTAAATCTGTTATTGCATTGTTTCAGGTTTTGATATTTAATAGATTCCTACAGATTAGGTTTGTATGCTGCGTATTGCACCACCTTGCACAGCCATTTACGACAGATCGGATACTCAGATAAAAGAAAACGCGGCGGACGGGGAAAGACAGAAGAGAATCGCAAGCAGTTGCACCAACTCTGGATGTAAGAACTGGTGACAATACCAACATGACATTTACCTCAACAAAAGCCAGTTTAGATTTCCAGCTCGGAATCTTTGGTGCCAAAGACGCATAAAACGCAACATGCTAGAGAAAAATAAAGAAAAATTGGAAAAACGAGAGAAACGAAGATAGACGAATACCGTAGATAAGCCGCTACATTTGAAACGAATGTAAACACCTGCTAGAGACATTTAATAACGCGAATGATGACTCACTTTAACAACTTTAGGATTGTTAGTAAGAAAACACAGGCACCGTCAATTTTAATGGTTTTACTTCGTCGATACTTTTTTTCTGCATTTGTCAAACGAGAACGTTTCCCACGTTATTTCTCAAGATTTTACTGCTTTTCAAGCCACGTGTATTGCTTTAAGTAATTACTTTAATCTTCGTATTTACTATCATCTAGTGCATACGCAATTAACAGTTTTAGTGTCAGACAAAAGTATAGTGTTGCAGGGAACATTTGCGAAAAGTGCCAAAGACGATGTATGATTGCGATATATATTTAATATGATATAATAGATAAAATATAATATAACATTATGACACAGCATCTTACTATCCGCATCGCGGGAGAACTTTGTCTCATAATAAATTTACAAAATGTTACAAACGGTTGAATTTTTCTGCAGAAACCCTGTGTGAGATGTTTCACATATTGAACAAATTGCGTACTTATTTGTAAAAATAATTTTATTATATTCCGCGATGATTAATACCGAGGCTGTGTGTACGCTACTGCTATAAAGTAAAATTAGACACGGAGTGTTTGCCTGAGATTTTCAGATAATAATATTTGGAACCGAAATTATTCTTTTACTAAGCTTTGTACACACGTATACCCAGGGGTATTATTAGTCATAGTATTGCCTTCGATTCTTAATGCGTTTAGCATGTTTACTTAGGACCGTGGTCACCAGGTCAATTAAACAATGTAACAATTACATTGCTACCTTGCGGACATCTAGCAACTTGTGCATTATGTTGTCATTATTGTGCACCGGCTTTCGCAGAATTCACAATTTGCCGAAGAGAAATTGAAGCTGTAGCTCGTATATTTTTGTGGCGTAATAGATGCACGCGCGCGCGCGCGCGCGCGCGCACACACACCAGGTTTGTAAGTATGAAACCGGAATTTGCCTATTGATGGCCCTAGCTGATAATGCAGTTATCACTAAACTGCGTCATTGATGCCAAAAGTGATTGTTGACATCTCACAAACATTTTCGACTCGCAACAATACAAGTTTCATACAGCAGCATAGTTTGTAATAGCGTTGAACATGTCGAATTTTGTGCCTGGAATCTACGATTTGCTGACAGCGTTGATTTTCTGTTACCATTTGAAGAAAACTGCTGCAGAATCGCATCGTATGCTTGTCGTAGCTTACGGT
This sequence comes from Bombus sylvestris, assembly GCA_911622165.2. Classification (NCBI taxonomy): domain Eukaryota; kingdom Metazoa; phylum Arthropoda; class Insecta; order Hymenoptera; family Apidae; genus Bombus; species Bombus sylvestris. The sequence goes on along the minus strand of OU443162.1, from coordinate 2,949,276 downwards.
GAGCACGCTCTTGGTAAATCACAGTGCTTTGAGTGGTTTAAAAAATTCAGAAGTGGCAATTTTGACGTGAGGAACGAAGAACGTGAAGAACACCACTGAAAAAGTTTCAAGACAGCGAATTGCAAGCATCGTTGGATGAGGATGACGCTCAAACGCAACAACAACTCGCTGATCAATTAAACGTGACACGAGAAGCCGTCTCCATACGTTTGAAAGCCATGGGAAAGATCGAGAAGGTGGGAAAATGGGTTGGACATGAACTGAATGAAAGACAGCAGGAAAACTGAAAAACCACTTGCGAAATGCTGCTCGCCAGATACAAAAGAAAGTCGTTACTCCACCGAATTGTGACTGGCGAAGAAAAGTGGATATATTTTGAGAATCCTAAGCGTAAAAGATCATGGGTAGCTCCAAGCGAACCACCGACATCGACTACAAGACCAAATCGCTATGGACGGAAGACAATGCTCTGTGTTTGGTGGGGTCAGAAGCTGTTAAAACCTGGCGAAACCGTTAATACTGAGCGCTACCGACAACAAATGATCGATTTGAATCAAGCTTTGCATGAAAAACGACCAGAATATCAAAAAAGGCAACACAAAGTAATTTAGCTTCATGATAATGCGCCATCAGATACAGCAAAACCGATCAAGGAAACGATCGAAGCGTTCAGTTGGGAAATACTTTTGCACGCGGCTTGCTCACCAGACTTGGCTCCGTCCGATTACTATTTATTTGCATCGATGGGACACGCACATATATATATAATTATGTACATGCATAAATTATCGTATTCATATCTCTTATATAAATATACTTTATAATTATTTAAAAATGACGTACACACATTAAAATGTGTGATACAATGCAAATAGAAACATAATATTGATCTAATCAAATACATCTTTTCTGTATATTTTTGGTTTTTTCCCTATTTTACTTATATATGTTACTCAATTAAAGATGAATTTGAATTATGTATATTATTTCATCTGAATAAAGTTAACTTTTTCCGCATCTAACTAATTGTTCTTTCTTTTATCCCCCTCATTGTTAGTAAAATGAAACTGTATTATACATATATATTTCAAATCATAAGAATCATGGCTTACTTTTTCTTTTATTATACTTTCATTGTATATGCTTCGCTTGTAATATTTTCCATTTAAAAATAGCTACCGCAAGAAGAAGATCAAAGACAAAAACATTTAACACTAAAGGAGAAACTATCAAAAGCTAAATCTCATAAAGATAGCGGCTCACCTTACCAGTATACACATGTTCATGTTTCTAAATTCTGTGCGATTAAGTTAAAATTACATATAATTATACTATAATTTACTAAATAGGATCAAAACAATATTGTGCAGACAATGGCAAAAATATATCAGTTAGATCAAACGAAGAATAGCTAATTGAGCGATTCTCTAAAGGTGTGTTCAGTTCCACATGATGCTAAAACAAAAAAAAGTGTACTTATTAATGAAGTATTAGCACACATCAAGAATACGACAATTTTACAGCCATTTCGTTTGTAAATGTACCTTTATAAGCAAAAATAGAAATGTATCATATGTGCTCTTAAGTGTACTAAGTTAGTATAACAAATAACACTAATATGCTGTAATATATCGTATTATATTTTTAAATTTATACATTAAAGCAGCTTTAGTACATAACAAACAAAATGATAATATACAGTTAGATATAATTAGTATTAGGTAATAAATTCTTTTTCTATCACTGATTTTTTGTGATACATTTATCACTACTAATACAGCTTTCCCGTCAGCTTCCTTTTTTATGCCAATTTCAATTAGATCTTCATTAGTTAAAGTCATAAACAGATCAATGTCAACCTGAAATAAGTTTACAATATAAATTTACAATAAAACTTTATACATATATATAGCACACATAATTTAATAACATATTTACTTCTTGTTCGAGAAATATATGCACGTACGGACCTAGTCAGTAATGTTTTAGTAAAACAAACATTGTTGCTTCTACTGAATCGTAAATTATTCCTCTTGGAGGTGTCCCGTAACGTGGTCACATTGGTTTATTTTCCCCAAATACATTTTCATCATTCATCTTCGGAGGAACATTTTGTTGGCGCAATGGACCAAATTCAGGCACATATTCAATAGCAGTATCAAGATCTTCCTTGTGCTGAATATTTAAATCTTGTGGCCGAATGATCTGCAATCTTTGCAAACAATACAGTTAAATTAAAATATCCTAGTTATTTTGCATATGTTTCTATTGAAAATTGTTAGCATTAATGGTAATAATACCCTCTTTGTCTTGGATCATAGCTTTCACATTCTGCATTGTGTCAGAAGCTTCAACCTCAAGAGTAATAGATTTCCCTGTTAAGGTCTTAACGAAGATTTGCATGTTGCCAGATCTGGGGAACTGTACAAAAAGACAAAAAGATTATATGAATGTAGAATATAGTGAAAAAATGTGCTGCGGTAGTAAATACTAAAATAAACATTTTGTAAGCAACAGCTGTATATTTTTGCAATTTTTTTATAAATTGACGTTTTTACGTTAATCAGCTCAAATTTTGTTATACAGAACGATGGCGTCATAGAGTATAGGTTATTTGAAAACTCATCCAATACCTTTTTACATAAATATGGAAGAAACAGCAGTTATACTTACATTTCTTGAAATAATTTATAGAATAGGGTAGATAGTTGCACACAAGACAATCTAAATTTTTTCGATAAAACAATATAGAAAATCATTGAGAAATGTTCGCAGTAATCTTTTTATATCAATATATAATAAACCTTCGAGTTTTTCCATATACGACTCTTTTAATCGCAAGTTGTTTTCTCGGATGTTATCATTTTTCAGATGCTGTTTAAATCTGTTATTGCATTGTTTCAGGTTTTGATATTTAATAGATTCCTACAGATTAGGTTTGTATGCTGCGTATTGCACCACCTTGCACAGCCATTTACGACAGATCGGATACTCAGATAAAAGAAAACGCGGCGGACGGGGAAAGACAGAAGAGAATCGCAAGCAGTTGCACCAACTCTGGATGTAAGAACTGGTGACAATACCAACATGACATTTACCTCAACAAAAGCCAGTTTAGATTTCCAGCTCGGAATCTTTGGTGCCAAAGACGCATAAAACGCAACATGCTAGAGAAAAATAAAGAAAAATTGGAAAAACGAGAGAAACGAAGATAGACGAATACCGTAGATAAGCCGCTACATTTGAAACGAATGTAAACACCTGCTAGAGACATTTAATAACGCGAATGATGACTCACTTTAACAACTTTAGGATTGTTAGTAAGAAAACACAGGCACCGTCAATTTTAATGGTTTTACTTCGTCGATACTTTTTTTCTGCATTTGTCAAACGAGAACGTTTCCCACGTTATTTCTCAAGATTTTACTGCTTTTCAAGCCACGTGTATTGCTTTAAGTAATTACTTTAATCTTCGTATTTACTATCATCTAGTGCATACGCAATTAACAGTTTTAGTGTCAGACAAAAGTATAGTGTTGCAGGGAACATTTGCGAAAAGTGCCAAAGACGATGTATGATTGCGATATATATTTAATATGATATAATAGATAAAATATAATATAACATTATGCCACAGCATCTTACTATCCGCATCGCGGGAGAACTTTGTCTCATAATAAATTTACAAAATGTTACAAACGGTTGAATTTTTCTGCAGAAACCCTGTGTGAGATGTTTCACATATTGAACAAATTGCGTACTTATTTGTAAAAATAATTTTATTATATTCCGCGATGATTAATACCGAGGCTTTGTGTACGCTACTGCTATAAAGTAAAATTAGACACGGAGTGTTTGCCTGAGATTTTCAGATAATAATATTTGGAACCGAAATTATTCTTTTACTAAGCTTTGTACACACGTATACCCAGGGGTATTATTAGTCATAGTATTGCCTTCGATTCTTAATGCGTTTAGCATGTTTACTTAGGACCGTGGTCACCAGGTCAATTAAACAATGTAACAATTACATTGCTACCTTGCGGACATCTAGCAACTTGTGCATTATGTTGTCATTATTGTGCACCGGCTTTCGCAGAATTCACAATTTGCCGAAGAGAAATTGAAGCTGTAGCTCGTATATTTTTGTGGCGTAATAGATGCACGCGCGCGCGCGCGCGCGCGCACACACACACCAGGTTTGTAAGTATGAAACCGGAATTTGCCTATTGATGGCCCTAGCTGATAATGCAGTTATCACTAAACTGCGTCATTGATGCCAAAAGTGATTGTTGACATCTCACAAACATTTTCGACTCGCAACAATACAAGTTTCATACAGCAGCATAGTTTGTAATAGCGTTGAACATGTCGAATTTTGTGCCTGGAATCTACGATTTGCTGACAGCGTTGATTTTCTGTTACCATTTGAAGAAAACTGCTGCAGAATCGCATCGTATGCTTGTCGTAGCTTACGGTGAGCACGCTCTTGGTAAATCACAGTGCTTTGAGTGGTTTAAAAAATTCAGAAGTGGCAATTTTGACGTGAGGAACGAAGAACGTGAAGAACACCACTGAAAAAGTTTCAAGACAGCGAATTGCAAGCATCGTTGGATGAGGATGACGCTCAAACGCAACAACAACTCGCTGATCAATTAAACGTGACACGAGAAGCCGTCTCCATACGTTTGAAAGCCATGGGAAAGATCGAGAAGGTGGGAAAATGGGTTGGACATGAACTGAATGAAAGACAGCAGGAAAACTGAAAAACCACTTGCGAAATGCTGCTCGCCAGATACAAAAGAAAGTCGTTACTCCACCGAATTGTGACTGGCGAAGAAAAGTGGATATATTTTGAGAATCCTAAGCGTAAAAGATCATGGGTAGCTCCAAGCGAACCACCGACATCGACTACAAGACCAAATCGCTATGGACGGAAGACAATGCTCTGTGTTTGGTGGGGTCAGAAGCTGTTAAAACCTGGCGAAACCGTTAATACTGAGCGCTACCGACAACAAATGATCGATTTGAATCAAGCTTTGCATGAAAAACGACCAGAATATCAAAAAAGGCAACACAAAGTAATTTAGCTTCATGATAATGCGCCATCAGATACAGCAAAACCGATCAAGGAAACGATCGAAGCGTTCAGTTGGGAAATACTTTTGCACGCGGCTTGCTCACCAGACTTGGCTCCGTCCGATTACTATTTATTTGCATCGATGGGACACGCACATATATATATAATTATGTACATGCATAAATTATCGTATTCATATCTCTTATATAAATATACTTTATAATTATTTAAAAATGACGTACACACATTAAAATGTGTGATACAATGCAAATAGAAACATAATATTGATCTAATCAAATACATCTTTTCTGTATATTTTTGGTTTTTTCCCTATTTTACTTATATATGTTACTCAATTAAAGATGAATTTGAATTATGTATATTATTTCATCTGAATAAAGTTAACTTTTTCCGCATCTAACTAATTGTTCTTTCTTTTATCCCCCTCATTGTTAGTAAAATGAAACTGTATTATACATATATATTTCAAATCATAAGAATCATGGCTTACTTTTTCTTTTATTATACTTTCATTGTATATGCTTCGCTTGTAATATTTTCCATTTAAAAATAGCTACCGCAAGAAGAAGATCAAAGACAAAAACATTTAACACTAAAGGAGAAACTATCAAAAGCTAAATCTCATAAAGATAGCGGCTCACCTTACCAGTATACACATGTTCATGTTTCTAAATTCTGTGCGATTGAGTTAAAATTACATATAATTATACTATAATTTACTAAATAGGATCAAAACAATATTGTGCAGACAATGGCAAAAATATATCAGTTAGATCAAACGAAGAATAGCTAATTGAGCGATTCTCTAAAGGTGTGTTCAGTTCCACATGATGCTAAAACAAAAAAAAGTGTACTTATTAATGAAGTATTAGCACACATCAAGAATACGACAATTTTACAGCCATTTCGTTTGTAAATGTACCTTTATAAGCAAAAATAGAAATGTATCATATGTGCTCTTAAGTGTACTAAGTTAGTATAACAAATAACACTAATATGCTGTAATATATCGTATTATATTTTTAAATTTATACATTAAAGCAGCTTTAGTACATAACAAACAAAATGATAATATACAGTTAGATATAATTAGTATTAGGTAATAAATTCTTTTTCTATCACTGATTTTTTGTGATACATTTATCACTACTAATACAGCTTTCCCGTCAGCTTCCTTTTTTATGCCAATTTCAATTAGATCTTCATTAGTTAAAGTCATAAACAGATCAATGTCAACCTGAAATAAGTTTACAATATAAATTTACAATAAAACTTTATACATATATATAGCACACATAATTTAATAACATATTTACTTCTTGTTCGAGAAATATATGCACGTACGGACCTAGTCAGTAATGTTTTAGTAAAACAAACATTGTTGCTTCTACTGAATCGTAAATTATTCCTCTTGGAGGTGTCCCGTAACGTGGTCACATTGGTTTATTTTCCCCAAATACATTTTCATCATTCATCTTCGGAGGAACATTTTGTTGGCGCAATGGACCAAATTCAGGCACATATTCAATAGCAGTATCAAGATCTTCCTTGTGCTGAATATTTAAATCTTGTGGCCGAATGATCTGCAATCTTTGCAAACAATACAGTTAAATTAAAATATCCTAGTTATTTTGCATATGTTTCTATTGAAAATTGTTAGCATTAATGGTAATAATACCCTCTTTGTCTTGGATCATAGCTTTCACATTCTGCATTGTGTCAGAAGCTTCAACCTCAAGAGTAATAGATTTCCCTGTTAAGGTCTTAACGAAGATTTGCATGTTGCCAGATCTGGGGAACTGTACAAAAAGACAAAAAGATTATATGAATGTAGAATATAGTGAAAAAATGTGCTGCGGTAGTAAATACTAAAATAAACATTTTGTAAGCAACAGCTGTATATTTTTGCAATTTTTTTATAAATTGACGTTTTTACGTTAATCAGCTCAAATTTTGTTATACAGAACGATGGCGTCATAGAGTATAGGTTATTTGAAAACTCATCCAATACCTTTTTACATAAATATGGAAGAAACAGCAGTTATACTTACATTTCTTGAAATAATTTATAGAATAGGGTAGATAGTTGCACACAAGACAATCTAAATTTTTTCGATAAAACAATATAGAAAATCATTGAGAAATGTTCGCAGTAATCTTTTTATATCAATATATAATAAACCTTCGAGTTTTTCCATATACGACTCTTTTAATCGCAAGTTGTTTTCTCGGATGTTATCATTTTTCAGATGCTGTTTAAATCTGTTATTGCATTGTTTCAGGTTTTGATATTTAATAGATTCCTACAGATTAGGTTTGTATGCTGCGTATTGCACCACCTTGCACAGCCATTTACGACAGATCGGATACTCAGATAAAAGAAAACGCGGCGGACGGGGAAAGACAGAAGAGAATCGCAAGCAGTTGCACCAACTCTGGATGTAAGAACTGGTGACAATACCAACATGACATTTACCTCAACAAAAGCCAGTTTAGATTTCCAGCTCGGAATCTTTGGTGCCAAAGACGCATAAAACGCAACATGCTAGAGAAAAATAAAGAAAAATTGGAAAAACGAGAGAAACGAAGATAGACGAATACCGTAGATAAGCCGCTACATTTGAAACGAATGTAAACACCTGCTAGAGACATTTAATAACGCGAATGATGACTCACTTTAACAACTTTAGGATTGTTAGTAAGAAAACACAGGCACCGTCAATTTTAATGGTTTTACTTCGTCGATACTTTTTTTCTGCATTTGTCAAACGAGAACGTTTCCCACGTTATTTCTCAAGATTTTACTGCTTTTCAAGCCACGTGTATTGCTTTAAGTAATTACTTTAATCTTCGTATTTACTATCATCTAGTGCATACGCAATTAACAGTTTTAGTGTCAGACAAAAGTATAGTGTTGCAGGGAACATTTGCGAAAAGTGCCAAAGACGATGTATGATTGCGATATATATTTAATATGATATAATAGATAAAATATAATATAACATTATGACACAGCATCTTACTATCCGCATCGCGGGAGAACTTTGTCTCATAATAAATTTACAAAATGTTACAAACGGTTGAATTTTTCTGCAGAAACCCTGTGTGAGATGTTTCACATATTGAACAAATTGCGTACTTATTTGTAAAAATAATTTTATTATATTCCGCGATGATTAATACCGAGGCTGTGTGTACGCTACTGCTATAAAGTAAAATTAGACACGGAGTGTTTGCCTGAGATTTTCAGATAATAATATTTGGAACCGAAATTATTCTTTTACTAAGCTTTGTACACACGTATACCCAGGGGTATTATTAGTCATAGTATTGCCTTCGATTCTTAATGCGTTTAGCATGTTTACTTAGGACCGTGGTCACCAGGTCAATTAAACAATGTAACAATTACATTGCTACCTTGCGGACATCTAGCAACTTGTGCATTATGTTGTCATTATTGTGCACCGGCTTTCGCAGAATTCACAATTTGCCGAAGAGAAATTGAAGCTGTAGCTCGTATATTTTTGTGGCGTAATAGATGCACGCGCGCGCGCACACACACCAGGTTTGTAAGTATGAAACCGGAATTTGCCTATTGATGGCCCTAGCTGATAATGCAGTTATCACTAAACTGCGTCATTGATGCCAAAAGTGATTGTTGACATCTCACAAACATTTTCGACTCGCAACAATACAAGTTTCATACAGCAGCATAGTTTGTAATAGCGTTGAACATGTCGAATTTTGTGCCTGGAATCTACGATTTGCTGACAGCGTTGATTTTCTGTTACCATTTGAAGAAAACTGCTGCAGAATCGCATCGTATGCTTGTCGTAGCTTACGGTGAGCACGCTCTTGGTAAATCACAGTGCTTTGAGTGGTTTAAAAAATTCAGAAGTGGCAATTTTGACGTGAGGAACGAAGAACGTGAAGAACACCACTGAAAAAGTTTCAAGACAGCGAATTGCAAGCATCGTTGGATGAGGATGACGCTCAAACGCAACAACAACTCGCTGATCAATTAAACGTGACACGAGAAGCCGTCTCCATACGTTTGAAAGCCATGGGAAAGATCGAGAAGGTGGGAAAATGGGTTGGACATGAACTGAATGAAAGACAGCAGGAAAACTGAAAAACCACTTGCGAAATGCTGCTCGCCAGATACAAAAGAAAGTCGTTACTCCACCGAATTGTGACTGGCGAAGAAAAGTGGATATATTTTGAGAATCCTAAGCGTAAAAGATCATGGGTAGCTCCAAGCGAACCACCGACATCGACTACAAGACCAAATCGCTATGGACGGAAGACAATGCTCTGTGTTTGGTGGGGTCAGAAGCTGTTAAAACCTGGCGAAACCGTTAATACTGAGCGCTACCGACAACAAATGATCGATTTGAATCAAGCTTTGCATGAAAAACGACCAGAATATCAAAAAAGGCAACACAAAGTAATTTAGCTTCATGATAATGCGCCATCAGATACAGCAAAACCGATCAAGGAAACGATCGAAGCGTTCAGTTGGGAAATACTTTTGCACGCGGCTTGCTCACCAGACTTGGCTCCGTCCGATTACTATTTATTTGCATCGATGGGACACGCACATATATATATAATTATGTACATGCATAAATTATCGTATTCATATCTCTTATATAAATATACTTTATAATTATTTAAAAATGACGTACACACATTAAAATGTGTGATACAATGCAAATAGAAACATAATATTGATCTAATCAAATACATCTTTTCTGTATATTTTTGGTTTTTTCCCTATTTTACTTATATATGTTACTCAATTAAAGATGAATTTGAATTATGTATATTATTTCATCTGAATAAAGTTAACTTTTTCCGCATCTAACTAATTGTTCTTTCTTTTATCCCCCTCATTGTTAGTAAAATGAAACTGTATTATACATATATATTTCAAATCATAAGAATCATGGCTTACTTTTTCTTTTATTATACTTTCATTGTATATGCTTCGCTTGTAATATTTTCCATTTAAAAATAGCTACCGCAAGAAGAAGATCAAAGACAAAAACATTTAACACTAAAGGAGAAACTATCAAAAGCTAAATCTCATAAAGATAGCGGCTCACCTTACCAGTATACACATGTTCATGTTTCTAAATTCTGTGCGATTGAGTTAAAATTACATATAATTATACTATAATTTACTAAATAGGATCAAAACAATATTGTGCAGACAATGGCAAAAATATATCAGTTAGATCAAACGAAGAATAGCTAATTGAGCGATTCTCTAAAGGTGTGTTCAGTTCCACATGATGCTAAAACAAAAAAAAGTGTACTTATTAATGAAGTATTAGCACACATCAAGAATACGACAATTTTACAGCCATTTCGTTTGTAAATGTACCTTTATAAGCAAAAATAGAAATGTATCATATGTGCTCTTAAGTGTACTAAGTTAGTATAACAAATAACACTAATATGCTGTAATATATCGTATTATATTTTTAAATTTATACATTAAAGCAGCTTTAGTACATAACAAACAAAATGATAATATACAGTTAGATATAATTAGTATTAGGTAATAAATTCTTTTTCTATCACTGATTTTTTGTGATACATTTATCACTACTAATACAGCTTTCCCGTCAGCTTCCTTTTTTATGCCAATTTCAATTAGATCTTCATTAGTTAAAGTCATAAACAGATCAATGTCAACCTGAAATAAGTTTACAATATAAATTTACAATAAAACTTTATACATATATATAGCACACATAATTTAATAACATATTTACTTCTTGTTCGAGAAATATATGCACGTACGGACCTAGTCAGTAATGTTTTAGTAAAACAAACATTGTTGCTTCTACTGAATCGTAAATTATTCCTCTTGGAGGTGTCCCGTAACGTGGTCACATTGGTTTATTTTCCCCAAATACATTTTCATCATTCATCTTCGGAGGAACATTTTGTTGGCGCAATGGACCAAATTCAGGCACATATTCAATAGCAGTATCAAGATCTTCCTTGTGCTGAATATTTAAATCTTGTGGCCGAATGATCTGCAATCTTTGCAAACAATACAGTTAAATTAAAATATCCTAGTTATTTTGCATATGTTTCTATTGAAAATTGTTAGCATTAATGGTAATAATACCCTCTTTGTCTTGGATCATAGCTTTCACATTCTGCATTGTGTCAGAAGCTTCAACCTCAAGAGTAATAGATTTCCCTGTTAAGGTCTTAACGAAGATTTGCATGTTGCCAGATCTGGGGAACTGTACAAAAAGACAAAAAGATTATATGAATGTAGAATATAGTGAAAAAATGTGCTGCGGTAGTAAATACTAAAATAAACATTTTGTAAGCAACAGCTGTATATTTTTGCAATCTTTTTATAAATTGACGTTTTTACGTTAATCAGCTCAAATTTTGTTATACAGAACGATGGCGTCATAGAGTATAGGTTATTTGAAAACTCATCCAATACCTTTTTACATAAATATGGAAGAAACAGCAGTTATACTTACATTTCTTGAAATAATTTATAGAATAGGGTAGATAGTTGCACACAAGACAATCTAAATTTTTTCGATAAAACAATATAGAAAATCATTGAGAAATGTTCGCAGTAATCTTTTTATATCAATATATAATAAACCTTCGAGTTTTTCCATATACGACTCTTTTAATCGCAAGTTGTTTTCTCGGATGTTATCATTTTTCAGATGCTGTTTAAATCTGTTATTGCATTGTTTCAGGTTTTGATATTTAATAGATTCCTACAGATTAGGTTTGTATGCTGCGTATTGCACCACCTTGCACAGCCATTTACGACAGATCGGATACTCAGATAAAAGAAAACGCGGCGGACGGGGAAAGACAGAAGAGAATCGCAAGCAGTTGCACCAACTCTGGATGTAAGAACTGGTGACAATACCAACATGACATTTACCTCAACAAAAGCCAGTTTAGATTTCCAGCTCGGAATCTTTGGTGCCAAAGACGCATAAAACGCAACATGCTAGAGAAAAATAAAGAAAAATTGGAAAAACGAGAGAAACGAAGATAGACGAATACCGTAGATAAGCCGCTACATTTGAAACGAATGTAAACACCTGCTAGAGACATTTAATAACGCGAATGATGACTCACTTTAACAACTTTAGGATTGTTAGTAAGAAAACACAGGCACCGTCAATTTTAATGGTTTTACTTCGTCGATACTTTTTTTCTGCATTTGTCAAACGAGAACGTTTCCCACGTTATTTCTCAAGATTTTACTGCTTTTCAAGCCACGTGTATTGCTTTAAGTAATTACTTTAATCTTCGTATTTACTATCATCTAGTGCATACGCAATTAACAGTTTTAGTGTCAGACAAAAGTATAGTGTTGCAGGGAACATTTGCGAAAAGTGCCAAAGACGATGTATGATTGCGATATATATTTAATATGATATAATAGATAAAATATAATATAACATTATGACACAGCATCTTACTATCCGCATCGCGGGAGAACTTTGTCTCATAATAAATTTACAAAATGTTACAAACGGTTGAATTTTTCTGCAGAAACCCTGTGTGAGATGTTTCACATATTGAACAAATTGCGTACTTATTTGTAAAAATAATTTTATTATATTCCGCGATGATTAATACCGAGGCTGTGTGTACGCTACTGCTATAAAGTAAAATTAGACACGGAGTGTTTGCCTGAGATTTTCAGATAATAATATTTAGGACAAAAATTATCCTTCTACTCCAAGGCATTTCCACGCAATGATAATACCGTACAGTACATTGCAGTAAGGGGCGGAGCATCGATGACATTTGATTGGTCGACAACTTACGCCCTTTCCACAGTGCCCAATAGTGCGATGAAGGAGCAATGTGGTGGGGATCAGATTTGCAGGAAATAGTTACATATACAGGTACATACTAGCAACAAGGTTCAGTCTTACTCTAAATGTGTAAGAGTTTGTTCGGCTCGTTCGTACGATATTGCAGCGTTAGTAAATTTAAAAATATAAAATATACAAGAAGAAGATATTAAATCTTTGTCAAGATTCTATTTGAAGAGTTGGTGAGCTGTTGAAGCGCTACCTAAAATCTCATATTCGTAAGTTTTGTCTGTAATATATTTCTGTTTGATCAATTGTACACGTATGAGATTTCTTGAAAATATAATAAGTTAACTAAAAACGTTTTACCATTTGAAAGTCAAAATATCGTAGCGAGAGAATTTATGTAGATTGTATGGAAAGTTTCGGGATCCTTCAAACGCTACAAATATCTAATGAAATCGCTGTAATTCTTCAAAGATAATTTTTAACTTTTGCTCTAAAACACACGGAACTGAGATTACTTCGATAATATCGGCTTGTTGCAGTTACTAGATATTTTAATTTCTTCTTCTTCTTTTTTTTTTTTTTAATAGGTGTCAAAAAATATGGATGAGACGATTCCCGTATTCAACTTGCTACCTTTGCTACGACAAAACGAAGAATCTTCAGAACCAGTACCTTCAACATCCTCAGCAAGGGCAGTTGATTTAACATCACCGATGCCGTCGACGTCGTCAATGCCACCATATCATCGTCAATTCCCAATACAAATGCCGCCGGATCATCCAACTCCGCCAGTTCCATCCACTTCTCGTGGCCTTCGTGAGAATTACGATGATTTTCGTTTCGAAGAAGCAAGACGCTCAAGTTTTCGAGACTGGCCCGTATCTTTCATTGATCCTACCAGTCTTGCTGCAGCAGGATTCTACTATACAGGCATCATGGATAGTGTGAAATGTTTCGAATGTCAAGTGGTTTTAAGTCACTTGTGGAAGGGTTGTACTCCCATGCTAATTCATAGGATATGTTGTCCAGATTGCAGATTTGTCCGCGATGAACATTGCGGTAATGTACCCATTGGGGCAGATCCGGATAAAGTTTTACGGAAAAAACGAAGAAATAGAAATACACCATGTCCTTATGGATTACAATATACAGAGTCATTTCCTTCTGACTGTCTATTTACAAGACTTACAGGAAACCCGACGAAATATGCACTTAGCCGTTGGGGACTAAAAAAAGTTCAGAAACCAAAAAATTTGGATTATGCTAGTTACCAATCCAGATTAAATTCATTCGCAACATGGCCTACATATATGACACAGACAAGTAAAGAATTAGCCGATGCAGGCTTCTACTACACCGGAATAAATGATATTATTACCTGTTACCATTGTGGAATTAGTATAGGAAATTGGAGCCCAGGAGAAGATCCATGGAAATATCATGCACATTTATATCCCGGCTGTTGTTATTTATTAACAGTACGGGGCGGGGAATTTATTAATAATGTAACAGGCCAGGAGTATTATGCAACTTCTGCAGAAGTAAGTAGAGAAACTTACACCCTGAACCATATGTATTATATAATTAATAATTCCAATATATACTTATGTACATTATATTTATTTCAGGCACCAACACAAGTTACAGTTGGGAATGATGAGAGACCCAATAGTGAAAATGGAATTGACGAAGTAACCCTCGTTGAGAAAGTTGGTAAGTAATAAAAATAAAAACACAGATTGATCATAAATTCGTTAATTTGCGTGAAATCCGTATACATAAAATAAATTTTATTATATGTTATATTTAAATATACTGTTTACTATTTTAGCTGCCCTGGAGGAAGAAAATCGAGCATTAAAAAATGCTCGTTCGTGTAAAGTTTGCACGAAACGAGAAGCAACAATTATATTCCTACCTTGTGGACATCTGGCAGCTTGCCATTTTTGTGCACCAGCTTTCGCACAATGCATAATTTGCAGGAAAGAAATTAAGGCACTAAAGCGTACATTTTTGGCTTAATGCATGCGCATCAATAGACATAGTTATGTACATATATAAATTAGCTTATTCACACCTCTTATATAAATATACTTTATAATTATTTAAAAATGACGTACACACATTTAAATGTGTGATACTATGTATCGTTAAATTAAGTGTATATATCAGAAAATGATAAAATATTCTATTTTTAGTACTATTTCTACAGTAATTAATAAATAGAAACATAATATTGATCTAATCAAATACATCTTTTCTGTATATTTTTGGTTTTTTCCCTATTTTACTTATATATGTTACTCAATTAAAGATGAATTTGAATTATGTATATTATTTCATCTGAATAAAGTTAACTTTTTCCGCATCTAACTAATTGTTCTTTCTTTTATCCCCCTCATTGTTAGTAAAATGAAACTGTATTATACATATATATTTCAAATCATAAGAATCATGGCTTACTTTTTCTTTTATTATACTTTCATTGTATATGCTTCGCTTGTAATATTTTCCATTTAAAAATAGCTACCGCAAGAAGAAGATCAAAGACAAAAACATTTAACACTAAAGGAGAAACTATCAAAAGCTAAATCTCATAAAGATAGCGGCTCACCTTACCAGTATACACATGTTCATGTTTCTAAATTCTGTGCGATTAAGTTAAAATTACATATAATTATACTATAATTTACTAAATAGGATCAAAACAATATTGTGCAGACAATGGCAAAAATATATCAGTTAGATCAAACGAAGAATAGCTAATTGAGCGATTCTCTAAAGGTGTGTTCAGTTCCACATGATGCTAAAACAAAAAAAAGTGTACTTATTAATGAAGTATTAGCACACATCAAGAATACGACAATTTTACAGCCATTTCGTTTGTAAATGTACCTTTATAAGCAAAAATAGAAATGTATCATATGTGCTCTTAAGTGTACTAAGTTAGTATAACAAATAACACTAATATGCTGTAATATATCGTATTATATTTTTAAATTTATACATTAAAGCAGCTTTAGTACATAACAAACAAAATGATAATATACAGTTAGATATAATTAGTATTAGGTAATAAATTCTTTTTCTATCACTGATTTTTTGTGATACATTTATCACTACTAATACAGCTTTCCCGTCAGCTTCCTTTTTTATGCCAATTTCAATTAGATCTTCATTAGTTAAAGTCATAAACAGATCAATGTCAACCTGAAATAAGTTTACAATATAAATTTACAATAAAACTTTATACATATATATAGCACACATAATTTAATAACATATTTACTTCTTGTTCGAGAAATATATGCACGTACGGACCTAGTCAGTAATGTTTTAGTAAAACAAACATTGTTGCTTCTACTGAATCGTAAATTATTCCTCTTGGAGGTGTCCCGTAACGTGGTCACATTGGTTTATTTTCCCCAAATACATTTTCATCATTCATCTTCGGAGGAACATTTTGTTGGCGCAATGGACCAAATTCAGGCACATATTCAAGAGCAGTATCAAGATCTTCCTTGTGCTGAATATTTAAATCTTGTGGCCGAATGATCTGCAATCTTTGCAAACAATACAGTTAAATTAAAATATCCTAGTTATTTTGCATATGTTTCTATTGAAAATTGTTAGCATTAATGGTAATAATACCCTCTTTGTCTTGGATCATAGCTTTCACATTCTGCATTGTGTCAGAAGCTTCAACCTCAAGAGTAATAGATTTCCCTGTTAAGGTCTTAACGAAGATTTGCATGTTGCCAGATCTGGGGAACTGTACAAAAAGACAAAAAGATTATATGAATGTAGAATATAGTGAAAAAATGTGCTGCGGTAGTAAATACTAAAATAAACATTTTGTAAGCAACAGCTGTATATTTTTGCAATTTTTTTATAAATTGACGTTTTTACGTTAATCAGCTCAAATTTTGTTATACAGAACGATGGCGTCATAGAGTATAGGTTATTTGAAAACTCATCCAATACCTTTTTACATAAATATGGAAGAAACAGCAGTTATACTTACATTTCTTGAAATAATTTATAGAATAGGGTAGATAGTTGCACACAAGACAATCTAAATTTTTTCGATAAAACAATATAGAAAATCATTGAGAAATGTTCGCAGTAATCTTTTTATATCAATATATAATAAACCTTCGAGTTTTTCCATATACGACTCTTTTAATCGCAAGTTGTTTTCTCGGATGTTATCATTTTTCAGATGCTGTTTAAATCTGTTATTGCATTGTTTCAGGTTTTGATATTTAATAGATTCCTACAGATTAGGTTTGTATGCTGCGTATTGCACCACCTTGCACAGCCATTTACGACAGATCGGATACTCAGATAAAAGAAAACGCGGCGGACGGGGAAAGACAGAAGAGAATCGCAAGCAGTTGCACCAACTCTGGATGTAAGAACTGGTGACAATACCAACATGACATTTACCTCAACAAAAGCCAGTTTAGATTTCCAGCTCGGAATCTTTGGTGCCAAAGACGCATAAAACGCAACATGCTAGAGAAAAATAAAGAAAAATTGGAAAAACGAGAGAAACGAAGATAGACGAATACCGTAGATAAGCCGCTACATTTGAAACGAATGTAAACACCTGCTAGAGACATTTAATAACGCGAATGATGACTCACTTTAACAACTTTAGGATTGTTAGTAAGAAAACACAGGCACCGTCAATTTTAATGGTTTTACTTCGTCGATACTTTTTTTCTGCATTTGTCAAACGAGAACGTTTCCCACGTTATTTCTCAAGATTTTACTGCTTTTCAAGCCACGTGTATTGCTTTAAGTAATTACTTTAATCTTCGTATTTACTATCATCTAGTGCATACGCAATTAACAGTTTTAGTGTCAGACAAAAGTATAGTGTTGCAGGGAACATTTGCGAAAAGTGCCAAAGACGATGTATGATTGCGATATATATTTAATATGATATAATAGATAAAATATAATATAACATTATGACACAGCATCTTACTATCCGCATCGCGGGAGAACTTTGTCTCATAATAAATTTACAAAATGTTACAAACGGTTGAATTTTTCTGCAGAAACCCTGTGTGAGATGTTTCACATATTGAACAAATTGCGTACTTATTTGTAAAAATAATTTTATTATATTCCGCGATGATTAATACCGAGGCTGTGTGTACGCTACTGCTATAAAGTAAAATTAGACACGGAGTGTTTGCCTGAGATTTTCAGATAATAATATTTGGAACCGAAATTATTCTTTTACTAAGCTTTGTACACACGTATACCCAGGGGTATTATTAGTCATAGTATTGCCTTCGATTCTTAATGCGTTTAGCATGTTTACTTAGGACCGTGGTCACCAGGTCAATTAAACAATGTAACAATTACATTGCTACCTTGCGGACATCTAGCAACTTGTGCATTATGTTGTCATTATTGTGCACCGGCTTTAGCAGAATTCACAATTTGCCGAAGAGAAATTGAAGCTGTAGCTCGTATATTTTTGTGGCGTAATAGATGCACGCGCGCGCGCGCGCGCGCGCACACACACACCAGGTTTGTAAGTATGAAACCGGAATTTGCCTATTGATGGCCCTAGCTGATAATGCAGTTATCACTAAACTGCGTCATTGATGCCAAAAGTGATTGTTGACATCTCACAAACATTTTCGACTCGCAACAATACAAGTTTCATACAGCAGCATAGTTTGTAATAGCGTTGAACATGTCGAATTTTGTGCCTGGAATCTACGATTTGCTGACAGCGTTGATTTTCTGTTACCATTTGAAGAAAACTGCTGCAGAATCGCATCGTATGCTTGTCGTAGCTTACGGTGAGCACGCTCTTGGTAAATCACAGTGCTTTGAGTGGTTTAAAAAATTCAGAAGTGGCAATTTTGACGTGAGGAACGAAGAACGTGAAGAACACCACTGAAAAAGTTTCAAGACAGCGAATTGCAAGCATCGTTGGATGAGGATGACGCTCAAACGCAACAACAACTCGCTGATCAATTAAACGTGACACGAGAAGCCGTCTCCATACGTTTGAAAGCCATGGGAAAGATCGAGAAGGTGGGAAAATGGGTTGGACATGAACTGAATGAAAGACAGCAGGAAAACTGAAAAACCACTTGCGAAATGCTGCTCGCCAGATACAAAAGAAAGTCGTTACTCCACCGAATTGTGACTGGCGAAGAAAAGTGGATATATTTTGAGAATCCTAAGCGTAAAAGATCATGGGTAGCTCCAAGCGAACCACCGACATCGACTACAAGACCAAATCGCTATGGACGGAAGACAATGCTCTGTGTTTGGTGGGGTCAGAAGCTGTTAAAACCTGGCGAAACCGTTAATACTGAGCGCTACCGACAACAAATGATCGATTTGAATCAAGCTTTGCATGAAAAACGACCAGAATATCAAAAAAGGCAACACAAAGTAATTTAGCTTCATGATAATGCGCCATCAGATACAGCAAAACCGATCAAGGAAACGATCGAAGCGTTCAGTTGGGAAATACTTTTGCACGCGGCTTGCTCACCAGACTTGGCTCCGTCCGATTACTATTTATTTGCATCGATGGGACACGCACATATATATATAATTATGTACATGCATAAATTATCGTATTCATATCTCTTATATAAATATACTTTATAATTATTTAAAAATGACGTACACACATTAAAATGTGTGATACAATGCAAATAGAAACATAATATTGATCTAATCAAATACATCTTTTCTGTATATTTTTGGTTTTTTCCCTATTTTACTTATATATGTTACTCAATTAAAGATGAATTTGAATTATGTATATTATTTCATCTGAATAAAGTTAACTTTTTCCGCATCTAACTAATTGTTCTTTCTTTTATCCCCCTCATTGTTAGTAAAATGAAACTGTATTATACATATATATTTCAAATCATAAGAATCATGGCTTACTTTTTCTTTTATTATACTTTCATTGTATATGCTTCGCTTGTAATATTTTCCATTTAAAAATAGCTACCGCAAGAAGAAGATCAAAGACAAAAACATTTAACACTAAAGGAGAAACTATCAAAAGCTAAATCTCATAAAGATAGCGGCTCACCTTACCAGTATACACATGTTCATGTTTCTAAATTCTGTGCGATTGAGTTAAAATTACATATAATTATACTATAATTTACTAAATAGGATCAAAACAATATTGTGCAGACAATGGCAAAAATATATCAGTTAGATCAAACGAAGAATAGCTAATTGAGCGATTCTCTAAAGGTGTGTTCAGTTCCACATGATGCTAAAACAAAAAAAAGTGTACTTATTAATGAAGTATTAGCACACATCAAGAATACGACAATTTTACAGCCATTTCGTTTGTAAATGTACCTTTATAAGCAAAAATAGAAATGTATCATATGTGCTCTTAAGTGTACTAAGTTAGTATAACAAATAACACTAATATGCTGTAATATATCGTATTATATTTTTAAATTTATACATTAAAGCAGCTTTAGTACATAACAAACAAAATGATAATATACAGTTAGATATAATTAGTATTAGGTAATAAATTCTTTTTCTATCACTGATTTTTTGTGATACATTTATCACTACTAATACAGCTTTCCCGTCAGCTTCCTTTTTTATGCCAATTTCAATTAGATCTTCATTAGTTAAAGTCATAAACAGATCAATGTCAACCTGAAATAAGTTTACAATATAAATTTACAATAAAACTTTATACATATATATAGCACACATAATTTAATAACATATTTACTTCTTGTTCGAGAAATATATGCACGTACGGACCTAGTCAGTAATGTTTTAGTAAAACAAACATTGTTGCTTCTACTGAATCGTAAATTATTCCTCTTGGAGGTGTCCCGTAACGTGGTCACATTGGTTTATTTTCCCCAAATACATTTTCATCATTCATCTTCGGAGGAACATTTTGTTGGCGCAATGGACCAAATTCAGGCACATATTCAATAGCAGTATCAAGATCTTCCTTGTGCTGAATATTTAAATCTTGTGGCCGAATGATCTGCAATCTTTGCAAACAATACAGTTAAATTAAAATATCCTAGTTATTTTGCATATGTTTCTATTGAAAATTGTTAGCATTAATGGTAATAATACCCTCTTTGTCTTGGATCATAGCTTTCACATTCTGCATTGTGTCAGAAGCTTCAACCTCAAGAGTAATAGATTTCCCTGTTAAGGTCTTAACGAAGATTTGCATGTTGCCAGATCTGGGGAACTGTACAAAAAGACAAAAAGATTATATGAATGTAGAATATAGTGAAAAAATGTGCTGCGGTAGTAAATACTAAAATAAACATTTTGTAAGCAACAGCTGTATATTTTTGCAATTTTTTTATAAATTGACGTTTTTACGTTAATCAGCTCAAATTTTGTTATACAGAACGATGGCGTCATAGAGTATAGGTTATTTGAAAACTCATCCAATACCTTTTTACATAAATATGGAAGAAACAGCAGTTATACTTACATTTCTTGAAATAATTTATAGAATAGGGTAGATAGTTGCACACAAGACAATCTAAATTTTTTCGATAAAACAATATAGAAAATCATTGAGAAATGTTCGCAGTAATCTTTTTATATCAATATATAATAAACCTTCGAGTTTTTCCATATACGACTCTTTTAATCGCAAGTTGTTTTCTCGGATGTTATCATTTTTCAGATGCTGTTTAAATCTGTTATTGCATTGTTTCAGGTTTTGATATTTAATAGATTCCTACAGATTAGGTTTGTATGCTGCGTATTGCACCACCTTGCACAGCCATTTACGACAGATCGGATACTCAGATAAAAGAAAACGCGGCGGACGGGGAAAGACAGAAGAGAATCGCAAGCAGTTGCACCAACTCTGGATGTAAGAACTGGTGACAATACCAACATGACATTTACCTCAACAAAAGCCAGTTTAGATTTCCAGCTCGGAATCTTTGGTGCCAAAGACGCATAAAACGCAACATGCTAGAGAAAAATAAAGAAAAATTGGAAAAACGAGAGAAACGAAGATAGACGAATACCGTAGATAAGCCGCTACATTTGAAACGAATGTAAACACCTGCTAGAGACATTTAATAACGCGAATGATGACTCACTTTAACAACTTTAGGATTGTTAGTAAGAAAACACAGGCACCGTCAATTTTAATGGTTTTACTTCGTCGATACTTTTTTTCTGCATTTGTCAAACGAGAACGTTTCCCACGTTATTTCTCAAGATTTTACTGCTTTTCAAGCCACGTGTATTGCTTTAAGTAATTACTTTAATCTTCGTATTTACTATCATCTAGTGCATACGCAATTAACAGTTTTAGTGTCAGACAAAAGTATAGTGTTGCAGGGAACATTTGCGAAAAGTGCCAAAGACGATGTATGATTGCGATATATATTTAATATGATATAATAGATAAAATATAATATAACATTATGCCACAGCATCTTACTATCCGCATCGCGGGAGAACTTTGTCTCATAATAAATTTACAAAATGTTACAAACGGTTGAATTTTTCTGCAGAAACCCTGTGTGAGATGTTTCACATATTGAACAAATTGCGTACTTATTTGTAAAAATAATTTTATTATATTCCGCGATGATTAATACCGAGGCTTTGTGTACGCTACTGCTATAAAGTAAAATTAGACACGGAGTGTTTGCCTGAGATTTTCAGATAATAATATTTGGAACCGAAATTATTCTTTTACTAAGCTTTGTACACACGTATACCCAGGGGTATTATTAGTCATAGTATTGCCTTCGATTCTTAATGCGTTTAGCATGTTTACTTAGGACCGTGGTCACCAGGTCAATTAAACAATGTAACAATTACATTGCTACCTTGCGGACATCTAGCAACTTGTGCATTATGTTGTCATTATTGTGCACCGGCTTTCGCAGAATTCACAATTTGCCGAAGAGAAATTGAAGCTGTAGCTCGTATATTTTTGTGGCGTAATAGATGCACGCGCGCGCGCGCGCGCGCGCACACACACACCAGGTTTGTAAGTATGAAACCGGAATTTGCCTATTGATGGCCCTAGCTGATAATGCAGTTATCACTAAACTGCGTCATTGATGCCAAAAGTGATTGTTGACATCTCACAAACATTTTCGACTCGCAACAATACAAGTTTCATACAGCAGCATAGTTTGTAATAGCGTTGAACATGTCGAATTTTGTGCCTGGAATCTACGATTTGCTGACAGCGTTGATTTTCTGTTACCATTTGAAGAAAACTGCTGCAGAATCGCATCGTATGCTTGTCGTAGCTTACGGTGAGCACGCTCTTGGTAAATCACAGTGCTTTGAGTGGTTTAAAAAATTCAGAAGTGGCAATTTTGACGTGAGGAACGAAGAACGTGAAGAACACCACTGAAAAAGTTTCAAGACAGCGAATTGCAAGCATCGTTGGATGAGGATGACGCTCAAACGCAACAACAACTCGCTGATCAATTAAACGTGACACGAGAAGCCGTCTCCATACGTTTGAAAGCCATGGGAAAGATCGAGAAGGTGGGAAAATGGGTTGGACATGAACTGAATGAAAGACAGCAGGAAAACTGAAAAACCACTTGCGAAATGCTGCTCGCCAGATACAAAAGAAAGTCGTTACTCCACCGAATTGTGACTGGCGAAGAAAAGTGGATATATTTTGAGAATCCTAAGCGTAAAAGATCATGGGTAGCTCCAAGCGAACCACCGACATCGACTACAAGACCAAATCGCTATGGACGGAAGACAATGCTCTGTGTTTGGTGGGGTCAGAAGCTGTTAAAACCTGGCGAAACCGTTAATACTGAGCGCTACCGACAACAAATGATCGATTTGAATCAAGCTTTGCATGAAAAACGACCAGAATATCAAAAAAGGCAACACAAAGTAATTTAGCTTCATGATAATGCGCCATCAGATACAGCAAAACCGATCAAGGAAACGATCGAAGCGTTCAGTTGGGAAATACTTTTGCACGCGGCTTGCTCACCAGACTTGGCTCCGTCCGATTACTATTTATTTGCATCGATGGGACACGCACATATATATATAATTATGTACATGCATAAATTATCGTATTCATATCTCTTATATAAATATACTTTATAATTATTTAAAAATGACGTACACACATTAAAATGTGTGATACAATGCAAATAGAAACATAATATTGATCTAATCAAATACATCTTTTCTGTATATTTTTGGTTTTTTCCCTATTTTACTTATATATGTTACTCAATTAAAGATGAATTTGAATTATGTATATTATTTCATCTGAATAAAGTTAACTTTTTCCGCATCTAACTAATTGTTCTTTCTTTTATCCCCCTCATTGTTAGTAAAATGAAACTGTATTATACATATATATTTCAAATCATAAGAATCATGGCTTACTTTTTCTTTTATTATACTTTCATTGTATATGCTTCGCTTGTAATATTTTCCATTTAAAAATAGCTACCGCAAGAAGAAGATCAAAGACAAAAACATTTAACACTAAAGGAGAAACTATCAAAAGCTAAATCTCATAAAGATAGCGGCTCACCTTACCAGTATACACATGTTCATGTTTCTAAATTCTGTGCGATTAAGTTAAAATTACATATAATTATACTATAATTTACTAAATAGGATCAAAACAATATTGTGCAGACAATGGCAAAAATATATCAGTTAGATCAAACGAAGAATAGCTAATTGAGCGATTCTCTAAAGGTGTGTTCAGTTCCACATGATGCTAAAACAAAAAAAAGTGTACTTATTAATGAAGTATTAGCACACATCAAGAATACGACAATTTTACAGCCATTTCGTTTGTAAATGTACCTTTATAAGCAAAAATAGAAATGTATCATATGTGCTCTTAAGTGTACTAAGTTAGTATAACAAATAACACTAATATGCTGTAATATATCGTATTATATTTTTAAATTTATACATTAAAGCAGCTTTAGTACATAACAAACAAAATGATAATATACAGTTAGATATAATTAGTATTAGGTAATAAATTCTTTTTCTATCACTGATTTTTTGTGATACATTTATCACTACTAATACAGCTTTCCCGTCAGCTTCCTTTTTTATGCCAATTTCAATTAGATCTTCATTAGTTAAAGTCATAAACAGATCAATGTCAACCTGAAATAAGTTTACAATATAAATTTACAATAAAACTTTATACATATATATAGCACACATAATTTAATAACATATTTACTTCTTGTTCGAGAAATATATGCACGTACGGACCTAGTCAGTAATGTTTTAGTAAAACAAACATTGTTGCTTCTACTGAATCGTAAATTATTCCTCTTGGAGGTGTCCCGTAACGTGGTCACATTGGTTTATTTTCCCCAAATACATTTTCATCATTCATCTTCGGAGGAACATTTTGTTGGCGCAATGGACCAAATTCAGGCACATATTCAATAGCAGTATCAAGATCTTCCTTGTGCTGAATATTTAAATCTTGTGGCCGAATGATCTGCAATCTTTGCAAACAATACAGTTAAATTAAAATATCCTAGTTATTTTGCATATGTTTCTATTGAAAATTGTTAGCATTAATGGTAATAATACCCTCTTTGTCTTGGATCATAGCTTTCACATTCTGCATTGTGTCAGAAGCTTCAACCTCAAGAGTAATAGATTTCCCTGTTAAGGTCTTAACGAAGATTTGCATGTTGCCAGATCTGGGGAACTGTACAAAAAGACAAAAAGATTATATGAATGTAGAATATAGTGAAAAAATGTGCTGCGGTAGTAAATACTAAAATAAACATTTTGTAAGCAACAGCTGTATATTTTTGCAATCTTTTTATAAATTGACGTTTTTACGTTAATCAGCTCAAATTTTGTTATACAGAACGATGGCGTCATAGAGTATAGGTTATTTGAAAACTCATCCAATACCTTTTTACATAAATATGGAAGAAACAGCAGTTATACTTACATTTCTTGAAATAATTTATAGAATAGGGTAGATAGTTGCACACAAGACAATCTAAATTTTTTCGATAAAACAATATAGAAAATCATTGAGAAATGTTCGCAGTAATCTTTTTATATCAATATATAATAAACCTTCGAGTTTTTCCATATACGACTCTTTTAATCGCAAGTTGTTTTCTCGGATGTTATCATTTTTCAGATGCTGTTTAAATCTGTTATTGCATTGTTTCAGGTTTTGATATTTAATAGATTCCTACAGATTAGGTTTGTATGCTGCGTATTGCACCACCTTGCACAGCCATTTACGACAGATCGGATACTCAGATAAAAGAAAACGCGGCGGACGGGGAAAGACAGAAGAGAATCGCAAGCAGTTGCACCAACTCTGGATGTAAGAACTGGTGACAATACCAACATGACATTTACCTCAACAAAAGCCAGTTTAGATTTCCAGCTCGGAATCTTTGGTGCCAAAGACGCATAAAACGCAACATGCTAGAGAAAAATAAAGAAAAATTGGAAAAACGAGAGAAACGAAGATAGACGAATACCGTAGATAAGCCGCTACATTTGAAACGAATGTAAACACCTGCTAGAGACATTTAATAACGCGAATGATGACTCACTTTAACAACTTTAGGATTGTTAGTAAGAAAACACAGGCACCGTCAATTTTAATGGTTTTACTTCGTCGATACTTTTTTTCTGCATTTGTCAAACGAGAACGTTTCCCACGTTATTTCTCAAGATTTTACTGCTTTTCAAGCCACGTGTATTGCTTTAAGTAATTACTTTAATCTTCGTATTTACTATCATCTAGTGCATACGCAATTAACAGTTTTAGTGTCAGACAAAAGTATAGTGTTGCAGGGAACATTTGCGAAAAGTGCCAAAGACGATGTATGATTGCGATATATATTTAATATGATATAATAGATAAAATATAATATAACATTATGCCACAGCATCTTACTATCCGCATCGCGGGAGAACTTTGTCTCATAATAAATTTACAAAATGTTACAAACGGTTGAATTTTTCTGCAGAAACCCTGTGTGAGATGTTTCACATATTGAACAAATTGCGTACTTATTTGTAAAAATAATTTTATTATATTCCGCGATGATTAATACCGAGGCTTTGTGTACGCTACTGCTATAAAGTAAAATTAGACACGGAGTGTTTGCCTGAGATTTTCAGATAATAATATTTGGAACCGAAATTATTCTTTTACTAAGCTTTGTACACACGTATACCCAGGGGTATTATTAGTCATAGTATTGCCTTCGATTCTTAATGCGTTTAGCATGTTTACTTAGGACCGTGGTCACCAGGTCAATTAAACAATGTAACAATTACATTGCTACCTTGCGGACATCTAGCAACTTGTGCATTATGTTGTCATTATTGTGCACCGGCTTTCGCAGAATTCACAATTTGCCGAAGAGAAATTGAAGCTGTAGCTCGTATATTTTTGTGGCGTAATAGATGCACGCGCGCGCGCGCGCGCGCGCACACACACACCAGGTTTGTAAGTATGAAACCGGAATTTGCCTATTGATGGCCCTAGCTGATAATGCAGTTATCACTAAACTGCGTCATTGATGCCAAAAGTGATTGTTGACATCTCACAAACATTTTCGACTCGCAACAATACAAGTTTCATACAGCAGCATAGTTTGTAATAGCGTTGAACATGTCGAATTTTGTGCCTGGAATCTACGATTTGCTGACAGCGTTGATTTTCTGTTACCATTTGAAGAAAACTGCTGCAGAATCGCATCGTATGCTTGTCGTAGCTTACGGTGAGCACGCTCTTGGTAAATCACAGTGCTTTGAGTGGTTTAAAAAATTCAGAAGTGGCAATTTTGACGTGAGGAACGAAGAACGTGAAGAACACCACTGAAAAAGTTTCAAGACAGCGAATTGCAAGCATCGTTGGATGAGGATGACGCTCAAACGCAACAACAACTCGCTGATCAATTAAACGTGACACGAGAAGCCGTCTCCATACGTTTGAAAGCCATGGGAAAGATCGAGAAGGTGGGAAAATGGGTTGGACATGAACTGAATGAAAGACAGCAGGAAAACTGAAAAACCACTTGCGAAATGCTGCTCGCCAGATACAAAAGAAAGTCGTTACTCCACCGAATTGTGACTGGCGAAGAAAAGTGGATATATTTTGAGAATCCTAAGCGTAAAAGATCATGGGTAGCTCCAAGCGAACCACCGACATCGACTACAAGACCAAATCGCTATGGACGGAAGACAATGCTCTGTGTTTGGTGGGGTCAGAAGCTGTTAAAACCTGGCGAAACCGTTAATACTGAGCGCTACCGACAACAAATGATCGATTTGAATCAAGCTTTGCATGAAAAACGACCAGAATATCAAAAAAGGCAACACAAAGTAATTTAGCTTCATGATAATGCGCCATCAGATACAGCAAAACCGATCAAGGAAACGATCGAAGCGTTCAGTTGGGAAATACTTTTGCACGCGGCTTGCTCACCAGACTTGGCTCCGTCCGATTACTATTTATTTGCATCGATGGGACACGCACATATATATATAATTATGTACATGCATAAATTATCGTATTCATATCTCTTATATAAATATACTTTATAATTATTTAAAAATGACGTACACACATTAAAATGTGTGATACAATGCAAATAGAAACATAATATTGATCTAATCAAATACATCTTTTCTGTATATTTTTGGTTTTTTCCCTATTTTACTTATATATGTTACTCAATTAAAGATGAATTTGAATTATGTATATTATTTCATCTGAATAAAGTTAACTTTTTCCGCATCTAACTAATTGTTCTTTCTTTTATCCCCCTCATTGTTAGTAAAATGAAACTGTATTATACATATATATTTCAAATCATAAGAATCATGGCTTACTTTTTCTTTTATTATACTTTCATTGTATATGCTTCGCTTGTAATATTTTCCATTTAAAAATAGCTACCGCAAGAAGAAGATCAAAGACAAAAACATTTAACACTAAAGGAGAAACTATCAAAAGCTAAATCTCATAAAGATAGCGGCTCACCTTACCAGTATACACATGTTCATGTTTCTAAATTCTGTGCGATTAAGTTAAAATTACATATAATTATACTATAATTTACTAAATAGGATCAAAACAATATTGTGCAGACAATGGCAAAAATATATCAGTTAGATCAAACGAAGAATAGCTAATTGAGCGATTCTCTAAAGGTGTGTTCAGTTCCACATGATGCTAAAACAAAAAAAAGTGTACTTATTAATGAAGTATTAGCACACATCAAGAATACGACAATTTTACAGCCATTTCGTTTGTAAATGTACCTTTATAAGCAAAAATAGAAATGTATCATATGTGCTCTTAAGTGTACTAAGTTAGTATAACAAATAACACTAATATGCTGTAATATATCGTATTATATTTTTAAATTTATACATTAAAGCAGCTTTAGTACATAACAAACAAAATGATAATATACAGTTAGATATAATTAGTATTAGGTAATAAATTCTTTTTCTATCACTGATTTTTTGTGATACATTTATCACTACTAATACAGCTTTCCCGTCAGCTTCCTTTTTTATGCCAATTTCAATTAGATCTTCATTAGTTAAAGTCATAAACAGATCAATGTCAACCTGAAATAAGTTTACAATATAAATTTACAATAAAACTTTATACATATATATAGCACACATAATTTAATAACATATTTACTTCTTGTTCGAGAAATATATGCACGTACGGACCTAGTCAGTAATGTTTTAGTAAAACAAACATTGTTGCTTCTACTGAATCGTAAATTATTCCTCTTGGAGGTGTCCCGTAACGTGGTCACATTGGTTTATTTTCCCCAAATACATTTTCATCATTCATCTTCGGAGGAACATTTTGTTGGCGCAATGGACCAAATTCAGGCACATATTCAATAGCAGTATCAAGATCTTCCTTGTGCTGAATATTTAAATCTTGTGGCCGAATGATCTGCAATCTTTGCAAACAATACAGTTAAATTAAAATATCCTAGTTATTTTGCATATGTTTCTATTGAAAATTGTTAGCATTAATGGTAATAATACCCTCTTTGTCTTGGATCATAGCTTTCACATTCTGCATTGTGTCAGAAGCTTCAACCTCAAGAGTAATAGATTTCCCTGTTAAGGTCTTAACGAAGATTTGCATGTTGCCAGATCTGGGGAACTGTACAAAAAGACAAAAAGATTATATGAATGTAGAATATAGTGAAAAAATGTGCTGCGGTAGTAAATACTAAAATAAACATTTTGTAAGCAACAGCTGTATATTTTTGCAATCTTTTTATAAATTGACGTTTTTACGTTAATCAGCTCAAATTTTGTTATACAGAACGATGGCGTCATAGAGTATAGGTTATTTGAAAACTCATCCAATACCTTTTTACATAAATATGGAAGAAACAGCAGTTATACTTACATTTCTTGAAATAATTTATAGAATAGGGTAGATAGTTGCACACAAGACAATCTAAATTTTTTCGATAAAACAATATAGAAAATCATTGAGAAATGTTCGCAGTAATCTTTTTATATCAATATATAATAAACCTTCGAGTTTTTCCATATACGACTCTTTTAATCGCAAGTTGTTTTCTCGGATGTTATCATTTTTCAGATGCTGTTTAAATCTGTTATTGCATTGTTTCAGGTTTTGATATTTAATAGATTCCTACAGATTAGGTTTGTATGCTGCGTATTGCACCACCTTGCACAGCCATTTACGACAGATCGGATACTCAGATAAAAGAAAACGCGGCGGACGGGGAAAGACAGAAGAGAATCGCAAGCAGTTGCACCAACTCTGGATGTAAGAACTGGTGACAATACCAACATGACATTTACCTCAACAAAAGCCAGTTTAGATTTCCAGCTCGGAATCTTTGGTGCCAAAGACGCATAAAACGCAACATGCTAGAGAAAAATAAAGAAAAATTGGAAAAACGAGAGAAACGAAGATAGACGAATACCGTAGATAAGCCGCTACATTTGAAACGAATGTAAACACCTGCTAGAGACATTTAATAACGCGAATGATGACTCACTTTAACAACTTTAGGATTGTTAGTAAGAAAACACAGGCACCGTCAATTTTAATGGTTTTACTTCGTCGATACTTTTTTTCTGCATTTGTCAAACGAGAACGTTTCCCACGTTATTTCTCAAGATTTTACTGCTTTTCAAGCCACGTGTATTGCTTTAAGTAATTACTTTAATCTTCGTATTTACTATCATCTAGTGCATACGCAATTAACAGTTTTAGTGTCAGACAAAAGTATAGTGTTGCAGGGAACATTTGCGAAAAGTGCCAAAGACGATGTATGATTGCGATATATATTTAATATGATATAATAGATAAAATATAATATAACATTATGCCACAGCATCTTACTATCCGCATCGCGGGAGAACTTTGTCTCATAATAAATTTACAAAATGTTACAAACGGTTGAATTTTTCTGCAGAAACCCTGTGTGAGATGTTTCACATATTGAACAAATTGCGTACTTATTTGTAAAAATAATTTTATTATATTCCGCGATGATTAATACCGAGGCTTTGTGTACGCTACTGCTATAAAGTAAAATTAGACACGGAGTGTTTGCCTGAGATTTTCAGATAATAATATTTGGAACCGAAATTATTCTTTTACTAAGCTTTGTACACACGTATACCCAGGGGTATTATTAGTCATAGTATTGCCTTCGATTCTTAATGCGTTTAGCATGTTTACTTAGGACCGTGGTCACCAGGTCAATTAAACAATGTAACAATTACATTGCTACCTTGCGGACATCTAGCAACTTGTGCATTATGTTGTCATTATTGTGCACCGGCTTTCGCAGAATTCACAATTTGCCGAAGAGAAATTGAAGCTGTAGCTCGTATATTTTTGTGGCGTAATAGATGCACGCGCGCGCGCGCGCGCGCGCACACACACACCAGGTTTGTAAGTATGAAACCGGAATTTGCCTATTGATGGCCCTAGCTGATAATGCAGTTATCACTAAACTGCGTCATTGATGCCAAAAGTGATTGTTGACATCTCACAAACATTTTCGACTCGCAACAATACAAGTTTCATACAGCAGCATAGTTTGTAATAGCGTTGAACATGTCGAATTTTGTGCCTGGAATCTACGATTTGCTGACAGCGTTGATTTTCTGTTACCATTTGAAGAAAACTGCTGCAGAATCGCATCGTATGCTTGTCGTAGCTTACGGTGAGCACGCTCTTGGTAAATCACAGTGCTTTGAGTGGTTTAAAAAATTCAGAAGTGGCAATTTTGACGTGAGGAACGAAGAACGTGAAGAACACCACTGAAAAAGTTTCAAGACAGCGAATTGCAAGCATCGTTGGATGAGGATGACGCTCAAACGCAACAACAACTCGCTGATCAATTAAACGTGACACGAGAAGCCGTCTCCATACGTTTGAAAGCCATGGGAAAGATCGAGAAGGTGGGAAAATGGGTTGGACATGAACTGAATGAAAGACAGCAGGAAAACTGAAAAACCACTTGCGAAATGCTGCTCGCCAGATACAAAAGAAAGTCGTTACTCCACCGAATTGTGACTGGCGAAGAAAAGTGGATATATTTTGAGAATCCTAAGCGTAAAAGATCATGGGTAGCTCCAAGCGAACCACCGACATCGACTACAAGACCAAATCGCTATGGACGGAAGACAATGCTCTGTGTTTGGTGGGGTCAGAAGCTGTTAAAACCTGGCGAAACCGTTAATACTGAGCGCTACCGACAACAAATGATCGATTTGAATCAAGCTTTGCATGAAAAACGACCAGAATATCAAAAAAGGCAACACAAAGTAATTTAGCTTCATGATAATGCGCCATCAGATACAGCAAAACCGATCAAGGAAACGATCGAAGCGTTCAGTTGGGAAATACTTTTGCACGCGGCTTGCTCACCAGACTTGGCTCCGTCCGATTACTATTTATTTGCATCGATGGGACACGCACATATATATATAATTATGTACATGCATAAATTATCGTATTCATATCTCTTATATAAA
Source organism: Bombus sylvestris (assembly GCA_911622165.2). Lineage (NCBI taxonomy): Eukaryota > Metazoa > Arthropoda > Insecta > Hymenoptera > Apidae > Bombus > Bombus sylvestris. Next base: position 2,916,255 of record OU443162.1, on the reverse strand, counting down.
TATACTTTATAATTATTTAAAAATGACGTACACACATTAAAATGTGTGATACAATGCAAATAGAAACATAATATTGATCTAATCAAATACATCTTTTCTGTATATTTTTGGTTTTTTCCCTATTTTACTTATATATGTTACTCAATTAAAGATGAATTTGAATTATGTATATTATTTCATCTGAATAAAGTTAACTTTTTCCGCATCTAACTAATTGTTCTTTCTTTTATCCCCCTCATTGTTAGTAAAATGAAACTGTATTATACATATATATTTCAAATCATAAGAATCATGGCTTACTTTTTCTTTTATTATACTTTCATTGTATATGCTTCGCTTGTAATATTTTCCATTTAAAAATAGCTACCGCAAGAAGAAGATCAAAGACAAAAACATTTAACACTAAAGGAGAAACTATCAAAAGCTAAATCTCATAAAGATAGCGGCTCACCTTACCAGTATACACATGTTCATGTTTCTAAATTCTGTGCGATTGAGTTAAAATTACATATAATTATACTATAATTTACTAAATAGGATCAAAACAATATTGTGCAGACAATGGCAAAAATATATCAGTTAGATCAAACGAAGAATAGCTAATTGAGCGATTCTCTAAAGGTGTGTTCAGTTCCACATGATGCTAAAACAAAAAAAAGTGTACTTATTAATGAAGTATTAGCACACATCAAGAATACGACAATTTTACAGCCATTTCGTTTGTAAATGTACCTTTATAAGCAAAAATAGAAATGTATCATATGTGCTCTTAAGTGTACTAAGTTAGTATAACAAATAACACTAATATGCTGTAATATATCGTATTATATTTTTAAATTTATACATTAAAGCAGCTTTAGTACATAACAAACAAAATGATAATATACAGTTAGATATAATTAGTATTAGGTAATAAATTCTTTTTCTATCACTGATTTTTTGTGATACATTTATCACTACTAATACAGCTTTCCCGTCAGCTTCCTTTTTTATGCCAATTTCAATTAGATCTTCATTAGTTAAAGTCATAAACAGATCAATGTCAACCTGAAATAAGTTTACAATATAAATTTACAATAAAACTTTATACATATATATAGCACACATAATTTAATAACATATTTACTTCTTGTTCGAGAAATATATGCACGTACGGACCTAGTCAGTAATGTTTTAGTAAAACAAACATTGTTGCTTCTACTGAATCGTAAATTATTCCTCTTGGAGGTGTCCCGTAACGTGGTCACATTGGTTTATTTTCCCCAAATACATTTTCATCATTCATCTTCGGAGGAACATTTTGTTGGCGCAATGGACCAAATTCAGGCACATATTCAATAGCAGTATCAAGATCTTCCTTGTGCTGAATATTTAAATCTTGTGGCCGAATGATCTGCAATCTTTGCAAACAATACAGTTAAATTAAAATATCCTAGTTATTTTGCATATGTTTCTATTGAAAATTGTTAGCATTAATGGTAATAATACCCTCTTTGTCTTGGATCATAGCTTTCACATTCTGCATTGTGTCAGAAGCTTCAACCTCAAGAGTAATAGATTTCCCTGTTAAGGTCTTAACGAAGATTTGCATGTTGCCAGATCTGGGGAACTGTACAAAAAGACAAAAAGATTATATGAATGTAGAATATAGTGAAAAAATGTGCTGCGGTAGTAAATACTAAAATAAACATTTTGTAAGCAACAGCTGTATATTTTTGCAATCTTTTTATAAATTGACGTTTTTACGTTAATCAGCTCAAATTTTGTTATACAGAACGATGGCGTCATAGAGTATAGGTTATTTGAAAACTCATCCAATACCTTTTTACATAAATATGGAAGAAACAGCAGTTATACTTACATTTCTTGAAATAATTTATAGAATAGGGTAGATAGTTGCACACAAGACAATCTAAATTTTTTCGATAAAACAATATAGAAAATCATTGAGAAATGTTCGCAGTAATCTTTTTATATCAATATATAATAAACCTTCGAGTTTTTCCATATACGACTCTTTTAATCGCAAGTTGTTTTCTCGGATGTTATCATTTTTCAGATGCTGTTTAAATCTGTTATTGCATTGTTTCAGGTTTTGATATTTAATAGATTCCTACAGATTAGGTTTGTATGCTGCGTATTGCACCACCTTGCACAGCCATTTACGACAGATCGGATACTCAGATAAAAGAAAACGCGGCGGACGGGGAAAGACAGAAGAGAATCGCAAGCAGTTGCACCAACTCTGGATGTAAGAACTGGTGACAATACCAACATGACATTTACCTCAACAAAAGCCAGTTTAGATTTCCAGCTCGGAATCTTTGGTGCCAAAGACGCATAAAACGCAACATGCTAGAGAAAAATAAAGAAAAATTGGAAAAACGAGAGAAACGAAGATAGACGAATACCGTAGATAAGCCGCTACATTTGAAACGAATGTAAACACCTGCTAGAGACATTTAATAACGCGAATGATGACTCACTTTAACAACTTTAGGATTGTTAGTAAGAAAACACAGGCACCGTCAATTTTAATGGTTTTACTTCGTCGATACTTTTTTTCTGCATTTGTCAAACGAGAACGTTTCCCACGTTATTTCTCAAGATTTTACTGCTTTTCAAGCCACGTGTATTGCTTTAAGTAATTACTTTAATCTTCGTATTTACTATCATCTAGTGCATACGCAATTAACAGTTTTAGTGTCAGACAAAAGTATAGTGTTGCAGGGAACATTTGCGAAAAGTGCCAAAGACGATGTATGATTGCGATATATATTTAATATGATATAATAGATAAAATATAATATAACATTATGACACAGCATCTTACTATCCGCATCGCGGGAGAACTTTGTCTCATAATAAATTTACAAAATGTTACAAACGGTTGAATTTTTCTGCAGAAACCCTGTGTGAGATGTTTCACATATTGAACAAATTGCGTACTTATTTGTAAAAATAATTTTATTATATTCCGCGATGATTAATACCGAGGCTGTGTGTACGCTACTGCTATAAAGTAAAATTAGACACGGAGTGTTTGCCTGAGATTTTCAGATAATAATATTTGGAACCGAAATTATTCTTTTACTAAGCTTTGTACACACGTATACCCAGGGGTATTATTAGTCATAGTATTGCCTTCGATTCTTAATGCGTTTAGCATGTTTACTTAGGACCGTGGTCACCAGGTCAATTAAACAATGTAACAATTACATTGCTACCTTGCGGACATCTAGCAACTTGTGCATTATGTTGTCATTATTGTGCACCGGCTTTCGCAGAATTCACAATTTGCCGAAGAGAAATTGAAGCTGTAGCTCGTATATTTTTGTGGCGTAATAGATGCACGCGCGCGCGCACACACACCAGGTTTGTAAGTATGAAACCGGAATTTGCCTATTGATGGCCCTAGCTGATAATGCAGTTATCACTAAACTGCGTCATTGATGCCAAAAGTGATTGTTGACATCTCACAAACATTTTCGACTCGCAACAATACAAGTTTCATACAGCAGCATAGTTTGTAATAGCGTTGAACATGTCGAATTTTGTGCCTGGAATCTACGATTTGCTGACAGCGTTGATTTTCTGTTACCATTTGAAGAAAACTGCTGCAGAATCGCATCGTATGCTTGTCGTAGCTTACGGTGAGCACGCTCTTGGTAAATCACAGTGCTTTGAGTGGTTTAAAAAATTCAGAAGTGGCAATTTTGACGTGAGGAACGAAGAACGTGAAGAACACCACTGAAAAAGTTTCAAGACAGCGAATTGCAAGCATCGTTGGATGAGGATGACGCTCAAACGCAACAACAACTCGCTGATCAATTAAACGTGACACGAGAAGCCGTCTCCATACGTTTGAAAGCCATGGGAAAGATCGAGAAGGTGGGAAAATGGGTTGGACATGAACTGAATGAAAGACAGCAGGAAAACTGAAAAACCACTTGCGAAATGCTGCTCGCCAGATACAAAAGAAAGTCGTTACTCCACCGAATTGTGACTGGCGAAGAAAAGTGGATATATTTTGAGAATCCTAAGCGTAAAAGATCATGGGTAGCTCCAAGCGAACCACCGACATCGACTACAAGACCAAATCGCTATGGACGGAAGACAATGCTCTGTGTTTGGTGGGGTCAGAAGCTGTTAAAACCTGGCGAAACCGTTAATACTGAGCGCTACCGACAACAAATGATCGATTTGAATCAAGCTTTGCATGAAAAACGACCAGAATATCAAAAAAGGCAACACAAAGTAATTTAGCTTCATGATAATGCGCCATCAGATACAGCAAAACCGATCAAGGAAACGATCGAAGCGTTCAGTTGGGAAATACTTTTGCACGCGGCTTGCTCACCAGACTTGGCTCCGTCCGATTACTATTTATTTGCATCGATGGGACACGCACATATATATATAATTATGTACATGCATAAATTATCGTATTCATATCTCTTATATAAATATACTTTATAATTATTTAAAAATGACGTACACACATTAAAATGTGTGATACAATGCAAATAGAAACATAATATTGATCTAATCAAATACATCTTTTCTGTATATTTTTGGTTTTTTCCCTATTTTACTTATATATGTTACTCAATTAAAGATGAATTTGAATTATGTATATTATTTCATCTGAATAAAGTTAACTTTTTCCGCATCTAACTAATTGTTCTTTCTTTTATCCCCCTCATTGTTAGTAAAATGAAACTGTATTATACATATATATTTCAAATCATAAGAATCATGGCTTACTTTTTCTTTTATTATACTTTCATTGTATATGCTTCGCTTGTAATATTTTCCATTTAAAAATAGCTACCGCAAGAAGAAGATCAAAGACAAAAACATTTAACACTAAAGGAGAAACTATCAAAAGCTAAATCTCATAAAGATAGCGGCTCACCTTACCAGTATACACATGTTCATGTTTCTAAATTCTGTGCGATTGAGTTAAAATTACATATAATTATACTATAATTTACTAAATAGGATCAAAACAATATTGTGCAGACAATGGCAAAAATATATCAGTTAGATCAAACGAAGAATAGCTAATTGAGCGATTCTCTAAAGGTGTGTTCAGTTCCACATGATGCTAAAACAAAAAAAAGTGTACTTATTAATGAAGTATTAGCACACATCAAGAATACGACAATTTTACAGCCATTTCGTTTGTAAATGTACCTTTATAAGCAAAAATAGAAATGTATCATATGTGCTCTTAAGTGTACTAAGTTAGTATAACAAATAACACTAATATGCTGTAATATATCGTATTATATTTTTAAATTTATACATTAAAGCAGCTTTAGTACATAACAAACAAAATGATAATATACAGTTAGATATAATTAGTATTAGGTAATAAATTCTTTTTCTATCACTGATTTTTTGTGATACATTTATCACTACTAATACAGCTTTCCCGTCAGCTTCCTTTTTTATGCCAATTTCAATTAGATCTTCATTAGTTAAAGTCATAAACAGATCAATGTCAACCTGAAATAAGTTTACAATATAAATTTACAATAAAACTTTATACATATATATAGCACACATAATTTAATAACATATTTACTTCTTGTTCGAGAAATATATGCACGTACGGACCTAGTCAGTAATGTTTTAGTAAAACAAACATTGTTGCTTCTACTGAATCGTAAATTATTCCTCTTGGAGGTGTCCCGTAACGTGGTCACATTGGTTTATTTTCCCCAAATACATTTTCATCATTCATCTTCGGAGGAACATTTTGTTGGCGCAATGGACCAAATTCAGGCACATATTCAATAGCAGTATCAAGATCTTCCTTGTGCTGAATATTTAAATCTTGTGGCCGAATGATCTGCAATCTTTGCAAACAATACAGTTAAATTAAAATATCCTAGTTATTTTGCATATGTTTCTATTGAAAATTGTTAGCATTAATGGTAATAATACCCTCTTTGTCTTGGATCATAGCTTTCACATTCTGCATTGTGTCAGAAGCTTCAACCTCAAGAGTAATAGATTTCCCTGTTAAGGTCTTAACGAAGATTTGCATGTTGCCAGATCTGGGGAACTGTACAAAAAGACAAAAAGATTATATGAATGTAGAATATAGTGAAAAAATGTGCTGCGGTAGTAAATACTAAAATAAACATTTTGTAAGCAACAGCTGTATATTTTTGCAATTTTTTTATAAATTGACGTTTTTACGTTAATCAACTCAAATTTTGTTATACAGAACGATGGCGTCATAGAGTATAGGTTATTTGAAAACTCATCCAATACCTTTTTACATAAATATGGAAGAAACAGCAGTTATACTTACATTTCTTGAAATAATTTATAGAATAGGGTAGATAGTTGCACACAAGACAATCTAAATTTTTTCGATAAAACAATATAGAAAATCATTGAGAAATGTTCGCAGTAATCTTTTTATATCAATATATAATAAACCTTCGAGTTTTTCCATATACGACTCTTTTAATCGCAAGTTGTTTTCTCGGATGTTATCATTTTTCAGATGCTGTTTAAATCTGTTATTGCATTGTTTCAGGTTTTGATATTTAATAGATTCCTACAGATTAGGTTTGTATGCTGCGTATTGCACCACCTTGCACAGCCATTTACGACAGATCGGATACTCAGATAAAAGAAAACGCGGCGGACGGGGAAAGACAGAAGAGAATCGCAAGCAGTTGCACCAACTCTGGATGTAAGAACTGGTGACAATACCAACATGACATTTACCTCAACAAAAGCCAGTTTAGATTTCCAGCTCGGAATCTTTGGTGCCAAAGACGCATAAAACGCAACATGCTAGAGAAAAATAAAGAAAAATTGGAAAAACGAGAGAAACGAAGATAGACGAATACCGTAGATAAGCCGCTACATTTGAAACGAATGTAAACACCTGCTAGAGACATTTAATAACGCGAATGATGACTCACTTTAACAACTTTAGGATTGTTAGTAAGAAAACACAGGCACCGTCAATTTTAATGGTTTTACTTCGTCGATACTTTTTTTCTGCATTTGTCAAACGAGAACGTTTCCCACGTTATTTCTCAAGATTTTACTGCTTTTCAAGCCACGTGTATTGCTTTAAGTAATTACTTTAATCTTCGTATTTACTATCATCTAGTGCATACGCAATTAACAGTTTTAGTGTCAGACAAAAGTATAGTGTTGCAGGGAACATTTGCGAAAAGTGCCAAAGACGATGTATGATTGCGATATATATTTAATATGATATAATAGATAAAATATAATATAACATTATGACACAGCATCTTACTATCCGCATCGCGGGAGAACTTTGTCTCATAATAAATTTACAAAATGTTACAAACGGTTGAATTTTTCTGCAGAAACCCTGTGTGAGATGTTTCACATATTGAACAAATTGCGTACTTATTTGTAAAAATAATTTTATTATATTCCGCGATGATTAATACCGAGGCTGTGTGTACGCTACTGCTATAAAGTAAAATTAGACACGGAGTGTTTGCCTGAGATTTTCAGATAATAATATTTAGGACAAAAATTATCCTTCTACTCCAAGGCATTTCCACGCAATGATAATACCGTACAGTACATTGCAGTAAGGGGCGGAGCATCGATGACATTTGATTGGTCGACAACTTACGCCCTTTCCACAGTGCCCAATAGTGCGATGAAGGAGCAATGTGGTGGGGATCAGATTTGCAGGAAATAGTTACATATACAGGTACATACTAGCAACAAGGTTCAGTCTTACTCTAAATGTGTAAGAGTTTGTTCGGCTCGTTCGTACGATATTGCAGCGTTAGTAAATTTAAAAATATAAAATATACAAGAAGAAGATATTAAATCTTTGTCAAGATTCTATTTGAAGAGTTGGTGAGCTGTTGAAGCGCTACCTAAAATCTCATATTCGTAAGTTTTGTCTGTAATATATTTCTGTTTGATCAATTGTACACGTATGAGATTTCTTGAAAATATAATAAGTTAACTAAAAACGTTTTACCATTTGAAAGTCAAAATATCGTAGCGAGAGAATTTATGTAGATTGTATGGAAAGTTTCGGGATCCTTCAAACGCTACAAATATCTAATGAAATCGCTGTAATTCTTCAAAGATAATTTTTAACTTTTGCTCTAAAACACACGGAACTGAGATTACTTCGATAATATCGGCTTGTTGCAGTTACTAGATATTTTAATTTCTTCTTCTTCTTTTTTTTTTTTTTAATAGGTGTCAAAAAATATGGATGAGACGATTCCCGTATTCAACTTGCTACCTTTGCTACGACAAAACGAAGAATCTTCAGAACCAGTACCTTCAACATCCTCAGCAAGGGCAGTTGATTTAACATCACCGATGCCGTCGACGTCGTCAATGCCACCATATCATCGTCAATTCCCAATACAAATGCCGCCGGATCATCCAACTCCGCCAGTTCCATCCACTTCTCGTGGCCTTCGTGAGAATTACGATGATTTTCGTTTCGAAGAAGCAAGACGCTCAAGTTTTCGAGACTGGCCCGTATCTTTCATTGATCCTACCAGTCTTGCTGCAGCAGGATTCTACTATACAGGCATCATGGATAGTGTGAAATGTTTCGAATGTCAAGTGGTTTTAAGTCACTTGTGGAAGGGTTGTACTCCCATGCTAATTCATAGGATATGTTGTCCAGATTGCAGATTTGTCCGCGATGAACATTGCGGTAATGTACCCATTGGGGCAGATCCGGATAAAGTTTTACGGAAAAAACGAAGAAATAGAAATACACCATGTCCTTATGGATTACAATATACAGAGTCATTTCCTTCTGACTGTCTATTTACAAGACTTACAGGAAACCCGACGAAATATGCACTTAGCCGTTGGGGACTAAAAAAAGTTCAGAAACCAAAAAATTTGGATTATGCTAGTTACCAATCCAGATTAAATTCATTCGCAACATGGCCTACATATATGACACAGACAAGTAAAGAATTAGCCGATGCAGGCTTCTACTACACCGGAATAAATGATATTACTACCTGTTACCATTGTGGAATTAGTATAGGAAATTGGAGCCCAGGAGAAGATCCATGGAAATATCATGCACATTTATATCCCGGCTGTTGTTATTTATTAACAGTACGGGGCGGGGAATTTATTAATAATGTAACAGGCCAGGAGTATTATGCAACTTCTGCAGAAGTAAGTAGAGAAACTTACACCCTGAACCATATGTATTATATAATTAATAATTCCAATATATACTTATGTACATTATATTTATTTCAGGCACCAACACAAGTTACAGTTGGGAATGATGAGAGACCCAATAGTGAAAATGGAATTGACGAAGTAACCCTCGTTGAGAAAGTTGGTAAGTAATAAAAATAAAAACACAGATTGATCATAAATTCGTTAATTTGCGTGAAATCCGTATACATAAAATAAATTTTATTATATGTTATATTTAAATATACTGTTTACTATTTTAGCTGCCCTGGAGGAAGAAAATCGAGCATTAAAAAATGCTCGTTCGTGTAAAGTTTGCACGAAACGAGAAGCAACAATTATATTCCTACCTTGTGGACATCTGGCAGCTTGCCATTTTTGTGCACCAGCTTTCGCACAATGCATAATTTGCAGGAAAGAAATTAAGGCACTAAAGCGTACATTTTTGGCTTAATGCATGCGCATCAATAGACATAGTTATGTACATATATAAATTAGCTTATTCACACCTCTTATATAAATATACTTTATAATTATTTAAAAATGACGTACACACATTTAAATGTGTGATACTATGTATCGTTAAATTAAGTGTATATATCAGAAAATGATAAAATATTCTATTTTTAGTACTATTTCTACAGTAATTAATAAATAGAAACATAATATTGATCTAATCAAATACATCTTTTCTGTATATTTTTGGTTTTTTCCCTATTTTACTTATATATGTTACTCAATTAAAGATGAATTTGAATTATGTATATTATTTCATCTGAATAAAGTTAACTTTTTCCGCATCTAACTAATTGTTCTTTCTTTTATCCCCCTCATTGTTAGTAAAATGAAACTGTATTATACATATATATGTCGGAGATGAAAGGAAAGCCGAAGCCTATCCTTGGAAATTTTGGGAATATCCTCTAGTACTCTATCCTAGATTTTATCGTAGCCGTAATTGTTCGAGATTCGTGACAGCGAGATTGGGTTCGAGGTGACGATTGGTCGCCGAACGTAGCCACGGTCGCGGGATGGACGTTTTGCCTAACGGAAGTCTGGAGTGGTTGTATGAGTTTTCCGAAAAACGTGGTTGTGGCGGCATGCGGCCTCGAGAGCGGGCCTAGCCACGTGTGATGTTGCCTCGGAGGTGCCGATACGATGGGACATACATTGTATTAAGAATCAAACTCCAGGCAGACATTGCCTAGCAACGGTGTTTGGAACTTTCTCGATGCTTCCAAACGGGTATAGAAAACAAATGCGATCGTACAGCGAGAAAAATCTCCACGACGCGGGGATTCGTGCGATTGCCTTGGAGAGTGACGCATCGAGCATTTTCGATAATCGTATTTGCGCTTAGTAGAGAGTTATCCCGTTGACCGTGGATTCGTTTGAACTCAAAAACATTATTCATAGTATTCATTAAACTTTTTATCTGTTAATCTCATTATTCGTACAATTTATTATTAACTTTATTATTAAACAAATTTATTATTCATTAGTCTCATTATTTGTTAAGCTTAGTGATAGTCTGTAGTGATAAGTGATAGATTGTATATACGTGTAAATAAAATCTCGGCTTTGTGGAACAATGGCTAGTACACGCGAAGAGTCGTTACGCGCCCAAACTTCCAATCTAAACCCGACATCAGAAGTGGGATCAGGCCCATGTATAACCATGGAACAACTCATGAAAGTCGTGGACCGGTTAACTCAGCCGAGAGAGCAAAAACCGAGTGCGGAATCTGCAAAGTTAGCGTTACCGCGTTTTAACCCCGAAATCGCGGGCGCCGACCCAGCCGCGTGGTGCGCGACCGTTAGTGTGATTATGGAAAAACGGCCTCTACAAGACGACGAGTTGTACCTTACTATAAGTCGTGCTCTAGAGGGTACAGCAGCACAGTGGCTTACGCAAGTTCCGGTCAGTGGTCTTACTTGGACAAAATTTACGGAACATTTTCTTGCGCGTTATGGTGGCACGGAGACGGCAACCTCAGCGCTAATGAGGATGTTCAACGAACAACCACTGGAGAACGAAACCACGGGGGCGTTTGGTAATCGTCTTCGCTCCCTTCTGTCGGCGAAATGGGAAAATCTAACCAACGCCGAAATAATCAACGCCGCCGTCCTTCTACGACTGATTTCGCACGATCGGCGTGTCGAACGGATAGCACTCACGAATGATATCGAGACTCAGGATCAATTCCATAAGGAAATGAGAGCTTTCTCTTACGCGAGAAAGAGACTGGTGCCTTCGTCAAATAATCCACCGGCGGAACCTGAAGCGAAACGAAGCAGGCCATCAGTTTCTCGGATTAAGTGCTACCGCTGTGGTGCTCACGGACATAGGAGAACGGAGTGTCGCCTGAAAATACAAACGGGGAGAGAGCAGGATATACGAAATCCGAGGGAAAAACGACCAGCCGTATCATCGAAGGTGACTTGCTTTAAATGCCGGGAGGAGGGACATATCGCGCCTAATTGTCCATCATTGCGGAGAAGAAACCACGATTCCAATGACGAACGCCGGATCGACTCCTGTGTAGTGGAAGCTCCGGCTGGTAGATTAAGCCATCTGGGTGAGTCGTATCCATTTTACTTTGATTCTGGGGCCGAGTGTTCGTTAATTAAAGAGTCCGTAGCCTCGAAATTTTCGGGTAAAAGAGTAACCGATATAGTAGTGATGCGGGGGATCGGGAATACTTGTACTAAGAGTACACTTCAGATTCTGTCCACCGTTTGTATTAATGGTCTTACATTGGAGATAGTTTTTCATGTCCTTGCTGATGATTACTTAAAATACGATATCATGATTGGCCGCGAGATTTTGAGCCAAGGGTTCGACGTAAATATCACGCAAAATAGCCTCGTTATTAGTAAAACAAAGATCGTTAACGCTTGCGGTAAAGTCGCGGAAGATGCGGTCAACATTAACGATGTCGACACTGATGTGATCGGTAACGACAAAGATAGATTAATCTCTGTTCTCGAAGAATTTAAAGAATCATTCATCACGGGTTTCCCGCGTACTCGCGTCAGTACGGGTCAGTTAGAAATAAGGCTGATCGATCCCAACGTCACCGTGCAAAGAAGCCCTTACCGGCTTAGCGAGGAAGAGCGAAGAATAGTACGCGAGAGAATAGGCGAATTAATCAGAGCAAAAATTGTAAGACCTAGTAATTCGCCGTTCGCGAGCCCCATGTTACTCGTGAAGAAGAAGGATGGCTCAGACAGATTGTGCGTAGACTACCGAGCGCTAAATAAAAATACGGTCGCGGATCGGTATCCTTTACCCCTTATCGCTGATCAAATCGCGAGATTGCAGAGTGCGAGATATTTCATTAGCCTGGACATGGCCAGCGGATTTCATCAGATTCCCATTCATCCTAACTCGACGGAATATACAGCGTTCGTTACCCCCGACGGTCAATACGAATACGTAACGATGCCGTTCGGGTTGAAAAATGCACCAGCCGTTTTCCAGAGAGCCATTTTCAAAGCCTTAGGCGACCTCGCTTATTCGTATGTCGTTGTTTACTTGGACGACGTTCTGATAATTGCCAACTCAGTAGGCCAAGCTCTAGAGAGATTGCACGTTGTACTAAACACCCTCGTAAACGCCGGATTCTCTTTCAATTTCGCCAAATGTTCCTTTCTGAAGACGTCGGTACTTTATTTGGGATATGTAATTCGTAACGGGGAAGTTCGTCCAAACCCGGGAAAAATACAAGCTTTGAATTCTTTACCCGCACCGTCGACCGTCACACAGCTTAGGCAGTTCATAGGTTTGGCCTCTTACTTTCGAAAATTCATTCCTAAATTTTCACAAGTGATGAAACCCCTGTATGCACTTACTTCTGGTAGCAAGCACATAACTTGGACGGATAGGCACGAGAAGATAAGACAAAGGGTAATTTCCGTCCTGACCGACGCGCCGGTGTTAATGATATTCGACCCTAATCTTCCCATAGAGCTACATACCGACGCTAGTTCGGAGGGGTATGGGGCTATTTTAATGCACAAGGTCGAGGGGAAAAACAGAGTCATTGAATATTACAGTAAGAGGACCAGTCCCGCGGAATCTAGATACCATTCGTACGAACTGGAGACGTTAGCAGTAGTAAGCGCCGTCAAGCATTTCCGACACTATTTACACGGGCGGAAATTCTTAGTTGTTACCGACTGTAATTCCTTGAAAGCCTCCAGCAACAAAGTAAATTTAAACGACCGGGTTTATAGGTGGTGGGCTTATTTGCAAACATTCGATTTTGACATCATGTATCGAGAGGGCAAACGAATGGCCCACGTAGATTTCTTTTCGCGAAACCCCGTAGACTTGAATCGCCGTACGATCGACAAAATCGAGGAGAAAGAGATTAATCTGGCCGAGATCTCCGAAGACTGGCTATTGGCGGAGCAACGTCGCGATCCCCAAATCTCCGAAATCGTCAATAAATTGCAGAACGAAGAGCTCGCGGAAGATATCGCGAATACGTATGAACTGCGATCCGGTACCCTATACCGTAAGATACAACGAAAAGGCAGAACCCTTTGCTTACCCATTGTTCCGAGAAGCTTTAGATGGTCCGTTATTAACCATGTGCATCAGTCAATCATGCACTTAGGTTGGGATAAAACGCTCGAGAAACTGTACGAGTATTACTGGTTCGAGGGAATGGCGAAGTATGTTCGTCGATTCGTCGAGAACTGTCATGCTTGTCGAGTTTCGAAGGCCAGTTCAGGTAAAATACAAGCTGAACTACATCCTATACCTAAGACCGGCATACCGTGGCATACAGTGCACATGGATATAACGGGCAAGCTAAGTGGCAAAAATGATTCGAAAGAATATGTCATTGTCTTGGTCGATGCCTTCACGAAATTCGTGTACTTACATCACACTCGCAAATTAGATTCGTTTAGCGTTATCAAAGCACTTAAGTCCGCTATATTTTTATTCGGTGGTCCCTGTCGGATAATAGCGGACCAAGGAAGATGTTTTACGGGCAGGGAATTTCAAGAGTTCTGTGAGAGTAAACAAATTAAAGTTCATTTGATTGCGACCGGTGCAAGTAGGGCCAATGGACAGGTAGAGCGTGTTATGAGTATGCTAAAGAATATGTTTACGACGGTAGAAACGACCGGGCGTTCATGGCAAGACGCGATCGGGGAGATACAATTGGCTTTGAATTGTACCACCAACCGTGTGACTAAATCGAGTCCTTTAGAGTTATTGATTGGTAGAGCAGCAAGACCATATGACTTATCGCTACCTGATAACATCGAGGAAAAAGAAATAGATATCTCCAGTGTAAGACAGCAGGCAATAAAAGAAATGGAAACAAATGCTAGGTATGACAAAGAGAGATTCGATAAAACCAAAGCTAAAGTGGTTAGGTTTAATCTTGGTGATTTGGTACTACGCCAAAATGAAGAAAGGAACCAGACAAAACTAGATCCAAAATTCGGGGGTCCATTCGTGATATCGGAGGTTCTGGAAGGAGACCGATATATCTTAAAAACATTGGATGGGAAAAGGTCATACAAGTACAGTCATGATAGGTTAAGAAAAATGCCGGATAGTTGCATTCCTGCGGAGTTGGATGTCTGTGGTGATGGCGAGAAGAGTGATCAGGGCGATGTGAGTACTCCGATCCCAGAGGATCGTAGGATTACATGAGCCCAGGTGTGGCCATGGGATGGAGTTCAGTGTGGTCAGGCACTGGAAGTGACAGTGTCACGAAGCTGGAGCTGGTCTAGTACCGACAGCGACAATGTCACGAAGCTGGAGCTGGTCTAGTACCGACAGCGACAATGTCACGAAGCTGGAGCTGGTCTAGTACCGACAGCGACAATGTCACGAAGCTGGAGCTGGTCTAGTACCGACAGCGACAATGTCACGAAGCTGGAGCTGGTCTAGTACCGACAGCGACAATGCTATGAAGCTGGTTATGGAACGAACTTTGAGTGAATGTGCGATTCGAAGGATGAGACTCATTTGGAGTGCTAAATCGAGAATGGTCCATCATGTCATTACGACCCGACTGATAGCCCACAGGATGCAACTGGCACTTCGAACGCTAATCATAATGATACTAATCTTGTTTCCTTTGCTTGGTTGTCAAAGGTACACCCGAGGACGTGTGATAGTCAGGATGGCCGTGTCGGAGATGAAAGGAAAGCCGAAGCCTATCCTTGGAAATTTTGGGAATATCCTCTAGTACTCTATCCTAGATTTTATCGTAGCCGTAATTGTTCGAGATTCGTGACAGCGAGATTGGGTTCGAGGTGACGATTGGTCGCCGAACGTAGCCACGGTCGCGGGATGGACGTTTTGCCTAACGGAAGTCTGGAGTGGTTGTATGAGTTTTCCGAAAAACGTGGTTGTGGCGGCATGCGGCCTCGAGAGCGGGCCTAGCCACGTGTGATGTTGCCTCGGAGGTGCCGATACGATGGGACATACATTGTATTAAGAATCAAACTCCAGGCAGACATTGCCTAGCAACGGTGTTTGGAACTTTCTCGATGCTTCCAAACGGGTATAGAAAACAAATGCGATCGTACAGCGAGAAAAATCTCCACGACGCGGGGATTCGTGCGATTGCCTTGGAGAGTGACGCATCGAGCATTTTCGATAATCGTATTTGCGCTTAGTAGAGAGTTATCCCGTTGACCGTGGATTCGTTTGAACTCAAAAACATTATTCATAGTATTCATTAAACTTTTTATCTGTTAATCTCATTATTCGTACAATTTATTATTAACTTTATTATTAAACAAATTTATTATTCATTAGTCTCATTATTTGTTAAGCTTAGTGATAGTCTGTAGTGATAAGTGATAGATTGTATATACGTGTAAATAAAATCTCGGCTTTGTGGAACAATGGCTAGTACACGCGAAGAGTCGTTACGCGCCCAAACTTCCAATCTAAACCCGACATATATTTCAAATCATAAGAATCATGGCTTACTTTTTCTTTTATTATACTTTCATTGTATATGCTTCGCTTGTAATATTTTCCATTTAAAAATAGCTACCGCAAGAAGAAGATCAAAGACAAAAACATTTAACACTAAAGGAGAAACTATCAAAAGCTAAATCTCATAAAGATAGCGGCTCACCTTACCAGTATACACATGTTCATGTTTCTAAATTCTGTGCGATTAAGTTAAAATTACATATAATTATACTATAATTTACTAAATAGGATCAAAACAATATTGTGCAGACAATGGCAAAAATATATCAGTTAGATCAAACGAAGAATAGCTAATTGAGCGATTCTCTAAAGGTGTGTTCAGTTCCACATGATGCTAAAACAAAAAAAAGTGTACTTATTAATGAAGTATTAGCACACATCAAGAATACGACAATTTTACAGCCATTTCGTTTGTAAATGTACCTTTATAAGCAAAAATAGAAATGTATCATATGTGCTCTTAAGTGTACTAAGTTAGTATAACAAATAACACTAATATGCTGTAATATATCGTATTATATTTTTAAATTTATACATTAAAGCAGCTTTAGTACATAACAAACAAAATGATAATATACAGTTAGATATAATTAGTATTAGGTAATAAATTCTTTTTCTATCACTGATTTTTTGTGATACATTTATCACTACTAATACAGCTTTCCCGTCAGCTTCCTTTTTTATGCCAATTTCAATTAGATCTTCATTAGTTAAAGTCATAAACAGATCAATGTCAACCTGAAATAAGTTTACAATATAAATTTACAATAAAACTTTATACATATATATAGCACACATAATTTAATAACATATTTACTTCTTGTTCGAGAAATATATGCACGTACGGACCTAGTCAGTAATGTTTTAGTAAAACAAACATTGTTGCTTCTACTGAATCGTAAATTATTCCTCTTGGAGGTGTCCCGTAACGTGGTCACATTGGTTTATTTTCCCCAAATACATTTTCATCATTCATCTTCGGAGGAACATTTTGTTGGCGCAATGGACCAAATTCAGGCACATATTCAAGAGCAGTATCAAGATCTTCCTTGTGCTGAATATTTAAATCTTGTGGCCGAATGATCTGCAATCTTTGCAAACAATACAGTTAAATTAAAATATCCTAGTTATTTTGCATATGTTTCTATTGAAAATTGTTAGCATTAATGGTAATAATACCCTCTTTGTCTTGGATCATAGCTTTCACATTCTGCATTGTGTCAGAAGCTTCAACCTCAAGAGTAATAGATTTCCCTGTTAAGGTCTTAACGAAGATTTGCATGTTGCCAGATCTGGGGAACTGTACAAAAAGACAAAAAGATTATATGAATGTAGAATATAGTGAAAAAATGTGCTGCGGTAGTAAATACTAAAATAAACATTTTGTAAGCAACAGCTGTATATTTTTGCAATTTTTTTATAAATTGACGTTTTTACGTTAATCAGCTCAAATTTTGTTATACAGAACGATGGCGTCATAGAGTATAGGTTATTTGAAAACTCATCCAATACCTTTTTACATAAATATGGAAGAAACAGCAGTTATACTTACATTTCTTGAAATAATTTATAGAATAGGGTAGATAGTTGCACACAAGACAATCTAAATTTTTTCGATAAAACAATATAGAAAATCATTGAGAAATGTTCGCAGTAATCTTTTTATATCAATATATAATAAACCTTCGAGTTTTTCCATATACGACTCTTTTAATCGCAAGTTGTTTTCTCGGATGTTATCATTTTTCAGATGCTGTTTAAATCTGTTATTGCATTGTTTCAGGTTTTGATATTTAATAGATTCCTACAGATTAGGTTTGTATGCTGCGTATTGCACCACCTTGCACAGCCATTTACGACAGATCGGATACTCAGATAAAAGAAAACGCGGCGGACGGGGAAAGACAGAAGAGAATCGCAAGCAGTTGCACCAACTCTGGATGTAAGAACTGGTGACAATACCAACATGACATTTACCTCAACAAAAGCCAGTTTAGATTTCCAGCTCGGAATCTTTGGTGCCAAAGACGCATAAAACGCAACATGCTAGAGAAAAATAAAGAAAAATTGGAAAAACGAGAGAAACGAAGATAGACGAATACCGTAGATAAGCCGCTACATTTGAAACGAATGTAAACACCTGCTAGAGACATTTAATAACGCGAATGATGACTCACTTTAACAACTTTAGGATTGTTAGTAAGAAAACACAGGCACCGTCAATTTTAATGGTTTTACTTCGTCGATACTTTTTTTCTGCATTTGTCAAACGAGAACGTTTCCCACGTTATTTCTCAAGATTTTACTGCTTTTCAAGCCACGTGTATTGCTTTAAGTAATTACTTTAATCTTCGTATTTACTATCATCTAGTGCATACGCAATTAACAGTTTTAGTGTCAGACAAAAGTATAGTGTTGCAGGGAACATTTGCGAAAAGTGCCAAAGACGATGTATGATTGCGATATATATTTAATATGATATAATAGATAAAATATAATATAACATTATGACACAGCATCTTACTATCCGCATCGCGGGAGAACTTTGTCTCATAATAAATTTACAAAATGTTACAAACGGTTGAATTTTTCTGCAGAAACCCTGTGTGAGATGTTTCACATATTGAACAAATTGCGTACTTATTTGTAAAAATAATTTTATTATATTCCGCGATGATTAATACCGAGGCTGTGTGTACGCTACTGCTATAAAGTAAAATTAGACACGGAGTGTTTGCCTGAGATTTTCAGATAATAATATTTGGAACCGAAATTATTCTTTTACTAAGCTTTGTACACACGTATACCCAGGGGTATTATTAGTCATAGTATTGCCTTCGATTCTTAATGCGTTTAGCATGTTTACTTAGGACCGTGGTCACCAGGTCAATTAAACAATGTAACAATTACATTGCTACCTTGCGGACATCTAGCAACTTGTGCATTATGTTGTCATTATTGTGCACCGGCTTTCGCAGAATTCACAATTTGCCGAAGAGAAATTGAAGCTGTAGCTCGTATATTTTTGTGGCGTAATAGATGCACGCGCGCGCGCGCGCGCGCGCGCACACACACCAGGTTTGTAAGTATGAAACCGGAATTTGCCTATTGATGGCCCTAGCTGATAATGCAGTTATCACTAAACTGCGTCATTGATGCCAAAAGTGATTGTTGACATCTCACAAACATTTTCGACTCGCAACAATACAAGTTTCATACAGCAGCATAGTTTGTAATAGCGTTGAACATGTCGAATTTTGTGCCTGGAATCTACGATTTGCTGACAGCGTTGATTTTCTGTTACCATTTGAAGAAAACTGCTGCAGAATCGCATCGTATGCTTGTCGTAGCTTACGGTGAGCACGCTCTTGGTAAATCACAGTGCTTTGAGTGGTTTAAAAAATTCAGAAGTGGCAATTTTGACGTGAGGAACGAAGAACGTGAAGAACACCACTGAAAAAGTTTCAAGACAGCGAATTGCAAGCATCGTTGGATGAGGATGACGCTCAAACGCAACAACAACTCGCTGATCAATTAAACGTGACACGAGAAGCCGTCTCCATACGTTTGAAAGCCATGGGAAAGATCGAGAAGGTGGGAAAATGGGTTGGACATGAACTGAATGAAAGACAGCAGGAAAACTGAAAAACCACTTGCGAAATGCTGCTCGCCAGATACAAAAGAAAGTCGTTACTCCACCGAATTGTGACTGGCGAAGAAAAGTGGATATATTTTGAGAATCCTAAGCGTAAAAGATCATGGGTAGCTCCAAGCGAACCACCGACATCGACTACAAGACCAAATCGCTATGGACGGAAGACAATGCTCTGTGTTTGGTGGGGTCAGAAGCTGTTAAAACCTGGCGAAACCGTTAATACTGAGCGCTACCGACAACAAATGATCGATTTGAATCAAGCTTTGCATGAAAAACGACCAGAATATCAAAAAAGGCAACACAAAGTAATTTAGCTTCATGATAATGCGCCATCAGATACAGCAAAACCGATCAAGGAAACGATCGAAGCGTTCAGTTGGGAAATACTTTTGCACGCGGCTTGCTCACCAGACTTGGCTCCGTCCGATTACTATTTATTTGCATCGATGGGACACGCACATATATATATAATTATGTACATGCATAAATTATCGTATTCATATCTCTTATATAAATATACTTTATAATTATTTAAAAATGACGTACACACATTAAAATGTGTGATACAATGCAAATAGAAACATAATATTGATCTAATCAAATACATCTTTTCTGTATATTTTTGGTTTTTTCCCTATTTTACTTATATATGTTACTCAATTAAAGATGAATTTGAATTATGTATATTATTTCATCTGAATAAAGTTAACTTTTTCCGCATCTAACTAATTGTTCTTTCTTTTATCCCCCTCATTGTTAGTAAAATGAAACTGTATTATACATATATATTTCAAATCATAAGAATCATGGCTTACTTTTTCTTTTATTATACTTTCATTGTATATGCTTCGCTTGTAATATTTTCCATTTAAAAATAGCTACCGCAAGAAGAAGATCAAAGACAAAAACATTTAACACTAAAGGAGAAACTATCAAAAGCTAAATCTCATAAAGATAGCGGCTCACCTTACCAGTATACACATGTTCATGTTTCTAAATTCTGTGCGATTAAGTTAAAATTACATATAATTATACTATAATTTACTAAATAGGATCAAAACAATATTGTGCAGACAATGGCAAAAATATATCAGTTAGATCAAACGAAGAATAGCTAATTGAGCGATTCTCTAAAGGTGTGTTCAGTTCCACATGATGCTAAAACAAAAAAAAGTGTACTTATTAATGAAGTATTAGCACACATCAAGAATACGACAATTTTACAGCCATTTCGTTTGTAAATGTACCTTTATAAGCAAAAATAGAAATGTATCATATGTGCTCTTAAGTGTACTAAGTTAGTATAACAAATAACACTAATATGCTGTAATATATCGTATTATATTTTTAAATTTATACATTAAAGCAGCTTTAGTACATAACAAACAAAATGATAATATACAGTTAGATATAATTAGTATTAGGTAATAAATTCTTTTTCTATCACTGATTTTTTGTGATACATTTATCACTACTAATACAGCTTTCCCGTCAGCTTCCTTTTTTATGCCAATTTCAATTAGATCTTCATTAGTTAAAGTCATAAACAGATCAATGTCAACCTGAAATAAGTTTACAATATAAATTTACAATAAAACTTTATACATATATATAGCACACATAATTTAATAACATATTTACTTCTTGTTCGAGAAATATATGCACGTACGGACCTAGTCAGTAATGTTTTAGTAAAACAAACATTGTTGCTTCTACTGAATCGTAAATTATTCCTCTTGGAGGTGTCCCGTAACGTGGTCACATTGGTTTATTTTCCCCAAATACATTTTCATCATTCATCTTCGGAGGAACATTTTGTTGGCGCAATGGACCAAATTCAGGCACATATTCAATAGCAGTATCAAGATCTTCCTTGTGCTGAATATTTAAATCTTGTGGCCGAATGATCTGCAATCTTTGCAAACAATACAGTTAAATTAAAATATCCTAGTTATTTTGCATATGTTTCTATTGAAAATTGTTAGCATTAATGGTAATAATACCCTCTTTGTCTTGGATCATAGCTTTCACATTCTGCATTGTGTCAGAAGCTTCAACCTCAAGAGTAATAGATTTCCCTGTTAAGGTCTTAACGAAGATTTGCATGTTGCCAGATCTGGGGAACTGTACAAAAAGACAAAAAGATTATATGAATGTAGAATATAGTGAAAAAATGTGCTGCGGTAGTAAATACTAAAATAAACATTTTGTAAGCAACAGCTGTATATTTTTGCAATTTTTTTATAAATTGACGTTTTTACGTTAATCAGCTCAAATTTTGTTATACAGAACGATGGCGTCATAGAGTATAGGTTATTTGAAAACTCATCCAATACCTTTTTACATAAATATGGAAGAAACAGCAGTTATACTTACATTTCTTGAAATAATTTATAGAATAGGGTAGATAGTTGCACACAAGACAATCTAAATTTTTTCGATAAAACAATATAGAAAATCATTGAGAAATGTTCGCAGTAATCTTTTTATATCAATATATAATAAACCTTCGAGTTTTTCCATATACGACTCTTTTAATCGCAAGTTGTTTTCTCGGATGTTATCATTTTTCAGATGCTGTTTAAATCTGTTATTGCATTGTTTCAGGTTTTGATATTTAATAGATTCCTACAGATTAGGTTTGTATGCTGCGTATTGCACCACCTTGCACAGCCATTTACGACAGATCGGATACTCAGATAAAAGAAAACGCGGCGGACGGGGAAAGACAGAAGAGAATCGCAAGCAGTTGCACCAACTCTGGATGTAAGAACTGGTGACAATACCAACATGACATTTACCTCAACAAAAGCCAGTTTAGATTTCCAGCTCGGAATCTTTGGTGCCAAAGACGCATAAAACGCAACATGCTAGAGAAAAATAAAGAAAAATTGGAAAAACGAGAGAAACGAAGATAGACGAATACCGTAGATAAGCCGCTACATTTGAAACGAATGTAAACACCTGCTAGAGACATTTAATAACGCGAATGATGACTCACTTTAACAACTTTAGGATTGTTAGTAAGAAAACACAGGCACCGTCAATTTTAATGGTTTTACTTCGTCGATACTTTTTTTCTGCATTTGTCAAACGAGAACGTTTCCCACGTTATTTCTCAAGATTTTACTGCTTTTCAAGCCACGTGTATTGCTTTAAGTAATTACTTTAATCTTCGTATTTACTATCATCTAGTGCATACGCAATTAACAGTTTTAGTGTCAGACAAAAGTATAGTGTTGCAGGGAACATTTGCGAAAAGTGCCAAAGACGATGTATGATTGCGATATATATTTAATATGATATAATAGATAAAATATAATATAACATTATGCCACAGCATCTTACTATCCGCATCGCGGGAGAACTTTGTCTCATAATAAATTTACAAAATGTTACAAACGGTTGAATTTTTCTGCAGAAACCCTGTGTGAGATGTTTCACATATTGAACAAATTGCGTACTTATTTGTAAAAATAATTTTATTATATTCCGCGATGATTAATACCGAGGCTTTGTGTACGCTACTGCTATAAAGTAAAATTAGACACGGAGTGTTTGCCTGAGATTTTCAGATAATAATATTTGGAACCGAAATTATTCTTTTACTAAGCTTTGTACACACGTATACCCAGGGGTATTATTAGTCATAGTATTGCCTTCGATTCTTAATGCGTTTAGCATGTTTACTTAGGACCGTGGTCACCAGGTCAATTAAACAATGTAACAATTACATTGCTACCTTGCGGACATCTAGCAACTTGTGCATTATGTTGTCATTATTGTGCACCGGCTTTCGCAGAATTCACAATTTGCCGAAGAGAAATTGAAGCTGTAGCTCGTATATTTTTGTGGCGTAATAGATGCACGCGCGCGCGCGCGCGCGCGCACACACACACCAGGTTTGTAAGTATGAAACCGGAATTTGCCTATTGATGGCCCTAGCTGATAATGCAGTTATCACTAAACTGCGTCATTGATGCCAAAAGTGATTGTTGACATCTCACAAACATTTTCGACTCGCAACAATACAAGTTTCATACAGCAGCATAGTTTGTAATAGCGTTGAACATGTCGAATTTTGTGCCTGGAATCTACGATTTGCTGACAGCGTTGATTTTCTGTTACCATTTGAAGAAAACTGCTGCAGAATCGCATCGTATGCTTGTCGTAGCTTACGGTGAGCACGCTCTTGGTAAATCACAGTGCTTTGAGTGGTTTAAAAAATTCAGAAGTGGCAATTTTGACGTGAGGAACGAAGAACGTGAAGAACACCACTGAAAAAGTTTCAAGACAGCGAATTGCAAGCATCGTTGGATGAGGATGACGCTCAAACGCAACAACAACTCGCTGATCAATTAAACGTGACACGAGAAGCCGTCTCCATACGTTTGAAAGCCATGGGAAAGATCGAGAAGGTGGGAAAATGGGTTGGACATGAACTGAATGAAAGACAGCAGGAAAACTGAAAAACCACTTGCGAAATGCTGCTCGCCAGATACAAAAGAAAGTCGTTACTCCACCGAATTGTGACTGGCGAAGAAAAGTGGATATATTTTGAGAATCCTAAGCGTAAAAGATCATGGGTAGCTCCAAGCGAACCACCGACATCGACTACAAGACCAAATCGCTATGGACGGAAGACAATGCTCTGTGTTTGGTGGGATCAGAAGCTGTTAAAACCTGGCGAAACCGTTAATACTGAGCGCTACCGACAACAAATGATCGATTTGAATCAAGCTTTGCATGAAAAACGACCAGAATATCAAAAAAGGCAACACAAAGTAATTTAGCTTCATGATAATGCGCCATCAGATACAGCAAAACCGATCAAGGAAACGATCGAAGCGTTCAGTTGGGAAATACTTTTGCACGCGGCTTGCTCACCAGACTTGGCTCCGTCCGATTACTATTTATTTGCATCGATGGGACACGCACATATATATATAATTATGTACATGCATAAATTATCGTATTCATATCTCTTATATAAATATACTTTATAATTATTTAAAAATGACGTACACACATTAAAATGTGTGATACAATGCAAATAGAAACATAATATTGATCTAATCAAATACATCTTTTCTGTATATTTTTGGTTTTTTCCCTATTTTACTTATATATGTTACTCAATTAAAGATGAATTTGAATTATGTATATTATTTCATCTGAATAAAGTTAACTTTTTCCGCATCTAACTAATTGTTCTTTCTTTTATCCCCCTCATTGTTAGTAAAATGAAACTGTATTATACATATATATTTCAAATCATAAGAATCATGGCTTACTTTTTCTTTTATTATACTTTCATTGTATATGCTTCGCTTGTAATATTTTCCATTTAAAAATAGCTACCGCAAGAAGAAGATCAAAGACAAAAACATTTAACACTAAAGGAGAAACTATCAAAAGCTAAATCTCATAAAGATAGCGGCTCACCTTACCAGTATACACATGTTCATGTTTCTAAATTCTGTGCGATTGAGTTAAAATTACATATAATTATACTATAATTTACTAAATAGGATCAAAACAATATTGTGCAGACAATGGCAAAAATATATCAGTTAGATCAAACGAAGAATAGCTAATTGAGCGATTCTCTAAAGGTGTGTTCAGTTCCACATGATGCTAAAACAAAAAAAAGTGTACTTATTAATGAAGTATTAGCACACATCAAGAATACGACAATTTTACAGCCATTTCGTTTGTAAATGTACCTTTATAAGCAAAAATAGAAATGTATCATATGTGCTCTTAAGTGTACTAAGTTAGTATAACAAATAACACTAATATGCTGTAATATATCGTATTATATTTTTAAATTTATACATTAAAGCAGCTTTAGTACATAACAAACAAAATGATAATATACAGTTAGATATAATTAGTATTAGGTAATAAATTC
Organism: Bombus sylvestris; assembly: GCA_911622165.2. Classification (NCBI taxonomy): domain Eukaryota; kingdom Metazoa; phylum Arthropoda; class Insecta; order Hymenoptera; family Apidae; genus Bombus; species Bombus sylvestris. Next base: position 2,890,485 of record OU443162.1, on the reverse strand, counting down.
TTTTTCTATCACTGATTTTTTGTGATACATTTATCACTACTAATACAGCTTTCCCGTCAGCTTCCTTTTTTATGCCAATTTCAATTAGATCTTCATTAGTTAAAGTCATAAACAGATCAATGTCAACCTGAAATAAGTTTACAATATAAATTTACAATAAAACTTTATACATATATATAGCACACATAATTTAATAACATATTTACTTCTTGTTCGAGAAATATATGCACGTACGGACCTAGTCAGTAATGTTTTAGTAAAACAAACATTGTTGCTTCTACTGAATCGTAAATTATTCCTCTTGGAGGTGTCCCGTAACGTGGTCACATTGGTTTATTTTCCCCAAATACATTTTCATCATTCATCTTCGGAGGAACATTTTGTTGGCGCAATGGACCAAATTCAGGCACATATTCAATAGCAGTATCAAGATCTTCCTTGTGCTGAATATTTAAATCTTGTGGCCGAATGATCTGCAATCTTTGCAAACAATACAGTTAAATTAAAATATCCTAGTTATTTTGCATATGTTTCTATTGAAAATTGTTAGCATTAATGGTAATAATACCCTCTTTGTCTTGGATCATAGCTTTCACATTCTGCATTGTGTCAGAAGCTTCAACCTCAAGAGTAATAGATTTCCCTGTTAAGGTCTTAACGAAGATTTGCATGTTGCCAGATCTGGGGAACTGTACAAAAAGACAAAAAGATTATATGAATGTAGAATATAGTGAAAAAATGTGCTGCGGTAGTAAATACTAAAATAAACATTTTGTAAGCAACAGCTGTATATTTTTGCAATTTTTTTATAAATTGACGTTTTTACGTTAATCAGCTCAAATTTTGTTATACAGAACGATGGCGTCATAGAGTATAGGTTATTTGAAAACTCATCCAATACCTTTTTACATAAATATGGAAGAAACAGCAGTTATACTTACATTTCTTGAAATAATTTATAGAATAGGGTAGATAGTTGCACACAAGACAATCTAAATTTTTTCGATAAAACAATATAGAAAATCATTGAGAAATGTTCGCAGTAATCTTTTTATATCAATATATAATAAACCTTCGAGTTTTTCCATATACGACTCTTTTAATCGCAAGTTGTTTTCTCGGATGTTATCATTTTTCAGATGCTGTTTAAATCTGTTATTGCATTGTTTCAGGTTTTGATATTTAATAGATTCCTACAGATTAGGTTTGTATGCTGCGTATTGCACCACCTTGCACAGCCATTTACGACAGATCGGATACTCAGATAAAAGAAAACGCGGCGGACGGGGAAAGACAGAAGAGAATCGCAAGCAGTTGCACCAACTCTGGATGTAAGAACTGGTGACAATACCAACATGACATTTACCTCAACAAAAGCCAGTTTAGATTTCCAGCTCGGAATCTTTGGTGCCAAAGACGCATAAAACGCAACATGCTAGAGAAAAATAAAGAAAAATTGGAAAAACGAGAGAAACGAAGATAGACGAATACCGTAGATAAGCCGCTACATTTGAAACGAATGTAAACACCTGCTAGAGACATTTAATAACGCGAATGATGACTCACTTTAACAACTTTAGGATTGTTAGTAAGAAAACACAGGCACCGTCAATTTTAATGGTTTTACTTCGTCGATACTTTTTTTCTGCATTTGTCAAACGAGAACGTTTCCCACGTTATTTCTCAAGATTTTACTGCTTTTCAAGCCACGTGTATTGCTTTAAGTAATTACTTTAATCTTCGTATTTACTATCATCTAGTGCATACGCAATTAACAGTTTTAGTGTCAGACAAAAGTATAGTGTTGCAGGGAACATTTGCGAAAAGTGCCAAAGACGATGTATGATTGCGATATATATTTAATATGATATAATAGATAAAATATAATATAACATTATGCCACAGCATCTTACTATCCGCATCGCGGGAGAACTTTGTCTCATAATAAATTTACAAAATGTTACAAACGGTTGAATTTTTCTGCAGAAACCCTGTGTGAGATGTTTCACATATTGAACAAATTGCGTACTTATTTGTAAAAATAATTTTATTATATTCCGCGATGATTAATACCGAGGCTTTGTGTACGCTACTGCTATAAAGTAAAATTAGACACGGAGTGTTTGCCTGAGATTTTCAGATAATAATATTTGGAACCGAAATTATTCTTTTACTAAGCTTTGTACACACGTATACCCAGGGGTATTATTAGTCATAGTATTGCCTTCGATTCTTAATGCGTTTAGCATGTTTACTTAGGACCGTGGTCACCAGGTCAATTAAACAATGTAACAATTACATTGCTACCTTGCGGACATCTAGCAACTTGTGCATTATGTTGTCATTATTGTGCACCGGCTTTCGCAGAATTCACAATTTGCCGAAGAGAAATTGAAGCTGTAGCTCGTATATTTTTGTGGCGTAATAGATGCACGCGCGCGCGCGCGCGCGCGCACACACACACCAGGTTTGTAAGTATGAAACCGGAATTTGCCTATTGATGGCCCTAGCTGATAATGCAGTTATCACTAAACTGCGTCATTGATGCCAAAAGTGATTGTTGACATCTCACAAACATTTTCGACTCGCAACAATACAAGTTTCATACAGCAGCATAGTTTGTAATAGCGTTGAACATGTCGAATTTTGTGCCTGGAATCTACGATTTGCTGACAGCGTTGATTTTCTGTTACCATTTGAAGAAAACTGCTGCAGAATCGCATCGTATGCTTGTCGTAGCTTACGGTGAGCACGCTCTTGGTAAATCACAGTGCTTTGAGTGGTTTAAAAAATTCAGAAGTGGCAATTTTGACGTGAGGAACGAAGAACGTGAAGAACACCACTGAAAAAGTTTCAAGACAGCGAATTGCAAGCATCGTTGGATGAGGATGACGCTCAAACGCAACAACAACTCGCTGATCAATTAAACGTGACACGAGAAGCCGTCTCCATACGTTTGAAAGCCATGGGAAAGATCGAGAAGGTGGGAAAATGGGTTGGACATGAACTGAATGAAAGACAGCAGGAAAACTGAAAAACCACTTGCGAAATGCTGCTCGCCAGATACAAAAGAAAGTCGTTACTCCACCGAATTGTGACTGGCGAAGAAAAGTGGATATATTTTGAGAATCCTAAGCGTAAAAGATCATGGGTAGCTCCAAGCGAACCACCGACATCGACTACAAGACCAAATCGCTATGGACGGAAGACAATGCTCTGTGTTTGGTGGGGTCAGAAGCTGTTAAAACCTGGCGAAACCGTTAATACTGAGCGCTACCGACAACAAATGATCGATTTGAATCAAGCTTTGCATGAAAAACGACCAGAATATCAAAAAAGGCAACACAAAGTAATTTAGCTTCATGATAATGCGCCATCAGATACAGCAAAACCGATCAAGGAAACGATCGAAGCGTTCAGTTGGGAAATACTTTTGCACGCGGCTTGCTCACCAGACTTGGCTCCGTCCGATTACTATTTATTTGCATCGATGGGACACGCACATATATATATAATTATGTACATGCATAAATTATCGTATTCATATCTCTTATATAAATATACTTTATAATTATTTAAAAATGACGTACACACATTAAAATGTGTGATACAATGCAAATAGAAACATAATATTGATCTAATCAAATACATCTTTTCTGTATATTTTTGGTTTTTTCCCTATTTTACTTATATATGTTACTCAATTAAAGATGAATTTGAATTATGTATATTATTTCATCTGAATAAAGTTAACTTTTTCCGCATCTAACTAATTGTTCTTTCTTTTATCCCCCTCATTGTTAGTAAAATGAAACTGTATTATACATATATATTTCAAATCATAAGAATCATGGCTTACTTTTTCTTTTATTATACTTTCATTGTATATGCTTCGCTTGTAATATTTTCCATTTAAAAATAGCTACCGCAAGAAGAAGATCAAAGACAAAAACATTTAACACTAAAGGAGAAACTATCAAAAGCTAAATCTCATAAAGATAGCGGCTCACCTTACCAGTATACACATGTTCATGTTTCTAAATTCTGTGCGATTGAGTTAAAATTACATATAATTATACTATAATTTACTAAATAGGATCAAAACAATATTGTGCAGACAATGGCAAAAATATATCAGTTAGATCAAACGAAGAATAGCTAATTGAGCGATTCTCTAAAGGTGTGTTCAGTTCCACATGATGCTAAAACAAAAAAAAGTGTACTTATTAATGAAGTATTAGCACACATCAAGAATACGACAATTTTACAGCCATTTCGTTTGTAAATGTACCTTTATAAGCAAAAATAGAAATGTATCATATGTGCTCTTAAGTGTACTAAGTTAGTATAACAAATAACACTAATATGCTGTAATATATCGTATTATATTTTTAAATTTATACATTAAAGCAGCTTTAGTACATAACAAACAAAATGATAATATACAGTTAGATATAATTAGTATTAGGTAATAAATTCTTTTTCTATCACTGATTTTTTGTGATACATTTATCACTACTAATACAGCTTTCCCGTCAGCTTCCTTTTTTATGCCAATTTCAATTAGATCTTCATTAGTTAAAGTCATAAACAGATCAATGTCAACCTGAAATAAGTTTACAATATAAATTTACAATAAAACTTTATACATATATATAGCACACATAATTTAATAACATATTTACTTCTTGTTCGAGAAATATATGCACGTACGGACCTAGTCAGTAATGTTTTAGTAAAACAAACATTGTTGCTTCTACTGAATCGTAAATTATTCCTCTTGGAGGTGTCCCGTAACGTGGTCACATTGGTTTATTTTCCCCAAATACATTTTCATCATTCATCTTCGGAGGAACATTTTGTTGGCGCAATGGACCAAATTCAGGCACATATTCAATAGCAGTATCAAGATCTTCCTTGTGCTGAATATTTAAATCTTGTGGCCGAATGATCTGCAATCTTTGCAAACAATACAGTTAAATTAAAATATCCTAGTTATTTTGCATATGTTTCTATTGAAAATTGTTAGCATTAATGGTAATAATACCCTCTTTGTCTTGGATCATAGCTTTCACATTCTGCATTGTGTCAGAAGCTTCAACCTCAAGAGTAATAGATTTCCCTGTTAAGGTCTTAACGAAGATTTGCATGTTGCCAGATCTGGGGAACTGTACAAAAAGACAAAAAGATTATATGAATGTAGAATATAGTGAAAAAATGTGCTGCGGTAGTAAATACTAAAATAAACATTTTGTAAGCAACAGCTGTATATTTTTGCAATCTTTTTATAAATTGACGTTTTTACGTTAATCAGCTCAAATTTTGTTATACAGAACGATGGCGTCATAGAGTATAGGTTATTTGAAAACTCATCCAATACCTTTTTACATAAATATGGAAGAAACAGCAGTTATACTTACATTTCTTGAAATAATTTATAGAATAGGGTAGATAGTTGCACACAAGACAATCTAAATTTTTTCGATAAAACAATATAGAAAATCATTGAGAAATGTTCGCAGTAATCTTTTTATATCAATATATAATAAACCTTCGAGTTTTTCCATATACGACTCTTTTAATCGCAAGTTGTTTTCTCGGATGTTATCATTTTTCAGATGCTGTTTAAATCTGTTATTGCATTGTTTCAGGTTTTGATATTTAATAGATTCCTACAGATTAGGTTTGTATGCTGCGTATTGCACCACCTTGCACAGCCATTTACGACAGATCGGATACTCAGATAAAAGAAAACGCGGCGGACGGGGAAAGACAGAAGAGAATCGCAAGCAGTTGCACCAACTCTGGATGTAAGAACTGGTGACAATACCAACATGACATTTACCTCAACAAAAGCCAGTTTAGATTTCCAGCTCGGAATCTTTGGTGCCAAAGACGCATAAAACGCAACATGCTAGAGAAAAATAAAGAAAAATTGGAAAAACGAGAGAAACGAAGATAGACGAATACCGTAGATAAGCCGCTACATTTGAAACGAATGTAAACACCTGCTAGAGACATTTAATAACGCGAATGATGACTCACTTTAACAACTTTAGGATTGTTAGTAAGAAAACACAGGCACCGTCAATTTTAATGGTTTTACTTCGTCGATACTTTTTTTCTGCATTTGTCAAACGAGAACGTTTCCCACGTTATTTCTCAAGATTTTACTGCTTTTCAAGCCACGTGTATTGCTTTAAGTAATTACTTTAATCTTCGTATTTACTATCATCTAGTGCATACGCAATTAACAGTTTTAGTGTCAGACAAAAGTATAGTGTTGCAGGGAACATTTGCGAAAAGTGCCAAAGACGATGTATGATTGCGATATATATTTAATATGATATAATAGATAAAATATAATATAACATTATGACACAGCATCTTACTATCCGCATCGCGGGAGAACTTTGTCTCATAATAAATTTACAAAATGTTACAAACGGTTGAATTTTTCTGCAGAAACCCTGTGTGAGATGTTTCACATATTGAACAAATTGCGTACTTATTTGTAAAAATAATTTTATTATATTCCGCGATGATTAATACCGAGGCTGTGTGTACGCTACTGCTATAAAGTAAAATTAGACACGGAGTGTTTGCCTGAGATTTTCAGATAATAATATTTAGGACAAAAATTATCCTTCTACTCCAAGGCATTTCCACGCAATGATAATACCGTACAGTACATTGCAGTAAGGGGCGGAGCATCGATGACATTTGATTGGTCGACAACTTACGCCCTTTCCACAGTGCCCAATAGTGCGATGAAGGAGCAATGTGGTGGGGATCAGATTTGCAGGAAATAGTTACATATACAGGTACATACTAGCAACAAGGTTCAGTCTTACTCTAAATGTGTAAGAGTTTGTTCGGCTCGTTCGTACGATATTGCAGCGTTAGTAAATTTAAAAATATAAAATATACAAGAAGAAGATATTAAATCTTTGTCAAGATTCTATTTGAAGAGTTGGTGAGCTGTTGAAGCGCTACCTAAAATCTCATATTCGTAAGTTTTGTCTGTAATATATTTCTGTTTGATCAATTGTACACGTATGAGATTTCTTGAAAATATAATAAGTTAACTAAAAACGTTTTACCATTTGAAAGTCAAAATATCGTAGCGAGAGAATTTATGTAGATTGTATGGAAAGTTTCGGGATCCTTCAAACGCTACAAATATCTAATGAAATCGCTGTAATTCTTCAAAGATAATTTTTAACTTTTGCTCTAAAACACACGGAACTGAGATTACTTCGATAATATCGGCTTGTTGCAGTTACTAGATATTTTAATTTCTTCTTCTTCTTTTTTTTTTTTTTAATAGGTGTCAAAAAATATGGATGAGACGATTCCCGTATTCAACTTGCTACCTTTGCTACGACAAAACGAAGAATCTTCAGAACCAGTACCTTCAACATCCTCAGCAAGGGCAGTTGATTTAACATCACCGATGCCGTCGACGTCGTCAATGCCACCATATCATCGTCAATTCCCAATACAAATGCCGCCGGATCATCCAACTCCGCCAGTTCCATCCACTTCTCGTGGCCTTCGTGAGAATTACGATGATTTTCGTTTCGAAGAAGCAAGACGCTCAAGTTTTCGAGACTGGCCCGTATCTTTCATTGATCCTACCAGTCTTGCTGCAGCAGGATTCTACTATACAGGCATCATGGATAGTGTGAAATGTTTCGAATGTCAAGTGGTTTTAAGTCACTTGTGGAAGGGTTGTACTCCCATGCTAATTCATAGGATATGTTGTCCAGATTGCAGATTTGTCCGCGATGAACATTGCGGTAATGTACCCATTGGGGCAGATCCGGATAAAGTTTTACGGAAAAAACGAAGAAATAGAAATACACCATGTCCTTATGGATTACAATATACAGAGTCATTTCCTTCTGACTGTCTATTTACAAGACTTACAGGAAACCCGACGAAATATGCACTTAGCCGTTGGGGACTAAAAAAAGTTCAGAAACCAAAAAATTTGGATTATGCTAGTTACCAATCCAGATTAAATTCATTCGCAACATGGCCTACATATATGACACAGACAAGTAAAGAATTAGCCGATGCAGGCTTCTACTACACCGGAATAAATGATATTATTACCTGTTACCATTGTGGAATTAGTATAGGAAATTGGAGCCCAGGAGAAGATCCATGGAAATATCATGCACATTTATATCCCGGCTGTTGTTATTTATTAACAGTACGGGGCGGGGAATTTATTAATAATGTAACAGGCCAGGAGTATTATGCAACTTCTGCAGAAGTAAGTAGAGAAACTTACACCCTGAACCATATGTATTATATAATTAATAATTCCAATATATACTTATGTACATTATATTTATTTCAGGCACCAACACAAGTTACAGTTGGGAATGATGAGAGACCCAATAGTGAAAATGGAATTGACGAAGTAACCCTCGTTGAGAAAGTTGGTAAGTAATAAAAATAAAAACACAGATTGATCATAAATTCGTTAATTTGCGTGAAATCCGTATACATAAAATAAATTTTATTATATGTTATATTTAAATATACTGTTTACTATTTTAGCTGCCCTGGAGGAAGAAAATCGAGCATTAAAAAATGCTCGTTCGTGTAAAGTTTGCACGAAACGAGAAGCAACAATTATATTCCTACCTTGTGGACATCTGGCAGCTTGCCATTTTTGTGCACCAGCTTTCGCACAATGCATAATTTGCAGGAAAGAAATTAAGGCACTAAAGCGTACATTTTTGGCTTAATGCATGCGCATCAATAGACATAGTTATGTACATATATAAATTAGCTTATTCACACCTCTTATATAAATATACTTTATAATTATTTAAAAATGACGTACACACATTTAAATGTGTGATACTATGTATCGTTAAATTAAGTGTATATATCAGAAAATGATAAAATATTCTATTTTTAGTACTATTTCTACAGTAATTAATAAATAGAAACATAATATTGATCTAATCAAATACATCTTTTCTGTATATTTTTGGTTTTTTCCCTATTTTACTTATATATGTTACTCAATTAAAGATGAATTTGAATTATGTATATTATTTCATCTGAATAAAGTTAACTTTTTCCGCATCTAACTAATTGTTCTTTCTTTTATCCCCCTCATTGTTAGTAAAATGAAACTGTATTATACATATATAGTTCAAATCATAAGAACCATCATAGCTTACTTTCTCTTTTATTATACTTAGTTATCTTGTTTTTTATTCGTTAAATAATGCCAATTAAAAGACAGCTCTAATTTTTGTATTAATAAAACTTTGAAGTTTTAATGCAAGGAACTTATTAGTTAGAAGTTTATGATTGTAGAAATGAGCATTTTCAAGGTGTTTTACATCTTATTTGTTCGCTATATAGATTCCTATTTATAATTCGTTCAGTAAATGGAATCGTTGGCGGTGAAATAACATAAATACACTTAGGTGGCGGCCATTTTATGATGTGGCTTTGAACTTTGGTTGAATTAGGTTTGAGCCATTTTTTACTCTTCGCCCATCATGAGACCAGCTGTTATGTTAATAAATACTTGCGAACTTGTATAAATTATGTAATTTCCCACAAATTTCAGTACGTTGGTCATCTGTACGGATCAACTGAATGATGGATAGAAGCAATATGACGTCAAAGTAACGTGTAAAAATGGCCGTAAAATAACCAAAGTATGCTCAGTTTTACATAGTCATAACTTTTAAACCAGTAGATTCTCCGGCTTAAAGCTTCTATTTTTGCATTCTACACGTCGAAAATTAGAGAATTTCAAAAATTGCAAGAAAAGGTCAATAATTTTTGGTTTCCTAAAATAAAGTTAGTCGAGAACACTATTATACTTATTCTACATGTATGTATTTAGTATAGATATCTGCATGTATGGATACTATTCGTATTCTCCCTACTTTTTGCATAATCTGAGAGAGAGTGCGATACCTCGACACTGGGTACCATGGTCGTATGTCGCAGCGCACTATCTCTGTCTTTCAACATGATCTTCAACTCACCTGTAAAAACGCGCTATCCATCTCTATCATTCTATGGGAGAACTACATGGTGTCGATGATAACTATTTATGTAAGTACATAGTAATTAATTCATTCGTTACCGAATACGCTATGCATAGTGTTGAAATTTGAATTACGCGGCGTTTACTTCAAATGGCTTGAAGTTACGAATATATTATATAATACAACATAATTGAACATTACTGAACCGTTGTGTTACATATGAATCTGGCCTTATATTTAGCGATATCAATATGCAATTTAGGAGCGAAATTTGAAATCACCTTCACATATCTGAAATGCCAAATACATCTATATATTGGTCAAAAATTCGATGCCAGTACTATAGCAAGGAGTGAATAAGAATTCAAAATACAGAAAATGCGCTATTGGAAAACTTTAAGTTTAGTCGTTAAAAATCACAATAAATTAAAAGGTTTTCATTCAGCCATGCAAGGTTATTAAAAATTGTTTTGTTTTCTAAGGGAGAATTTCAAGCAAGTCTCTATAAAAAAAAAAAAAAAAAACCTATGCTTACATCTTAATATGTAGTTATCTTCGATTTTTCGCGCTCTTTATTGAACAAAGCGGTTCAGCGATCCGTACCAATATACATAATATAAACTCCTCAGTAACCGCTAAATAAGATAACATATTGGTAATAGAAAAAGAATCGTCTTTTTACTTAACAAGATTTTAAATTTGTTTTAAATATAAAAAGTTTAGATGTCTCACATACAAGTTTAATTTTAAGATAATTGAGAATAAAGCTTCTTCATAAAAATCATATTTAAAGTACTACTACAACTTTTGAAATTTTAAATGTTGGCTATTCATTCGAAAATACGTTTTTGAAAAATTGTTAGTATAAATTGTATCTACAAAACATAAAATAATTAAGAATAGCAAGCAATTATATATCATGGATGCTTGTAATCTTATGAATAAAAGAAAAGAACAATCGATTCTGTACGCTTTATTTCCGGAAATGAGTAACCTATGTTGTGCAATTTGCGAAATTGATTTTGTTGAAGTTGATGATTCATCGGCAAAATCAAATTTTCATTGGCAAACAATGAAATGCCGGTAGGTCAAGGGCAAATTCTGCGAATCAAAAATTTTTTATTCCATAATATCATCTTAATGATCTTAATGATCTTTACATTTTACTAACAATAAAATTTTAGATTACTTATTCATTTAATATCTGACGTTATTGCATCACCAGTAATGGGTACAGAAAGATATATATTTGTTATAACGCATAAACAATTTTCTGAAACTGGTAGACTGGACAAAATTTTGAGAAATTTTAAACTAGCGGTATATTCAAGACACAAATCATTATCGACTCTAAATATATTATTTCAATAATAAACTAGTTTTTATTTCTATCGGTATCAAGGATTAAGATCAGTTACTACAGAAGTTTATAAAAGTTGTCTTAGGTATACGATACAAATTAACATAGCTCCTTTGTGGAATAAAGTAGATGATTATTTCGTTCAAGGAAAAAATTTTTATAACTTTATAGAAGGAACTAGAGCATTTAAATTAGATATACATATAGGGGGTAATAGAAAATTTTCTTCTTCGTATAATTAATATTAAAATAATATGAAATATATTAACATTAAAAAGTTATTAGAAAGGAAAATGTGTTTGCAACTTCGTGCAGAAATACTTAAAATTCCATATATAAAACTTGAAGATTATCTTTCACCATCTATTATATCACATTTTTTAGCAGACCTTAAAGGATACGTTGATTTATCTCGTTATAATCTTTCATTTGTACATGTGTTACCAAGGTAACTAATTTATTTCATTTAGTGGAATATATATGGAATATATGTAATGTATATTTGGTTTAAAATAAAATTTTTTAATTTCTGTAGTACAAAAAAAGGCAAACTATTATCTGTATCTAAAGAACTTCCAGCAAAATGTGCTTTTAAAGATTATGACCAATTATGTAAACACTGGAAAAATATGGTATAAATGACAATACCTATGTTTATTCATCTTGCAATTTGCTTTCAAATATAATTATAACGTTATCATCATATAATAAAGTATAACGTTTTAGTATGGATATTATCTACCAAAGAATAAAGATGGAATTTTATTTCATGAAATTAAATTCTTGATTTTCAAATCTAAGGCTTTTACATATCCTCATACGTGTGTAGCATGCAGTCCGTTAGAAATTATTCCAAATAAAGAAAAAGAATCTACAATTACACATTTTTTATCTGATATGCTTATGAAATTACCTGGAGTTTATGGTAACCGGCTACAGATATCCAAAGATACTCCGTTTGATATAGTGAGTTACACAGAATATTTAATAATTTCTATTCAATAGTCGTAAATAAAATCCCTGCTCCATTATATACAGAAACCTTTAAGTGTAAAATCAAGTAATACATCACCAAAGGACAGAGGATTAAGTACATATCCTAAGAAAAAGGGTAATATTATCTCACAATTAGAATTTTTCGATAAATACATGAGAGCAAAATTAAATAACAAGGATGTCAAAGGAAATCAAAGTGGTACTAAGATAATAATATACCTTTACAAATATAAATAAAAATTGTAATTATTTGAATTATAAAATAAATTTCATAGGTATTGAATGTTTAAATACTATGCAAAATTCATCAATACAAAATGTGGAAAATAATTTCATCGCAGGTAATACATCAAGATACCCAAATTTTACTGTATCAAAGGAAAAAAAACTTTCCACATACTTTAAAATTCAAAAGATGAATTCTTATGCCAAGGCAGAAGGGGTATCTTTTCCTACAGTTTCTTTGTAACATATATTTTATCTTTCATTGTATATGCTTCGCTTATAATCTTTTCCATTTAAAAATAGCTACCGCAAGAAGAAGATCAAAGACAAAAACATTTAACACTAAAGGAGAAACTATCAAAAGCTAAATCTCATAAAGATAGCAGCTCACCTTACCAGTATACACATGTTCATGTTTCTAAATTCTGTGCGATTAAGTTAAAATTACATATAATTATACTATAATTTACTAAATAGGATCAAAACAATATTGTGCAGACAATGGCAAAAATATATCAGTTAGATCAAACGAAGAATAGCTAATTGAGCGATTCTCTAAAGGTGTGTTCAGTTCCACATGATGCTAAAACAAAAAAAAGTGTACTTATTAATGAAGTATTAGCACACATCAAGAATACAACAATTTTACAGCCATTTCGTTTGTAAACGTATGTGTGGAAAAACTGAGTTTTCGGACAAGATCAGGTGTTCCAAGTGTAATAGAAGTGTATGTGAAAAGCTGGAAATAAAAAGTTGAGCGAAATTCAACGGGATTTGGCAGTGGAAAGTGAAATAAGACAGTGTTTTAGGCTAACCACATGCGACGCCATATGTGAAGCGCTACGGCAGCGCCTCTGCACGGGCTACCTCAAAAACCTCGGACAAGCATTCATATTGGGAACACGACAGAGGCGCCATCGTAGGACAACTATGGCAATTGCACGCCCGTCGGTAAATCGGCCATAAGACAGAGGCGCTATCTTTTGGACCACCAAGGTACCTCGAGGCGATATTAATAATTCGACAGATGCGCCATCTTGCGGACCACCAAGGTACCTCGAGGCCATATTAATAATTCGATAGAGGCGCCACCGCACGGACTACCAAGATACCTCGCTGCCATAACGAGAATATGACAGAGGCGCCATCGCATGAACAAAACTTAGTCTCTAGTGCAAATCACCGTTGGACTCTGCTTCACCCGCACAAGTGTAGCAGATGAAACAGGATGCCAGTGCAAGGACAGTCACCACCAGCCACGAAGGCGCGAGTGGGGCCACAACCCCTAAAGATACAAAAATCGGGCTCAACACCGGAGAAACAGAGTCCAGACGGGAAGAAGAGTAAAACAACAGAAGAAGAAGAAAAGGAAATAAACAGTAACTACGCCCAGAGCCGGAAATAACAAGAACGATTTCCGGTACGAAAGAGCAGGCAGGGGAAATAGAAGAGAAGATCCTAGCCTTCTGTCTTGACCGGAGCAAGAAGATAAATAAGGATCAGGCCGCAACAATCATACGGCATTTTAAAGACATGCGAGGAACCGTGGAGGAGCTCCTGCTCCACAATAGTTACCTAACCGGGAGGCTGGAGCAGAGCGCCGGACCCAAGAATACTGAAATACTGAGCGCAGTTAACAAATCGCTGCAAGTCAGCAAACGGCTCGAGACAGTAGTCAAGAACACTACGAAGGCCGAACCAAAACAGTCCTCATATGCGGAGAAGGTAAGAATGGCCAGCAGCAAAGTGGGGAAAATAGCAGTTAAGCCACTGAAGAACGTGGTAATAATCCGCCCAGAACAGGCGGACTGCACGATAAAGACAAGCGAGGAGGCGCGAGAAGCAGTATTCACGCTCGTGAATCCTAGATAGAAGGGAATACAGGTCACTGCCATAAGGAAAATTGACGGTAACGGACTAGTCGTGGTAACGACGAAGCCAGAAGACCTGGGAGCGTTCACCGAGAACGCGAAGTTAAAGGAGGCTGGCCTAAAAACCAGCACTCCACAGAGGAGACTACCCCGAATGATACTATTCGACGTTTCGAGGGACATGCCGGAAAAGGAGATAATTGTATCAGGAAACAGAACCAAGACAGACTCAAGGAAGAGGACGACGAGGCCATAAAATTCTACTTCAGGACGGGCCGCAAGGGCGCCGAGGAGACCAACTGGGTACTAGATGTACCCCCCCCCCCCGCCCCAGGTAAGAAGTAAATTACTACAAGGCAAGATCTACATTTCTTGGAATGCGTGTAAGGTCTGCGATTTTATCGCTGTAAGCCGCTGCTATAAGTGCCAAGGCTACGGGCACGTGGCAAAATACTGCCGCGTCAACTACGAGATCTGCGCGCACTGTGCAGAAAGTGGGCACAACACGAAAGCATGCACAGATAAGGAAAAGCACGCCAGCTGCGTAAATTGTAGGAAGGCTGGGAAGAAAGGCGACCATGCAGCATCCGACACGAACTGCCCTATGTACAAAAAGCCCTTGGAGGCGGCCGTAGCTAGGACAGAATATGAATAAGAATATAAACGAGAACAGAAGAGGACATGGGAGAAAATGGGGGATAAGGATCCTGCAGCACAACATGCAGCGAACCAAAACTGTCCCCTACGAGATCAAGGCGCAGATGAGAACTGACGGCGATGAAATCTTGCTGATGCAAGAGCCATACAGCATCAATGACAAGATACCTGGACTCGGTACAGGAGTCGCGATCGCCTGTCAAGGATCGAAGAACAACCAGCCAATGGCAGCAGTAGGTGTAAAATCAGAGCACCTAACATCGCTCGAAGTCGCTGGGCTCTGCACAACACACTGCGTATGCGTGCAGGTAAGTGACGGAGAAACAGAATTTTACGCGGTAAGTCAGTACTTTCCGTCGACCGAAAACATCGAAGTCGGCATCGAACAGATAGTCAGAGTACTGAGGAGTCTCAGAGGCAAAAGAACAATCATTGGTCTGGACTTAAATGCAAAGTCATCATTGTGGAACAGCAAGATCACAGACGACAGAGGAGAAGCTCTAGAGGCTGTTATAGCGCAATACGGCCTCTATGTCCTCAACCAACAAGAGCAGGCTTACACATTTGAGACTACCTGAGGGCGATCGAACATAGACATAACCCTAGCGAGTCCAGAAGCAATACCGCTCGTGAGAGAATGGAGAGTCCACGAGGACGGAACCTCCAGTGACCACAAGATCCTGGAGACGCGCCTGGAACTCGGAAAGAGAAGCACCACACCGCAGCTGCAGGAAAAGCGATACAACACGCGAAAAGCCAATTGGGAAGTGTTCCAAAGAGTTGTCACGGAGGCGGGAGAGACACTCCGAGGGACACCTCTCCAAAAGGCTGAAGACGTAGAACAAATGGTCGAACAAATGCAGGCGGTTCTCATAAGAGCTTGCGACACGGCCATTCCTAAAAAGAAATGGCACTGTAGGTCGGTACCATAGTGGGCGTCCGAGCTTACACGAGCAAAGAAGAACACCTACCGGGCAAGAAGAAGGTACCAGGGGACCAAGGACCCCGCAACGAGGGAAGAAGAGAAGCTGCGGTATAGAGAAACCAGGAGAGAATATGTGAAGATGCTCACGAGAGCCAAGATCCAACGCTGGCAAGAATTCGTCACGAAGGAGAGCAACAAGGAACCCTGGGGAATCGCATATAGAACGGTCACAGAAAAACTTAGGAGAGAACAAGCAGTATCGACCCTGCGGGCGCCACAAGGGGAAACCTCCAGCTGGCGAACGACCGCACCAGCGATGCTGTCCGCCCTCCTACCCGACGACCAAGAAGAAACGGATACGTCAGAACAGACAGAGATCAGGCGGAGCACGACGACCCCTCCAATCTCGAAGACACTCCAGGGTTCCAACTTGAAGAACTCAGCGGTGCAGTGAAACGACTGACGACGGGCGAATGTCCTGGCCCCGACCTGATCGAGGCGGAAACAATACAACGCGCCTGGGGGGGGGGGATCCATCAGGAACTCCTTAGACTCATGAATGGCTGCCTCACTTGGGGGGTCTTCCCAAGAAGATGGAAAGTGGGGAATGTTATCACCGTCCCGAAAGGACCGCATAGGGACAGAAGTAGTTTGAAGTCCTACAGATCGATCTGCCTGCTTTCAATGGTAGGCAAATTGCTGGAAAGACTGATGGCTACTAGGATGGCAACCATTTTTCACAAACACGAGATGTCCTCAGACCGGCAATATGGCTTTCGCCCTGAAATATCCACGATGGGCGAAATCATCAAATTCCACGAAAAAGTCGAGCAAATGAGTGACAGGAAATATATCGCCGCAATTGCGCTCGACATTTCAGGAGCCTTCGACAACGTATGGTGGCCAAACGTATTGCACGAATTGAAGAGAAGAGGCTGCCCCAACAACCTGTACCGGTTGAGGGGGAGCTACTTTTCGGACAGAATCGTGCAGGTCGCCAGGAAAAACGAAGCAGTCAGCAAACCCGTCACGAAAGGATGCCCGCAGGGATCAGTACCAGGTTTTGGAACCTTATATGTGATAACCTACTGGCTGAGTTAACGACAAGCGCGATAGAGTGGGAACCTATCGCTTACGCGGATGACATAGTGATCCTAATCGCTGGAAACGCGAGGATCGAACTACAGGAAAAAGGACAAGATGTAGTTACACGCGTTTCCACGTGTACCAAGAAAAAACTATCGCTATTGGCGAAAAAGACGGAAATGCTGCTTGTCAAGGGCAAATTGGACGCGGAGAGACCACCGACCATCAAGATCAACAACAGAAGCATTAAAATGGGACAAGTGATTAAATACCTGGAAGTGTACCTTGAGTGGGGCCTAAGAATCAATCGGCACGTGCATGAAACAACTCGCAAGTGCCAGAAATTATTTTACAGCCTCGCAAGAGTGGCCAAGACGAAATGGGGACTCGGACACGCAGCCATGAGTGCGCTGTACAAAGGCCTGTTCGAACCGATAACCACAAACGCCGCGGCTGGCTGGAGCGACTTGTTGAACGTGAAAACGAGGAGCATGCTGATAAAGTCGCACAGAATGGCACTCCTCCAAGTGACGAAGGCCTATAGAACAACGTCAACGGAGGCACTACAGGTCATCGCCGGAGTCATTCCCATTAACCTGCTAATCGAAGCCAGGGCGAGAGCCCACAAGAGGAAAAGAGGCCTGGATGAAGCAACCAACCAGCGAGCCATCGCCAGAACAGCTATCGAAAAGTGGCAAGAACGCTGGCAGACAACACCGAAGGGCAGAACAACATTTGAATACTTCGACAGTGTCAAGAATAGGCTTGAGAACCACTGGGTAAGGTCCGACCACTACATGACACAGTTCATCAGTGGTCATGGGAACTTCAACAGCAAACTCAGGTCATTCTGCCTAAGCGAGGAAGACACATGCGACTGCGGTGAGATAGAAACCCCTCGTCACATCTTAGAGGATTGTCCAATCTTCAATGAAGATAGGCAGAAACTGTGGAACGCAATAGAAGAACTAAACTTGCACTGGCCGGAGGAAAACTGGGAATTCGTAACAAAAGACGTATACCCCCACTTCCGCCAGTTCACAAGGAGTGTTCTGCAAACAAAAGAGCAGAAGAGAAGGAGAATCCTACGCGAGATAGGGGACGCACCTCTACAAGAACGACCCGCAAGAAGGATATCGACACAACTGGGTGATCTCGCAAACCGGCCCCCAAGACGAAGTCCAAGGGTGGCAAGACGAGCGCCTGAACGGTACAGTGACGAAGAAGGAGAAGAAGAATCTGCAACACTGGGCAACAGAAAGACCAGTGTTAACAACAAAAACAACAACAACAACGACGACGACGAACAAGACAACAACTAGCAGCAGCAGAAGAAACACTATGAAGGAGAAAAACCTGGAATAACAAAAACAGCACAGAAATCAAGATAGGACAACAAACGCAAAGAATCAGACACAATAGACAAAGAAAAGGAAACACGGGAAAAAAACGATAAGCACGAGCTGGGGAGGATACCCTGCGACAGTCGGTGCAGGCGTTAGTCATGCAAACGAAGGCCGTGCGGTGCAGGGAATAATCGGCTGTAAAGCCAACCTGCTGGGACCGAGCTACATGCTGGTAGCTCCGCCTCCTCGTGGCCACCGCTGGTAACGGCGCGGTGAGATGCGTGCATCGCGACTGATCTAGTAGCGGTGGCTCTCTCAGCTGCTGGAGGAAGATGCCGCGCTGCCACTCCGAGCCGTTCGAGCCGTCCTTCCTAACTGGGAGGCTTGGAGGGACCGAGGCGAAGTCCTGCTGACCTTCAGGATGACGCAGGTGCTCACCGGTCACGGAGTGTTTGGCGAGTACCTGCTAAGGATTCGGCGGGAGGTGACTTTCACCTGTCACCACTGCGAGGTGGAGGAAGACACCGCACAGCATACGCTGGAGTTTTGCCCAGCGTGGGAAGAACTGCGCCGCGTCTTGCGACTCGCCATCGGCGAGAAATTAGCCCCCGAGGCGGTCGTCGAGGCCATGATGAGGGGGCAGCAGGAGCTAGCCACCGTCCGCACCTACTGCGAGCAAGTTATGCGCGCGAAGGAGCGAGCGGAGAGGAACAGAGAGAGGAGAGGCGACCTTATCCGAGTGGTCCGCCAAAGGAACCCATACGCGGCCGCAGGGTCCCGGCGCCACCACCGCTGTCGTCGTCCTAGGCATGCGTCGAAGGAGCCGTCACGCCGAGGAGATTCTGGGCCCGCCTTGGTCTCGCACGACGTTCCAAGGAACGTGGCGTTAGGAGGTGGGTGCCCCCCCCCCTATCGGCCCAACTCAATCAGGACGCCTCCCGCAATAACGAAGAAAGACGACGACGGAGTGTCGCGGTAGCATTTCAAAAGAAAGGAACCGGGACACTCCTGCCAAACGTCATGACGACCACCGTGGGGTTTTATTCAGTAAGAGTCCGACACTACCCGCCGCGTTCCAGAGGGCGGTCGGGTGACCATGAGGTTTTCCCCACGTAAATTAAAAGAAGTTAGTTACAAAGTTGTAAGCCTTAATTGCGCTACCTGTCAAATCGAAATAAGTTTGTAAAGTGAGGCTAACCGACAACTTTTACATCGAGGAGCGATTGACTTCACACGTATATTCAAGGTGAGAATTTCAAATTCTGTATACATTTTTCTCTGATAATTTCGGGATTGTACGATATTCGGCACCGAAATAAAATTATTCTCCCAACCGATTAAGTTAAAAGACACAATCGAGTCGGTACCAGTGTTCGACGGATATCACACGAGCCCCACACTCCCACACGATTTGCGAGTAAAAGTAACAGGATACCAATCCTTAAATGACGCGTACCGCCAAGCCGTGAAAGCAACAAGGGAGTTGATACGAGCAAACGACAGAATGCGATACCAACGTCCGACACGTCCGAATAATTACAACTGAAAGAACGGTCGCCCTCTGAACAATAACAACATCGGGAACAACCGCCAGGATCGGACATCTGTGCCGTCGTCGTTCAACCGTCCAAACGCTCCGGGACAAAATCCTATAGTATGTAAGTATTGCAAAAAACCTGGACACTTCTTAAGGGATTGTTTTAAATTCAAAGCCAGAGTAGACGCTGGGATAATAGTACCCTATGCATCGTGGCAGTCGGGGAACCAGCCAAATCCTTCGAGAGGAAGGGGTGAACCTCGAAGGAGCAACGCTGTGAATCGCCCAAGAGTACAAGCGGCAACAAGAAGGCCAGCGCCTGCGGAAGTAAATAGAACGCTAACATTGATCCCCGCAAGACCGGCACCACAACCTACAAACAGTACAGTAAAGCCGCCGTGTAGTCGTGCACAGGAACGATCGGAAAATGTGGAGAGTCAGCAACTAAAGGAGACGAAAGTCCGCGGAAAAACAAACAAGAATCACGAAGAGTCGGACTTTGATTCGGACTACGATCTCTCCGGATTATTTCAATAAAGCTAAACGATCCTCCAAATACTCCAACTGCACGAATAGTCTCCCCAGATTTAGAAACCAAAACAAGTTTATTACTAGACTACGGATCAGAAATTAATATTATTAAGAAACCTGCCTTACCCAATTCGGCGACCATCAACAAGCAAGAATCAATCGAAGTTCGAGGAATTACAGCAACGAGCCTGGTCACCCTAGGGCAGACAATAATACAGGTTGCAGGTCATCCGGTTATTTTTCATGTGAGTTTGTGGTGGAGAGGGAGTTAGGACGGAGCTGTGAGTGTGGTCGAAATCTCCGGGAAACTGGAGAATTGGACAAGGAAGGTAACCAGAGTGAAGTGCTAGTGCCTGTGTGGGAAAGTGGATATAAGGACTAACTGAACTTAGTCTAAAAAAGACTTGGTAAACAAACATGTCCACGTGTGAGGTTATTGCAGTGAGGTAGCCATATTGGAACGCGAGACAATAGCGTAGCTGCACAGGCTAACCGGGAACTACACGAACGCAGACATATTGGCACGCGCGCCGAAAGCGCGCCGCGCGGGCCATTTAAAAGTGGTAGTGATAAGGTATAGTCACAAGTGCGGACATAAGTGGCCACTCTGCGCGCCCAATGAGAAGGAAAAAAGAAGTTACTGTGGAGGACAAAAAGGCGGACTATGAGACTATGAGAGGAGGGGGCGAAACGGAACTGGCTGCTGAGCTAACACACGTTAGCACCAGACGCACGAGGAAGAAGGTCCCTCTCAAGGAGGTGTTCTTCCACTCGGCACCGAGCATAGGAAGCATACAGACCGAGGTAACATCGGAGGAGGAAGAGACCCCTACCGTCGAAGCGCCCCGTGCGAAGAAAAGAAAGGCCAGCGGATGTTCTCCCGAGCTCCCCACGGAACTGGCCGAAGAAATGAGGTCATCTACTACGACGGATATAGTAGCGGAACTGATCCATTGAGCTTCCGATGTGACCAAAGTTGCCGAGACATCACGCAACCTTAACACGTTCGTCGCCACGACGTATATATCTATGCGACGGATATATTTCCGTGGGGGCTCCGTCACAAAAGGATGGTGACGCTCTTCTTGTTCGAGTTAATTAAATATGTGATATTATATATAGGATATACAACATAAAAATATTAAAAACACATTATACCATACTTTTTATTAATTTATATTCTAGATAATATATTATAATACATTATCCTATATCGTATGGTATTCGTTAAAACATTGCAAACACATTTGGGGTGATTTTGGGCACATCGAAAAATAGTTATAGATTCCGTCATCATTACTCTCCTCACTTTCAAATATATTTTCTCGCTGTTTACTGAACATTTTGAGGAGGAAAAAATCACTGACGTACGTCTCACAAGTATGCTTCTGGACTAAATTAAAGATCTGAGATATCTGCCATGAGATTCCACGGAATACTCTAGCTGGATAGCTTATCGCTTTCTTCATTTCAGAAATAAATAATCTTTTCTTTACTGTTGAGGTTATTGGATGTATGTAAATACAAAGTGGTCGTCACTTCTAAGAAAACTCTACATCTGGTTTTTAGTTTTCTTAAGCACTGAAGTCATCGACAACGCATAGACAAAAGACTGTGTCGAAGACAAACCATAAACGGTACACGTGCAAAGTTGGCGCGAGGCTTTTTCAGTCGGATCTGGATAAGCTCAATTGTATCCCGAACTTTGTATTTACACTTTTGTATTCAAAACATATATATTTTCTACCTTGCAATTTATCCACGCGTTCCTTTGTATTCTCATACATCCAATAACCTCAACAAGAAGAACGGATCCCGCCCATGGCGCCTTTACGATAATGGAAGATCGCACAGCAACACTATAGGCGATGAACGAGGCGCTCCGAAAAGAGCTGACCTCGCGCTCCATGGCAGAGAAGGATGGCGAAACAGCGCGCCTCGCAGCGGTCGAACGCAAGATGGAGGACTTAGGCCCTTCACTGATCCAACTGATAAAGGAACGCCCCCAAAAAGAAGCATAGAAAAAAGAAGCGAAAACGAGGTCGTCCCTGACGCGACCACGAGAAGGATGGAGCCCGGAGTTTCAAACTCGTCGATGGCCAAGGGAGGACAAGCGGCTGCCGCGGAATGGCAGACCGTTGAAAGAAGAAATAAGAAAAAGAAGGAGCCGGCGGAGAAACTGTTGAGGTTATTAGGTGTATATGAATGCAAAGAGACGCGTGGATAAGTTGTAAGATAGAAAATATATGTCGGAGATGAAAGGAAAGCCGAAGCCTATCCTTGGAAATTTTGGGAATATCCTTTAGTACTCTATCCTAGATTTTATCGTAGCTGTAATTGTTCGAGATTTGTGATAGCGAGATTGGGTTCGAGGTGACAATTGGTCGCCGAACGTAGCCACGGTCGCGGGATGGACGTTTTGCCTAACGGAGGTCTGGAGTGGTTGTATGAGTTTTCCGAGAAATGTGGTTGTGGCGGCATGCGGCCTCGAGAGCGGGCCTAGCCACGTGTGATGTTGCCTCGGAGGTGCCGATACGATGGGACATACATTGTATTAAGAATCAAACTCCAGGCAGACATTGCCTAGCAACGGCGTTTGGAACTTCCTCGATGCTTCCGAACGGGTACAGAAAACAAATGCAATCGTACAGCGAGAAAAATCTACACGACGCTGGCATTCGTGCGATCGCCTTGGAGAGTGACACATCGAGCATTTTTCGACAATCGCATTTGCGCTTAGTAAAGAGTTATCACGTTGACCGTGGATTCGTTTGAACTCAAAAACATTATTAATAGTATTCATTAAACTTATCTGTTAATCTTACTATTCGTACAATTTATTAATCATTAACTTTATTATTAATCAAATTTATTATTCATTAGTCTTATTATTTGTTAAGCTTAGTGATAGTCTTGTATATACGTGTAAATATAATCTCGGCTTTGTGGAACAATGGCTAGTCCACGCGAAGAGTTGTTACGCGCCCAAAATTCCAATCTAAACCCGACATATATATATATTTTAAGCTGTGTAAATACAAAGAAGGAATACAATATATGAGCTGGTCCAGATCCGCACGCTAGCAGTGTTACTCTATAACTGAAAAATCCTGAAGCCAACATTGCACGTGTACCGTTTTTGGTTTGTCTTCGACAGTCCTTTGTCTATGCGCTGTCGATGGCTTCAGTGCCTGAGAAAACTAAAGACCAGATGTAGAGTTTTCTTAGAAGTGGCGACCACTTCTAAGTGGCGAACAGAGGGAGGATCGAAGAGCGTGCGAAGAGGGGGAGACGACTTGCCTCCCACACACATCGCGAACATCGGCGGTGATCATCACGCTAAAGGATAGATCAGACAAATCCTACGCGGAAGTGTTGGTCGCGGCCATGCACAACGTCCCTCTGGCAGAGATCAGCAGCAAAGCCTTGAAAGTGCGCAAAACCATGACCGGAGGAGTCGTCCTGGAGGTCCCCGAGGACCAGAAGAGGGAGAAGGCTGCCGCGATCCCAGCACGGCTGACACAGATCCTGGATTTGAGCAAGCTCCTCGTGGCGACACCCTTCCGCGCCGCGGAAGCAAGGGTGACCAGGATAGACATCTCAGCCACAAAGGAGGAAATTAGGAACACCTTGGTGAAAGAGGGCGGCTGCAAGGCGGAGGACGTCCAACTGGTAGAGATCCGCTTCGCTCGAAACGGTCTCGGATCCGTGTTGATACGGGGCCCGGTCGGGACAGTGAGGAAACTGGCCCATACTGGCAAGGTCGACACAGCATGGTCGACAGCGAAGGTCGAAGCCATCGAGCGAAGACCCTTGCAATGCTTCAGGTGCATGGAGACGGGATACATAGGGAGGACATGTACTTCCAAAGAGGACAGGAGGCACCTGTGCTACAGATGCGGAGGTCCGGGACGTTAAGCAAAAGGATGCACGGCCGCGTACCCGAAATGACCACTTTGCGAGGCGCTCGGGTCATCGTTGATACACAGGATGGTGTCCCAAGGTTCGCTCCCCCTGAAGAGGGAAACAAGAGGAACCACCCGCGGATCCGCGGTCATAAGTGACAACAAAGAAGGCTCGCCGCCGCCGGGAACCCCTGACCCCAAGCCCGCGAGCCAGGAGGCTGGCGCGGAGGAAGCTATGGAAGCGATGACATTAGGGATTAAGATAATGCGCATCCTTCAGACCAACTTGAGACGGTCAAGACAGGCACCAGACCTACTCTATCAAACCATTCGGGATAGCAGGGCCGCCCTAGCGGTGGTGGCCGAACCATACAGAGTTGTGGATAATCTGGGCTGGGCCGTATACACGGACGAAATGGTCGCTGTCACCTGGACATCAACGCCGGGGGCGTTCGCCCACGGAGCCCCGCTTGAGCGCGGCAACGGATACGTCGCGGTAGAGTGGGCAGGGACGGAGGTGGTGGGTGTGTATGTTTCACCCAACAGCGGAAGGGCAGCGTTCGGGCAGTTCCTGGACGGAGTTGGCGACTGCATCAGGCGGCATGTTCTTCGACAGGTGCTCGTCATGAGAGATTTTATCGCCCACTCCACGGAATGGGGAAACCACAGGACCAATGCGCGCGGCTGCGTGTTGTCAGATTGGGCCAAGGGACTTGGTCTCTTGTTGGTGAATAGGGGCTTTGCCAGCACCTGCGTGGCATGAAGAAGGTGCTCCATCATTGACATCACATGGGCCTCCCCCTACGCATTCAGGCGGATCTCAGGCTGGAGAGTGGCGGAAGGAGTTGAGACACTCTTAGATCGCCTCTACATATTCATGTAGGTGAAAGACACACTGGGATCTGGAACGGCGACTGCGGGTAATCTCCATGGCCCGCCGAGAGGAAGTCGCGCGCGTCCGCCAATAAGGTGGAAGACTAAGTAAAGCGACAAAGATTTGCTCCAAGCGACCGCAACAGTGGCTGCCTGGAACTGGGAGGCCTCGACGACGGCGACGGAAACTAGCGTGGAGGAAGAGGCCGAGATCCTTCGCCGAGACATGACGGCAATATCTGACGCGTCCATGCCGCGAATCACGCTGCACACCGAGCGAAACAGATCCGTATATTGGTGGACTCACCATATCGCGGAGCTGAGGACGAGATGTGTCCACGCCCGAAGACGGTACCAGAGGGCCCGACGCAGGCGACGACACGACGAGGAAGAAATCTCCTTGCGCTACCGAGCGTACCGCGTGCTATGGCGTACGCTACAAAAGGAGATCAAGATCGTGAAGGACCGTGCCTGGCCTCACCTGTTGTGACCCATAGGAAAGACCATACAGGACGGTGACGCGAAAACTACGCGCCAAGGGCCCTCTGGTAACGACGGAGATGGAACCGGCGCTCTTCGGCCCGCAAGAGGACACCGCGGTGGAACAGCCGCAGGAAACAGTCCGGACGACAGAGTGGAAAGTAGAATGGAAAGTCACCGAAGAAAAGCTATGGGAGGCGACTAAAAGAATGGCTTCCTGCGACGAGGAGCTGGGACCGAATGGGATCCCGGATCCTACCTCAACAACAGATTGGTATGTTATACCAGGAAGGAG
This sequence comes from Bombus sylvestris, assembly GCA_911622165.2. Classification (NCBI taxonomy): domain Eukaryota; kingdom Metazoa; phylum Arthropoda; class Insecta; order Hymenoptera; family Apidae; genus Bombus; species Bombus sylvestris. The sequence continues at coordinate 2,864,361 of OU443162.1, read as the reverse complement.
GGGGAGGACAGGCGGCCCGTCGAGCGCGACATCCCACAGGGCTCGGTATTGCGACCGATCCTGTGGATCATTGTGTACGTCGAGGTACTGCATTGCCCGATGCCTCAGGGCGTGGCCATGACATGCCACCCGGACGACACTCTGGTCCAGGTAGAAGGTCGCGGATGGCACGAGACGTTGCGCATCGGCGAAGTCGCAACGGCCTGCGCGATACATGCTGTGCACGGACTGGGCCTGAGCGTATCACCTGCGAAGTCGGAAGACATCTGGTTCTACGACAAGAACAGGTGAGATTATACTATAAAACGTATCACGGCCTATACATAACCGCCTCAAATTGGTGACCCGGACGCGATCGACAGCAAAAAGAGGTGTGACCGTGATATTGCTACCGTAGCAATATTCGTAGTGTTGTTGTTCATCTTCGGAGGCTATTAGAAAGTCGTCGATGTATGCGTAGACGAAATCTAAGCCGCGTGTTATCTCGTCGACGAATCGTTGGCATGTTTGCGCCGCGTTTCGCAGTCCGAACATTGTATTCACGGCTTCGAATAAGCCAAACGGGGTCGTTATCGCTGTTTTTTCGATGTCGTTGGGCGCGATCGGTATTTGATGGTAAGCGCGGACAAGATCGATCTTGGAAAAGATTCGCTTACCATGTAATCGTTGCGCAAAATCTTCGATGTGTGGTGGCAATTACCTGTCGGGGATGGTTCGTGCGTTCAGTGCCCGGTAGTCGCCGCACGGTCGTAGACCCCCGTCCTTCTTCGGGACGACGTGCAGGGGTGATGCCCATGGACTTTTCGATGGTCGTATCACACCTTGCTGCAGCATCATTTCGAACTCCGCCTTCACCAGTTTGAGTCGGTCGGGTGCAAGGGGCGGCGTGGTTTGCTGGTAACGAGGGGTCCCGGCGTGGTCTTGATGTGATGTAACACGCCGTGTCGTATCGTCGGGCGGACGTGTAAGGTCCGGATATTCGGCCAGGAGCCGGTGGTAGTTCGTCTCCCCTGTAATCGTTTCAACGGACACAGCTTCGGAATCGGTCGCGTGCCCTCGTTTGGGTACATCTGCCACTATGAAACGTCATTTGAGTTCTCGCCGTAATTGCAGACTCAGGGACAGCAGGATCGTGCCGTAGGTCGTAATGGTCGTTCCATTGGCAGCGAACAGTTCGTAGTCGTCTTTCTTCGGTTGTCCCTGGATCTTGTTTCGCGGGTACACACACACGTCGGCACCCGTGTCGATTAGGAATGAAATGTTCGTGTTTTCGTCGGTCACGAAAATGCGGCGAGAAATCGAGCTGTCGTTACCGTATGCCGCGTTTACGGTCGACTACTGGAGTTTCCCTGGTTCTAGGTGCAGGGAGCTTCTACATTTTCTCGCTCGTGCCCCGAAGGTCTGGTGGTAATAGCACCAGTCGGGATGTTGTTGCTGTTGTACCGATTTGCTCCTGGAATTCGACCGTGACCTGGCTCTTCGAGATTCGTAACTTGTGCTGGTTTGTCTTCGCAATTCAATTCTCATCGCGGCCAGTTCGTTTCGCAAGGACTTTACCTGATCGGCCAGACTTTCTTCGATTGTTTGCCGTTGTTGTTCGTGGGAGGATTTCGGCCCCTGTGTGCGGGAGGTGCTTGCTGCGTTTATCTCCAGTCTAGCCTCATGGATCTGGTCCGCCATCTCCGTGAGTTCGCTCGGGTCTTTGGACTTCACTGTGGCCAAGATCGCCCTCATGGTAGCCGGTAGGCGATTCTTCCACATTGTTAGAAGGAAGCAGCTGTCCGATACAGATGAAGAAGCCAGTTTCTTCATGTCCCTGAAGTATTGCGACGGTGTTCTATCTCCCATATCTTGTGCCTCGAGTAGTTTTTGCACTCGGGTTTCATCGGAGTCGGAAAGTCTACGAATCAGTTCCTTTTTCATGTTTTCGTACCGCCCCGTCGGCGGGGAGTTGTTGAGTATGTCATCGATCACCTCTAGTTGCTGATCACCGAGATTCGTGACTACGGCACTATATTTTGCCACATCGCTGTGGACACACGCGAGCTCGAACTGTAATTCTAATAGCGCGAATCATCTGCTAACTCTGTCTGGTCGCTCCAGTGGTAGGCGAATTAGCTGGATACTGTGTTGCACTTCACTCGCGGTTTCGGTTGCTCCTGCGTTGCCGCGTTCGCGAGACATTTCGATTGATTCTTATAACTAGCACGTTTTTTTTTTTTTTTTTTTTTTTTAAATTTTGCGCCTGTATCACCTCGTTTAGAATTGATCACGTCGGGGTCACCAATTTGAGGCGGTTATGTATAGGCCGTGATAGTTGTTGGTTGTTGGTGGTAGATGTCGCTGCTGGGGCACTACAGTATCTTCTCCTTATTATTTGTTGTTGTGGAATAAAAATATCGGACTCCCGTCGCCGGGATTTGAACCCGAGTTCCGAACGTTCGTAACCTAAGGCGCCAACCACTGCGCTGCTGTCGGCCGACTCTAGTTATTGTCGATTTGTGGTATTTTACTGTCGAGTGCCCCCACAAACGTTATACGTTATAACGTAATACTATATAACGATAAACGATATACTGATATGGTATGTAACATTAAACGTTATAACGTAATATTATATAGCATTATACGTTGTACTGATATGCTATATAACGCTCTACATTTTAACGTATCACTATATACCATTATACGTTATAACGTAATACTGAATAACGTTATATCTTATAACGTATTACTATATAACGTTATATGTTATACTGATATGCTATATATCGTTAAACGTTATAACGTAATACTATGTAACATTATACATTATAACGTAACATATCATAACGTTATACGTTCTAACGTAATACTATATAACGTCATACGTTATACTAATAATCTATATAACGTTAAAAGTTATAACGGAATACTATATAACGTTAAAAGTTATAACGGAATACTATATAACGTTATACGTTATAACGTAATAATATATAACGTTATACGTTACACTGATATGCTATATAACGTCATATGTTTTAACCTATGACTATATAACGTTATACGTTATACTGATATGGTATATAACGTTAAACGTTATAACGTAATACTCTATAACGTTATACGTTATAACGAAATACTACATAACGTTATACGTTATAACGTAATACTACATAACGTTAAATGTTATAAAGTTACGCTATATAACGTCATACGTTATAACGTAATACTACAAGACGTTATACATTATACTGATATGCTATGAAACGTAATACGTTTTAACGTATGATTATATAACGTTTTCCGTTATAACGTCATACTATATCTCGTTAGACGTTATACTGATATGCTATATAACGTTAAACGTTATAACGTAATACTATGTAACGTTATACATTGTAAACTAATTCTATATAACGTTATACATTATAGCGTAATATAATATAGCTTTAACCGTTATAACGATATGGTATATAACGTTCTACGTTATATCCTAATACTACAGAACGTTATACGTTATACTGATATAGTATATAACGTTATACGTTATTCTAATATGTTATAAAACGTTAAACGATATAACGTAGTACTATAAAACGTTATAAGATATAACGTAATACTATATAACGCTATAAGTTATGACGTAATACTATATAACGTTAAACGTTAAAACGCAATACTATATAACGTTATACGTTATAACGTACTACTATAGAACGCTATACGTTATACTGATATGGTATATAACCATGTAAGTTACAACGTAATACTGTATAACGTTATACGTTATACTAATATGTTATATAACGTCAAACGTTATAACGTAATACTGTATAACGTTATACGTTATAACGTAATACTACATAGCATTAAATGTTATACTGATGTGGTATATAACTTTAAACGTTGTAACGTAATACTATATAACGTTAAACGTTATAACGCAATACTATATAACGTTAAACTTTATAACGCAATACTATATAACGTTAAACGTTATAACGTAATACTATAGAACGCTATACGTTATACTGATGTGGTATATGACGATGTACATTACAACCTTGTACTATATAACTTTATACGTTACACTAATATGCTATATAACGTTAAACGTTATAACGTAATACTATATAACGTTGTACGTTATATCGTAATACTATAGAACGTTATACGGTATAATGTTATACTATATAACGTTAAGCGTTTTACTGATAGGCTATATAACGTTATACGACAGAACGTAATACTATATAACGTTATACGATATAATGATTTGGTGTATAACGTCAAGCATTATAACGTAATACTATATAACGTAATACATTATAACGTTATACTATATAACGTTATACGATATAACGTAATACTATATAACGTTATACATTATTACGTAATCCTATATAACTCTATTCGTTATACTGACATGCTATATAACGTTAAACGTTATAACGTAATACTACATAACGTAATACGTTACAACGTTGTACAATATAACGATATACGTTATAACGTAATACTGATATGGTATATAACGTTAAACGTTATAACGTAATACTACATAACGTAATACGTTATAACGTGATACTATATAACTTTATATGTCATAACGTAATACTAAATACCGTTAAACGTCCTACCGTAATTGTGTATAACGATATATGTTATATTTGATATGCTATATAACGTTATACGTTCTAACGTAATACTGTATAACGTTATACGTTATACTGATATGCTATATAATGTTAAACGCTATAACGTAATACAATAAAACGTTATACGTTATAACGTAATACTATATAACGTTAAACGTGGTACCGTAATAGTATAAAACGTTACACGGTATAACGTTATACTATATTACGTTAAACGATGTCCCGAATAATATATAACGTTATATGTTATAACGTAATACTATATAAATTTAAACGTTATGCTGTTATGCTATATGACGTTACAAGTTATACTGCTAGGCTATATAGCGTTATATGTTATACTGTTATGCTATCTAATGATATTTGTTATACTGTTATGCTATGTATTGTTATACGTTATAACGTAATACTATATAACGGTAAACGTTTCACCGTAATAGTGTATAACGTTATACGGCATAACGTAATACTATATAACCTTATACGTTATAACGTAATTCTATATAAAGTTAAACGTTCTACAGTAATAGTGTATAACGTTAAACGTTATACCTTAATAGTGTATAACGTTAAATGTTGTACTCCGATGATGTATAACGATATTCGTTATACTGTTATGCTATGTATCGTTATACGTTGTAACGTAATTCTATATAACGTTGAACGTTCTACTGTAATAGTGTATAACGTTAAACGTTGTACTCTTGTGTTAATAATGTTATACGGTATATCGTGTGGCGATGGATACATTGTAAAACCGTCGTCTCTGGTAACTGCGAGGCGGCGGGAAGTATAAACACTCGAGACAAGAGACCGAACCTAACGATTTGCGGGCGGTCCACCGAGACGTCGTCGATAATCGTATACTTGACAGAATGTTTCCGACCGTCACACCGAACAGTTCAACGAACAGCTTGTACGCGCGTCTTCTGACAATAAACTTCGTTTAGTTTAAACCGATTAGTTTGTTATTGCACCCATAACCACCCCAAATTGGTGACCCTGTCACGTAAAATAAAAGAGAGATTTAAGAAAAAGAAAAGAAACTTTATTTTCTTGTTTGCGATACACTTTCGAGCTCTAGGCGTGATTGTTCAAGACTGGCTTGGATGATTTTAGGGGGAGTATTTAAATTCTTTTATTCGTGGGAGTGGGAAAAAAGGCTTCGGTCATACATTTCTGAGAACGGATAGGGTGACCGGATGTCGCTCATTCTAAGGCGCTTGGAATTTCGATATCTTATCGCATTGGTTAGGTCGGATTTCGTCTATGTCAACCCCGACGTGATTAATTATAACGTGGTGATATAGGCGCAATTTTTTAAAACGTTCTTGTTCCAAGAATCGATCGAAATGTCTCGCGAAGGCAGTAACGCACGTGCAACGGAAACCGCGAGTGAAGTGCAACTCAGTGTCCAGTTAATTCGCCTACCACTGGAGATAAATGCAGCAAGCATCGCCCCCACACAGGGGACGAAACCATCCCACGGACAACAACGGCAAACAATCGAAGAAAGTCTAGCCGATCAGGTAAAGTCCTTGCGAAAAGAACTGGCCTCGATGAAAATCGAATTTCGAAGACAAACCAGCACAAGTTACGAATCTCGAAGAGCCAGGTCACGGTCGAATTCCAGGAGCAAATCGGTACAACAGCAACAACATCCCGACTGGTGCTATTACCACCAGACCTTCGGGGCACGAGCGAGAAAATGTAGAGCTCCCTGCACCTAGAACCAGGGAAACTCCAGCAGTCGACCGTAAACGCGGCATACGGTAACGACAGCTCGATTTCTCGCCGCATTTTTGTGACCAACGGAAACACGAACATTTCGTTCCTAATCGACACGGGTGCCGACGTGTGTGTGTACCCGCGAAACAAGATCCAGGGACAACCGAAGAAAGACGTCTACGAACTGTTCGCCGCCAATGGAACGACCATTACGACCTACGGCACGATCCTGCTGTCCCTGAATCTGCAATTACGGCGAGAATTCAAATGGCGTTTTATAGTGGCAGATGTACCCAAATCTATCATCGGTATGGACTTCTTAAGCCACTATGAGTTGTTGGTGGACCCACGAAACCGACGCCTAATCGATCGAACCACCAAACTCTCCACACGAGGGCACGCGACCGATTCCGAAGCTGTGTCCGTCGAAACGATTACAGGGGAGACGAACTACCACCGGCTCCTAGCCGAATATCCGGACCTTACACGTCCGCTCGTCTTCGGTCGCGAAACGATACGACACGGCGCGGTACATCACATCAAGACCACGCCAGGACCTCCCTTTACCAGCAAACCACGCCGCCTCGCCCCCGGTCGACTCAAACTGGTGAAGGCGGAGTTCGAAATGATGCTGCAGCAAGGTGTGATACGGCCATCGAAAAGTCCATGGGCATCACCCCTGCACGTCGTCCCGAAGAAAGACGATGGCCTACGACCGTGCGGCGACTACCGGGCATTGAACGCACGAACCATCCCCGACAGGTATTCGCCACCGCACATCGAAGATTTTGCGCAACGATTACATGGTAAGCGAATCTTTTCCAAGATCGATCTTGTCCGCGCCTACCATCAAATACCGCTCGCGCCCGACGACATCGAAAAAACGGCGATAACGACCCCGTTTGGTTTATTCGAAGCCGTGAATACAATGTTCGGACTGCGAAACACGGCGCAAACATGCCAACGGTTCGTCGACGAGATAACACGCGGCTTAGATTTCGTCTACGCTTACATCGACGATTTTGTAATAGCCTCCGAAGACGAACAGCAACACCACGAACATTTGCGCACGTTATTCCAACGATTATGCAGTTACGGCGTTGTAGTCAATTCCGCAAAATGTGTATTCGGCGTAAGCGAAATAACATTTTTAGGGTACACGATGAACGCCGACGGAATAAAACCGATCGCCGAACGCGTTGAAGCCATAGTAAACGCATCGAAACCGACAAACGCAAAAGAACTGCGTAGGTACCTCGGTATGATCAACTTCTACTGACGTTTCATACCGGGGGCCGCCGAAACATTTCAACCGCTCAACGACTTCTTAAAAGGGTTAAAAAAGAGCAACGCGCTCATTGAGTGGTCAACGAAAGCCGAGAACGCCTTCCGCGAATCGAAACGCGCCCTCGCGAATGCTACGATGCTAGCGCATCCGGTACCTGGCGCACCGATCAGCCTCGTGGTAGACGCATCGAACTTCGCGATAGGAGCTGCGCTCCAGCAACGAGTCGACAACGCGTAGCAATCACTAGGCTTCCTAACGAAATCGTTAACAGCAGCACAACGAAAGTATAGCGCATACGATCGCGAACTACTAGCAATATACATAGCAGTCAAACGATTTAGACACGCTGTAGAAGGACGAAACTTTATAATATTCACCGACCACAAACCCTTGACGTATGCGTTCGATCAAAAATTAGATAAATGTTCACCACGACAATTCCGTTACTTAGACTACATTAGACAGTTTACGACCGACATTCGATATATAAAAGGACTAGACAACAATGTAGCCGACGCGCTATCTCACATCGAAGCGATCGAAAAACCCATCGACCATCAGACCCTCGCCGCGGCGCAAGAGAACGACGCCAAATTACAAAAAATAATCAATTCCGACACAACCGCGCTGCGTCTCAAAAAGATACGCTTTCCCGACAACGACGTAGCGTTGTATTGCGACATCTCCGGCGACAACGTACGACCTTTTGTTCCGAAACCCTTGCGGCGCAGCGTATTCAACTCGTTACACGGATTATCACACCCCGGGATACGCGCGACTCAAAACCTGGTGACGACACGCTTTGTCTGGCCATCTGTAAATAAAGATTGTCGCAATTGAACACGACAATGTATCCCATGCCAACGCTGTAAAGTAACCAGACACGTATCCTCACCAGTCGGCACGATCGAAACGGCAACAGGCCGTTTCGAACACATTCACGTGGACATTATCGTGATGCATATCACGTCGGAGACACAAGAGATCACGAAACCGATAGATCGGTGGTGATGTCCTCGCGTCGCAGTTCGAACGTTTCACGAATAAAGTGAAGAAATTCAACTTTGTACATGGTAATGGAATTTATTGTATAAATCTGACAGAGTGACGGGTCAAAGTGTTACAGCAGAATGATGTGTCGAGCGCTAATTTAGGAGGGTTTTTATACTGAGGTTTTTAGTCCCTTTGGAGGGGTTATCGTCAGGTGTGTATCAGAGGCAGCTATTTCGTTACTGACTAGTTATTGTTTCGATAGCTGTGGTATGCAGGGTGTGTCGTTTAGCTGATTACTGAGCGGGTGGCCCTCTTGAGCGTGTGGCATTCCCCCCTTCTTAGATTCGCTTTGCTCCGTTGAAGCGTATGGCTCTGGTGGGTCGCCCGATTTGAATGATCCCGTTATCTTCATTTTCTGTAATATTATGGAAAGTGACCATCCCATGGGCTGGTGGAAGAATTGGTGCTGCTGCTGGCTGATGCATATTATTTACGTGAGCGGTAGGGCAAAGTATTCTGATACACACATTTTTAGGAATTACTCGAATTAGACATTCGAAAAGTTTACATTTATGCAATATATATGTCGGAGTGAGCATTAAGATTAGGGTTAGGGGCGTGTAATGAATATCCTCTCGAATTAGCCACCGAGGTTACGTATAGAGAAAGTATCTACTTGTACGGATATGATCATTACAGAATTTGACAGGTAGCCGTGGTAACTAGATACTCGAGATGCTAATGACAATGATCCCAAGTTCGATAACGAATCCGCGGCCAACGGGACAACGAATATACCCCCTTGAAAAGTCTAAGTGAAACTCCGTGAAATATACACCGATCGTAAAGACGCCGTCCCACTCGCGGACGAGATCATACAAGAATGTCTCTCCCCGTCATCGTGATGCTGCAGAGGTCAACTATGACGGGGTGTGTCTCAGGGCAGGAGATCATCGGATTCGTCGAGGACAACCCTCGTCCAGAAAGTGAGGGAAATGGACGTTGCTGTTAATTGGTTAATCTCTATGTTGGTGGTTAGAAAAGGATGCTAGCCGCTCTTGAGAGAAAGTTGGTAACGGGAAGCGTCATTCGTGAGGAAAAGCAGATTTCCCATATCTTCGCGCAGAGGGTAATAGATTTGGGGACTGTTAGGATAGAGACTGTTTGTTCGTTTGGAGGACCTTAGTTAACTAAATGTCCTGTGAAGATGCATCGACATCGCAATGGCAATCGTCTTGCCCGAAGAATAGGGTCTGCGTGTGGCAAGCCACGGGGCAGAGGCCGTTGGAATGCGCACTGTAGAGCATTGGTACTACTATCTTTTCTAAAGGAGGGCTATGTAATTCTACACTTCCACTAGACAAAATATCCGTCCCGTGACCGCGGTTACGCTCGGCGTTTTGTCTGACGCCTCGAACTCAAGCTCATTGTCTCGGCTTTTCCTAAGAATTCCAACGGGGAGGCCCGATGTCTTTTCATCTCCGACATATATTATACTGTTATGCTATATAAAGTTATAAGTTATAACGTTATACGTTATACAGTAATAATATATGTCGAGTCACGGTCGCGATTAGGATCGGAGTGGAGGGCGGGTAACGAATTTTCACTAGACTTGTCCATTTTCGGTATTAACAACGTATCGTTTATTACAACAATCACGGGATACAGAGAAACGGACACGGCGTCGTGACGACGAAACAGTAACGGTGTTGGCTTGAGGTTCGATAGCGAATCCGCGAACAACGGGATAACGGTTAGGATTTTCTCTCGAGTTACAAGTTTAGCACGTGAGGTCTAGACTGATTACCAAAGACGTAATCCTTACTCAACGAGCGTAAAAAAAGTGAAGTCTCCGTCGTGGTGATGCCACAGAGGAAAGCTAGGATGGGGTGTGTCTAAGGGCACGAGGTCATCGGATTCGTCGAGCACAATCTTCGTTCGGAAGAGAGGGAAATAAACGTTGCTGCTAATTGGTAAGTTGCGAGTTTGGTAGTTAGAAAAGGATGCTAGCCGTCTTCGGGAGAAATCGGCGACGGGGAGCGTCGCTCGTGGGAAAAGCAGACTTCCCGTATTTTTCCCGTAGCGGGTGGTAGATTTGGGGACTGTTAGGGAAGAGCTGTTTATACGTTTGAAGGGCCTTGGCGGCCCGGCTCTAAGATTTACGGCGGGTCCTCGAGCTAGCTGTAGGAACGCGTTGGCATCTGGCAATCCTCGCGCCCGAAGGCTAGAGTCTTTTGCTTAGACAAATTGTTTATCCCGTTGTCGCGGCTACGCTCGGCGTCTCGCTTGGCGCCTCGAACCCGAGCCCTTTGTCTGGGCTTTTCTCAAGAGTTTCGACGGGGAGGTCCAAAATCCTTTCGTCTCCGACATATATAACGTTATACGTTATAACGTAATACCATATAACGTTACACGTCATACCGTTACCATATGTGACGCAATACTGCATAACGTAATACCATATAACGTTACACGTCATACCGTTACACTATGTGACATAATACTGCATATCGTAATACCATATAACGTTATACATTGCATCGTAATAGTATATAACGTTACACTTTATAACGAAATTCTATATAACGTTATACATTATAACGTACTAGTATATGACGTTACTCGTTATAGCGTAATATTATATAACGTTTTACGTTACAACATAATACTGTATAACATTATACGTTATAACGTAATACTATATATTTTTGTAAAATACAATTTCGAAAGACACCGATCACGATCGCACCATTTGCTTGCGTTGAAAATAATCGATAGCAATTTAAACGTTTCAGTTCTTCCACTTTCAGTATAAGATAGAGTATTTTCCTGCTATCAGAAAATAGATCTTAGGTCTGTGCGCTTACTTAGATTTCATTGCATCTCTTGTCTGATAGTTTCCGATGAATATCTTCTGTAAATGCAAATCAATTTTCGAAGTGTGTGTAGAGTTTAATAACTGATTATGAAAATTGAATATTCTTCGAAAACACAATCTAATTTTTAGAACAAATGGCGCACGACTACAGAAACCATCATATAGAAGTGTGACGATAGAATATTTATCTAATAAGTATCCGGTCCACTGGATTTTTCTTGGAAATATGCAGCAGACGTAGAAACGATAACTTAGTGGGCGATAGATAATTGAGCGATTACAATTGAATAAGACATAAAACGAGAAATAAGAATACACAATTTGTTACTATGTAGGAAGAAAGAAACGGGACGTGTTCATGATTACGTAAACTTGTTTATCTATATCTTGTGAGAATGATGGTATCGCACAGTAAAGATTTTGCTTATGCGGTGCCTCCGTTGAAGATCCTGTAGTGGCCTGTTGGTACCTGGCCTCTTCAAGATTACGATATCTTCTCTGTTACGCGTGCAATAATCGCAATTTCACTTTTGGTATAAAGCTTTTCTCATTCTGTTTCGAAGTTAACATGTATGCTATATACTCGGGAACAAAAATAAGTTGTCAAATAAGTGGAACTAACTCTATTGTTATACATTTAAATTTTACGTGTTATATATCATTATAATACGTTAATTATTTAGTAGAATATTGAAATTGAGATTTACATTTTTGCATAAACAAGTCATAGTTAGCGAAAATACGTTGATACTCATATCCACCATTTATCTACATACTTTTGTCCAAACGTCTAAAACGATGCTTCTAAAAGTCACTTTTAGTTAATTTCGCAATTTTTTTATTACAGAACATTCAAAAATGTCGTCCTTTACTAGCTATTAATGTTAACCATCCTGCATATTGAAATGTATTTGGATAACAGCGATGCCGAGAAAAATCTAGACGGTCTAGCATTAATTACTTGCGGTACTTTGACGCTATCAATGTTTTCGCATACGGCCGGGTGACCTCATCTCGAATTTTACCTCAGCGATTAAGGATTATGTTGAACTGAAAGATCAAGAGAAACGAGTGATAGTGCGAAAACACGCTTACATGGCCAAAGTGGCGTGTGCCAGTGTGATATCTTTCGCGTATTTCACCTCGGCCATTATGATGGCTCTCCCTATGCTGGTTGGGGAAGAAGAGGAAGATATCGTTAACGTGACAGAAGAAAGTACACCGGGTTACCTTATACCTTCCGAGTATGTAAGGGCAATTATACAATTGCCGGACAATTTGTATTTCATTGTTTTTATCGTCGAGTACTTGATGTTGATATTCCTGAGTACTGGAAATCTAGATAATGAATCATCCTGTCATACGAATCAGTCACTATCAGAAGCCATGCTAATCAACTCCATAAATTGAAATGTAGAGATGAATGATAAGTACAAGCATAATTTGTCGAAAGATCATAATCAATTATTAAATTGTGCTTGTAATTTGCAGTTACATTCCTTTGCTTGTGGCAACAGAAAAAAAAATTATTAGGCGATGATTTCGAGGGACACATGGTCTGAAATAAATAATTTTTCTGTAAGTGATTGTGTGACAAAAATAGAATGATCAACCCCATTTTCTGATGAAAATAGCTGATGGTATGCGATGTCTTTTTTTATTTATATTGATCCGTTACAATAACCTCTTAAAACTTGATGTATGAACATTATGCCACTTCACTTATACATGTAGACATGGCACATTAGAGCAAATCAAAGTATACTGTGAAAAAGTTTTACTATTTGACTTGTACCTCATGTGTACGTAGTGCGTGTTTGGCATGTGATTAATATTAATTTAATGTACGTTCAAAATAGTGTTTAAAAGGATCAACTATGAAAGTAGTGTTTAAAAAAACGATTAAAATGATAACCGAATAACTCTAAAAACGATTGTTACTTTCCACCCTGTAATTTTTGTAGTTAAAATGTAGAACATCAATTATTCGTTTTGAGTGATAATATTAAAAAATTTGAAGCAGAATGGAATTGATTAGTGTGGGATCCGAATGACCCAAATACCAATACATGCTTATATTAACACAAAAAATTCATTTATTTATATTGAAATATGAATTAGGGAGCGATTCGTTGTTCTTCGGTATCATTTTTCACCTGTGCGATCAGGTAGAAATTTTGAGGCCTGAATTCAATAGGTTGAACAATGAGAAAGAAAAAGCAATGGAACATTTCATCTCATTAACCAAGAGACGCATTTACTTGTTGAAGTTAGCAAAAATGCTAAGAGAGACAATAAGTTCTATCTTGGCTATGCAACTATTTTCGAGTTGTATACTTATTTGTACAAGCAGCGAATATTGTTACATCACTTAATCAAATAACGCGAAGCACAATGACATAATTTTATTTAAATACGATTAATGTATTATGATGATTTGCATTTTTTTTTTTTTTAGGACTTCAATTTATTATCGCTCTTAGCGTTGGAGATGTCGTCATGACGATAAAGTCATTTATAGTATCGAGCACGCTACTGCTGAAATTATTTGTATACAGCTACGTGGGCGAATATTTAATGCATCAGATGGAAGCCGTCGGTAACTCGGTGTATTTCTGTAGTTGGTACGATATACCGAAATATGTGGCAAAAGATATTATTTATGTCATTATGAGAGCGCAAGATCCAATTTTCTTGAAGGCTGAAAAATTCTTCGTAATCAATATGGAAACATATATGAGTATTATAAAAACTTCTATGTCGTATCTTTCAGTTCTTCGAGTGATGGTAACTACTTGAGATCTTGTGTAATATATATGTAATTCTACGAGGCTGTATTATTATAACAAAGCACAATAAAATATTTAATATTATATTTTTGGTGATTCAATATTCATTTTAAATTCTCGAAATTAAATTGATGGAGTATGCGCTGTAAACCGTTTCAGTGGCTTTTTATAATGAATAATTCGTGCAGTCGCCGACAGATGGTTCTGCATAGTTTATATGTCATTCTGTGATCACGTGTTGAAAACATTTGAAATATACATATATTTAAATATAGAATGTGGTTTAATTATTAGATGGTTTTAAATGATTATATGGTTCAACGTGAGATAGCGTTACGATATCGTTTTATAATGGATTGACCGTATATTGATTAAATGGTCAGATAGTATTAACCTCAAAAGAAAGGTTAAATGTTTTTATACAACAGGAAGGTGTATTTATGTAAAAGAATTACTTCTATTATAAAATGTCACACCGCCTGAATAACAAACAAAAATTAAAATCACTTTTACAAGTGACTGCCACTGCCACTATGTTTTATGGTGGCTTTTGCATTTACCAGGGCGATGAGAAGTTTTATAACAGATTTATCATGCCGCTTGCAAAGTTTGTGAATCCTGAAGTAGCACACAATACAGCAGTGAAGATCTTGAAATGGGGTCTTTTATCCGCAAAAGATACAAATGATCCAGCTTCCTTAACTGTTGATGTTTGGGGCATGAAATTTAAGAATCCGTTAGGAATGGCAGCTGGTTTTGACAAACAAGGAGAAGCAATAGAGGGTTTGCACAAAATAGGATTTAGCTTTGTAGAAATAGGTAAATACTGTTCATATGTCATTAACAAATCATAATTAATTTATATTATACTGAAATTTTTATTAAAAGGATCAGTTACACCAAAACCTCAGGCTGGCAACTTAAGACCAAGAGTATTCAGGTTATCAGAAGACAATGCAGTTGTTAACCGATATGGTTTCAATAGCGAAGGTCATGAAGTGGTTTGGGAACGCTTGGAAAGACTGAAGAAGAATCAGAACTTTGATGGTATTGTTGGAGTTAATTTAGGTAAAAATAAAACATCAAACAACGCTGCACAAGATTATATAGATGGAATAAAGAAATTCGCAGATGTGGCAGATTACTTTGTAATTAACATATCTAGTCCTAATACTCCTGGATTAAGAACATTGCAGAATAAAAAAGAGTTGGAAGACTTGTTAATAAAAATAAACAATGTCAGACAATCTATACAATGCAAACAACCATTGCTGTTGAAGCTGGCTCCAGATTTATCTGATTCTGAGAAACAGAATATCGCAGATGTAATACTTCAACAAACATCGAGTGTGGATGGCCTGATATTGTGTAATACTACAGTTACACGAAATAATTTAGTGAGTCCTCTTAAAGAGGAAACTGGAGGGCTTAGTGGAGCTCCTTTGGCTGACATGTCCACAGCAATGATTTCGGATATGTACAAACGAACGAAAGGTACCATTCCTATTATTGGAGTTGGTGGAATATTTACTGGAGAAGATGCTTATAACAAAATCAAAGCTGGCGCTTCTTTGGTACAAGTCTATACGTCGTTTACGTACCGAGGACCACCAATTATTGGAAAAATTAAACGAGAATTGTATGATATGCTAAAAAAAGACGGCCTACAGTCTATTAAAGATGCAATTGGAAAAGATGCGAATGTTAGATGAATAGATTAACTTTGTAACTTGTTAGTTTTGTAATGTTAAATTAGTATATTAAAAATATGTATATTTTATGCAAACAATATTATTTTTTTAATGTTTAATTGTTACAGTTCCTATTTTGAAAATCATGTATATCCTGATACATGATATTGACAATAAAACAACGTCTATGATACACGGCATGCAATCTTTTTGCATCGATTCTTTATATAACATTTATTTAAGTAACCGAGTTATACAAACATTTTCATTTTAATTTATGTTTTTTGTACAATTATTTAGTACATCTATTTAAAAGCATTAAAATACGTCTGTTGTACCTGATGCGTTACAACTAATATATTTTGTTTTGTGACCTATATTCGGGTCTTACATATACTATGATTAATACTCACTGGTAATGTCTTCTTTGCATGACATATTTATGATTAAAAAATGTCGAGCTACTTGGAAATAGTTTTTCATTCGAACATTTTAATATTCGTATACTTTAAAATCGGAATAAATAATGATAAAATGATTAAATTATTACAGTAACTATGAATATTGTTCTAATATACATCTTTTTACTCATTGTTTCTAACGATTCGCTCTAACTTTGCTACACGATCACAATTAATATAAACATAAGTCGTGTAGCTCTAAATCAATGACATCTACGCGAGCATAACCATTAAGCTAGAAGCAACGGAAGATCGATAAAGAATAGATCGTTGTCAGGTTGATCGGCAATCCTTATACGTATTACATTTTCAGGTACACAGTTAAGATAACATACGAGATGTCTCGATATTAAACGTTAATGTAGACCAAGATTTCCTCCCAGGCCTTGTTCTTTCCTCCACTGAGCTAATCGGACAGCATACCAAGCCTAGAAGAAATATTAAATCTTTAGCCATGATTTTTCTTGTTTAACAACATTATCAAAACACAATAGAGCTTCTTATATCTGAATTAATAGAGAGAAAGATGTCCAAATGATAGAACTTTTCTATATTGAATTTTATTTATTAATTAATTAGAGACAAAGAAAATTATTTATCCGCTTCAATATTTAAGAATTATCGTAGAAAAAGCCCTGTTAGTAACAAATATTCTACATAGTAAGTTTCAATATGTATCAGAATACTCGTATAAGGAGTTCTATTGTATTTTTCCTGTTTGATTTTAATGTTGCTTTAACATCACAGATTATTAAACCTATTACTAGATCACGGATTTTTATATAAATATATGCATGTATGGATACAATGAAAGAAATAGAAATTAAATAGAAATTCTTTTTACTTATTAAAGATTACAGTAAGTTTTCTCCTATAGATATATCTTATATTTTTGCATATTATATGCATTTTACACATTTTGGTATCTTCAAATTTTATATAAATACGTAAAAATCCGCAGTCTAGTCATTAGCAACGTCGTACAATTGTTCGTTTATATATCACAATTTTTGGTACAGTTTGCATGTGAATAGAAATTATGTGAGATTTATCAAGTTTTCCTCTGAATATCTATTGTATTTCTTTTTTAGAAGGAATAAAGAATTGTAAGAACCTCAACGTCGGATTCTGAGAGTCCAGTTTCGGCTGCCAAAAGGACGATATCCGCCGCATGAGGTGCCCTGGGCCATCTATTGAACTGTTCTTGGAGGACAGCTTCTTGATCCGCTGTCAGACGAATCACTCGAGCATCGGATGCTCTGCTGGGATATTGTGGCGAAGCTGATCTTAACATCTTGCCTGTAAAGAAAAAAAGTCGTCCATTCGCAAACGTTTAAACACAAGGCTGTCGAGGGAAGGCTGCTAAGAGAAAAATTGTGACAATTATCGCGACAAAAGACGCGTGAATCAGCGCGACGCATCGTGAATATATTGTAGGTCTTGAATATTCCCTTTTATGGTGAAGAGAACACACGCGCTGATACGCCTTAAACTATTAATCAAATAAAATAATTTCATCCGTGTTTTAATGAATTTGTATAAATATTCTCAGTTCTTTCATTAACTGACCTTTCAATTAATAATATGATATATAAATTTGTTCCTTAGTTTAAAAGAGAACCGATCACTGGGTAAATCGATTTTCGTTACATAACTGCGTTTCGCATTATCACTAATTCGCAAGTTATATTACGAAGGCATGATAATCGTAATAGTTGTATAATAACATTGGTATTACATAAACATGCGCCTGTTGTTTTGTATCTGTCACGCTATTATGATGCAAAAACACGCTAATCGCTTAACGCGTATTAATTCCATATTAACCTGTTTTAACAAGGCGAGCTTTAAACAGAAACTACTATAATAGACGCTAAAATCAAAGTGGTGAAAATGACCAATTTCTGGCATATCCCATATTATTTCTATTTATTACGTCTACGAAATTTGATAATTCATTTTTATATCTCTAAGATTTGAAATTGATTCGCCAGAAATTTAAGCACTTCTGCTTAAAGAATGGCACGATTTACGGGTTAAGAAAAATGTAACGACGCTTAAAAAGATAGAAAATCCACAAATAAAAGAATTATATACATATGTATTATGTCCAAGAACTTGACCAACTGGTGTGACAAGTTAATTCTTTTTTGGTTAACAGACTAAAAGGCTTAAAAAGTCGATGGAACAACATAGTCTCTGGCTAAATTCAGAGAAATCCTGTTACCACGAGATTTAACAGCTGCGAAGTCCACGTATTGAGGAGTAAAACGAGCAACGAGAATAGCATGACATTGACCCAACGTCAAGGATTCTGTGCTTTTGGATACATTTCAAAACCAGATTACATAGGAACAAGAATAACTACTGTTTCTTCTTTGACGACGTTTTAATCTCTTTTGTTGTATCTTTCCTCGTAATATTCCTTCTGGGAGACTTCGCGAATTCTTTGATGGTAAGTTCCACGTAAGCGAGCTATTTTTTACGCGCGTATCGTAGTATTAGCGAATAAGAGGGTAACGCAAATGTAGCGAACAAAATAACGCTCGTCGCTAGATATGTGACAATCGTGTAGATATACGTAAATAAATAAATATATCTATATGTAATATATAAAAACATTATTCAACCGAAATTTTAATCATCTGCTGTTTAATAGGTCGCACAAACTTTACCCACGTCCATCTAAGTATGAAAGCTTCAAAGCTTCAAAGAAATGTGATATTTGACAACACAAGAATCGCTGTGAAACTGATTAATATTAATTGATCGTCGAAAGTCCCAAGCAACTTTATATCGACGATAAATAAGAAGGAAGTAATAAAGGAAACATCTCTTAAAGTTCTTAAATGACAGAAATTTTCTTCAACCAATCCATACGCAGCGAGGCAACAGTCTACGCGGTAATTGACATCTGTTACATATAATATACTCATTATAGCAATTTAAATATTATACGTATCTATGATTACCCAATTGAAGGCTACTCTAATATAGCATTTGACAAACCTATGTAATGCAACTGTATACTGTGACAGTCGCTGATAAATATGTAATTCATCTATTTTGGGAATATACTTAAAAAGGTAGAACCTCGGTACTACCAGGTAAATACTCTTACCTATCAAGTATTACAGAAATTACAATGTGCATTCTTTGTAATTTTGCACTTTCTAGTTTCCTATGAATGCATAAAAATTCGCAATCTACTAATAACTCTCAGAAGTGGCTGCGATTATAAATAAATAAGATAAAATGAAAAAAGAAGAAGAACTCGTTTACATTGGACAAAAATGTTTGACCACTTACTGGGCTCGCTGAATCTCACTCTGTGCGTCGATTTCTTAGCATCGTCGTGGTCCGGATAAACCGTGTGTTTCTCGCACAAATAGCACTTCCTTTCGTAAAAGTAAGACTGAAGCGACTTAGGTACGCTCATTTCCGCGAATGGATGTCGTCCTAACCGATAGAAGATCAAACGTTCCTGCGCACGGTTCACGCGCGACTGATTTCTACCTCCTTTTGTCGCAACTGATTTTGCTCGCGTAGCAATATAAAAATGTTAATCAATGCGTACACGTAGGAAAGGAATAGCCTTGATAGGATGCACGAACCCAGCGGAAGCCTCACCAAAGTTCCTTGCCAAAATATTTAATTATACGATTTTGCTTCCGGTTCTGGTTCTGAATCACTGGTCCATTAAATTATAAAGCATTTGGCCGCTTGTCCGAGCCATGTAATTGATAAAACATCTCGTTATTCTATATTTAGATCGCCACTTTGCTACGGTAGCACAACAACCGCTCAAAATAGGTAGAGAATCATTTTCCATGTCAGACTTTGATTTTTATATACGTTGCTTGAATGTGTACATTTTTCTAATGACTGTTTCAAGTTTCTACTTTCCAACTATGAAAAACATAAACCCGCTAAGAAAAGAAATTCCTCGTAAATCGACAAAAGCTTTTCTAGCTTCGGTATAATGGCAGTAAATATACAACTAATTTATCAACTTCTTTTACAACATTTACTGTACAAAAGTTAAAATTTAATTTTTATATTAGCAATGCAAAAAATCTGGAGAATAAAGAGATAATTATTTCCTAAATCATTTGTTCGTAACTTATTCGAGTCATTATTCGTGTACTTATTATGCGAGTCATTATTTCGTAATACTCTACATAATACAATTTTATTTGGCGGATTCCAAATATTTCAACGTACCTATCTTGAAAAATGAAGAAATTCTTGGCAGAACACTTTAATTAAATATGACAGTATCGGATTCCTGCGTAATTCTATTTGTTCGATTGACGTAATAAAATTGTTCATACTAGCAATTCACTAATTGTTTCGAACAGTGTATCTAGATACACAGAATATCTCACTATCGTTTGTCACGTGTAAGTGTTACAAATCGAACGCTGCTAAAGTCAGGCCTCAAACGTACTTTCTCTTTTAGATTAGGCGATCCTATTCTCCAAAGAGAGTAAGTCGAGGATCCACGATCCGCACAGGCTGATAAGCAATTGGAGAGACAATTTCGCGTTTAAAAGGCGTACCATGACATTTCTGTAACGCGTATTTGTCATTTCATGGTGCGTAGGTGGCGAGTAAATGCCTTGAGCTGTATGTTTATGGAGCAGCTCTTTGGAATGTTAAACTTGACCCACAGATTGGATAGCATGCCAAGTAAACAGGCACGGACAAAGCAATCGAGGACAGTTTCCGATTGAAAGGGCGATCTTAAAATCACAAGCGTCTATTCATCGATCTGTAACGTGTTTGTGGTTTTGGCGGGCGTCACGCGTGATTCGAAAACGCGTTTTTTACGTGTCGGAAAAAAAGGCTGCGAGTTATTTTGTCATCGTTTATCTCGTGCCTGTTCGTTCGAGAAAGCGTGAAATGGAAGTTAGCTGTGACAGGATCACCCATTTACGGTGATACATGAAAGTATCTGAACGTTTGCCGTAGAATATTTAAATACTATTTATAAACGTGGTAAGACTTTATTTATAGTGAATTCTTTTCTGTCGAACGAAATTTTAATCAACGAAACGAATCCACTTATAGTCGTTCATCTTATTTCAAACTTTACCAATACAATCACGACAATCGTGTCATTACATGGCATTAATAAAATGTTTGAATGTTTTCTGTAATGCAAATAATATATTTATAGAAGGTTTCTATATCTGTTTAAATATCTTTACAAGTCTCTTTAGTTACAAATCAGTGTACAGTGGACTGTTTTCAATGTCCGCGTATAATTCACGGAACTTTCCATGAGTGCAGTAAACAGGCAAGTCTTCTTCGGAGAACTGTAGCAAATCTAGCAAATTTTCCTCTATTTCCTGTTGATACACTGAGCCAGCGAATCTCGATTGGATGGTCTGACGATCGTCGTCTTGTATCTAAGAAAGTTATGCGATATTTGATATGATCCGAAACGAAAAATTAAACTTTTTATCTCATAAATAGACTGCGAATACTCCTATCATTATGCGAAAAAAGTATTGGAGGGGCGTGGTGAAAAAAAAAAATGATTAGTCTAAATGATACTTTCACTTTAACTTTCAATTTGCTAGAACTTATATAGTATGAAAGATAAGGAAAGACGTGACCTTCTACGTCGATATACAAATTATACAAAAATACTGATTTGCATAAAAATCCGCAGGCTGCTTATAAATTCTTGACTCACCGCATTCCAGTTAGATTGTACTAGTGCACGCACGCAATCGTCAACTAATGATTGTCCAGGAATTGCCTATCGCGAGAAAAATTTATTCGTCGTTCGTTTCTCGAGTGGATTATTTTCAATGTTCGTTTCTCTTACCGTTTTCGACAAGAGCGTAGCACGGTTCTCCACTCGAAGACACTCGAATCTATCGTAGAAGATTGCCATGGCCCATGGTTCCCGGAAGTACGCGTAAAAATCCGATATCAATGACTTCTATATTACGGTGACAGATATAATTATTTTCTAGATCTTTCATTCTCGGTTCTACGTCATAGAAAAGCGAAAAACGATTTACTTCGAAACGTGTTTTAATCTCGTTCAGTAAACTCTCGTGCTTTCCGTATAACGCGACCATATGACGCACTTCAAAATCCTAAAATATTGGTGGATTATTATGCATACTCCGAAATCATTGAAAAAGTAAAGTGACATGTCTCTCTACCTTCTTGTTGAAACACGTTACTGTTTCTATCATGTCAAACCGATTCAGTTGTATGCGGAAGTAGCCAATTTCTGATGTACACGAGCCTGTTATCAGCACTTGGCCCTAAATACGATCGCTTAAACGAATTTCCTCGCAAAACGTAGCGAAACGACAATGAAAACTCACGTAAACATTGTAATGAATCGTAGGTTTGCGTAACATGGATTTTCCAGACTTGCCGATGTGAAGATAGCGATAACCACCGGGTAGAGTACAGGCCACGATTTTCGGTGATCGAAAGACGACTATCGGCTGATCTTTCTTGCTTTTTAACTGTGTGTCCGATTTTTCACTGCCTCGATGTTCATTTTCGATGACCGATCGAAGAATCTTCGCCAGCTATTAGATATTATTGAACTTCGTGAAACTAAAAGACTCGCAGGTTTGAAAATTTCAGTCATCTTGTGGAATTGAATTAATATTGTGAGAAAAATTGTACAAATCACAAGTTACAAGTTACCAGTGTTAAACATTTACACTCGGAAATATTTTAACGTTTCTATCCATCAATTTAGTTATTAAGAAATTACGAAGAAAAAGTTACAGTTACCTGTATATTTGTCTGTTTTAAAATATTAACTTTCATTAAAACTCGTAAAATCATAAAAGAGAAGTTTATAGCCAATAAACCGCAATATTTATGAATCGTACAAGGACGTTTTGGTCTACTAACTTTCTCGCCGATCTCTATACTATTGAAGTATATATGCTGCCAGGCTTCAAAGTAGAATCTTCTACAATACTTAGTTATGCTACCAGCAGCAAAGATCGATGGATCGTTTGTCCTTAATTCCGTGTCTACGACCAGCTGGCCGTCGAACATGAGACCAGACCTACAGATCGCTGAAAAGGATCGAACGCATTGGTGAATCATAGTCAGCGGTCGTGGACAGAATTATTAACTTCGTTGACGTCGAAATTTGGCAATCACCCAAAAATATTCTCATGTTAATGGTCTTCTCGTGAAAATTTAGAAAGGCGTCGCAGTCTAACGTTCTGGTTTTACCTCTCAGGCGGATTACGATCGCTTCTATCATTCTTCCTCGTGGCAAGCTTTTTACGTGCCAATCAATCAATTCCCAACCCACGAGCACCTCGATATTATTCTTAGAAATCGACTTCATCACTTCTGCGTACACCTTCGGCAGCCATATATTTCTTTATATATTAAACAATGTTTTTGAAATTACTATATAAAAGAACAAAGGTACATCGAGATTCTAAAAATACTTAGTTTAAAAGATATTCTGATATTAATTGAAGATAAACATTCTTTTCGTGATAGAATAAGGCTGTTGATATCAGTAAACGTATAAATATTGTGTATCAGTAATAGAATAGTTGCTCAGCGTTGTACAGTGCAGTTGAAGAGTGTCGCTGGAACGATTAAAGAAAAACAAATCTAATTCGCGTGCTTTTTGTACTTCGCAATCGTTGAAGAAGATATTTTCGTAGGATGTACACTTTTGCAATGGCGGCTGGATCAGTGTGATCCAAGAACCTTTAACTCCAAATTCGAGCAATCCTTGAAGGGCGCAATAACAATCGATGTTGTGTCCGTAAAAAATAATCTTCGCTAGAAAAATGTCGTGTATTAATGTTTGAGTTCTTCTTTCGTAAAATCTGATCGGACGACTAACTTTCGCGTTTCAATTTATTCGTCAACTCTTCGATCTTCTCTAAACAGATAGCTGCTTCTGTATCGTCATTCAGCGTCAAACAGTTCCAAGGTGTTTCGTGCTGCAAAAATTCTCTGGGCGAGGGAAAAATAATTGTTAATATTCGTTCTAATTTCTAGAACTTTATCTTCTTGATTTACCCGTTTTTCTGTTCGTCCAATTCATCCTGAAATAGAGGACGCTGATACTGCATTCCACAGGTTAAGATGAGATAATCGTATGTAATGTTTCCTTGATGCATCACAGTTACGTATTTCTCTTTCCTGTTAGGCACAACACAATCGGATACGAGAATGTTTGTGTCATTATAGAAAACATTTGAAGAAATTTCATTAACACTGTAATATAGATCGTGAATGTTTATGAAAGCTGATATTTTCATGAAGATAATTAGAAACATGGAATCTAGGTAGAAAACTTTTTTTACTTATTAGATACTATAACGAGTGTTATACTCGACATTTTATATATGTTTGCGTATTATAATACGTGCATTCTGTACATATTTACACCTTCCAATTTCCCATAAACGCATCTCCACGACGTTTTTATTTCCTCTCTGTTTTTCCATACCTTTGAATCGACGTCACTGTTCCATATACAATACTAATTCGAGAACGTGCCCCAATCAGCCGACGATACCTCGGACAATATCGGCCTTTGAAGGGTAACAAACGCGTGCACATTTCGTCTTCGTCCTCGAAAGGTAAGCCGTGTGGTGATATTAGAGTGATATTCGCGAATCGTATGAAGCTTCGTCTAAATTTAAGAAAACAGAGTTTGTCGTTCACCTTCAGAATTCCTTCAGTTTTTAATTCAGTTTTACCCAAAAATAAGATGTTCTAAGAATGCAACGGCACAATCCGAGGCGCCTACCACAACCACCCTCGAATCGATGATCGGTTTTGGTATCAATGCGATCCTTGGTGACGTCATGAAAAGCGAAAAATGTTCAGTTCGTTGCATAGGCTCGTCAGTTTCCACGAAACCATGATACTTGTATTCGATTCTTCGACGAGGCCTCACAGGAGCCATAGTGTTCAAGCATATTGTCAGAGGATGCGTACGAGTCTAAAATAGCAGTACATCTCAGGATGAACTACAGGGTAAGTCAGAAAGGTGGTTACACGTTTTATCTCATGGTGTGCTGACACTTTTTGATTTACAGGGAACATGTGAATTGGAAGGAGGTGAAACAAAATGGCCTGCAAGATCTCCAGATTGTGTATCGATTGTGTATCAATCTGTGGCCTCTTTAAGTATCTAAAGAACAAGGTCTATCCTAGAAAGCCAGATATTGCTAAGAAATATAATTTAGCAAGGATTTTTATAACTATGTTCCATAGTACAATGATGAATTTTTTAGGTTGATGTTAGTTATGTAACGATCAACACCGAGAACAGTTTCAACCAATAAAATAAATGTGGCAAATATCTTCGTATATTTGCAATACTTAGGAAAGCAAATGATACTATTCTATTCCTGGTAAGTCAAATAATATCAACAAGCCACGAAACTAAACGCATATCCTCTTTCTGACTCTGTATTTGTTGTCCACCCGAAAGTCTTAGAAAGGTTACTATATTTACTCTAAAATTGGACGAGATCGTGGCTGAATAATGTTGTAATAATTTATTTAACTTGACACTCTGTCGATGCTGTTAAAATATGAAATTAATATTAAGAAATACATGCAATTTAAAATTCATGAGCTATAATAAAAGTTTGACCAAAGTTTTATTAAAAGTAAGATGCGTCCTAAGACTTTCGAGGGGAATGTAATTTTATCGAATTTTACCAATGCACTCAACGCTGTTTCTGTAAGTCGATAATAAAGAACGATCATGCCACTAAAACGAGCGATCTCGCAGAAGAAGAAGGGCAGATGAATGGAGAAAATCGGCATTAGTATGAAATGTAGAATACGTCCATAAGCATCACCAGGTATATTTTTCTCTGAGATGTAATCTTCTATGTGATAACGTCGTCTAATATACGTGACTTCTTTCTCGACACTAATGAAATTTATATCGTCGTTGATGTTCATCGAGATGTACAAAATTTTCTGAAAAGCAGTCAACATCCTTCTAAGCTCACCAAAGAATTGCTACACCGATTATCCTGTCCTTCCATTGACAGACATAACACTGCATCTCTGATGGTTTTTTGTCCATCACGATGTCAAAGTCTATTAAAACTTGCTCTGCTTTTGGAATATTCTGTAAAAGTTCTTGTATGTCGTCTCTATCGGAAGGCGTAGCTTCTCGAAGCTTTATGTGACCCAGAAGAGCAGTACGATGCATTACGTATAGCGTCATCGGATAATCCTTGTTGCACTTCAGTGGCACACGCTGGATCGTTTAAAAAAGCGTCAAGATATTGTTAATTTTTGTTAAGTTAGTTCATTCGAGAACTGGCGTTGAGTCGCGAGATAAAATTTAACAATACGCTGAATTTTAGTAACTTTCGTACTAAAAAGAGTTCATCATATGATAACTATTATTTGGTTTTTATATTATTAGTGACAATAATATAGTTATTCTATATATATATATATATATATATATATATATATATATATATATTCTATAAATCCCATCACTTTTTTTATATTTCTTTTGCCCTGATAACGTTAGGATAACTTCAAGAATAATTTCTTGAAATATGTTAGTCTCGAATGTGTCAATAAGAAGTGTAATATACCACGAAATGTTGGAGAAGAGGAAAGTAAGGATGAGAGAAAGGTAGAAGGATCACGCAATAATCCAAGTCGGGAAAACACTCGAACGCAGCCTCCATGAAGTTCCTACTCCAGCGACGTTTTATTTGATCTTTCATCGCGAAAATTTCCAAAACGAATGCGTTAACATCGCCGTGATAAACAGGCTGCAAAGGGACATCGATCTTGTCAAATACTGGGTCTCCGAAAGATTCACCGAAGGTAACGATAGATCTTCCTTTGTTGCAAAAAAATGTCGCAATTGGTTTTGTTCCTCTTAAATAAAAATCGAACAGTAAGTCGAAATTCGTTGGGAACTCACGTGGTATAGTAAACAATGAGTCTGTGAACGCGTTGGTCATCAATTTTGATTGATAGTATGTGTCGAAGTAATCGGCTATCGATTGCAGATCACTGGCAGAGGTCATTATCGATGGATCGATCAGTAGTTTTCTCGTAGGTGGTATCAGTTTCGTCGATTCATCGTTGGAAACTACAGAAACTCTAGAGTCTGCGTCCTCGAAGCTTTCCATGCTCTCTTCCGGTAAAAGTTTCTCGGAGGATCTAATGCAATGTGAATATGTCTGACATAAATGCATCTGGCAGATAAATCTACTCAAGACAAATAGATTTCAACTTCTCATTTGGAGGTGTTGAAAAGTTGTATTTCTTTTCTATTGCGTTTCTAAATTTCAAAATAACGATTGCTATATGTATACAAGCATACACAAGCCAAGTGAAAGTAATTACATTGAACTAAAGTACAAATTGATAAATTAATCGTTAGAATTAACAACAGTATTTACTGCCTTGGAATGCAATTAAACTATGAATTTGAATTAAGTGGCAATAATATATTTTCTAATACAGACGAAGCAATATCAGTGAGAAGAACTTCTCAAAAATTATTATTCTCCAGAATTAGTCTTCAGAAAGAATAAGTCGCAAATTCAATATGTCCCAAAACGAAGTACAATAAAAAATACTAACTCTTCCGTTGATTTCTCAAGAGACTTTCTCCAAAATATAGAGAAGAACGTCTTGCTGGCAGGCTGCATGCTTTGTCGGAGAAATTTGTCGTTTTCATGGATCTTTCTAAGACCATTGTACGGTCGCAGTTCGAAATTTTGATTCAGCGTATTAACATCTACGTTGCTATTGAGAAACATTACGCCAGTAGCAAAACCATCGTCATCCTCGGAAACGATCAGTCGTCGACAGTTGTCAGGATTGCGAATCATCTCGCTGACGTAAAATTCTCCATAAAATTCTTTTACGAGGCTCGACTCCGCGTCGATGATCGCTACTATGTCGTCGTTATCCTCTTCTCTATTACGTGGAAAACAAAATGTTTCTATTTAGTGCGTTATTACGATGAGTCAGGGGTTACAGTGCTCCCTGAACTCGTTCGTTTCTAATTGTTTGTCTACATGCTATCGCAGAAATTCTATGTAAACAAACTGATCAATATACAGGGTGATCCTAAACTTGTGGTACATTCAGGAAGGAAGCGATTTATTACGCGAAAGTAAGTCAAAAATATAAAATAAAATTTGTTCACGTGATACTCCAATTTGAAAATTTGTTAACATTTCGTTGATGGAGCGCGTTTACTTGAAATAATATTTTTGTTCTGAATATTAGATTACGCGAATTCATTTATATTTTTCATTTTAATTGTATTATTCGGACTCCAATTGTAACATGAATTTAAGACAGTGTATTTTCAACCTACTTTTTTTTTTACGAGGGATCAGCACCTTCCTAACTATAGTACAATATCGGAATCACCATGTATAAATAGAAGAAACGATTCAGAAAGACGCGTGAAACGCAACTCACACGGCACGTCGAATCTTGAGCCTGGGATTTTTTAGATGACGTTCGGTTATATAGATTGACTGCACGGACGGCTTGTCGCCATAGTATTGCGGGATCCTGATCATCTGCTGTTCAAACACGTCCGCGGCAGCTGGAAAATTAAAACCACCGGTGATTTTGAGCCACGTCTACCGAAAGATCCATCTTTAGGCTCACGTATAATAATCTGAGGAGGAATCACGAGAATCACGTGCTGCAAATACGATGTGATATCGAAGAGTCCTGTCAAAAGGTCTGCGAAGAAGTTGCCAGTATATCGTTTGTCCCAGACGAGGATATGTATAAACATCGCGTTTCCTTCTGTCACATCTTCGATCCTTTATCAAACGAATCGTAGATAAGAGGAGCATTTCACCTTTCTCTTTTTAATATTCGCGTTAAACGAACACTAATCAGTGCTGCACTTAACGGGTTAATGAAATTTGTGTTCGACAGAAATAGTTTCCATTACTTGTACAATCTGTACAACCAAGTCAGCCAATCATCTGGAGTCACCGACGGCACGTTCGGATAATTGCAAAGGCATATGCCTGAAACGATTTCACACTTTTCGTTACACTGCACCATTGATAGACAACTCGCTTCGCTGCAAACGAACGTTTCCTGTTATCATGCTGCAAAATTGTCAGACGATTGTCTAGTTAATTTAATACAGGATGCGTTCGAGGTCCACGTCTCCAAAAATTTCATACGTCTCCGGACGTATGAGTTGCTCGAGATTAGGCAGATCGGCGTGCTCCATTAGTCTGACACCGAAAATCTTTGTTGCTGCATCCAGACTTTTCCTTCCGCGGAAATATACCTCTGGATCGCCCAGCCATATACTCAACATTTTTCTTCTTTCATAACCGTACTAGTCTCAGCGAACCGAAATTTACCGCTGAACATTCGATTCCCTATCGAACTACAGAATATTATAGTAAATGTCGCGCGACTGATTTCAGAGTTGAAACGATCACTTGCACTTATATGAGTATGTACTAATCGCCGCTGGTGCAACTGCCAATAATTGAGAAAAAAGCCGATCGATTGAAATCATTGGATGACAGATAATCGTGGAAAAAGTGAAACTTTCTCTCTCTCTCTCTCTCTCTCTCTATATATATATGTCGGAGATGAAAAGACATCGGGCCTCCCTGTTGGAATTCTTAGGAAAAGCAGAGACAATGAGCTTGAGTTCGAGGCGCCAGACAGGGCGCCGAGCGTAGCCGCGGTCACGGGACGGATATTTTGTCTAGTGCAAGTGTAGAATTGCATGGCCCTCCTTATGAAGAGACAGTGGTGCCAGTGCTCTGCAGTGCGCATTCCAACGGCCTCTACCCCGTGGCTTGCCACACGCAGACCCTATTCTTCGGGCAAGACGATTGCCAGATGTCGATGCAACTTCACAGGACATTTAGTTAACTAAGGTCCTCCGAACGAACAAACAGTCTTTATCCTAACAGTCCCCAAGTCTACCACCCGCTACGGGAAGATATGGGAAATCTGTTTTGCCTCACGGGCGACGCTTCCCGTTACCAACATTCTCTCAAGGGTGGCTGGCATCCTTTTCTAACCACCAACATAAAGATTGGCCAATTAACGGCAGCGTCCATTTCCCTCACTTTTTGGACAAGGGTTGTCCTCGACGAATCCGATGATCTCGCGCCTGGAGACACACCCCGTCATAGTTTACCTCTGCAGCATCACGATGACGGTGAGAGTCATTCTTGTATGATCTCGTCCGCGAGTGGGACGGCGTCTTTACGATCGGAGGATATTTCACGTTTGAGTACGGAGTTTGACTTAGACTTTTGGAAAGGGGTCTAGTCGTTGTCCCGTTGGCCGCGGATTCGTTATCGAACTTAGGATCATTGCCATTAGTATCTCGAGCATCTAGTTACCACGGCTACCTGTCAAATTCTGTAACGATCATATCCGTAAAAGTAGACGCTTTCTGTATTGCGTACCCGCGATGGCTAATTCGAGAGAATGTTCATTGCACGCCCCTATCCCTAATCTTAATGTTAAATCCGACATTATATATATATATATATGTCGGAGATGAAAGGAAAGCCGAAGCCTATCCTTGGAAATTTTGGGAATATCCTCTAGTACTCTATCCTAGATTTTATCGTAGCCGTAATTGTTCGAGATTCGTGATAGCGAGATTGGGTTCGAGGTGACGATTGGTCGCCGAACGTAGCCACGGTCGCGGGATGGACGTTTTGCCTAACGGAAGTCTGGAGTGGTTGTATGAGTTTTCCGAAAAACGTGGTTGTGGCGGCATGCGGCCTCGAGAGCGGGCCTAGCCACGTGTGATGTTGCCTCGGAGGTGCCGATACGATGGGACATACATTGTATTAAGAATCAAACTCCAGGCAGACATTGCCTAGCAACGGTGTTTGGAACTTTCTCGATGCTTCCAAACGGGTATAGAAAACAAATGCGATCGTACAGCGAGAAAAATCTCCACGACGCGGGGATTCGTGCGATTGCCTTGGAGAGTGACGCATCGAGCATTTTCGATAATCGTATTTGCGCTTAGTAGAGAGTTATCCCGTTGACCGTGGATTCGTTTGAACTCAAAAACATTATTCATAGTATTCATTAAACTTTTTATCTGTTAATCTCATTATTCGTACAATTTATTATTAACTTTATTATTAAACAAATTTATTATTCATTAGTCTCATTATTTGTTAAGCTTAGTGATAGTCTGTAGTGATAAGTGATAGATTGTATATACGTGTAAATAAAATCTCGGCTTTGTGGAACAATGGCTAGTACACGCGAAGAGTCGTTACGCGCCCAAACTTCCAATCTAAACCCGACATCAGAAGTGGGATCAGGCCCATGTATAACCATGGAACAACTCATGAAAGTCGTGGACCGGTTAACTCAGCCGAGAGAGCAAAAACCGAGTGCGGAATCTGCAAAGTTAGCGTTACCGCGTTTTAACCCCGAAATCGCGGGCGCCGACCCAGCCGCGTGGTGCGCGACCGTTAGTGTGATTATGGAAAAACGGCCTCTACAAGACGACGAGTTGTACCTTACTATAAGTCGTGCTCTAGAGGGTACAGCAGCACAGTGGCTTACGCAAGTTCCGGTCAGTGGTCTTACTTGGACAAAATTTACGGAACATTTTCTTGCGCGTTATGGTGGCACGGAGACGGCAACCTCAGCGCTAATGAGGATGTTCAACGAACAACCACTGGAGAACGAAACCACGGGGGCGTTTGGTAATCGTCTTCGCTCCCTTCTGTCGGCGAAATGGGAAAATCTAACCAACGCCGAAATAATCAACGCCGCCGTCCTTCTACGACTGATTTCGCACGATCGGCGTGTCGAACGGATAGCACTCACGAATGATATCGAGACTCAGGATCAATTCCATAAGGAAATGAGAGCTTTCTCTTACGCGAGAAAGAGACTGGTGCCTTCGTCAAATAATCCACCGGCGGAACCTGAAGCGAAACGAAGCAGGCCATCAGTTTCTCGGATTAAGTGCTACCGCTGTGGTGCTCACGGACATAGGAGAACGGAGTGTCGCCTGAAAATACAAACGGGGAGAGAGCAGGATATACGAAATCCGAGGGAAAAACGACCAGCCGTATCATCGAAGGTGACTTGCTTTAAATGCCGGGAGGAGGGACATATCGCGCCTAATTGTCCATCATTGCGGAGAAGAAACCACGATTCCAATGACGAACGCCGGATCGACTCCTGTGTAGTGGAAGCTCCGGCTGGTAGATTAAGCCATCTGGGTGAGTCGTATCCATTTTACTTTGATTCTGGGGCCGAGTGTTCGTTAATTAAAGAGTCCGTAGCCTCGAAATTTTCGGGTAAAAGAGTAACCGATATAGTAGTGATGCGGGGGATCGGGAATACTTGTACTAAGAGTACACTTCAGATTCTGTCCACCGTTTGTATTAATGGTCTTACATTGGAGATAGTTTTTCATGTCCTTGCTGATGATTACTTAAAATACGATATCATGATTGGCCGCGAGATTTTGAGCCAAGGGTTCGACGTAAATATCACGCAAAATAGCCTCGTTATTAGTAAAACAAAGATCGTTAACGCTTGCGGTAAAGTCGCGGAAGATGCGGTCAACATTAACGATGTCGACACTGATGTGATCGGTAACGACAAAGATAGATTAATCTCTGTTCTCGAAGAATTTAAAGAATCATTCATCACGGGTTTCCCGCGTACTCGCGTCAGTACGGGTCAGTTAGAAATAAGGCTGATCGATCCCAACGTCACCGTGCAAAGAAGCCCTTACCGGCTTAGCGAGGAAGAGCGAAGAATAGTACGCGAGAGAATAGGCGAATTAATCAGAGCAAAAATTGTAAGACCTAGTAATTCGCCGTTCGCGAGCCCCATGTTACTCGTGAAGAAGAAGGATGGCTCAGACAGATTGTGCGTAGACTACCGAGCGCTAAATAAAAATACGGTCGCGGATCGGTATCCTTTACCCCTTATCGCTGATCAAATCGCGAGATTGCAGAGTGCGAGATATTTCATTAGCCTGGACATGGCCAGCGGATTTCATCAGATTCCCATTCATCCTAACTCGACGGAATATACAGCGTTCGTTACCCCCGACGGTCAATACGAATACGTAACGATGCCGTTCGGGTTGAAAAATGCACCAGCCGTTTTCCAGAGAGCCATTTTCAAAGCCTTAGGCGACCTCGCTTATTCGTATGTCGTTGTTTACTTGGACGACGTTCTGATAATTGCCAACTCAGTAGGCCAAGCTCTAGAGAGATTGCACGTTGTACTAAACACCCTCGTAAACGCCGGATTCTCTTTCAATTTCGCCAAATGTTCCTTTCTGAAGACGTCGGTACTTTATTTGGGATATGTAATTCGTAACGGGGAAGTTCGTCCAAACCCGGGAAAAATACAAGCTTTGAATTCTTTACCCGCACCGTCGACCGTCACACAGCTTAGGCAGTTCATAGGTTTGGCCTCTTACTTTCGAAAATTCATTCCTAAATTTTCACAAGTGATGAAACCCCTGTATGCACTTACTTCTGGTAGCAAGCACATAACTTGGACGGATAGGCACGAGAAGATAAGACAAAGGGTAATTTCCGTCCTGACCGACGCGCCGGTGTTAATGATATTCGACCCTAATCTTCCCATAGAGCTACATACCGACGCTAGTTCGGAGGGGTATGGGGCTATTTTAATGCACAAGGTCGAGGGGAAAAACAGAGTCATTGAATATTACAGTAAGAGGACCAGTCCCGCGGAATCTAGATACCATTCGTACGAACTGGAGACGTTAGCAGTAGTAAGCGCCGTCAAGCATTTCCGACACTATTTACACGGGCGGAAATTCTTAGTTGTTACCGACTGTAATTCCTTGAAAGCCTCCAGCAACAAAGTAAATTTAAACGACCGGGTTTATAGGTGGTGGGCTTATTTGCAAACATTCGATTTTGACATCATGTATCGAGAGGGCAAACGAATGGCCCACGTAGATTTCTTTTCGCGAAACCCCGTAGACTTGAATCGCCGTACGATCGACAAAATCGAGGAGAAAGAGATTAATCTGGCCGAGATCTCCGAAGACTGGCTATTGGCGGAGCAACGTCGCGATCCCCAAATCTCCGAAATCGTCAATAAATTGCAGAACGGAGAGCTCGCGGAAGATATCGCGAATACGTATGAACTGCGATCCGGTACCCTATACCGTAAGATACAACGAAAAGGCAGAACCCTTTGCTTACCCATTGTTCCGAGAAGCTTTATATGGTCCGTTATTAACCATGTGCATCAGTCAATCATGCACTTAGGTTGGGATAAAACGCTCGAGAAACTGTACGAGTATTACTGGTTCGAGGGAATGGCGAAGTATGTTCGTCGATTCGTCGAGAACTGTCATGCTTGTCGAGTTTCGAAGGCCAGTTCAGGTAAAATACAAGCTGAACTACATCCTATACCTAAGACCGGCATACCGTGGCATACAGTGCACATGGATATAACGGGCAAGCTAAGTGGCAAAAATGATTCGAAAGAATATGTCATTGTCTTGGTCGATGCCTTCACGAAATTCGTGTACTTACATCACACTCGCAAATTAGATTCGTTTAGCGTTATCAAAGCACTTAAGTCCGCTATATTTTTATTCGGTGGTCCCTGTCGGATAATAGCGGACCAAGGAAGATGTTTTACGGGCAGGGAATTTCAAGAGTTCTGTGAGAGTAAACAAATTAAAGTTCATTTGATTGCGACCGGTGCAAGTAGGGCCAATGGACAGGTAGAGCGTGTTATGAGTATGCTAAAGAATATGTTTACGACGGTAGAAACGACCGGGCGTTCATGGCAAGACGCGATCGGGGAGATACAATTGGCTTTGAATTGTACCACCAACCGTGTGACTAAATCGAGTCCTTTAGAGTTATTGATTGGTAGAGCAGCAAGACCATATGACTTATCGCTACCTGATAACATCGAGGAAAAAGAAATAGATATCTCCAGTGTAAGACAGCAGGCAATAAAAGAAATGGAAACAAATGCTAGGTATGACAAAGAGAGATTCGATAAAACCAAAGCTAAAGTGGTTAGGTTTAATCTTGGTGATTTGGTACTACGCCAAAATGAAGAAAGGAACCAGACAAAACTAGATCCAAAATTCGGGGGTCCATTCGTGATATCGGAGGTTCTGGAAGGAGACCGATATATCTTAAAAACATTGGATGGGAAAAGGTCATACAAGTACAGTCATGATAGGTTAAGAAAAATGCCGGATAGTTGCATTCCTGCGGAGTTGGATGTCTGTGGTGATGGCGAGAAGAGTGATCAGGGCGATGTGAGTACTCCGATCCCAGAGGATCGTAGGATTACATGAGCCCAGGTGTGGCCATGGGATGGAGTTCAGTGTGGTCAGGCACTGGAAGTGACAGTGTCACGAAGCTGGAGCTGGTCTAGTACCGACAGCGACAATGTCACGAAGCTGGAGCTGGTCTAGTACCGACAGCGACAATGTCACGAAGCTGGAGCTGGTCTAGTACCGACAGCGACAATGTCACGAAGCTGGAGCTGGTCTAGTACCGACAGCGACAATGTCACGAAGCTGGAGCTGGTCTAGTACCGACAGCGACAATGCTATGAAGCTGGTTATGGAACGAACTTTGAGTGAATGTGCGATTCGAAGGATGAGACTCATTTGGAGTGCTAAATCGAGAATGGTCCATCATGTCATTACGACCCGACTGATAGCCCACAGGATGCAACTGGCACTTCGAACGCTAATCATAATGATACTAATCTTGTTTCCTTTGCTTGGTTGTCAAAGGTACACCCGAGGACGTGTGATAGTCAGGATGGCCGTGTCGGAGATGAAAGGAAAGCCGAAGCCTATCCTTGGAAATTTTGGGAATATCCTCTAGTACTCTATCCTAGATTTTATCGTAGCCGTAATTGTTCGAGATTCGTGATAGCGAGATTGGGTTCGAGGTGACGATTGGTCGCCGAACGTAGCCACGGTCGCGGGATGGACGTTTTGCCTAACGGAAGTCTGGAGTGGTTGTATGAGTTTTCCGAAAAACGTGGTTGTGGCGGCATGCGGCCTCGAGAGCGGGCCTAGCCACGTGTGATGTTGCCTCGGAGGTGCCGATACGATGGGACATACATTGTATTAAGAATCAAACTCCAGGCAGACATTGCCTAGCAACGGTGTTTGGAACTTTCTCGATGCTTCCAAACGGGTATAGAAAACAAATGCGATCGTACAGCGAGAAAAATCTCCACGACGCGGGGATTCGTGCGATTGCCTTGGAGAGTGACGCATCGAGCATTTTCGATAATCGTATTTGCGCTTAGTAGAGAGTTATCCCGTTGACCGTGGATTCGTTTGAACTCAAAAACATTATTCATAGTATTCATTAAACTTTTTATCTGTTAATCTCATTATTCGTACAATTTATTATTAACTTTATTATTAAACAAATTTATTATTCATTAGTCTCATTATTTGTTAAGCTTAGTGATAGTCTGTAGTGATAAGTGATAGATTGTATATACGTGTAAATAAAATCTCGGCTTTGTGGAACAATGGCTAGTACACGCGAAGAGTCGTTACGCGCCCAAACTTCCAATCTAAACCCGACATATATATATATATATATATATATATATGTATGTATATATATATATATATATGTATATTCATAGCAATAGAAGACTGCCATGGTACAATCACCGCTTCAGCAGTATATTGCCCTCCCAGACACTCCATCGCCAAGGAAGACTTTGATAACTTCCTTGACGCACTGGGCAATAGATTCATAGCTGGAGGAGACTATAACGCCAAACATACCCAATGGGGCAGCAGACTGGTCACAGTAAGAGGCAAAAATCTTTTAAATAGCATAATCACCAACAATCTCAACTACCTCACCACATATGAACCCACTTATTGGCCCACTGACACTAATAAAATCCCCGACTTACTTGACTTCTTCATAACAAAAAATATCTCGCCAAGATACGTCCAAATTAACTCCTCGGCGGATCTTTCTTCTGACCATTCCCCCGTGATAGCAACGGTCAATTCAACGATTATCGAGAATACACCCAATGGCTTTATTCATAACCACCTCACCAACTGGCAGCTCTTTAGAGAAGTCTTTAATCACTCAACTTCAGCCTTAATTCCACTAAAATCAAATGAAGATATCGAAGCAGCCACGAAATACCTAAACATGAGCATAATAAACGCCATCCGCTCCTCCACACCTACTAAGACATCCATCAGCAAACGCGAATATCCCCAATATATATTAAAAAAAATAGCAGAGAAACGAAGACTAAGAAGAGTATGGCAGACGCATAGAACCCCGGAAGACAAACGCAAACTAAACAACGCAACTAGAAAGCTAACAAAACTCATAAAAAACTACAAGAATGACTGTTTTCAAAAATATCTCACCAATTTATCCCCCACAGCTGACTCCAACTACTCACTATGGAAGGCTTCCAGGAAACTCACACAACCCCCACAAATAATCCCTCCAATCCGCCGTCCGCAAGGTGGATGGGCGCGTAGCCCCGTAGAGAAAGCCAACCTATTCGCTAGTTACCTGTATAACGTATTCAAACCCCACTCTTCCAAAACTGCCGCGGATATTACTGAATACCTGCATTCACCCTTCCAAATGTCTCCTCCTATCGAGCCCTTCACTTCTGCAGAGACTATAGAATCAATCAATCGCCTAAACCCCAAGAAAGCTGCGGGACATGACCTAATTTGCAATAAAGCAATCAGGGAACTTCCTACAAAAGGGATTGCACTCATTACATCGATTTTTAACGCAATTCTTCGCCTTGAATACTTTCCCAAGGCATGGAAAATTTCACTGATTGCTCTCATTCCTAAACCCGGTAAACCACTATATGAAACTAGCTCCTATCGCCCAATTAGTCTCCTACCTACCCTGTCAAAACTATTCGAAAAGATGTTAACGAATCGTCTTCTTCCACTCCTAGAGGATCTGAAAACACTCCTAGATCATCCATTCGGTTTTCGGAAACAACATTCAACAATAGAGCAAATCCATCGCATAACACACATTATCAGCCAAAACCTTGAAAAGAAAAAATATTGCTCAGCGGTATTCCTAGACATTCAACAGGCATTCGACAAAGTTTGGCATGAAGGGCTGCTTTACAAACTTAGAAAAATCCTACCACACACCTACTACTCCATCCTAAAGTCCTACCTAACCAACAGGCAATTCATGGTCAAATACCTAGACACTACTACCACAACATTCCCAATAGAAGCTGGCATACCCCAAGGCAGTGTCCTCGGGCCCCTGCTGTTCTCCATCTACACTGCCGATTTACCCATATTAACAGATATAACATTAGCAACATTTGCTGACGACACAGCGCTATTAGCTTCCAACGCTGACCCGACAATTGCTTCGTCTACTCTCCAGCGATGTCTCGACTCTTTGGAAAAGTGGTTCAACAAATGGGGATTCAAAATTAACGAAAAAAAATCCACACACGTAACCTTCACGCTCCGAAAACAAACCTGCCCCCAGGTCACCATCAACGACACAACAATTCCAAGCAAAGACACAGTCAAATACCTGGGCATGACACTGGATAGGAGACTAACTTGGAAAAATCACATCACAGACAAAACGAAACAACTCAAGAACAAACTCAAAAAACCCTATTGACTCACTGGCCGACGCTCCAACCTAAGCACACAGAACAAAATTACCCTCTATAAGACCGTAATAAAACCTGTCTGGACCTATGGAATCCAACTATGGGGAACAGCAAGCAACTCCAACATCGAAATACTTCGACGTTTCTAATCGAAAACCCTAAGATTCATATTGAATGCACCCTGGTATGTCACCAACGAAGTAATACATCGCGACCTCAAGATACCTACAGTCAAAGAGGAAATAGCTAAATATAGCACCAGATACAATAAAAGAGTCAACAAACATCGAAACCCCTTAATTACTGGATTACTCGATACATCGGACCAAATCCGCAGGCTGAAGAGACACTACCCGTTAAACCTAATCTCCAGATTCAACTAGCCTTTACCTAAATTATGCATATTTATAAGTTAACCTATTACAAAATTTAGCCATGTCACAGCGCCACGCCAGAAAAAAATTACTAAAAATTCTCAATGCGAGAATTGACTGTAAATTTTACAAATAAATAAAAAAAAAATCGTATCGGCACCTCCGAGGCAACATCACACGTGGCTGGCCCGCTCTCGAGGCCGCATGCCGCCACAACCACATTTCTCGGAAAACCCATACAACCACTCCAGACCTCCGTTAGGCAAAACGTCCATCCCGCGAGCGTGGCTACGTTCGGCGACCAATTGTCACCTCGAACCCAATCTCGCTATCACAAATCTCGAACAATTACGGCTATGATAAAATCTAGGATAGAGTACTAGAGGATATTTAGAAGCATTATGATTAGGGTTAAGGGCGCGTAACGAATCTTCATCGGGATTACTCATCGTAGCCACACAATTCGAGGTATCGTTTATTGACACGAGCAAAGATGTTACAATATTAACAAGCGACCGAGATAATTATGCAATGATGACAATGATCTCAGATTCGGCAGCGAATCCGCGATCAACGGGATAACAGCTATACTCTCTCACAAGTATGAATCACAATCGACTAACTCTTTATACACGGATCGTAGAGACTGGAAAACTCACTAAGGAGAGTTCTCGAAAAAAGAATACATTTTCCGTCGCGGTGATGCCGCGGAGGAAAACTATGATGGGGTGTGTCTAAGGGCACGAGATCATCGGATTCGTCGAGGACGACCTTCGTCCAGAAAGTGAGGGAAACAGACGTTGCCGTTAATTGGCTAATTTCTGTATCGGTGGTCCGAGAGAGATGCTAGCCGTTCTTGAAAGAAAGTTGCTGGCGGGAAGTGTCCCACGTGTGAAAACCCGATCTCCAGCATCCTCGCGTCTAAAGTGACAGAAAAGACTGTTTGTTCGTTTTAAGGACCTTGGCAACTAAATCCTCTGATTTATAGCGAGTCCTCCGACTAGTTGCAGGGATGCGTTGACATCTGGTAACCATCGTGCCCGAAGGATAGAGTCTCTGTCTAGACGAAGTGTTTATCCCGCGACCGCGGCTACGCTCGGCGTTTTCTATCTGGCGCCTCGAACCCAAGCTCATTCTCTCGGCTTTTCCTAAGAATTCTAACGGGGAGGCCCGATTTCCTTTCATCTCCGACATATATATATATATTTATATATATTTATATATATATTTATTTATGTATATATATTTATATATATTTTTTATATATTTATATATATATAAATATATAAAATTATATATATATAAAAGACATCGGAGACAAAACGCTGAGCATAGCCGCGGTCACGGGACGGATATTTTGTCTAGTGCAAGTGTAGAATTACATAGCCCTCCTTAAGAAAAGATAGTAGTACCAATGTTCTGCAGTGCGCATTCCAGCGGCCTCTGCCCCGTGGCTTGCCACACGCAGACCCTATTCTTCGGGCAAGACGATTGCCACATGTCGATGCAACTTCACAGGACATTTAGTTAACTAAGGTCCTCCAAACGAACAAACAGTCTTTATCCTAACAGTCCCCAAGTCTACCACCCGCTACGGGAAGATATGGGAAATCTGTTTTTCCTCACGGGCGACGCTTCCCGTTACCAACTTTCTCTCAAGGGCGGCTAGCATCCTTTCCTAACCACCAACATAGAGATCAACCAATTAACAGCAACGTCCGTTTCCCTCACTTTCTGGACGAGGGTTGTCCTCGACGAATCCGATGATCTCGTGCCCGGAGACACACCCCGTCATAGTTTACCTCTGCGGCATCACGATGACGGTGA
Organism: Bombus sylvestris; assembly: GCA_911622165.2. NCBI lineage: Eukaryota > Metazoa > Arthropoda > Insecta > Hymenoptera > Apidae > Bombus > Bombus sylvestris. Next base: position 2,822,997 of record OU443162.1, on the reverse strand, counting down.
GAGACATTCTTGTATGATCTCGTCCGCGAGTGGGACGGCGTCTTTACGATCGGAGGATATTTCACGTTTGAGTACGGAGTTTGACTTAGACTTTTGAAAGGGGTCTAGTCGTTGTCCCGTTGGCCGCGGATTCGTTGTCGAACTTAGGATCATTGCCATTAGTATCTCGAGTATCTAGTTACCACGGCTACCTGTCAAATTCTGTAACGATTATATCCGTAAAAACAGAGGCTTTCTGTATTGCGTACCCGCGATGGCTAATTCGAGAGATTATTCATTACACGCCCCTAACCCTAGTCTTAATGCTCGCTCCGACATATATATGCATATCCGACATATATATATATATATATATATATATATGCGCCCATCGAGACGACCGACTTTAATGCTGGCAAAAAGGTAATAACGAAACTCCTCGAACGATTTAAACGGTGGGGCAAAGTAATTACTTTGCGTTCTCTTCGCTGTTCCCTTCTTACTCCGCTTTCTTCTCGAGTATTAAGCTCCGTCCACAACAGCGTCAGTCTGTTTCAAAGCGGAAATAACAAAGCGGAAGCGTTGCAAACCTCTAAAAGTATCGAAGAAACTTTTATCGAAAGGAAAAAATATCGAAAGATTTGCACGCTGTTAGTTGACAATTTCAATGATAGAATTTCTTTCTTCTTGCGGTCTGCCGCAAGACACATCACGGAAGCTATTTACGTTGCACTTGGTGCTGGCACGTGCGCGCTCCACGATGCAATCGACAATAACAGACACGATCGTTACGGTAAGTTGCATCGGTGCACTTTTTTTCGTTGGCCTTCACCGCCGTTCCGCCATATCAAAGTCTCCTTGCATCTCTCGGTTTTTAGGCTTCAAAGTAATCGTATCGAATCGATTTATTTTGCTATCGGAAATTTGTTTTCTTATAGCTTTGATGGAAAGCAATCGATTTAAGACTTTACCAAGGATTTGCTGCATTTACGAATACCTGGCTAACGACGTGGTGTCATGCAATTTCGTGTCACGATACGCAGCGCGAAAACGCGCACCTGGCTCCAATGTTTTGGCAGTAAAGCTGTTCCTCTTTTAAAGAACCTACTTTCGGTTCCGATGTGTATAATTCGTTCAGAGATACTCTGCATTCGAATTACGAGAATTCATCAAATATATCCTATGTTCGACTGTTCTACCTCTACTGACTGCGAACGTTCGTTCAAAGCAGTTAAGAGTAATTACACCTAATTCGAACGGATGAAATTGTAGACGAAAAACACGAGCGTATGTGCGCATAACGATCTGTTATCGTTACCGGAGGAAAAGGCTTCTTCCGCTGGCTTGAGGAACGTTGCTGACAGAAACCTCTTCTCCGTAAGTTTCTAATTAGCTCTTGGAAGATCCGCCGACTGATTACAGGCCGTGAGATCGTCCCGTTGCCGAAGAAGAGGCGGCTCGCAGTCGTCCCATCGTGTACAGAGAACAAGCTTTTATTAATAACTGTAAGAAACGCGGAAGCACTAGCCATGGATCGTGACTTTTTGTTCAACCATGCTGATATTATGTCTTTCACGTTCCTATCAATCTCCACTTCCTCTGATATATAACGAAGAAACTCTAAGAAAGATATTTCGACGCATAGCTAAATCATCGGAGACGATGTTTATTCTGTTTGAGAAGTAACGCGCAATATGGACCATTGAACGCGCAACGGTTCGTAACGAGTTACGTCAGACCAACCACCGTACGAATTTCCGACTTGCGAAACGCGACTCGTAGCTGCTTTACTTTTACTTTGCTAACGTTCTCACAATTCTTCGCGGTTACCCAGCAAACTCTCGAAGCGAAGCAAATGTTGCGTTTCCGCTGCGATAAAAATGAGATCGAAGTTGTTTCGCTGGTGTGACAGGTACGAGGATGTTTCGTGTCATTGTCGTTAGAATATCTCACGAAATTTCATTCGGAAGATTTTTGGAATAACGTGACTAGTCGTTCTCTAACGATACCTTGCACAAACGCAGCACATATTGCGTCATTAGTCGGCTTATCTATACTCAGGTATCATAAGTTAATTAACGCGTTCAATAGAGAGTATACTAGAAGGTATTGGGTCGATGCGAATTTTATTTGCGGAGTACGTTGAAAACTACGCTGTACTCTGATTCTCTTTCTAACAAGTTTTATAGCGATGTGGAATAAATTTTTTCACTTTACATGCTAAAAACGATACCTAAAAGAATTTTGGCTAATATTAGATGTGAAAGCAAAATAGGACAGTAGATAGACAGTTATTTAAACACTGCTATACGATTATATATTAGTTAAAATCCTTCAACATATCTTACTAAAAATTCCTTAAATAAATTTTCGAATAACGGATGGTTTAGTGACGATTAGTAGCACAATATTTCTCGCCACAACATGTTGAAAAAAAGATATCACCAACGCTAAAGAACGCTAAATGTAGAACACGCTACATGATTTCGACATAAACTTTCATCAATTATATACACGCACCGGTATGAATTTGTAAGCTTAAAGAGAAATTATTTTAACTTACCTGTTGCTCGTCTACTGTTGATTCGTTGTATCACTTCAGAACACGCCAGGGAATGATTAACACCCTCACTCAGCGACGGTGCGCACCGGACTGAGATCAAGTAGCGTACTTTCGGAGATCAAGCAACGGTCTGCAACTGCAACGTAAAAAAGTTGAGGAGAAGAGTGGGGAACACAGGTGGGGAAAGTACGTAAATACTTGCCACTAACTCCAGTCGTAATAGAAAACAGGAAGTAAAGGAAAATTCTCTTCGACTTAACATCTTGCTTTCCTCTCCTGCCTTTATCTTATTTGTTGCATTTTTATCGTTCGTTTCTTCAAAATGTTCTTACACCTGATCGTCGATGTCATCGGTGTCATCGCCATAAATTACAAAAATTATATATTCTGTATGCGAAATCTTTTGATGCTTGTTTCATCTGCGATTAAGCTAGGAGATCCAGCACAATCATAGGAAATCTAAAATTGGCAGGATCGGTAGCTACATATGATAACGCGACCTTCGCCTAGTTACATCATTCGCATTAGAATCGCTCTAATTTTACGAACGTATGGAGAATAATTTACAAGGTGAACCGTCGCAAAGCGACGATATAAACGATATACACATCAACGAGGCATTGAAGGGACGATGACGCTTTAAAAATATAACATTTATTAGACATATTCTGATCTTACAAACAAAACTTCATATGATCATTATTAAATCGTATAGTAAGTAAATAATGCTTTGTTGCAATAAATTAAAAAACAATTTTTTTCGCCGTTATCTAACTATCACAGAGGTTTGTGAATTTCAATCGAAACGACAGAGAAAATAATTGAAATGGAAAGAAAGAAAGATTCCCTGCTTCCTTCACCAAAGTGACTGTTCTTTTTCGGAAGAAGTAAAATGCGTCCGTTTGAAATAGAAAATCACGTATTATATATAACTGTTACGTGTAAATTTCATACCGAAACTAATTTCTGTGACTAATACGGTTCTACAATGATTAGAGTTGTATTGTTTTCCTCTATCGACTTCGAAAAATGTTAAGAATCGTTAATCTCGTAATCCCATCATCGTGAAACCATAAGAAATGGGCTGAGTAGCGATTCTTGTACGTTTAACTTATATCTGGAATCTCGCGTACTTATATAAGTATATATAAGTATATATATATATATATATCATTGTAGATATAGATACATATATATTTATTCAATGCACATATGTACATATCAATGTATTTGTCAATATATATCAACATATGTATACATACGAATATATACGTATTTGCGCGCGCGCGCGCGCGCGCGTGTGTGTATATATGTATGTATATCTACTAGGATTTTCAATGATCGTGTTATCATCTCTCATTCGACAACAGAGCCTTGAAGTAAAGTATTTTGCATACTGAATAAAATACATGGTAATTCGGTTGGATCGTATCTAGGAACATTTATTCTAATGGACAAGCGATACGAGCTTTTTAATTTGAATCAACGGAATCTGTTGATGGTCATTGTAAAATAGTAGAATCTTATAAAATGGAAGAGTAAACAGAACAAGTATACGGAAGCTTGAACATAGCTTATGCTCAAAAAATATAAAAGCACGTTGCCTACGCGCGAATATTCGTCATTCTAAATCAGCAGAGTTTGGTATTGTTAGAAATATCTTTATAAGCTAAACGTAAATGATAATGAATCAGAGCTCGCAAAATAATATAGTTTGGAGCTTTTTTCGCGGTAAAATTTTTTATTATCTCCGGCAAACTGTATCTTTGTTGAGAAATGTTTAAAGTATCTCGTACGAGAGTTTTGCAATTTGAGCGACTTTCAAGAAACGAAATTTTTTTAGGCAAGAAATCGATATCTTACGATTTTAAATTTGAGATTCATAACAGTTTATCAGCATACGTTAGAACTATGCGTCTTTTCACCTGTCTTCGTTTACTTCGAAGACGTCTTCAGCGTTCGCTTGCGCCCCTTGATCACCAGCGATTACCTCGTTACCTTTATCGTTCTGCGAGTTCTCGATTTTGTACAATACATCGTGGCAAAGTGGACAGCGGTCCTGGACGTACAGCCACTTTCGTAAACAAACACTGTGGAAGTAGTGATTGCAGCGCGTGATCTTGGCACTCTGCATTTCCTGATAGCAAATAGCACACACATCATCTAACACTCGAAGCTGTTCCGCCTTTGCTTCCGGAAGGGAATTAATCTTATTAACAGCTGATCGACGCTTCATGAACACGCTCCATCCGGCTTTCGCCTCACACCATATATTAAAGTAGGCATGAATGCATATCATGATGGCACGAATTGCTCCACCAGATTCAAACACTAAAATCCAAAAGCCGTTGAAGAATAGGATAATACCGAATGCAAATTCGATGGTGTTACCGAAAGATCGTATTATATATACGCAGTCGTCGAGTTGCTCCCAGAACACGCTACGGTAAGCATCGATCAGAAACAGGGAATAGATCGCAAGTGAAACCAACACTTTTACTATTACTTCGATACTAAACACCGATACTGCCAGTAACCAAGTGCTTACGGTATAGTGTGACCAAAGGAATATCAGCAACGATACTGGGAACAGTATTAAAAATACACAAACTGCCAGAGCGCGGATGTGTCGATGAAGCGCTGGATTATGCGAGGCGCTGAGCGACATCAACAACGGATTGACGATGTTGTGCACGAAATGTAGAACCGCCGTAAACAATAAACAAAAATTACGGCACAGTCTGACCAAACGTTTCTCTCTGTCCAAACTCGTCAGTCCAGTTTGCAGGGCCAACACGTAAAATAAAATCGCGGATACGGTACCGATACTCTTCTCCTCTTCGTCTTCCGTAAGTAGCACCCATTGAAAGAAACAACCAATGTAATCACAAATAAACGAAATTATGCTAGTCATTCCTAAGACTGCCGTCAAAGTCTCGCAGCCATTGACTAATAAACTTCTAAGCATTATGTAGTAGGTGAACGTCTCTTCGCCATAATGATTTCCAAGGATTTGAAACACTTGTCCTCCCACGCGTAACATCCAAAACATGCGTAGCACACACGGAATGTTCAATCGAATCCATTCGGTTTCGGCGAGCGCGGACAGACCATAGTTGCTTATGAAATTACGCGCATATTGATAACCCATATAAATTATGTTCATCATAGTGACGCCGTTATACCAAATGACAAATTTACATACAGCTAACGGAAGAAGTGTTGCGAACACTGGTAGATGATGGAGCACTTGCGTCTGAAAAAACATGTACGTATGAATGTAAAAATGGAATATTTATATTTTACGATATCTGAATATAAACTATGAGAAATATAATGTAACATATTATTACATAAATTGTAAGAAATTGATTGTTAATCAAAGTGTACTCTGTACATAAGCATATGCAAAAAATTTATTTTCAAAATGTTAAAACATGCAATTGTTTTAAGTCTAAATACGTCAAAATACATTAACGATTTAAATTAAACCGAAATACATTAAATTCAACTTACCGGGAGCGGACAAATGCCCAAAATCGACGGTGCCATAAAACTCAGTACAAGAAATTTTTGCAGAATCTGGTGTTTTGGTGCAAGATGAATATAACAAAAAATACTAGCTAATAAGCATTGTAATACATAATTCTGGATTATCAGGAAGCCTGGTCCTTCATTTAAAACGTATTTCAAGTTAAGATACAAAATATCATCAAGTATGCTAGTTGTTGATTCATGTGTGCTCACATATGTAATGATAGCTTTCATTGTACTAATATTTGACCAATAGGATATAAATATTGCTCCTACTGATATTAAGTATAGATATACAATGATAAGATGTTTTGTCCATAACATAAATATACATATTGCAGTAATATATCCTGAAAAATAAATATTTGACAGTCAACCATTGATTTTTATTTTATTTTGATTCTAGTAAAGATGTAAATAATCATTAGTTCTGTTTGTATTGATTCATGAATACTTTATCAATTGTATAATGTTTGCTCTTTTTCACAAATGCAATGACCCACAAAAATTAACCTTGTTACTTTAAATATCGATATGTCATTTTAACACTTCTAATAATCTACATTGTTTTAAGTTTATCTACCAAAAACACTACTTTTCAACTATATTCTGACTAATAAGCAACTATAAAATCAGGAAATGTTACATAAATGAAATGCATAACATCGAAGAGAGTCCATAATCTATATAACATAGTAAGTCTAATTTAACTAATTTTACAAATACTTTGCTTTCATCTTAAATACTTTATTTTAACAAATACACATAGAGAAAAATATATTAAAATTACTAATAATTAAATATAGAAATCATATGTAATGTAAATATCTTACCTAAGCAGCAGCATAGAAATTTTAGTATAATTATGAAATGCATTTTGTAAGCAAAGTATTCAAAACCAAATGAATCTAAAAATGAAGCAGATATTATCGAATCCACAATGCTGTCTGATACTTTTGATATTTTAAAATCACGTTCACTACTATGTAGCACAACATTGTCGCTAGATAATCCAAGTCCAATTCTAAGTAATTCATCTATGATAAATAAAGGTGGAACTCTAATTATAACATCCACAAAGGTGTGCAACTTCTCTCGCATAGATGTATCCATTGTTTCTCAGGTTTTTGCTTTTGTAATACAGATTTCAAAGATGATATTTTGTTCTTAGGAAGTGCAAGAACAATTTTCCCAATGCGATTCTATTTAATTTAGTTGGCTCAATACCTAAATTCAAAATGTCTAAATGTTAAAAATAAATTGATATGTTTTGGTGTGTTCAATAAGCAATTAACGCTAAATTACACATAAGCTTACCTCCAGAATTATGAAGTTTGTGGTTATCATATTCTCGAAACACACTTGTCTTAGCGAATAACTGGAATAATTTTTGTCATCAAAAATTGACGAAGCCGAGATGGTTCAAGTATTGTGAATTATAATTTGCCAGTAATCAACGAAGGAAAATAACGAAGGAATGATTTAGATACCGAAGATGTAGCAGAAATTCAAACTTTTATAGAATCAACGTATCGAATTCGATCCTGTTTTAATATCATATAACGGAGGTTAAATAATAAAAAACCTGTCGGCTACTCTTTCCCCAAAATTGTTGGTTATAAAATGAAACTAAATCGTTTTGCAGATATTACAAATAGGATTTTACCATCGTGCGAGAATATCGTAACAGCAGGCAAACATACGCAAATTTTCGGTTTTCGAATTTTTATCAAAGATGTTTTTCTTCTTACTCACTTCTACCCGTAATTCTTAATTTATGTTGCTCACCCGCGTCGACAACAACCAAAACACGCAAATCTGACAGCGATGGGATTTAGGCTAAACTACGTTTTTAAAATACGCGTAATTTTCCTCAACATAAAACGCTGTCGCATATACTTTAAAGGTTACAGAGAAACATGCACAAAGAATTTGAACGATTTGATCAGATGGCGCTATATTGCTTTTTCTATATACGTATGTACATACTGTGTGTATGTTTACGTTTAATGTGGTCTGAAAATACGTTATAAATTTATTATTATCATGTGTCATTAAATATACGTATCACGAATATTTGGCTTCAGTAATTAAAGACTCATCATACAGATATATGTTATACTGTCAACACCTTAAAATAATAAAAAGTATGATCATTTAAGGATTTACAAAATGAAGTCAACATTTCTTAGAAAATTATAATCATTTCAAGTTCATTATTACGCGTAATATTATATTATTTCCGAGATAGGCTATGAAGTAAAGTAAACGATACGTGCAAGACTATAACGTTCATTCAAAAATTAATCTACCAAATCATGTGCTATATATCATCCAATAAATTGCGTCACTCTTTGGCACTTAAATGTCTATGCACAGCGCTATGTTATTGCTACTGCTTAGTCTTTCTGCTATTTCTTCAACTGTTAAACAAAATTTTGTTCCAAGTAAAGCTTTTAATCCTTCGATATCAAACGTTAGTACTCAATCGAATCTTGATTTATCGGAAAGATCAAAAACTTCATTTTGAAATTTGGAAACCTAGATTAAAACATGTTCTCCGTATATGACAAAAATATCGTTAACGGCATCTTTAATTGCATTGCCTTTTTTAAATTCATACAGCATGCAATGAAAAAATAAAATTCGTTAACACTCATTATCTTTGATTTCTTTAAAAATAGAAACAAGATATGGACGTTATAAAGTTCAATAAAAAACGACATGATTTAGGGAACTTGATGGAAACGACAGCGACTTAATATACAACGTACATGCATTAGAAAGAAAAAATATATATATATATATATAAAATCGTAGATTCAATATTGATAATTTTATTATGCAAATTCATAATTTTATTGTTAATAGTATCATGTACTCTTTAGCATTCGCTCGTAAGAATAGAAGATACTAACTTTAATGATGCTTCACTGATAATGAAAGAAGGGGAGGAGCAGGAATGGAGAGATTAAAATCAAATTTCAATTGATTCTGGAAGCATACTGATCTCAGATGAAAATAATGGCAATACATTTCTAGCAACATCGAATATATTTCTCTCAGGTTTCACATGTAAAACTCATCTTCCTGAAAAAGAAAAAAGAAGAAAGAATACAATAAAAACATCGCGAGAAAACACTAGTGTTTGAAGAAAGTAAAAATTTATACTATAACACTAAGAATAAAATTTTTAGTTTTGTATTTTTTCATGTACACACCCGATATATTCGATGTTTAAATGCATATATCATTTCTTCCCGAAATAAGATAAATAAATGATTATATCTTTGATCTCCTCTGTCTCTATACAGGCATGCAACGACACATACGTGCAAAGTACAGAATATTCATACTGTCATCCGTTCAAAACTAGCTACCATGTAACTTATCTATATCTCGGCGCAATGTTCATTCGTTTCTTTGAATTAGTCGAATCTTAATGCGCTTGCATATACTACCGTAATGCTACATTCTAAAACAAAATGTCTTTTTCCATTTGTGATCTCTTCTTATAAATCCGCGTCTTCTTCGTCTCTTCTTTACTACGACACCGTTCTAATAATCACTTACGATAAATCTCATTGACAATGTTTGCGCTCGCAGCATTTAATTCAATTCTACTTCTTTTTATTGTTCCTTTCTCTTTCTTTTTCTGCAAACAAATCAATCGCTATCTCGAATTTGAACTGCCACTCGCTTTTAGTAACGCTGGGCATTTTTGAGGCACATTACACAGTACAAAATAAACTCGACGATCTCAAAGATATTTGAATATTAGTGATGGGTAATCAAACATTTTTGAGATCCGTCCGAGTATTTTTTTCAGAAGCAATTACGATCAGGTTGAATGGTATAGAGTCAAAATCAGGAGTGAAAATTATTGTTACTCGATTTCGACGTAGTTTTGCTCATTATTCTCATTAATGCTTTACATCATTCTTCTCAAGACTACCTAATATATATGCCTTACGTTTTCTTTCAATTACATCTTCATTCCATGATCTTTTACATTTTTTTCATAGCGTAAATTTCTCGTAAAAATCTGTACCGTGCAAACAGACGTTAAGTAATTTTGAACCGCGAAAAGAATTCGACTGTATTATCCACAATTTCGTCCGCTGAAAGGATGATGAAATGTACAATGTAAGATAAACAGTAAAAATGACATTCATGATTCTTTACGCATAACATTCTATGGCACGATTCTTCTTAACTCGACAATGGATACCATAATCGTTCTTTTTACCTAATTGCGTGCATTAGCGAGAAGAAATAAATTATGGAATTAATAACCGTGGAAAGTATATTTTACGCGACAAGTTACATATAGTTGATCGACGTTACGAAAAATTTTATAGGAACCAACATTGAAACATTGTGAGTCCCGCTATTGTAGTTTCGTTTCATCGTACCTCACGCAAGACAGGTAAAAAGACTTTTACGTATTCGCTATAAAAACGCTAAGTATGGACTAATAATACATGGTACTTTAATAAAAATAGAGCTTCAACATTCGGCTAGTAATACAATGACGTTTATTATATCACAACGAGACAGGTCCTGCGTGCCAAAATTCTACTATGCTCAGCGTACTTCTTTTTAACTTCCTTTACGTCAATTCAGATTGTCCGATGCACGGATGCAGCGATGATACGACCAGTTGTAAGGCATGTTAAATATTCAAAATGTCTTTCTCGAAGGGATCCATACATACGAGACCTCAATCTCATCTCCTCGCATCAAGCAAGCGGATACAAGTTGCATTTCCTTTTAAATTAATTTTATACCTAAGTTAGTTTCAATCAATGGGATCCATTGTTGTTTTTTCATAGTTTATTGTATTTCATTAGTCTCATATTCATTGATCCCGTTAGCAGTTGGATTTTACGAAGATTAAAAGATCTAACGGGAGCCCCGGGCTCTTCGTTGCATATTTCGAGTGTTTCGGAATATAACGGTTTTTCCGTAAAATTGTTTACTGCGCGAACAAGTATGGTTCTATTCCGGTATCTCAACACGATCATTTAATTCGCAATCAATTACATCATCATGCTATCTAGCTAACCGAACAGATCAAGTCGTCATCACCGTGACTAAACCTGCATAACAGTTAACAAAACAAACAAGTTACGCAGAGTCCCTATAATAATATCAATAATAATAATAATAACTATAATTATAATAATAATAGCAGTAATAATATTAATATTACTTAATTGTAAAAATACGTCTACGTTTTGTTCGAGTATAGAACGAATTTCACGGTTCCATCGCGTATTACTTTTGAAAACAAATTATGATTACAACTTATCGATTATGATTTTGCATTTTTTTTTATTCGTGCGTCTTTTCACCTCCTATCTCTGTGAGTACACAATTGCCTAAATATCGCGTTACAAAGATACTGAGTAATAATCTTGGATTGCTACACAGTTATTACGTTTCATGCATTGTATCTGCACGTGATTATTTGTAGATGGTTTTTCTTTTTTTCTTTCTTGTTAACATGGGTGTAACACAACTAAATTTCTTAAGCTATACCATATCAAATGCATTTTTTACCATCTTTTTATTTTTTAATAAGATAAGTTGTATGAAAGCTATGTTGCAAGAAACGTAATAATATGTAATATTTCCTTTTTTAATTAAGTTGAACTTTGAAGTCTAACTCAGAAAATAACTAATTAGGAATTTCCAGTACCTAAAACTTAATGCTTACATATTACATCATTTGAATAAGAATGTGATTAGTTGAAACCATTCAAAGCGCTTAATTTAAAATAGTTTTTTTTATATCACGCGTGTCTATTTTTGGCCATATAGCAGATCTTTCGGAGAATTAAATAAAAATTAAGGATGATTCACGTGTTAAAGCGAATCTCCTGTAATCATCTCCGCACAGCGATCATATATTTGTTTTTTTTTTTTTTTTTTTTTATAAAACTATATGATTGCTTATATGGTTAGGAAACCTCGAAAGTCATTCATTTGCCTATGACTCAAGAATTGTTATTTATACACGTGAAAATTATTAGTTCTAATTCTCAATCATGTACAATTTAAGTCACCAATGTAAGGTATGTCTCGTTAAAGACAATTTTCGCTATCGAATTTTTTCCATTCATAAAAAAGTTTCAATTTTATTCACCTTGATCGCAATCGATAATCCGCGCGTATGTTTCAATCACGCGTGGTTTCATTCGAATTTCGTCTCTATAAATTCCACAATGTTGACGTTAAATTCCGCTAATATATTTTACTCAGCACATATTTAATTTATACATATAAACTCTGCAAGCGCAGCTTACCATCGTCAAATGCACTTTTTAGTTTTATTTTAACTTGTGTACGAAATTGCTGCTTATATGTGTAAGAGTATAAGTGTTAATAAGTTGTCAATAAGAAATATTAGAAAATCTGTATTCCACTTACAGTTATCGTAAGTTCCTTATATTTCTTGACTGAGTCCTTTCTTTTTCTTATTATTAGAACTAGCGGCAACTGACGAATGGTGCTTTACACTCGTACTCTTTACTGTTTAAAGTATGCAATGCATTGATGTTCATTTTTCTTTGAAGTTTCACTGAAAGGTGAATTTGTCTTGTCTTCTCATATTTTGACTCGTATCGGCGAATATTTGTTTTTTAACATGCCATGATAAAGGTATTTGATAATATATTTTATTTAGGAAATAAAGACACGAGGATATAGGCCTATAATTTAATATTATCTTTTACTAAGTTATGTATGATAACAAACGACTAATTGAAATAATTGAAAGCTCGGCTTTCTTCTTAATGGTAACTGCTGGTATATTTTAAATGCAATTATTAATAGTTATTTAAATATTTTTACTCTAAAATCAGCAACGAATTTGATATATAAAGGATATAGTTTTCGACACAAAAAAATTTAATTTTGAAAATGAACTATCTACTGAAAACACAAAATTGTACTACGCGAGAAGTTATGAAAAACAATACTGGATTGAGAATAAAATAGTAACGAGCTACACATTAATCTCACATCTCTTGGCACATATAATCATCTCTACTTTTAATTTTGCATGTCTAGGCATTTTGGTTGGCAAATAATTTATTAAGCAAAGGTATTATATGCTACACACATGTACCGAGGACACAATTATCGCATCTAGCGACTTTTAATTCTATGCAGTTGATCCTACTAATGCAGTTTCTTTTACAGATACCATTCCATACGTAGAAAAATCACCTATATTAAAAAGCACTTTAAATTGTAAGGTATCAAAATTTTTATGATACAAGCGAACTGAATATATTAATCTTCTATTAAAATATTTAAATAATAACCGCCAACACGAGTCTCTTGATTGATTGAACTGTACATTTTTCTTTGTCAATGGGCAATGATTCCACGTGCATTTTATTTGAACTAGCGGAATTCAATAAATTGGAGAGCTATGCATACGTCTTTGCTTGCATGCATTTATATACATATATACGCGCGACAAGGTGTTACGTGCAATTCTGTATGTCTTTGTGTGTATACATAGTGTGTATGAATATGTGAGCTGTGTGGACGGCGCTACGTACACCACTTTTCGGTCAGTCAACCATTGACATATTAATAGTTGACTTTCGTCAGTATAATTCAGACATCCCTTGTTCCACTGGGATTTTTCAGTTGAACGTGCCTTGCTCACGTCAATATGTACCGCTGAATGATCTGAAAAAATGGAAAGCAATTTTTCTTATTATTGTAAATAAAATGTATATTCTTGTTTGTATTTATAATTTGATACAACGTTGAATAGACATACCTGCATACAGATGTGCTAGAGTTTGTCTTGAAATAGGAAGAGATTATTTGTAGCAGCAACAGCTACTACATTTTCAGATGGATGCCAAGCAGTATGTAGTATCTTTTTATTGAAATCAAGGCAGTCCACGCTAATTTCATCCTTTTTACGTTTACCACCAGTACAGACCTTTAAGTAAATAATATATATTATGGACAATACAATAGTATACAATACAATACAATAGTAATAGTTTATTAAATATTTTATATAGTTTCCGAAAATTTATACTTACTTTACGTGGTTTTAGAAGTGTTTTTGGTTTAGCAATGTCACGTGCTGCTTCCAATGTGAGATCACGTTTAGTTGTACGATCGAATACTCTGAAGAAATTATTGTAAGAACCCGTCATAATAGCAGAATCATTACCACTCCAACAACACTCGAATTTGTCAAAGATACAATCATTCTCATATAATGAACATAACTTTGATCTTAGGTATTCATGTACCTATAATAATATAATCGATTAATATTTTGACCTAGATGTATGAAAATTGTATTACGACTTTTGTTACATACAGGGTAACATTCAATGGGTTTTGTTTCCATTTGCAAATCCCACACTTTCACACTGAGGTAGTCTCTACTGATCATATATCTTCCCGAATTACTAAGTTTCACATCACTTATACTTGAAATTATTTCAGAGAAGAAACTTCTGTTTGTTGGATCTTCTGGTTCTTCGAAGAGCTTACTGTGTTGGTCACAAAGCGCAGCAGATCTCATGTCACAGAGTCTAATTGTTCCTTTGCTACTACTATATACCAAAACATTACATTCTGCCGGGTGAAATTCCGCGGCAGTTATTACTTCTGTTAGTTCCTCCATATTAGTTGGCTTAATGTCTACTATATCTGTGTATCATTGTTAAGAAAACGATATACTTCATTATGATAAATTTATATCCAAGATGTATAAATATAATTCAGAATTTATAAACCAAAAATAAAGTAAATATTAAATGACATAGAAAAAAGGATACTAAAACTCTGGTCTGTGATTTCAAGGTGCCAAAGGTTAATTCTAAGATCGTCAGCACTGAGGTATGTTTCCTGATCACTGTTAACACTTATACTGTTTATATGATAGGTGTGCGCATTGGCAAATATTCTCCTTGGGGATGCTTCTACCATCAACTCCATTGGTTTTATAGTTGGTACCTAGGTCAAAATACATAAGTATTAATCAAAATGCACAAGCTTCATAATGTTATATATTATTGCATATTACATATTTGAACTCCTTGACCTTCCCTTGAAAATATTTTTGTTAGGAACACAATAGTATAGGGAAAATTATATTTATATAGTTAGAAGTTAGAAAGAGAAACTTAGAGAGTACTAGAATTTACCACATTACCATATGTATACCATATGTATAACATCACAATAATCTCAATAAAACTTATCAATACTCACCCTCAAGGAAGTGATACAAGCAGGGTCACGAATTGTACCATTTTCTTCTTTTGTATTATAGCCTTCTACTCTTTTATCTCGTTCACTGACTTTCCACAATTTAATTGTTTTATCATTTGTGGAAAGTAGAAAATGTGCTGGATTTTTTCTTTTTAACCACCTAATTTTGTTAATTTTTTCTTCTATCTCTAATGATTTCAGGTAATCGAATTCAGGTTCATGACTTTGAAAGGTGCTGTATACATTGTATTCACCTCTTCGGGGTATACTGTTTTTACTCTAAATAAAGATACAATGTTCTAATTATCTTACAGCCTTAAAATGATACTATTTAAAAAATTTCATAAAACATAAATAAAGTATTCGAGATATTTATTCCTCTCAGTATGTTCAATGATTATCTTTAGAAATTTTCTAAAGATAGAAAAATGTAACATATTGTACAGAACAATCTGGCAATAATCCAATACTAACACATAAATATAATTTTTATTTAAAGGACAAATCTTTCTTTATTGAAAACTTAAAGATTTTATAGCACATAAGAATTCTATAAATATAAAAAATTCATATTGTTACAAATATACTTCAACTTACAACAGGATCCCTCTGAAAAATAACCACTCGACCACCTTTATCTCCTGTTGCAAGAAGATCGCCATCATGGTTAAATTCAACACATGAGATTATATCAGCTAGAACAGAGCACAATACAAATAACTACAATACAGTGTTCTGGAATATTTAGAAAATATTTATTTAGAAGTAATTTTAAAAAGAAAAGAAGAGATGGATGAAAGAAGAAAAAGAATACATTATAATACTTTATTACTGAATTAACATACTTGTGCAATCACTGAATGAAAATTGATGAGATAATATACACACATAATATATGTGCAACTTCTATTTAGAACTTACCTTCAGTGACATCGTCTTCTAATGTTCCTTTCACCTGTGAAAAACACCACTGTATGTCACCATTACCTAAAACAACATTAAAGAAGTTAAGTCGTTACACAAAAATTTACTTGAAACAAAAGTATAACAATAAAATTATCAAGTATATAATACAAAATTCCGATTTTCAATACAGCATAATGTATTCATTGTTGAACACGTAATACACATATAAAAAAATGTATTACAAAATAGATAAAAATCCCATAATGCTTATCGTTTGAATTACATCATGCGTTTCGAGTGTAGAACAGGTAGATGCACAGTGGTAAAAAGACGCGTAGAGATATATATTCTACAAACGTCCGCGGCTTTTTCTTTCACTTACGATACGCACGAGATTTGATCGAATTATCGAATAAAAGCAAGAAAAGTGGAGCAAATCGATAAGGATACCAGGGATAAGGAAAGAGAAAGGAATCTAAGAAAAAATAATACCGAGAAAGTTGTGACTGTGAAACGTGATAAAATAAACGTGGAGGGACATGACTGAAACGATAGCGTGTGTAGGTAAAGTAAAAAAGGTAAGTTATAATGAAAAGAGGCGACAAATAAGAAAATATGGGTAAGTAAAGTGAATAAAGGAGAAGCAAGAAAGAAATGAAAGAAAAGTCGAGGGGAAAAACGTAAAAGTAATCCTACTTGAAGTTTCGGCGCAATCCATCGTGCTTCTAGGCAGTCGCCACCGCCGCCGCCGCTGCCGTCGCCGGCGACGGGCGCATTTGGCCCCGCGCACAGCAAATATCCAGAGAGTGGGTACGGGTGATTATATTTGAGGATGCGGAATTGACGAAGAAGAACGTTGCGTGCACTGCGAGCGCTGCGGATATACCCGTGAACCCGTGATAGTATCTGGGTCAAGGTTCAGGTTGCCGCGGCGCGGCGAGGCGGCCAGCAGGAGCGACGCACTGTTCGGTTCACGACGTGTCGTAGAAATACAGAGCGACCACGCATAGTAAACCGGTGCTCACGACGCCTTACTTACCGGCCATCTCGCAATTAGAGACACTACGCGACCAGAGAGAGGTTCGCACGCGAGCTCACTCCCGGTGCGAGGTCCAATACCGCCTACTCGACCAGAGATACGCGCGCGCGGCGCGCCACGCCGGCGATCAGGAAACAGGAAACCTTCACGATTGTTTACCAAACTCTGCCCAACCTTTTTACCCTGTCACATATTCGTCCTTACTAGTCCGTCACTAATATGAATCCGATCACTAGCTTTCAATGGCGGAATTCACGAACGCATAACCGCACAACACTACTATGGCGTGACGTCACACCACAGTCAGGTTTCGCTATTCCGACAGTAATCGCCATCTTGATTGCGAAAACCGATTGTACACGAACCACTACGAAAACCACCGAACGCCGCCGATATAACTGCGCCATCTGTGTCGCGCAAAATTTAAATTAAGTTTTGTAAATTCCCTTAAAGATTCACTTTTCCAATAATAATCAAAGTTCACTTGGAAGTTACATGATAAGTTACAGTTTGTTGATCTTGATACCAATGTGTAGCTAAAATACTAAACAATACTTTAATATTACATATTTGAAAAGGGAACAAATCATAAATTTCTTAAAAATAGAAGATAAAACCAGGAAGCTTAACTAATTTTATGATAATCGATATTCTTTAAATAATCCAGGGGATGATAAAAATTTATGTTTAATCCCAAGATTAAAATGGGATTAATTGACAATGTATTTTAAATTTGAAAATTGTTGTCCTACAAAAGACAAAAGATCTTATCATGTTTTTCCCCTATGTTCTTTAATTTTAGGAGGTTCATAACAAAAATGGTCCTTGTCCATGTTTGTCTTTCTCTAGAAAATGAAGGAATGTTCTAATATCTTTGGATCAATACATTCAATTTTTGTTAACAAAATATTCATCGTATTATATAATTACTGTATGGTTATCTGTAATTATATCGTAGAATTGCATCTAATTGAGGCATAACATTGTGAAATTTTGATAAAGATTGTTTTTATAAAATCGTAAAAGTTTTATTCGATCATAAGTCAGGACATAGATCATTTCACATAGCGCAATAGAAAATGAAGTAGCTTTGATAAAAAGATTATGCATAAAAGTATATCCGTAGATAATTAATTAAGATTGTCTAATTTAAGAGAAACTGCTAATTGATATCGACGGTGGCGTTAAGAAAAAATTACCTAGAAGTTTTGGTAGTTTCTCATGCACTTCTTCCAAAGAGAAAAACATAGGTACAGCCCTGGATAAATGTGCAAAATTCCTGGCTGAGCGAATATCTGACATCGACCAGTCCATTTTTAGCAGAGCCAGAATAAGCTTCTACATAGAAAGATTTCCTTATACTTCTCGATTTCACTAATAAAAACTCGGAGAACTTGAAACACTCGGATCATATGCTTTCAAAGTCGAGGCGCGTCATACATTTTCAATGCGTTCCAAAGCGCAGAATCGATTATAATTTACTTTAGTAGATCTCTTCGATACATTCTCGATATGGGTCTAACATCCGTCCTGGTTTGAATATTAATACTCTTCTTCTCAGCAGTAGATCGTTCGTCAACCATTTCAAGTTTAATATTTCATATTGGAAGCACGATAAGTGTTTTCTTTCCTCTTGCTCGTTGATTTAAAATTACTCATTTCACTAAAAAGATATAAATAGTGTTTGGCAAATATTAATCGCAGGGACAATGACATTAGTTTTCCCGCCATATTCTAAATTTACAAACTAAATTCGTATAAAGTACTATGTTTTTCACTTTACTCACAGAAATTTGTAATTCAAAGTGAAGATTGTGGCAGCGCAGACGAGCAAAAGGAAACTTTGGGCGTAGTTTCGAACCGGTACTTCAAAGTAAAGAATTGAAATTCAAATCACAACGTATTTGCCACAAAAGAAGCTGTACGATGAATTTTTATTTAAAAAATTCAACTATACGATCAATAATCGAATGTGTAAAAACTAAGAGCACACGAGTTATTTTCTCATTCACTGTGTCAATAAACAACCGGATTTTTATATTATCCGTTGGTTCGAACAATTAACCGAGGCTCGAATAGATTAAACAAATAAGCGTTTCGTACGGCGCAAACGTTTGCAAATGAAACGACTGTCTCGAACTGGTACGAAAGTGCATAAGCTCGTACGACACACGAAACTCTCGTTGTCGAACGTGTTAGGGGGAGGATGTTAATGAATCTGTAATGAACTCTAACAAGCATGTAGAGCCGGTGCAACGTTTACCTGGACGCGATATTTGCTATGAATCAAGCGTAAGTGTGTTTTCGAAAAAGTAGACATCACATGTTCTCGTGAAACGAAACTTTTTTAATATCCCATAAAAGTATCGCTTTAATTAACGACTGAAACCGATTTGTAATAATAACAGTTGTATAATAATTCGACTCCAAACTATTCCATTTGAAAAAATTAACTGAAATTATCCAAAAATGATTAAATTTTAACACAAAATAACATTTTTTCTCTTTATTATTCCTAAAGTTAAAACAATATAGCGGTCGAAGTGATTCGTTATTTCTAATCGTTATTTTTTATCCTTGTTTGAAATAAAATTTGTTCAAGCCTGACAGACACTCATTGTTCTTACGAAATTTATAAGCTTCGATTGTGAGATAAGTTTACGCTCGAATGCGTTGAAGATCCGCACGTATTCAGTATAGATCGTTGGACCTTTTATAGGGCGCATTATATATACGAATTTTTTCCACATCTATGGAAAATCGATTGAATCGTGTGTGTGTGTGGCTAACATCGTTCAAAATTCATTCACACTTTTAATTTTCTCCAAAACAGAGTGTTGCACCAACAACCAGTTCAACGTGCTGTTTTCAAAAACTGTAACTGTAGATATTAGTTACAAATATTCATTCTACTCACTATCATAAACGGAATCATCACACCTTAAGATGTTCTCGAGGCTTCGCATCGCTTCTTCGATCAAGTTTCTTTTAAAATCGATACTGCTCTGTCCGGCGATGATACGATTTCGCAAATTCATTTTCGATGACGATCCTTGCAAACCGTTTTCTCGAACGATATTCATCACGATCAAGACAACATACTGTTATTATCAGGTGACATCGAGATTACTAACTGACCGCTAAATGTAAACTGTGCTCGAATCGGTTCACATCGATACACTTCTATACGGAAAACAATTATCGACGATTGAACACCCATAACAATCGTATTACCAAAGGTATTCGACGAGCTTTCTTGAAAAAGAGTTCGTAAGACAAACTTGCTGAATTGAATAAACTGCGTGTTGGAAGCTTCTTGGTTCTAATTTTTTCAATGTTAATCATCTGCTTGAATTTATAATTCAGACATTGAGAGTAAATGTGAACTCAGCAAAGTAACTGATTTAACTGAGTAACTGATTATCAAAAATAGGCATGAGCACAAGATATTCAGTACAGCAACTGATTTCCCCGTGCTATCTGAATTTGATCTGGAAAATTTGAATTTTACCATTTTCGTTTGATTAATAGAGCTTGTTGGAATATATTAATCCAATAAACTCACGCGTAGAAAAATGTGGTTTACTCCACTTTTACTCTCAATGTTTCGATTATAACGAACCGTATAGAATCTCGTTCTTATCCATTCTACTTATCTCTATGAAAATTAACGAACTCTAAAATACTAAGCAATTCAATTACGATCGCAACTTATATGCAGCGCGTTTAGGAAAAGCATTTATTTATTTCTAAATATTTCAATAAATTTCAAAATCTTATTTAAAGATCGTGACGGGAAAATTTGTTTCTCCACTCTGCTCTACCCCTATCTCTGCTCGAACAAAAATTACTATTCCCAGCCATCGCACAAACATTTTAAGGCTTGGAGAGTTAATAATGCGTGGTATTGAAGAGAAGAAAAGGAAGAAGGGCGGATGAAGCGGGAGGAAAATAAAGAACGAAAAAAGATAGAACTCACCGACTCTCTTGTTCACAGCGGTATTGATCATGGAGCCAAGCTTGGTGAGGCTAGACTGCCTCATGATGTTGGAGGGGCTCTTCATCCGTTTTGACGGTGGTACCGAAAGCGAAGCGGTCTTGGACCTTGCCAGGATAGCACCGTTCCGACAGTTTCCGTTTGGACTGGAGCCGGGGGGCCGCTGGGGCGGTGCCCCCCATAGACCCACCACCCCTGCGTGACGCGTGGTGGTATTTCGCGAACGTCAACTCTTTTCCACCTGTTAACCGCGCTATTATTTCTAATCTGAACCTCCACTTTGTCTCAGACGTCACTGGAACAATGCAATGATCGCGCGAACGATTACTTTTTCATGTAAATTTATGTAACGTTATTTATTAGATTAATCAGATTAGCGAATTGGAAATTGTCGGATTTATTTTTATTGAATCTTCGTTATTTGTAAATTAGCAACACAGTAAGAAACGAATGAGCGCTGGTGGATGGGAAATAATGTGACGTATAATCCTAAAATGCGGTGTGCGCATTAAAAATTACTTCGTTTGTTTTGCTTAGGGCAGATTGTTTCGCTTCATCCTTAACATTACAAATCGCAGTTTGTTATTACAAATCACAAAAAATATAGAATGGTAGATACAAATGGTAGATACAATACAGAAGCTCATTACACAAATCGAAGGTACAAAAACGATCTGTACGATCCGAGAATAGGAATGTAAAATACTTGACTTTCTTCAGATTTCATAAAATTGTACGACTTGGATGGAAGAAGAAATAGTAAAGAAAAAGTATATCGATCCAATTCTCAACATTCGTTTACGCAAGTGCAATGTAGAACCAATAAATTTCAATAACGTAAATCCATTAAAAAAAAAGTTACGAGTGAGATGTAGCGTTAACTTCGTTCTCTAATGGGATTAATGAACTAACGAGCTGCACTTCGACTCTCCCGATGTATCTATCAACGTGTTTCAACAATGTTTACTATCACTGATGAAAATTTTCTTTACGGCGTCGTGTAATACCAAGCACCCGTAGTATCTACAGAACCCAGAAGAAGTTTATATGAGTGTTCACATGGAGGCCGGTCTTTGTACGCGTCGGCTTTTAATCTCGATTTAAGTGGGATATCACGTTAGCGCGAGGGGCGCAAAACGAGAATGGCAACGGGGCCAATTGAAAGACGCGTGCGTGAATGCGTCTTTCTTCCGTGTAGGTACACCCTTGAGAGAGTGCCGTTTGACGCGCAAATGCGTAAATATTATCAGAGGACCGGTGAAAAGAAAGAAAAGAAGGCAACAGGTAGCCGAATGTTGGTAAACTCATTTGAGCAGTGGCACGAGGGAGGCGCAAACACGACTGCGCAAGGGTTGAAACGATTTTTTGGTATATCTTCGTGTCTCCGATTAGATTGAATTCCTCTTCTTCTTCTTCTTCTTCTTCTTACATATCACGCTTGTGCACTTGCAATTTCATTTAATAATGATGTCATTTGCGACATTGACATCGACGCCAGATGTAGGCGCCAATAGAAGATGCAAAGAATGCGAATAAACAGGCACGTAATTTATGCGAAGATCTGAAACGCAAATGTGACCTTAACCGAAAGAACACGAGCGTAGGTACACCCTTGTTCGTATGTATTAAAACACATATAAAAACTTGTGTAAATTTAAATTATTAAAAAATTCCTGACACATGCAAAAATTATTTCATTTGAAGTGTTGGACTATGAAAAATCTATGGTTTGCAATAACAGAATGAAAAATAATTTTAAATAGTTGAACGTCCAAACACGTATTAGCACGTTTATGAAAATTTACGTAGACAGATTTGCCAAATCATTAAGAAGTAAGTTATGATTATCGGACTATGAAGCACCGATATTTTGAGACAGTAGAGTCAGAAATAATTTCAAATATAAAATACCAAATGATTTTACTCAGAGACGAATAATTTGCTTATATAAATAAACCAATGTATAAATATTTCGTAGTAACATCTTCTAACCTTCGTGTTGCGCCGGTTAGATTACTGCTACACCTATATCCTCCTCTATCAGCTTTCTACGTTACGCAGCCTATTAATTCGACGAAATCGACGAACGAGCCTCTCACGCCGACCTGATGGCGGATGGAAATTGAGATTTGATTAACACCAGTGTCGCTTAACCTCGCGTCAAACTTGTACCGACCTCCGGACACTTCGATAACCGAGGATGCTACTGATCACTCGCTAATATCAATAAGAGAAATGTGATGAACGATACAAGTGTCTTTCATATAAATTACATCGTAATCCGATTATGTTCTACGAAGTTACTATACTTGACTATTGGTATTGGTTATACTTGCGTACATATTTACCGTGCCTTAAGTTTGTACCACGAGTTTATTCATGTGGTTGTAGTATTTGCCGTACGATAAAACTTTTAATTTGGAACGATGACGCGCGTGCACACGTTTGTGTGTGTATTTAAGCATATTCGAAGGTAATACCTTTGTTTTTCACGAACAAATTCTTCGGTAATGAGGCAACCAATTGCACGATGCAACTAAACACTCGAAATACCATTCCACCTTGAGCTATTGAATTTTTTAGTTCTGACACAGAACTAAATTTTACACACGGCGAGGATGACGTGTAAAAATAGAGCGAAGACACCTTTAATCCAGAAGTACTGTCTGTGTACTGGAACGAACGCGACAGAATTAATGTACCTACCTTCAGGAATGGAGCAAGGTTAAATCTTTACCGCTAATCGCTACTGCCGGTTAATCTTGCAATTTAAACGCGTTTAAGGTCATCGAGCTAATCTGCCAGTGGATCAGATTTTCAAACTAAATGATCTGCCCCTCAGTTTTCTACAATACTCCCCGTGATAACGTTCGTTTAAATGAGAAACATAGAAAACTACCCCTAACTTCATTGGGAACAGGTTGTCTAGCAGAGTACTGAATGAAAATTTAATAACTCGAAAGCGAAAAGAGATAAATTTAATTCTCCAATTTCCCAAGCCCAGGCTATAAATGCCGTACAGAAAATTTAGTTAATTTATACCTTTATTGCGACGAAACAAGAGGGTTAGAAATACATGTGAAAGTTAAGGATTCAGCAAGGAGGTTATCTTAAAGTATTATATATGTACGATATCTTTTTTAGAATTTTTATTAAACATTCTTTACCATATTTCAATGCTATACCAAGAGAGTTCAAAACAATTGAATAATAAATAACCAAAGATCGTATCGGCACTATGATGATTTAACACGCTGAATAAAATTATCTATGCTATATGTATATCTAAAGTTGGTTTGCACCTTTCAATTAAAAGGAAAAAAAGAAAGCAAACGACGTTGGAAGTTACAAATGGTCCCAATTCGATGGCCAAGGACTGCATTTGATCTCGGTTCGACATTTTAAACAATTAAAACCAATTAGTGCTCGTTACTCCGTACACATTTAAAATGCAGAGAATAAAGAATAGAAGTCGTTGAATCCGCTCAACTCGATGCGATTTTTTTTTCGAACGCGCGACAACTTTTTAACATGGCTGAAAAAATCGTTTCACGACTATGGATTGGGAATAGAATGAGCAAGAGGGGTGATCACAGACGGGTGGTAGTTTGTTAAACCGGCGAAGTGTCCATGCCAGTGACAGAAGATCTCTGGCATCTAGCCAGAGAATTTTCCAACTGCTTCTTAAGCTTGAAATTCATTCTTTTTGCGTAGGAAGTTCGTACTATGAGCACGCAACATCCCAGTTCGAAATACTCGTTTATTGCGGTGATTTCTCGTAGATCCAACCCTGAGATCGTTATAACAACTTTCAAACAATATCACGACGTTCAAATTTTTAATTGAGTTCTCTTAAAGACGTTGAACTTATCCTTTATGGGCGAACTTTATCCCAAGAGGATATTATGTTTATATGCTGACGATTCGAGGAAGAAATATTGTTGGAATTTTGCAAGTAGCTTCACTGGAAGAGCAACGCGATTTTATTGCGACGTGAAACACGAAATGAACGAATTTCTTGATAAAATTATTTAACGTTAAAGTAACAATGCTGATTCGTAATTCATTTAGGATCAAATTTTTTTTATCTACAAGAAATATTCTTTATTGGCCATTGAAAACACGTTTCTGGGTAGTTTTAGGTATACTTTTTATTTGACAATTTACGTGTATTCTCTGAATCATTCTTTGATGTTGATGAAAATCCTAGTTGAACATTTTTCTGATTTTCAGTCACGCATCATTCATCACGCAACTTTATCGCTCAGGTCACTTATCCCAGATAATGCAGACATTTCATAAAATCGCAGTGGCGATTTACGTAGATATAAAATTAAAAGTCACGATTGCTTTCGTGTCAACGCTGTAAAAAAGAGAAAATAGCTTTGTCTATACCACGCTTATGATACATGATTTCATATTTCCCTGTTTTATTCAGCACTTTGTATTTCCAAGTTAGCACAAGCTCGAAGGAAAGTTAAAAAGGATAGGTCAAGTTCTTTAAATAAGAGCACTAGATCAGCGACGATCTATTTTAGTATCCGAATTAAATGAATCGTTCAAAGAACATGCGAGAAAAGTCACTTTAATTAGACTCATTGCTCGCGCTGTGGAAATTAAAGGAACGATTCCCTCTTTATATCTGCTATATTTGATGGGACTTAGTTTTCTCATACTATTCTATCGGAATATAAAAAGCCAGTCTGTGTAGAATTTTATCCTGGATAATACAACGATATTGCACGTGTGTTTAAAAAATGTTACGACTCAAAATAATTTAGCCCTTTGTTTAAAAAGGAAACACGAAAAGGAGATTTCGAGGGTTAAGCGTGGAAAATTACGAAAACAATATTTGCCCAGTTTCCTGATGCAATGCAAATT
Source organism: Bombus sylvestris (assembly GCA_911622165.2). Lineage (NCBI taxonomy): Eukaryota > Metazoa > Arthropoda > Insecta > Hymenoptera > Apidae > Bombus > Bombus sylvestris. The sequence continues at coordinate 2,796,834 of OU443162.1, read as the reverse complement.
AAACGTATACATAACATTTTTGTAAGTTTCTAAATCTTTTAATATTTCTGCAAGCTAACTTTTCGTCCTTCTTGAAAAACTTGTCTGAGCCGTGACACTTTTGAAATACTCGTGCGATATGATACCGCTGAAATGATGAAATTTTAAGGATATCGCGTTTAATCTCCAAGTATTAAACCATATTTAGTTTCTTGTCCCTTGAACTCTTGATTAAAAACCCTCGGCAAAGAGAACGATGATAATAATGACGGCGGTGCGACGGATGAAAAGGTGGAGACGGCCGACTATAAAGGTTTCCCTATTTTACTTCTCGATTCATGTCGGTCTGAGACGGCCAGAGATCATTTTCGGGGCTTTTCACCTTTCAATTTTCCATTTTTTGATTGTCATTCCTATCGACTTGCTGATACCAGCTAATATTCCATAGATATTTATTAATGCCTCTGTTAATAGAACGGCAAATCCAATTACCATTCGTCATTTTTCGAAATCAAAGCAACGAGCACAAAAGATATTCGAAGAGCCTGCGCGGATCACTCGAGCATGACAAAACGAATTCCTCTTTTTCACTGCTGGAAAGCAGACACGATCGATAATCGTGCATGTGGAGAGTTTAACCTTTCACTTCGCACCTTTAATTATTACACTGCGACGAGAGGTAATCTAGCTATCGTTAAACGTCTACTCGAACTGATCGACACGTTGCCTCGTGCTTCTCAACTTCACAAACATCATTGTACGAGCATTGTTATTGCGTGTAATGGACACAGGAAGTGGATTACTACGTCTGCTCCTCATAGCTATAAGACATTCCAAAAAAAGCTGGAATTTTTATACATTGTGGTTAATATGACAATGAACGAGTTTGATAATGATAATTTCATATTACTCATCACGAAATTTCAGAGATAATGCTGTCTCTTTCAGACGCCGCGTTAACTTTGGTTTATATCTTGGTTATTATACAATGATGTAAAGAAAAATAATTTGATATCGAAATTGATCAACGATTAATAATGGACGAGTATCAAAAAACAACTTATTCCTGTCTGTAGCAAAAAGGAACTAGGCTTGGGTTAGGTTTAAAAAATATCAACCTTTCGAGCAAATTACATAGGACCTTCCTGTACAATGATTTGCTGGGTAATAATATAGTTCGTGAATCGACAAATAAAATGGTAAGTTGTAAGTTGTTGATTTTTGCTACGTAAGTTTACTATTTCACTTTCACTGGCAATATTAGTTCAGGTGTTCAAATGCTTACTATATATGTATGGTAATGTAGGAGACAATGGTAATACCTTTACTATCGTATAGTCTTTGTTTCCGAGAAAATCGCCATGCCTGTATCGACGAGGTTACCACATTGACATTATTATTCTTATCAGGCTGGTCATATACGTTCTCGCAGCCTTCAAAAGGGGTAAACTGAGAAAGTGTCACACACTTAAGAAGACCACCCACTCAGTAACCGGCTCGACCGAACACCCCGCATGCCACATCTGTTAAAACAATAACAAAGCCCCCTCCAAAGGGACTAGACCCTTGGTAGAAGGACTTTCCAAAGTACCAGCGCTAAACAGTCAGTTGTAACGTCTCGAAACAGTCTGTCTTGATATTCCGAACCATACGTTTGTAACCGTACTCTGTCGGATTTCTGAAATAAACGTCATTGTCGCATACAAAATTCTAGTTTCTTTATCCCATTCGCGAAAGAATCATTTCGTTCGAACCGCGACGCGAGGAAATCGCCGCCGATTCGTTGATTTCGCGATCTTTTGTGTCTCCGACGTGACAAAGGCAAAGGTTACTAGTGGTATAATCTTTTCTCGCGACCTACTGACTATCACGATAACTCATACTTATGTACCCGTGGCTCGCCAACAATTTTCACTTAGAAACCACATAGGAAGACCGCGACGAGTCACATTTCTTATTTTTTACAGGCAAGCAATTGCAAATTGCAACACGTCGTCAATTTTTATCAAAATTTTCAAAATATTACTCGTCCGAATTTTAGTATGTCGAAGGTATTAAAGTATTGCTTGTCTTGATAACTATAACGTTAATTTATTGAAACCAAAAAGAAATACCCTGCTTCAACTAAACTTAATAGTTTTAAAATAAATTACGGATAGAAATTATGCTGATGGTCCAGGGACGTTACAGTATATTAGACTTGTGTTTCACAGACGAATGAATATCCACGATATTTACCAGGATAATCTATATTCGGATAATCGATGTTCTATTGTACTTAGTAGTTCTCCGAGGTAATTTTCGTTCTTCTTCTTAAGTGGAACGATCCAACGGATGAATCGTTCATGTTTCGTTTCATTTTCTATGACATTTAATATCAGTATCCATTCTATGGAGAATGCATTGGTTACGTTGCAACGGGGTGGAACATGCACATATTAAAAAATAACGAGAATAAAGTAGGAACCCCGAGGCCAATAGACACGAACGTTCTTCTGGAATAGTGGGTCAACGCTCAATGTTAAAGGGATCATAAAAGTGTACCAGTAGGCCATCCTGGTGAATCCTTACTACGGTTCGTGTGAGTTTTTGTAGGTTTTCAACAGGCACATACGATTTTATGCGTATCGCGGAAGTCGGTTGTTGCAGCTTCGATCGAATTGCAAATTCGAATAACGACGAAACAACTAAAGAATACGTTTCCTCTTTCAAAGTATAAGTTGAAAAAGATTGCAGCTACCAACGACTGAAGTATAGAAGTCGAAATCAAAGTGCAAAGTATATAGGAAAATATGTAGAAAATAGGCAAGAAGAAAAATAAAGTTTTATCCATATATTGTATAAAAGTCGTTTAAACCGAAAAATACTGTTAATGTATAAAATAATATACAATTAGTATACTATACGTTATTGTATTACTATACTCGTCATTATTAAGGTATCGTAGCGAGGTGCAATGTATATCAAATTTAATCTTTTATAGTAAGACAGAATTATTTTCTAAAGTTTGATAGAACTTTGATATTTATAAAGTTATACTATAGGATTTTCCAAAAGCAACATTTTAAAAAAGTTAAAGCTTATAAAGACATTGGACGTGCGAGAAAGTATTATCATGGATCGTGAAAGCATGATATACAGCGGAGTGTATAATCGCAGTTTCCTTAAGTATCGAAACGGTATCAAACGTGTTTTCGCGCCGTTTCAGCTTGAAGTTTCACTGTTTCTCACTCGTTAGTTCGCCGGTTGTCGTAACAGTTCGTAACAACCTCTTGTTACGCGACCAAGTTAAATTGAGAACGGATAAGAGTATGCGAATGACTGGGATGGAGCGGGTTATTCAATTGATGGAAATCCACAGCAGGATGCGAGTATACGCTTTGCGATCGAGATCATTTAAAATATGCGAGGGAAAGTCGTGCAGTACCTTCGAAGCTACTTCCATAAATAAATGCCACGATTGTATTAAATTGTATTGGATCGTTCAATAAATTTTAATAATTCAAAGTGCTCTGTTAAATCGATACTTGAAAAAGATTTATCTTCGTATATGATACTTCAAATCACTTTCATAAAATTTCACATAATTCCATCCGCTCCAGTCCAAATTACAAGAACATTACAACAGAAAAGTTCAGGCTGGTTCAGCACAATTTTCCGCTATGACAGTATTCCAAATACGCATTGATGTTTACCCATTAATAAGAAACAACCAAAAATCTGCCCATCATCTTTATACGGTTACGTTGCGATAAGCAGATTACCGTTTCTACCGTCATCTATTGGTGTCAATTTACGACGGTTTGTAAATTCGACGAACGAGTTTACCGATTAATAAGCACCCATCGAAAAGCCAGCCCATCTTTGTATAACCCGATTTCAGCTGCGTCGAAGGAAAGGAAAAATGCCAGCAAAGAAAACTCGCGAGTTCGAGTTAGTCGCGAAACGACCGAGACGTTTGTGTGGGTGGCTTTTATTTTTCGGCTGACGCTTGTAAATGGTTATAGCAAGCTTTTATACGTGTAATGTATACACACGGGGATGAGCTTCAGCACTGTCAGCGAAGTAAGAGGCTCGACGCTGCTGCCAGTTGCTCTACAAGGAGGTGGCCTAGATAATTCGAGTGGTAGGTCTTGTACTACTGTACTTGAGTACTGTCTGCTACCGTTTCTGTAACCATGGTATAAATATTCTGTAACCGGCCCCAAAACTTTCATTGCAACGTCTTATTAATTCACGACTCTTTTCTGTTTAAATTCGCTAAATTCACTATCTGCTACCAATTCATCGTTCGCTAAGAGAACGCAAGCTGTCAGGGACGACGAATCTCTACCCCTATGATTTCATGAAGTTCAAAGAAACGTTTATAGGACTATAACAAGATTATACTCTTTTGAATTGTGGAAATTTTTGTAAAATATTGCGTTTGATTTGTATAGCGCACTACCGAAATATTCAAATATTATTTCAGTACACCTTTTGTATCTTCAGAAAACAGTTGCTTTATCTGTTATTAGCTTCTTATTGTTGAAGTTAATTTACTTGTGCTATTCGATAGTATCGCGTTTACGTAACATCGATGCATTTACTTCGCTGTCTCATCCATAACTAGTTTAGATACAAATTCCTCTTCAAATTTTACCGATGCAAATGATTCAATTTATGTATAATAGAAACAACTAATACTGAAAATGGGTAAATGAATGCATGATACATTCTTGATAACGATAATAGAAAAGCATTCTACGCGCATATATGCATGTGTGTCAAGCAATTAAAAGAGTTAAATACAAGTACTTCAATACAAGATTGGAATTCCTTCTTGTGCAAACCACTGTAAAAATACTGTGTACTTTGGAAACAGTAATAAAATAGTTACTACTATTGGTATTCGCGATATTAAATATGCATAGGGATCACAAGTGAAATACATGCTATTTCAGTCGATTAAAAACTTGTCCGATTTATGTCTAAGGACAAGTTGATATTTTAAGCACCGATGGAGAGTACAGAACTGTGTACAGACTCGACAAAGCTCTAGAAGATTATACGATGGAAAATTATGCGTAACAGAGCTAGTATTTAACTGAATACGCAATAATTATTTAACCAAATTCAATTCTATTGTACTTTAGATACTAAAACAGCATATAGAATAGAATACGTTTTTCGCGTAGCTCCGTAGATACTATGCTGGATAATCCGCACGGTTTATACAGCATGATATTTTATGTATAGAATGTGTGTGGTAATGGTCTTCAGTTGCTTGTAATTTGATACAATGGAAGTGGAAAAGTTGACGAAACTTTTAACGTAACAACGAAGTTGAACATACAGGTATCATTGTATGCCAGGCACTCTTTCACGCCGTCAACGAACTAATTGTAAGGAAATTAGTCTGCTGCCAATTACCGTACACGCTGCTGACCCAGTTACTTCAAGTGGTGTACGCAGGTACACAACTCACGTCGCACGACATGCATTAAATTAGCAAACAAAAAAAGACGACAAAAAAGGATAAAGGGAGAAAGCTTTTATCTTTCCGCTAAAGTAAGACTACTTGGTAATTTTGAAAAATTACAAGACTTCTTATTTGGAACCATAAAACTCTGTTATATCTTCCATTTTTCCTTCTTCTTTCCTCCTCTCCCTTACCCTGGTATTTTTTCTTTTTGCTTCTTTTTCTCTTTGTTTATTCATACTATGGAATAGAACAACGAAGTAAATAATCATCAATTAAATAAAACAATCTTCACGAGGCGATAGAATAATCCATATGAGAATCATCAGCTCCCTTTTCTTCCTTTCATTTTTACTCTTTCGTTTCCTCGTACGCTCTCCTATCTCTTCCCCTTTTCTCATCTTCTTTCACAGAAAGATATTCCGATAGATATAAAAGCTATAAGAAGATACAAAAATGAATGATAATATAATAAAACTTGAACAATGGTCGGAGAAAATAAGATAATGAAATAATCTATCATAGATAATAGTATGTGACATATCATTGTTCCACGACATAATAAAAAAGATATTCCCAGGCGTAACATTTCCCGCGTTAATCATGCGCATCGTATCGGGGATAATATTACAGAAAAGTGGAGAGTAGAAAAGCTAGGTTTGTGGTTGCCTCGGTGAATGCTGATCACCGAGGCATTTTCGTGCATACGGTGATCATTGGCCCGTTAATGGACTCGGAAAGGACAGAAATTTGCTACGGTTAGACGATTTCGGCGATAACTGTGTTCATACGAGTTTCCCGACAATCGTGATAAATCGCAAATAGCACATTAACAGTGATAAATATCGATAATGTTCAACCGATACCTCCAGCCACTGAATCGCTACGATCAAACATATATAATATATATACTTGTTCTATAGAACAGAAATTTGTAATAAAGTTTCTAGATCAACGATGTACAAATTTTTCTCTCCCTAATGTTCTTACGCAATGACTACATTATGTGCGCCGCATTATGCATAAGGCGCGTTTGTCTTTCATTGACGACCATAAATGAAGGAAATTTTTGCTTACAAATGACCGAAACATACAAGTATGCATCGATCTAAAACTTTTATCTGCGCCTGCCCTTTAAACTTTCCCACGGTGTCTTCGACGCTGTCCAAATTAGTACGCCAGAAGTCAGTGTATCTTTCAAATAGTTTAATCGTTGCTGAATTAGAAGAGGAAGGAAATCTCTTCGAACCGAGAAACTCGAGGAAACGGTTCGCGTCTCACGGACACCTTCGCAAACCCGTTCACGATTTTCCTTAAGCCTCGGCAATTTCTGGTTCTCCGACCCGAAGGCTCGAGATTTCCGTTTTAAATCCAAAGCCAACGTTCCCAAGATTGACGAAGCTACGGCTGTTGTGCTGTCATTCATACTCGGTATCCTTCTGAGAGATCAGTTAATGACATCGTTTCTCCGGAGAAACAATAACAAGTAATACAATATGTACACGTGAGACGAGAAAAGTTGGAGAAAATTCTAACGACGCGGAAACGGGAAGATATATGTAAGAATAATTACTGTTCAAGTATTACAAGCGATTTCATTATAGGCAATTAGTGGCTAGAATTTTTGCCCGTTCAAAGAATTTTGTATAATTTTGATAAAGTAAAGTTTAAAATTAATACATTATGAGTTTCAGTAACTTTTGTATTAATAACATTATAACATATTGGTAATAATTAACTATTCTGTGGTATATATTACATTTATTCGTTGCTTTTATTAGATAAAAATTCATCTTATAAAATTATGGTGCCTTTTTATACTCTTCACTTTATAAGATTTCTTTTCTCCATTACCGTACACCATTGTAACCTTCCCATTTTAGAAAAAATTGTATTATATAGTACTTTATCTATGCTTGTTGACTGTTGTTTTTGAACTCCTCAATTCTGCAAGATAAAGTAAACACAGATACGATACAGAGCTGTGGAATTATTTGGAAATTCCGAGAAGCTTACAACTTACGACCAGCGTCGGTGATTATTTATGATTCAACCCCAATAAATATTAATAAGTGTGTTACGTAGCATGACATTTAAAATATCATAGTTATGATTCTCCGTACATTATTTAAAATGTAAAAAAAGAACTACAAGTATTTGTTATTATGATTGAATGTTATGATAACTAAAAGATATATATATATTTGTATGAAATGGTAAGTTTCCTCATAAAAAGCAAAGGTAACCTTGCCAACGTCAAAAAAAGAACTGACAAAAAAGGACTGACAAAAAGTGTATGATCATGTGGAAATTCTCTTTAGAGTGCGTTGTATACACGTAGACGCAAAAAAATGTATGATCGACCCACTAATGACAGATTAATCTAAGCCGATCACGTTGCGTGCCTAAGTCCAAACGAAAGTTGAGTGTTTTATGAACACAGAACACCATTTCGCTAAAATCATTTTATCATAAACAGTTACGTGTGAACCATCTGAAACAGTTTATCTAAAAAAGCGACTATTATTTTACCATCAGTTCAAAAGTTAATAGATTACTACTTACAACATAGGTATATGTATTCTTAATGTATATCTATAATACTTTTTGCAGCTACTATACGCACATCACTAATTTGCATATTGCATTCAAATTCAAGTTCTATCGTTATTTGATCCCTGATGTTTATACGAAATCGCATTTTTCACAACTAAATTCACAACTAGAAAGATAGAGGTTAAACAAAGATCCGTATCGTTCACTGAGCATTACAACGACTGCTGTGCTTCTAGCTAATGTCGTACAATGTACACATCTTTATGTACGACGTACGTTCCGTGCAGTTTTAAATTTCCCAGAAATGCATAGATATTCGCGATCTGGTTACTAGAAATTAGCTGAAACGTCCAAACATTTATCAACCTCTTAGATACGGCTGAATTTTGTGCGGAGCTGTTTCTTCGTACGACAGAGTTCGACGCGAATTACGTGTAAACGATGCAGCTTTGCAATGTGTGACGGATAATGCTGTTCCCCACGCAAGCACATTGGAACGAAGTTTCTGATAGCTAAATTATAATTTTTCTTAAAGATATGATGCATATACTTTAGCTTTAATAATTTACTTTAATAATTAATAATATAATTGAGTGTGATATATTTTAAAGTATAGATATATTTTGAGTGCGACACAATTTTCACACGTCACAATTTTCACACTCATAGCGCGATAGCGATTTTCAAATTGCTCTTCGTTTTCTATTTTGAAGCGACATTTTAAGATTGAAGATTCTATCAGCATGTTAAAAAGAACATCTAACAATGGTTTATTTATATTAGCGGAAAGCAACAATTGATACCTGACACTGGCGTATCAAAAACAAAGACTATATATTCTGTCTGTATATTGTTAACAGTGTTATAAAACGTTGTGAGGGCAAAAGAAGCGTGAAGCAAGACAAATGAAAAGGATTTAGTTCAAACGGCGAGAGAATGAGTCAGAAGAGTGAGCCACTATAGTGGCGCATCGTAATATAATATCGGCGAAAGCCACTATAGTGGCGCGTCGTACCTAAGAGGTTAAACAGTAAACACAACGTAACAAAGGATCAACGATTCGAATTTTGTTTCGTTGAGGAACCATCGCGCCGTTGAAAGACCCTTTGCAATCGTAACGCGAAAATTGGAGAAGAAAGAGAGACGAGACGGACGAAATAACAGGTGGGTCGTAAGTAGAATTAAGGTGGTTAAAACATCTGGCCGCTAGGTAACGAAGTGATTAGCGTGCAGCACGACGACCGCGGCAAAAGGACCGTTGTCAGCAGCTGACGTTACAGCGCAGGCAAGCAAGAGCGAGGAGTATCGAGATCGAGGGTTGATAGAACTTTTGCGAGCTTTCCATGGATTTCTAGTGGCCACCCGTCTGAAGGTGTGTCTATCTTCGGCCTACCGTACTACGCACCAACTCGGCTTCGACATCGAGATAGAACCAGCTTAGACAGAGAAGGAGAGAAAGAGAGAGAGGCAGAGAGAGAGAGAGAGAGAGAGGACCTTTCGGATCAATAGGTCGTGGCTTTATTGACTCGCGAAACCGCGTGCCAAAGAAACGCAACGTCGCGCCGCTTGCACCGTTAATGCACACTGCTTGCAATTATCTTGCACTTCGAACGAGCACCCTTGTCGCCGTTTATTTCCTTTTATTAACTAGTAACGAAGTTGCGAGACCAAACATCAGAACATCTCTTTACATTCTTTTTCTGGCGCTTGTGATGAAATTATTTGAACAATTACCGTCGATTGATATATTATGCGTACCATATGGAACTTTTTGAAATATCGTTAGCACCGTAATAAGCCTGTCAGGATTATGATCATTATGTGTAATTTGAAAGCAAATTAGAGATGTATATAAAAATTACAAAATTTTTATGAAAGTTTATTGTAAACATGCGCTTGATAAAAAATTAGTATATGGTATAAGTGATCGCCTTAAGCGCACGATCAGTGCGAAAGACGATCTCATTAAAAATATTGAGATTTTGTTAACATTGAAACAACCGTAGATAGAATATGGTAAGATAAACCTGTGTCAAAATGTATTAGAAAAATAATGCGAAAGGAGAGCAACCTTTCGTCCAAGTATATTGTGAAAAATCATTCAAGTTCTTGATAATTTCTATATAAAATAAGGTTTCTGGATTGAAAAATGACGAGTTGGTTATTTTAACTACTCTGATGGTCTTAGTACTAATACAGCGAATAATTGAATATTTTCTCAATTTTATGATACGTGTGTTTGTTAGGAATGAATCTTGTCACTCCTATACACATTTTCATATTTCCTGCAAACTACGAATATGACCGTAATATGCAGTCGTATCATGTTGTATGTCATAAGAAATCTTTCATGTATACAGAAATGTTTCTATGAGTGTTCAAATATTTTCATGAACCATTCTATATGGTCTTGTCACGCTATAAAACAAGTATGACAGAAGCGTGCAAAATTTTCCGCTTCGAATTTTTCATACGCAACCGAAATACGTAAGTCACGGGTTGGACAGCGCGCGTTCATCAAGCGCGTTCATCAAGCTCAACCCATAACTGGACTGTTAAGGGGTTAAGGTTAAGCCGATTGCTAGGCAATTTATGCAAGTAGACTATACAACAGGCGACAATAGAGAAGTTTTCGCAGATAATTTTCATATTTTAAAGCCCACATTACGCATTAGCGAGGGTCTGTTTGATAAATCCGGTTTTGTTAAAAATCTATGGTTTAATTAAAATTTCGTATAAGCTTTTTTACTTTTAGTTTTGTCGACCGTTCCATCCGCTTGCCAATAGGAGAAAACAATGGTTGGCTATTCGCGAAAAGAAGTACGACAGCAACAATGGCAATGTGTTAAATGGAAGAAAGATATTCCAATTTTTCCTCGCATATCGAACTTGCCCAGCTGCAATAAACTCGCAGACTGCCGTTTCGTCCGTTTGTTTTTATTTCCACGAACCGTGACGTGTTCTTTCTATCCACCGTCACGCGAGATTTTTAACAGAAAGCACTTTCACGCTTCGAGATCGGTATAAACATGTATAAATATGTATATTTGTATTATACAGGAGAATCGAAAAGATTGCCAGCTAAAAACAATAACCGAATAACAAACTTTGTTTATTTGTTTAAAAATTGACATTATCTTCGAATTCAACAGATAGACTCACGGATGTACTTATCTAACGGCCATTGATATTTGCTCAAATGTATTATACATAATTGATTATAATTGGAGCAATATGAGAAAAATGAATTGGCATAGGTAACCGTATTTTTTAACAAACACTGATATTACCAACAAAACATACGTTTTTGATAATTGCGAACACTCGATTGCTTTAAAATTTTACCAGTGTAATGGTGCCAATCGTGCCACGTCATAATGCTAACGAAATTTCAAAAAGTTTCGTATATATTCATAAAAAAATCTCCTGATAAGTACTCGAATACTTCCGTAAACCATGATATATACATGTTATATATATAATACTTACGAGTGGCTGTAGACGAAGCGGTTAAAGATGTTACAACTACTCATCCAACATGCTCGTTACTCTGTAAAGTGATTTAGTTGGAAAGAAACGTAGAAGCATCGCGCTCACAAAGAATATTTGCCGTCTTCTGTCAATTTATCCCAGTCCTGTTCATCTTTGATAAGCGGTTGGAACTGGCTTTCAATGATTCCACTAAAAGGCTGCGTAAATTGTGCAATTGCTCTATTACGAGGCACTCGAACGCTATGTGGAACTTAACGCGTACATGCTAAATATTAACAGGCATTAACCGAACGGACACTGACGAATATGTCAGCATCTTTCGCGAAGCACCGACCTATGGACGAAATAATGAAGTTTACCCGCGGCGAACGTTTTTGCGATTGTGAATTCATAAGCGAAAGCAGACTGAAGTGGTCATATAGCTACAGTGATCATATTATAGCTGAATCCGCGTGTTATTAAATTTTGTAGAGTGGTTAAAGTAAGATAAATTTCGTGGACCAACGAATTTTCGACGATATCAACAACTCGGATAACGTTGTCGAGAAAAAAGGTGCAAGTAGGTGCGATAGAATATTTTACAAAAATGAAATGTTATGTCGTAGCATATTTCAATGCATTGCAACTCTGGGGGATAAACGATATGAATTCTTAACGAATTCGTATTAATTGAACCTTCTATTAGAGATGTACTTTGACCGGAGCATCCCTTTATCTTTAACAGGAGCGCGAATTATCAGAAGATAATGAAACTAACCTATTTAGAGAGGAAGATACTTCAGAAGTTCCAACGACTAATGCCCAGATGCAAGAAGCTCTACGAATTGTTCGTCGTAGCGTGCGATCTAGAACAACAAAGTTCGAGAAGCATTATGACTGTGAGAATTATATTCAGCAGCTAATAAACGCAAACAAACAACAGCCGGTGCTTGATAAGTTTTTCAAATAAGTTTTATATTGTTTTCGAGAAGAAATAAAGCTAAGAAATGTAGCACAAACGTGTATTAATTGTACAGTTTGTGATAAATATAAGTCGTAAAAACGTTATAATCGTTTGTAATAAATTGAGTTCAATAACAAAAATTTGTTATCCTCTGTTTAATGTTGACAGCCGGTTATTCTTATCAAAAATTGCAAGTCCCAAAGTGATCATAATGAGCGGGTTCTAACTACATCTTGTACATAACGCGAGGCGGTCAATGTGTAATCACCCAGAGGAGGTTCACGCTATCGATTTATGCTTTTGTACGAGCAATTAAACGCAGCAACGTAAAAGCGAACGACAGATTTTCAATATTCTTTTTTCGTCATATAACGAATTATATTATGTAAATGGGGTGAAACAGGCATAGTATCACGAACGCTGTCGTATTCATCGACATCATGTCGTTTCCATAGTAATATCACCGGGATCGTTGGCTCCTCCGTGTCGCAGCTATTGCAACCAGGTCGCCTTTGAGGCAAAGTATCACCTTCCCTATGGAAAGTGCGTTCGACGAGGGTAAACTATCTGAAAGCCTGCACTTATGCCGAAATCAACCGCTGACTTGAACAGTGGGTCAAGGAGAGGATCATGGGTAAGTACATTTGCAATTCGATTTGGATTTACGAGCTAGCTGTCCACTGACGAGTAGAAACGCGTGAGCATAATAAAGAAAATAATTTTTAGCATCTCATAACAGAAACGAGCCTTGTCAAATTATTTAGGTAATTGAAACAATTCAGTTAGTCTTTAAAAAACAAATTAAATGAAATTCGACTGCTAAAGGTATTATATATGTATAATCATAGTCTCATGGTCAACCGATTCTAAGTTATAACTGCGCCCTCCATCGAGATATATTTTCATAATCTTAAAGAGATACGCATGTTGAACTCTTTATAATAACAAACACGAAATGTTACATTACGAAGAATACCAACAAACCGACGACACTATTATAATCCTCAACTCGTCAACGTAATTTTCATTAATAGAACAGCACGATACTATTAGTGCTTTATAGGCTTCCTACGTTTTCTAATTACAGTTAACTTTTGATTTGCCACGAGGAGCTTCCGAAATCGATGAGAGTTTTTACGTTTCGTTGGACAAGCGCGAGTTCGTAACCCAATTTGTACTGGGAAAATGAGCCGAAGAAATAACGGCACTGATAATATTTTCATTCGAAAAGAGTAGCTCGTAGAATACCGCGCGCGTGCTGTTGCATAAATTTTACGCCGATGATCACGTTCCTGCGTAGCGACGACCGTTTCGACAATTCACTTTTCCACTGTCGAGAAATTGTTTTTCAGGGCAAGTAAAAAGACTCGCCATTAGTGATAGGCACAAGTAGATCACAATAAGTTTATATCGTTTCTGTTATATCTTCCTGTTATTTCCACGAATCTTTCTGTTATTTAGATTATTTAGAAGCTGTTAGCTTCGGTTCCATTTCTATCTTCTTTTTTTTTTTTTTTTTTTTTTTTTTTTTGGAACATCAATAGAAAACTGATTTTGCAATATTCAAGATTTTAAATACCTGTTGGAACAATAAATATTCTGTTTCATCTAACTGATCACTAACGTTGTCCATGAGAGATCGATTGAGTTTGATTGGCTCGAAATTGTTCTACGGAACGTAGCTGATCTTCAGGATTAAAACTTTTTCTCGAAACTTACCAATTTTGTACAATGATGCAACCTGGCTCTCGCGATCCGATTAGTAAAGGGCTTGATTCGTTCAAATATCGGACTCGATGTAAGTAGATCTTCGGAACAAGTTCATCATTCTGGCTTCTTCTTTCGAAAAGCAGCTTGTGAAAATCGAATATTTCGCAAGTATAAATATTTCGCAAATAAACTACTATATGTTATGAAACGAAGCATGGATATCGGATTTGATTCAGGATTACGAGAACTTACTCAACTCGATTCCATCGCTACTCGACGTATCTATTGAAACGAAAGGACACAGACTAAAAATTACACAAATAGCCTATGTGTATCGTATGTAGAGCTTATTACGAAACACTGTGTACAGTTTATCGGATAACAAGGACTCCACGCCCGTATTTATCGCGAATAGAACGGTTCATTTGCACCCTCGTTGCACAATCAACGGCAGGCATGTGCATGCAATGAAAACGGTAGATCGTGTTTGGATTATCAAAGCTCGAAATTAAAAACACGTGGCCTTAAACGTAAGGTAAACGCGTACGATGTTTAGCGAGGACAAGAGACTAAAAGACTTTGTCCTACCGATTCCTGCGATCGCAATTGCCAATAGTCAGCACGTGCTATGATTCTAGGGTTACGATTAACGAAGACATCGAAGAATGATCGCAAGGCCGCCTGCTATACGTAGATTTAGAAGTGACACAATCGGAATTCGTACGAAGCAATTGGAACCAAGGCCCTCTGCTTGCCCACCGAGACAGACTCAAATTATTTAGAAGCGTTCGTCGGCCACAGGATAGGAATTGAAAAGTTTGTATTCCGTGGCACGAGCCACGATAATGTTCCGCGAATGCACGATATTTGCATGTAGCTCACAAAACGCATGCGAAATACGATCGAAAGGAGAAACATGCAGGAATAACAAGCAGATATACGGCACATCGCGAAGCTTTAAAAACTGACTTCTCTTCTCGCAGTTTCTTCACTATGGAAATATTAAATTGTCCCTATTTACTCGCAGGACTTAGTCTTTCATTCTACACGCAATATCGCACGGAAATACGTGACACTACTGAAACGTTTGCGTTCATTTTTCACCGACCCGACGTTTCCAAGCTATGTAATATGTGCTTCGTTGACCGCTTGTTTGCGCTATTCGTCATTGCTTGGAATACATCAATTTAACGCAGTGCCTTTTCAAAATATTCAGACTTTACTCTTTACCAAGATAAACCTTCCGATTATTAGGAATTTCTGCAACAGTTGATATCTTTGTTAGGCGTTTCTGTAGGTACATCGAATCCCGGGAAATCAAAGGGCTATTTGACTATGGCTTACGATTTATTATTTGTGCCCTATCGAAGAACATTCTATGCCTTTTTCAAATTGTTTGATTACTTGTAAGAATTAATTTTCTGAGTAATACAACAACTAATATCCCAATATTAATACTCGTACTTGTGTAGATTAATTCAAACGTAATGTACATACAGTACATACCTTTATTTTCTACGTGTCATCAGCATAGTATCGAATTTTTGTAATCTTACGAAAGTACTATTGAACGATATAGAATTCAATATACTTTAATCTATTTAATTAGTATGTAATCACTATAATGAATACAATAGCGTGCCAATATCTTTTTATAGTCACTATATGTCTATGCTATTCCTCTTGCGATATACCTTTTCCTGGCTCAGATTAGCTTAGAGGAGCTCATGCACGAAATACGAATATCTTTTCATTCATCGGTTCTCTTCTCTCGCGACTTAAGGATCATCGATCTATTTCGAAGCGAGCGAAAGAAACACGAGAGAGAGAGAGAGAGAGAGAGAGAAAGAGAGAGATCGTGCAAATGCAAGATGTATTGTCACGATTTCTGGGAGAAAAGCAATGGAAAGTAGAATGCAGAAAGGAAAAGGAGTGTGAGAGAAAAGAGGAAAGAGAAACGAGGTATTAGGCGTAAAAGCCTTCATTTGTAGACTGCAACGTGAATGTGGGCAACGACGTTTTTTTCCCCTTTTTCGCGATACCTTAGTACAACAGCTGTACCTAAACGCAACGCGCATCTGTATCGGTGCAAGCTCGGGTTTTCATCAGGTTCCTACGGAACATCGTTTTGTCTTTAGTTTTTGTATGATTTCGGTGTTCAACATGCCTTGTTTATGATCCCAGAATTTCGTTGGACAAAGAAGCATCACGAATAGTACCGTCGTGTATTCTGCATCGAATATAGTATGCACGAATCTCTCGGTTTCTCCACGAATTTACTGAGTAACTTCGTTTGTCTTTCGTAAAATGCAGCCTGCGCCATTATGTTGTCCAAATTTCTCTGTAGATCGCCCTCTCTGCCTCTCTCTCTCTCTCTCTCTCTCTCTGTCTTTCATGCTCGTCCCAAACGGACTGAATGTTAAATCACCTTCAGAAGGGAAAAGGAAAATATTTTCTGGTCAAACGTTCTTTTCTGATGGATAGTTGTAATGTGTTTCTTCTGTAAAATACTTTTAAATGTTACTTATATTACTCGCAAAGATATTCGAGCAGCTTCATGAATATATTATATGCGTTATATGAAACTTTTAAAAATTTCATTAACATCATAATGAGATACTATTAACATGATTGGATTGGTAAACTTTGAAAACAATGGGGACATTTACGGGCTGCAGACATATTTAATTAGTAATTGTTATTTTAAATATATGATCAGTGGTGAAAATGATTTCATCTAGATATTATGCGCGCTTTATGCATTTTTGCGTCGTTAAATTTTCCATAAATACATAAAAGTTCGCAGCGGGAAACTGCCAGGCGTCAGGCAATATGGATAAATACAGCTTAGGTATAATTCATTTAATGACACTAATAGAGGGAAAACGAACGTTATAAACGTTCAGTAAAATAATTATCTGTTAGTATTACACATTAGATTGAAAATTTCTTTTATGACACGGCAGAAATTATGTTTTGTTTCTCTTAGATTCTATATAGTTATATAGTTATATGTATACTACTTAGGCTTTACTTGGCTGTCCAATAAATTCCATTTATTTCTCTGTTATTTAGAAACTTGTAGTTTTGTAACGAACTGTTTCGTAAGATAAAATTCCAATTATCTGCACTTTCTTACGTACACATTTTGGCTAAAGCTAATAATTTAGCTCACCTCAGCTCACCTGATATTTCCGCGTTGGCAATAAAACAACGTTAAAAGAGCTGTAATGTAGCAATGGAAAGAAATACAAAATTTAAAGGAAAAACAAAGCTCAATTGCTATTCATGACCACGTGTCTCGTAAATTCGACTGCTCTTGTAAATTTCGATAAACCGACGAAACAACTTTGACCGTACCAGAAGCTAACCACGTTTATTGTCCTAATCAATCTTTTTCCTTCGTTAAATTTATTCTCTTGATGCTATTTTCCGAGTAGACACTGAGACTTGGTCATTGCAGAGGAAAGAAGCTCGCTGATGATTCTTGCGTGGCATGAATCGTAACAAGATTCGAGGTTCAGTTACGTTCTCCGATAGAGAGATTCCGTCCTGAAACCTGTTTTCGGTCATCTTCGAGCCAATTCTATTTTTCTAACTTTAAAAACATGTCAAATTTGAACAAGATATGAAAATATTTTCACCGGCATGCGCGTGACTTCTCGTTCTAGTTTTATGTTAAACGTCTTCTCAAAACAGCATAGATATTTTCTGTTTGCTAAAATGAGAGAAACGTTGGAATATAAAAGTTCGAAGATCGCAACAGGGTCGAAGGATGACCAGAAAAATAGAAAAAAGAAGCATCAGCGTATCCCTTACAGGGACTTTTACCTTGGTATAGTATCCGCTGAAACCTCGACAAATTCTATTATCGAAAGATTTTCGCATTAGCGATAGTATCTCCGATATTCCTTTTACGAAAGACAACCCAGAATTTATTTCCTCTTTCTCGTTCCATCTCTGGTGAAAATGGATCGAAGGGTTCCTGGCGCCGTCGACCGGTGCCTCGTCACAGAGAAAAATGTCGTGAAAATTTCGCGCGCCTCCGAGTTCCAACGATCCGTAAATTCGTTTCATTGTAATGGTCCTTATCGTGGAAATTATGCCGGTGGCGCACGCATTGTTCAGCCTCTCGGTCTCTGCTTTATATTCTTCGTTTTCGCCGTGATAATTACTATTCTGCTATGGCGATCTAGGAACTTTGCGACGCGATGAAATTTCAGTTGTCCATTTTCTTCATTGTATCGAAAATAATTATTCGGACTCGAGAAACCAACAATACTTCACGTATTGAATTCGAATAGCTTGACCAATTCGAACGAAGCTTTACAGAGTGAGATAATCACGCGAAAGAGTAAAGACGTACAAAACAACCAAGATAGAGCACGCTCTATAACAAATACTAAAAACGACTTTCTATCTAGATTCTATATCTCCAATTGCATTACTGAGAATCACTAAACATGCGATACACGTTTTCGTAAAGGAACGATAGCTGAACTGAATAAAAAGCGTGACTGGCAATAACTCGATGAATCCTTAGAACGAACAACAGAGAATCGCCGTTCTTCGGATCTTAGTAAAACCATGAATTTGCATGAATATCCGCGAAATAATCGCGACATTTATTCTTTGTAGTATCTCTCGTGTCACCATAGTTCTCTTGTATCGTGGAAAGAAAGTTCAGCTTGTACGTGTCAAGAAGGTGAGTTTACATAAATGAAAAGAAGTTTTCCTGAAGTACACTCTCCCTCCATATTAGGCAGTACGTCAGGTTTCTCTAGCTTCTGGCGATGAAACGAGGGACGCGAAATTTTTCATACAAACGTTCGTGAAAAATTCGATCGAACGTGTAAATGTCACGAATGATAACATCGGCTGCGAGAGCAGATAAGCCGGGTAACAGACTCGTGAACGTGTCTCGTACCGTTTTGCATCGGAACGTGAGTAAGGACTCAACGATTTGCGTGGCGCTTATCGGTAAACAGGGGTTATTTATCACGACTTGGTATCTATGTGTGTACGCAGACGTCACGTAACTATATGCATGTCAGCTAAGAGATGCGTTAGAGTGAAGCGTACTCGAGGGCCAGTCGAGATGTTGCCCGAAAATAGAGAATGCCCGGTTATTTCGGGCTGTGTTGTTTCAAGGTGAAAGGCCGGCTTCGTGAGTATTCCTTATGCTCTCTTTCCTGGAGCACATACACTCCGGTTCGTCTTGCCCTCGCCCTCAACTCTCTCAGTCATTTGTCAACGAAAGAATAAACGAGAAGAGATACGTGTCTGGAGGAAGGGCGCTTATAGAAAATTCGATTAAATGTCACCATGGTTTCTGTATCGACAAACGCTCTACTTTCACTCGAAACTTGCCTCGCGTCTTTCGAGATATTTTCCAGACTTTCAATCGCGTTACTAAATCCTCTGGTATCGTTAAAATCAGATAAATTTCATCGATTATCAACGTAAGAATGATTTATTTAATCGCTGCTAAGAGCATTTCTACATAATCTTATTGTCTAACGAGGAGTATTTTTAATCAGATTTTACATCTCATTTCCATGGTTGTATTAGGCTGTTCGAAATGTTTCTTTCGTTTTATAAGGAAATAATAGACGCATGTTTTTTGTTTTATATTAGTTTATTGAATTATGCACGAATATAATAATAGAAATAGAACGAAATGGATCATACCTAATTCAATAAAATAATATAAAACAGAAATTATTGCTCATCTGTTATCACTTTATGAAACGGAAGAAACATTTCGGACAACCTAATATATCTCGTTTTCAAGTATCTGAATATACATATATTTGTATAATCTTGAACTTAATTAATTAAATGCTACGATAAATGCAACAAGTACTTTTCGTAGCCATTATAGATAATATTGTTAGACGAAGGTGCGCAAATGTGACCATAATATTTTGTACAGATTAAATGTCACAATGCAATATATTTGAATCTACCGCGGCAGCCAGAGCAAGATATATCAAATTCGTGTGGCAGTTAACGCGTTAAAGATCAACATTACATCGATGCACCGTTTCATTTAGAATTTCTCATCGATTACTTTACATTATTCATACGAGCAGACTGCAAAGCCAATTAGCGTAATTGCAATTTTTACCATCGCGTTACTGTTTGAACCGATGCGTTCATTGTTTCGTTCAACTTTTTTTCCCCATGTTTGCGATCGCGACTCCACTGTATTGTCCTGTAACGAGAGCTAATTTCACTGAGAGAGATCGATAGGCCGATTAGAACGATCGCTGATTGAAATAAACCGGTATTTCCCACCCCACAGGGAGGCGAAAGTCAACGTCGTGCAGATGCGATAAATTGCCACTACATGTAAATTAACGTCGTTATTGATAATAGAGAAACGACGTGGAATAAGGAAGAACGACGGAGAATAAAAGAAGGATTACGAACAAAGGTTCTCGGCAACGAAGGACGCGATACTTCACTCGAGGGAAGGGACGCCGTCGTCCGTAATCCGTTAACGTCGCGTTGTCGCGTCGTCCAGTAACATTTTATGAATTTATGAAAGTTCGAATGCGCAGAGTTCACGGGAATTCGATTATATCCGCGTAAACTCTACAGCGGTGAACTTTCATCGAGTATATCGACATTATCTCGAATAGCTTGATCATCACGTTACCTGAGACCTTTCGCACAGCTGAATTAATCTTATTAACGAAACTTTACGAATCCGTGCCTGTCCATCAGATTACACCTTCGGACCGAAGAAAATAGAAATTTTCATCGGCATCTTTTTTTCCGTCCCACCTTTGTTTTCCTTCGTTCGATTTAAAATATGTATCGAGTGATTATAACAGCTTTTAGAAGATAACTTGAAAGGTACAAAATATAGGAACTTCAAATAGATCAATACAGGTATCTATATGTATCGCAATGCACAGAATGCATGTAATCTGCAAAAATATGTATACCATCCAAAGTAGAGTCCTCGTTACGTCTACTATTTAACAGATGAAACAGACTTCTGTGTAAGCATCATTTCTTTAACACTAGAACTACCAATAGTTAACGCGAAGCTATTTCTACTAAAACCAGTCAGAATGACTGGTCTTTAAAAAATACCTAATAATAAAATATTTTTATATTTATTGATTTATTACTTTCTTACAGAAGGAATTCTATGTTATGTAATATATTTTTGGTATTATTAATCCATCTGGGATCATGATCGATCTAAACATGGGTTGACACCTTTATAAAATTGTAGAAACGGTCATTTTGATCGGTGTGATATTTTTAGTGTTAGCATCTAGCAATCTAGCGATCGATCCGGAATTTCCTGATAACTGATATCGTCATATTGAATGATACGCAGTAAAAATTTTAAATACGCGTGGCAAGTTATAGAAAACGAGAAAATTGGTTAATTGGGGTTCGATAAACAGATTTCAGGACCCTTTCACACTAGCAAATACCAGTTATTTTGACTGGTATTGGTACAAATAGCCTTGATATAAAGTTCATTACATCATTGTAGAAAAAATATAACATGAAATAGAAATTTTAAAATAAAATTGTAAAACCGTTCAATTTGACTGGTATGGTAGTTCTAGTGTCGGTTGTATACAAGGGAGCATCAGAAATATATATGGCTCTAAAGTCAATCAGTTTGTTGCTAGCAATAAGTCTTAAGAACAAAGAAATAAGTAACTTAACGGGATTAAAAGACACAATGGAAGTAAAGTACACGTGGAAGCACACTTCCGTGCGGAACATTTGTACGAGAAACTGGCGCCTGTGTCGCCAGCAGACGTTGAAGAGGCTCGTGTTAACGTTTACAGAAAGCGTCTTCCGTTTCCCAACTCCCCACGTATCGATCCGCTTATCGTCGACCGAATGGAGAATCGTTGGGAGGAATTCTGAATCGCAGGAAGGTGGACAACGAGCCGTGAAACCGCGGTACAATTAGCGAACTATTCCATTACCGAGAACTGTAGGCGTTCTATCGAGAAACGATACGCGTTCCAAGGGACTTTCGTCGGTTCAACCAAAATTCCAGCGTCGATATTTTCTCACTGTGTCACAGGGACGACGAACCGCAGGATGAGACGATTGTTCTCTCTGGTAGCCCGCGAAACAATCGGTGCAACTCCTCTAAAGAAAGGTTTCTCCGGATAAAATCTTTCGAGTTGAACAACGTTCCGTCGCGACTGTTCCATAGTGCCAGACGAAGCTCGTTGGGTTTATGCATAAAATTTGGAGCACATCGTGGTATATTGGAAAAAGTACAGCTCGAAGAAAAAGTTTCTGCCAGCAAGTTGGCCGACAGCCATTCCCATTTTGCTATAACGAGGCAATGTGTTAAGAAAGTGCAGAAGCGTAAATTGGCGATGTAAAATTCAAATGGATATCGTGTTGAAGTAGCGACGTGTTAATGAAAGACGTGTTTAGGAGGGCAGGGCCGTATCTCTGAGCTCGTGAAAGAATGGAATTTTTTCAGCAATTTATTACGGAGCAACTATCGGATGATTACGGATTGATCTCATTCCTTTTTTATCGCAACAGGAATATGTCGTATATTATCTAAAAAAAGTGGCGAACTTATACGTAAGCGAATGAAAGAAGGGACTTTTTCGAGGAATTTATTCCGGAGGAATTACTCCGTGAATTGATTTCGTTCTTTTTTTTATCGTAAAAGGGATACATCTTATGTCATTTTTCAAAGTTTGCAAGCTGGTACGTAAACGGATATTGTTAGGAAATTTTGAAATTAAAAGAATGATAGGTACTTTTAAACGTCGAAATACGTGACTAAATACGATCTACACTCCGCCATGGAATCCTTTTATACTTTTCTTGAACTTAAGACATCTGTCAACAGACTGCGGATTTTTATAAATTTATAGCAATGTGCGTAATATGCAAATTGTATTAAATATTCAAAATGAATATTCAAAATCTTTCACGATATTTAATAGGTAAAACAATTTTCCACCCAAGTTCGTAAAATATTCTACCTATTTTCGTAAAATATATTTACAAAAATACGAATTTGCATAGATATCCATAGTCTACTTATTGAATGTAAAAAACACGATCGAGTCTGAAATGATTAAAAAGGAACGCAGCAGAGTTAAACACTGAAGATCATCTTTGAGATTCTCACGGTTCAGGATCGATCAAAACGCGATTCTCGATATCGTTTTATCGAAACACTGGGGAAATTGAAAAGCCCCCGAGCACCTGTCCTTGCCACAGCGAAAGCTTGGTTTTCGCGCGATTTCTAAATATTTCCGAGACACCTGTTTCCATCAGCCGTGCTTGCAAAGAGAGACGAGTTTGATCGACCGGTTGAAAACGCAGGGGCAAAGAACCGGCTATCTCTACGGAGAAGAACCTTACGGAGTAGGTCAACTACGAAGAAATACACCGGATGGATAACGTGGGAAGATTTAACTAGACATCAGATAGGAATATCTTGTCTCGCTTTCGTACGATTCGCGAATTCTTCATCTCGAGGAAACACACATGTGAAACATGGCCTCGCAGTTTCATATCTCGATAACGATCGCGACGACGGTGCGTCTACTTTCGTAACGTTCGATTGGAACGTTGAGCGATCGGCAATCATCGTCGCAGCTGGAGCCTTGACAAAATAACGAACGACGTGGTTTCACTTACGAGCTCGATCCAGGATCCTGTACACGTTAATCGTAAGAATTGGCACATTGGTCGATTTGTAGCGACAGCGTTTAAATTTGATCAAAGTGTTACAAATTAATGTTGATTCACAACGGCGTAGAAAAGTTATCAGACGGATACTTTATAAATTATATTGTAAAAACTACAAATGAAATTGAACTGATATTAGGTGGAAGACCATGGCGACTAAAGGAAAACGATGTAACAAACAATCGCTACTATGTCATCGTACGATATTGGTTAAAATTGTTTAAAGTATCGCTTTCTAGATAAGAAATCTATCTGGACGACATTCGCATACCATTGTATATGGCTATCACGTTATGCGTCTTTTATGAGAATTCTTGAATTTATCATTTGAAAGGAGGAACTTACAATTACTCAAACTTATTTAGATCAATAATATCGGTGCTAATAGTTGAGCGTTGAGATGTATTCGCGCGATACTATACTTCTCTTTTGTGAAGCACAATGTCTTAAACAGTTAAGCGGTTGACCGGCATGTGCCACCGATAACTTGTTCCGATTAACCTCCACCCCTGCCACACCAGGATGTGTGCAACAGGATGCAAAAAGTGTCGAAACGGCCGAAAGAGATACCGTAGAGAAGGCTGGTTGTTGCAATTTATAGCGACCCACCGCTGGATTGTTTGTTTCCCAAACGTTGCAGAAAGTTTCAAAGTGACTGGGGAGGGGACTAAATATAAAACGCGTTCATGCAACAGTGCAAGTGCAACCTCGATGGCCTGCGAGCGGCATCATAATGTAGATCGCCTTAACAATGTGTAATCGATGATACGCGTTCGCCGGGACGCGAGATCGCTCGGCGAACACTCGGAGAAAGGAACGGTTCAATGAACCATTCGATGCTTTGTTACGCGAAGAATTTTCTTTTCTCTCCCTTTGCAAAATCGATACAAATTATAGGTTGCGTAATGTCATTGAAATTAAAAATAACGTTTCCTTTGTGCATAGCTCTGCGAATCGACCGGTCGTCACGCCCAGGAAATGATGAAAAAGAAAAGATGGAAGGAAGAACAAAACCGTAGAGAAAATAATTGTGTACGACATTCGCACGCCCTCAATCTGTCGTATTCGTATTCAATGATAAATTGCACGACATAAATTGATACGTAAAAACATGACGAAAATCGTCGAATATTAGTGGCGGATTCAGGTACGTCGCAAATAAAGTCACATCGCAGTTTATTTTTAAAGATCAACGTGCAACGAACAGATTGGCGCCTGTGAGTATTATTCAGTATCGTAACAGCGTGTTTTCTTAATTAAATATAAACAAGATAAGGAAGGTTCCTCCAGACCGGATAAACCATCGTGATCAATTCCAGAAATAATATTAAAAAACCAATTAATACTGACCAATCGTGTATTTAATCTTAATATACCATTGATAAGGTTTTAATTAGAATTTCATATGAAAAATCTAAAAGAAAACAAGCATAACACTATGAACCACTAGTTTACCATTAGTTCAATCATTTACATACTTTGATAACATTCATACGTGATTAATGTGATTAATATATTAATATTAATAATATTAATATTAATACACGAAGCGTCCATTGCGTTCGATGATTCGTTATCATTACTCCGATAAGCGTTCGTTCAAAACAGTTGCGAATAATTATTCAAACCCTATGAAGAGAACTTTAGATACTGAATTTGATCCGTATCTATGAAAGCTTATTCGATTTGATTTTATCACCGGCAAATACTATCCATAGGGACTTTGAATTAACGAGTCAGCAGGTTTGACATTCAATAACAATACTAACTCAACGACTAAAATTCCGTTTAGTCGATTAAAGAAATTGTATCGTTCTATGTGACCGTATATTCGCACGTGCGCACGAAGTATTACGATCGCGTGTTTCGGTTCGTTCCTATATCTATGTATCATAACCATGCGATATTCTCGAACAAAGATATATCTTTTCTGCACTAGTCAGCGGAAGAAATGCATGGCTGCACTCTTAGAAAACATCGATGTATGGCATCAAATACAGTTTTCGCAATCTCGACCGATGTAGTAATCCTTCGCAGAAGAACATCCTCTTTAAGCCAAAATGTAATATCATGAAACGTAGGAAAGAGGGTAGAACACTTCAAGCGGCAGAATTAAAATTATTGCCACCATGGACCAAAGAACACTCGAGTTTGGTTTTGGACGAAAGCACCACCCTTTTGCACGATTTATCGTTTACGACCGTGGAGATGGGTTCACATTTACCAAATGTGAATGGCTCCTTATCTCGACAAATCCCGCTGACTAAGAAGCAAATCACATGTTGATCTTATTTTAATAGAATGGAATAATTGGACAGCTCATTTACCAAATCGATGAACTCCACAATATACGATAAACTGATGATATCATATACGATAAGCAACAATCAAGCGCTTTGGTATTACAATTTGAAAAATTTCAAAAAGTGGGGTTAACCAATTTAGCCTGTGAGCATCTCGTTTGGTGGGCATAATAATTGAAATCGAAGATAATTTCTGGCCATAGATTAGGTCTATCCGCGTGTCAGATAACTAAGATATAAGATGCGCAAGCGCATCTTCAACATTCGCGAATTTTTGTGCGTTAGCGTCGAAGTAATATTAAGAAATTACGTGAAATTTGTACAGTGGAATGAACTCTTGATACCGATAGATTCGAAGAAAGGAAGTTTGCCAATCGATCGAGCAAGAGCATATAGCGATGCCGAAATTAGTGTAAGTGCGACTGAAATCGAAAGAACTATAACATTGGCACGGCTCATCGATTTCATCACCGGAAAAAAGGGACAATAATTATGCAACGAAAATAACGATGCACTGTAAGCGGCGAACGCAATTGGAAGTCCGTTTCAAGCGATCGATGATCCGAGAAATTGAGATCGATTCGTAGATGTCTTCTACCGATTGTTCATTAAAACCCAACTGCATGCAGCAGGTGTAGGAAGGAGCTTTCAATCGCAAATAATTCTCTTTCGATGCAATGCCAATTCGAATCCTTATTTGGCACTTACCAAAACAGTTGTATGCCATCGGGAAGATCGATGTATTTCACACGTACGAGTAGATTTGATTAAAAAGCTCTGAACCAACATCCCACATGCGTACGATAATATCATAAAACAAAATTGACAGTCCAAAATATAAGTCACGAAATTTTGTCCAGTCGTTTGGATTTTCAATTGGTTACTAGGAAATTGAATGCTCACTTACGATAGACAGGAAGTGAGGACGGTGGGGCGACCAGACGCCTCGGTGAACGACACCAGGACTAAAGAAAACAGGTGCAACGTCGAGTTGAATCTGCAAACGTAACAACGGCGTGCACTTTCGATGAACGTAGTGGGCAATGCCACGATTGTAACAACGCGTTGTCACGGCCACTCTAAAACACGAGGGCGAATAGGTTTTTGTACGTACGCACGCACGCAAGCACGTTCGAATGCACGAACACTCGTGCGAACTGTTCCTTAAGGAACGAGCGTAGATACACACGCGGACAGCGTACACACATCACCGCCTGATCGTACACACACTACGTACCGTGGTAGCGACCGCTGACCGATGACAGCCATCCGACACTGTCTTACGCCAACTGGTGTTTACTACTGAAATGCTCTGTCCCTCGAGCCGTCGCGACGGCTTGGGACGAGGAACACACCGGGAACCAACGAGCCTCTCGGCGAGTGCAACAGTTGCTTGACTGGGGCGCCCCGCAATGTCGACTCCGATTATTAACGCGGCTCTACGTATCTCGACACGGTCGATAAACAGAAAATCCAGATATTTTTAGGAACTGGAAAAAAGGTTCATAGTTAGCGATGGAATTTGGCACACTTTGAATAGCTTCGAATCTATATTATATACGATGACTCACAGAAATATTCGAACACTTACAACAGAATTTTTCTTTAAATATACATGTTATAAAATTTTTTAATTTCGTTAACACTGCAATAATAATAAACACGACTATCGTAATTATAAAAGCAAAATTAGAAACCAATCCGAAAATGTGTATAGAAGTCACATAACATTTATTGCAAACGCAAATTTGGTGAAAGATTAGTAAAGAGCATAAATAGTAGTCTTAGACTATACAGTAAGTACTAACAATGGGCCCATTAAACATCCTGGCTAACTAATATAGCAAAAAATTTACTGTTTAAATATTTGGATGATATTTACAAAGTGTATGTTTCCACTGAATATCTTGTAACTCTCATATATATTCTCAGATTCGTTTCAAAAGTTAACAATACAACAGCGATAGCCGTATCTTTTTACGATGCTAATAAGATTTCAAAATATTTTGTATCATACATATATATAAAGTTTCTAAGAGTGTTCAAATACTTCCGTGAGCCATTGTAAACAATTTGAATAGCTTCGAACATAATTTGAAGCTTATAGCTCTTTCATCACTATCCATAATGCCATAAAAATAAATAGGAAACAGCACAAAAATATTTTGCCGCGTAGATCTATTATAAAAGGATTTCATGGAGCTAGATCAAAGTATTAATATATTGTTTCGACGTGAATAAATTACATTGTCAATACAAAATTATAATTAATATATTACAATATAGCACACGACAGTTCTTTACCATTTATTTAAAATAAAGTTCAATTGACTTTTAGATATTGGATCTATGTTGGTACGTTCATTACTGTCAAGGGTACTAGAATTCGAAATATGTGAATGATAATTTTCTATTAAACAGACTTCTTCGTATAAATCTTCTGTAGACATTTCTACAATAAGTGCACATTCGTTTAATAGCCAACGAAAAGTTCGTGGTAATGATTTTTCAAATACAGCGAAATTTGTTGATTTCACGCGGCTGAAAATGCAGTCATACATCCAATACTCTGTAAAGGGTCTAAAAAATATATCTTTCTCCTTGACTACAGTTTTTTCCTTACTTGATATAGGTGCAAGAGTGTCGATTTGACTAAAAAATGAAATGTCGCTGAAATTAAGATAGTCATTTATATCAAAATGATCAATATTTATATTTGTGTCATCAATATTAATGTCACTGATATTGATATCTTCAGGGAATAATAACTGATTTTTTTCGGTACTTTCAACCTCTATATGTTTATCATTTGTGACACTTGTGTCGATATTATCGTAAATATTTTCATTCTCTGTTGCAGCAAAAAACTCGACATCACTCTTTTCAATTTTTATAGGCGCACCACTTCCCTTAATAAACTTACCCTTAGCATTTCGCTTAAGTTGAATTTTAGATTTTTTGGAATGTGTTTTTTTCATTCCATTCGACTTATGAATGGCTTCTCTTTCTGCTAGTGATAAATGTATGTTGTATTTATCACGTAGTTTATTTTCTAAAAGCATCTGTTGATCCAAACCATTGCTCCCTAAATTTTCTTCGTTCTCACTATCGTTATCAACAGGTATTACTAATTTCCCGTTTGGCAGAGTTTCGGTAAATGTGAAATCATTTCCTGCAAAGACATTTGCAGAATCTTTCATTGTACTTGCAGTACTATCGTAATATCGATTTTTAGTAGTGTCAAATTTAATGCTACATGGTATTTTAGCATGTAAATAGTCATTCACACTTTCGCTTCTAGCTTCTTCGTCTTGTAAGTCATCTTGCACGTCGATAAGCTGTTGTAGTTCATTTATACTTGGCATTCTAGGTTGTTCAAATGGAGGTACATTTTTTTCGAGAAAATGTACGTTCGAATCGACTATCTCTAACTCTATGCCACATTTCGCTGCTAATTCTACTAAACTAAAAAAGAGACCAATATAATTCAATTAAATGCGGTTAAAAGTAGCATATTTCGAATTAATAATCTCAAATTACTTACGCATCAGATTTTGTCATGTACCCAACTCTTGTAAGAAAAAAATCACTTCGTGCTATATTAGGTATATCATAGAACGGATGATCTAGTAAATGTTGCAAGTACGAATGAAGAGGTGTTAGAGATGGTGGAAATATATCAATTGCCTTTGGCGATGAATCATTGATATTTAAGTTACTTGTGTGTTTTCCCATAGCACTAATAATTTCTTCTGGCAAATAATGTTTACAATTTTTTATTTCTCGTTCATTCTTATTCGATTTAGAAGATATAAATTCTAAGAATTTTAAATATAAATCGTCGATTCCATCTGCATCGGGACAATATTTCATTTTAGTTGGATAATGTGCATGCATTAAAATCGTCTTTCTACATTCAATATATCTTTGCCATTCTTGAAAACTAAAAAGTTTATCATTGAGTAAGTCGCGTTCAATAGCTGTGCTGAAATACAAAAGAGAAAAGTTTATATTAACAATAAAAAAATTTAATGTATTTAATGTATTAATTCTGATTAAAAGTACGATTATAAAAGGACATTTGCACTCGCAATTTTTTTCGTCTTTGTTATACATTTCTCTTCTTTCTTCATATAATCTAGCCCCGTATGTAATTAGATTATTTTCGATTACAGCGTATGGCATTTTTTCGGAAGTAAAATATGTTGCCCAACGACCATCTGATTGAAGTACAATTCCACCACCGACTTGTTCAAATTTTTTTAACATATAAGAAAAGTGCTTATGCAGAGCTTCCTCGCCCGAAATATGACATTTAACGTCTTCTACAATTGCACACGCTAGTCCCAGTTTCATTATAGATTCTCCATGTCCTGTTAAGGAGCATCCTACGTTTCTAATAGCATATGTACCACAACCCAATATTGGAGTATCTCCTACTCTCCCTACCAACTTTTTATTTAAACCTCCTGTCGTAGTTCCAGCAGCTACACTATATCCGTCATATGCTACACAACCAACAGTACCGAGACTATCTATAAATAATAATTTCACGAATAGATAAAAATCTACTTCTTTACCATAGTCTTAAATGTAATCAATTTACTCGCTAATATATCGATATCCAATAAACTTTGATTATGAACATCCGCATTAAATTCTCCTGTTTTCCCTGAATGTAAAGCTATACGTGCTGCTGGTGAGACCATATTTCCTTCTGATATCCAATTTAAATCTGCATGTTTTGCTAGATTTTTAGCTCCTTCACCCACGACAATAGAATTTGGAAAATTGTTCATAACATATTTTGCGAGTGTTATAGGATGTTCTATGTCCGAAACTGCTGCTACTGATCCACATTTAAATGTGAAACCATCCATTATGCTAGCATCCATTTGAACTTTTCCTAATAAGGAATATTAGTAATCTTCACTTACATAATCAAACTTTGCAAATATTAAAAAAACATACATATATATATATATATATATTTGAAATTCACCTATTTCGTTCAACACGGATCCGTAACTACAGTTAAAAAATTCATCACATTCAAGCCACCATAATGCAGCTTCTACAGCATCTACTGCAGTTTCACCATTTATTAATTTTTTATAACCATTGATGGCGGCTTTTTTACAAGCTGTCATTTTTTCTATAACTATAGAATCACTAAAATCCCCCGCACCGCCATGTACAATTATGCACGGAGTATTACTTTTGTCACATTTACATTCTCTGCCCCCAATTTGTTTTTGTGATTTATTTAATGCACTATTAGATAATGTAATATTTCCGTGTTGTATTTTTGTTCCAAATAAACTGACCATTTTTACTATTTATATTACAGATTTACAGACTTTGAGGTTCAAAACATAAAATAATATATATAATAGACATTCATTTTTTTCAAACATACCTGTTGATCTTCTCTGCAATTCTACTAATGCGATATTCAGTTACACCATCTAGAGCAAGTAAAGTTTTCAGCACTACTATAATAAATGCCATTGCGCGACCTTCGTAGTTAGGAATGCATGACATTTTTGCATCAAATATCATTTTAGGAGGTGATAAAGCTATTAATCTTTCTGTATATAATTGGATGCCCCCTAAAATCATATATGATATACATATATAAGATTCAGTTAATAGTAGCAATGTAAGCAAAGATATAAATAAACAAGCTGAAAATATAAATAAATAAACTGAAAATATAAAATATAATCATACTTGGTAATCCTAGTTCTTGACAATATCTGTTAACTAAAGACAGAAAATCAGGACAAACTATATTCCATACACCAAGTAATTTTGCCATACTTGCAATAATTCGTCTCATGCCCTTATGTGTAATTTCAACATTCTGTGTTAAAAAGCTTCTTTCATTTGCTGTTAAATCCAGTTCTGATGGTAATAAATGATCCAATTTGTAGTAAGACAAGTGTCCTTCTCTTCCATATCTAAGAAAAGATTCTTTAATAAATAAAATTTGTTTATATATTAATTATATATATATATATATCATTATATATTAATAATTATATATATCATGATAATAAGAAACAATATCTCTTACATGCCTTAACATATCTCCTAATTGTATAGGTTGTTTATGGATCCTTAAAGCTAAATATATAATTGCCCATAGTCGCATTGGTGTAATTATATTAGGTCCCATTTTGTACTGAGTACTTATGTGTTTCGCCTTGTATTTAACTCTTTTAAATCTGGGTATATTTTTTGATAATCTTTTAATTTTTCTTGCTTCTGCCTTGGCATGGGAACTAAATTGTAGCCTAAATAAATCAAAAAGTATAAGAAGTATTTCAATACATGTGTATCAAACTTTTTAAATAAACTTACTTTCCCTCATTTTCTGATGATTTCACAGAACTAGATTGACCACTATATATACTTTGACTTTGACTAAACATACTAAGACCATCACCTTCAGAACTATTTTGAGACTGAAGGTATCTATCATAATCTGCCGCTATTAGAAGTCGCTGAAAAAATGTGGTTTGTGTGAAATATGAAATAAATTTGTTTTTATTAATAAACATTATAAAAATTACTTTATTTTTGTTCAATTCTCTCATAGAACTACCCTCACTAAGTCCAGTAATGCTAGTTCCACTAATAACAGAAGTATTTGTATTACTTGTAGATCTTTTGCGCTTCCTGGATGTTTTCTCCGATTGCACCTTGCCATAAATAATATCTGCATCCCTATTATAATAAACATTAATTTGTCTGAATATAAACATAAACATAATTGAAATTATTTACTCAAACATACCTTTTCTTATATCTTCTAGCTAATTTGGGCATAGATTTCCTTCTAGTTGAGATAAATGCTACTTCAAGTTTGCCTAAATATGTTGCCCATAATTGTAATACTGTCAATTTTATATCAGATGGAACTCCAAGTTCTATTAGCTCATTTGTTAAACCAATTAAAACAAAATTGTACAATTCCCATGAAGTCCATCCAACCTCATTACCTAATAATTTTAAGCAAAGATTGCATACCTAACATTTAAAGATATTAAGAAGTTCTTAGAATAATATTTAAAATAATATTGATATAAACCTGATATATCAGATTTTAATTGCCTAATTCTTGTTTTTCGCAATCTAGTTGTACTATCTATACGTAATTCAAGAACTTCATCTCTGATATCCTACAGAAATAATGAAATTAATTACTATTAATTATGAATTCTATTTAAAAAGATAAGAATAAAATTACAGTATATTATTACCTCATTTTGCGTTTGACACGTTTGACAAAAAAAATATCCAGCTTCTTTGTAAAAATCTTTACTGCCACAAATTCTGCACTTTTGCATTTTCTTCGTGAACTCCTAACGGGAGTTCTGTATTCTGCTATTTGTTGCGTTTAAATGTACTATGAGGTTATACGGCACGAACACGTTTCACATCTCACCTAGTGGTTTTTCATTAACAGAGGAATTTAACCTTTCAGCGAGTACTCACGTGATCGGTCATAATCTTTCGGTCTGAATTCCGATTGGTGTAGTTTGAACGAATGATACATCGAAGATACATGTGAATTGTACCTTGTAGCGGGAATACAATGCAGAATATTACCGCTAATTTACGGTTAAGTTTTCAGAGAAATGTAAA
Source organism: Bombus sylvestris (assembly GCA_911622165.2). Lineage (NCBI taxonomy): Eukaryota > Metazoa > Arthropoda > Insecta > Hymenoptera > Apidae > Bombus > Bombus sylvestris. The sequence continues at coordinate 2,763,020 of OU443162.1, read as the reverse complement.
CAATAATCGAAGTGTTTGTTATAAAACTTTGTTATCATTGAAAAATTATACACGGTAAATATAGTGTGACGATTATTAAAATAATCTTTTCTGACACGTCGTAATTCTTGAATTGTGCTAGAAAGTTTTTCTACGATCAAGAGAACTAAATTTTGCCTCACAATTGAATTCGTTTACAATAGCGTCCTAACCTCTATCTTGCATCGTACTCTTGAAGGAGGTTGTGCTGCCGTCATTGAAGAAGGATGGCTAATTTTCTGAATGTTTATAGACAACATTCTTTAAGGGATCAGTTTATTATTAAAATGTGACACCGTGTTAAACTCTGAATAAAAGATGACAAGGCACGTATAGTTCGTGATTATGGAGTATGACTCTGCATCGAACTGTGAAGGTCATCTGCAAGATTTCGAAGCTTCAGAAGATCTCCCGCGTTTAAGAGAAATACAAAAACTTGAATGTTCAACCTGTACTACAAGTTCTACACCATGGCATTCTCTGCAGGTTGTGGCACCGCAGCCAAAGATCAAACTGGGTCCAACAAGCAAAAGTCTTTCATCACAGGTAATGGAATATTACCACAAGTATTCTCAAAATACAAATTTGGATCAATATTTTTCATTACCTACGTCTAGTACATCACCAGAAGCAATTAAATGTTACTATAATATATACGAAGTAAATCCTAAAGTAGAGGCTAACAGACAAGATTGTATAGGAGAGGAGTATAATTTAAAGACTTGTGTGCCCAGAGAGAGAAGAAGATGGGTGAGACCACCCCTTATTGGCCAATCCTCGAACGCAGAGTCATCATCTAGATATGCTCAACCATTGTCAAACCCAGAATCTCTATCGCCTGATTTAAAACATGTTACATCAGAGACAATTCTAGAAGAGAAAAATGAAAATCAGGAGATTTTAACAGAAAGCATAGAAAGGAAAATATCTTCTCCAACTTCTAGTATTGCTTCCCATAAGCCACTCGAGTGGGATAGCGGAGCAGATGTTGGTTATTTTAATCTAGTACCCAGTAAACAAAATGATAAGAAATTAAGTACGATAGAACGCATGGCTTTAGCTAGAGGTTGTTCTGCCGCTTTGAGATTGGATCCGGAAGGTACTACGGAGTCGGGAATTTCTGGGAAGCTCGTGGGAGTTCAAAAAAATTCAACCATTTCTATGGTTCCTAATGCTAATTCCACACCATTAAATCTGGGAAATGCTTCAGGATCAGAAAGTGAGATTGAAATTACTCCGATTGTTAAGAATCACTTGCCTGGTATAATAACTGGAAACGATATAAAGTCCAATGAAAAATCTCTTCCTAAGGATCTCAAGCAGCAAGATGCTTTTGTGCATTATTCAAAAAAGGAGCACAACTATGATACTCCAAAATCAACGTTTATATCCAAGGTCACTCTTGTAAAACCCACAGGTGAGATAAGGAAACTAACAAACAAACAAAATACGAACAAAGAAAATATATGCCCTCTCACGTCGCCTTTAAAAAAGAGCACATCCATGAATACGTTAATTATACCAGCCTCTAAATTACCGTTGAAACGAAGTCAAAGCGAGTTAAATTTGTACGCTAGGGATAAGAGCAGAGCCGCGTTGCCACTAATTTTTAACTCTTCATCCTCTATCGCCACTATTGTAAATAAACCTTCCACTTGTGATAAACTTATACAGACGAGTCTATACACTTATACTCAAGAATCCGTTGGCGTGCAAGTCTCGGTTCTCGATGAAGAGAAGCCGCCGTTACCAAAGAGAGGAACTAGTTTGCAGAAGGGTTCGACATTAATGCTAAAGAATCCAAAGGGAACGTACAAAGTTCAGAATTCGAAGAAGAACGATGCCAATGAAACACGAGATGTTGGAGTAAACGAGCGTAATAAGAAAGTAAAACCGCGACACAGTAATTCGGAACCATCTCAGAATGGTTCTGCGAGGTATACGCCTCAGCCTGACGATGTAGGGAATATAACTGGCAGAGCAAATAGTTTCGAGTATTTCCCTGGTCACGTATACGAGAACGTTCCTAATGGAAGCGGTAGCCATATCTCATCTTCGGAGACCGGAAGGTCTCATTCTACTCTACCTAATACCAGCTCCAGTATTAACGAGAAGCTATGGGGAGAGTCGGATAGCTTGGTGAAGGATCTAGAACGGAGCGTAAATATATTAAAAAGTCTCGTCGATGCGAATAAATGCGACAAGGAAGTTAAGAAAAGACTGATACATCATGTAGTCAAGAGATTGATCACCGCCAAATATACAGACGACAAAATCGAACATAATCTAGAAGACAATGTTCCATGGAATCCTGACGATGCTAGGAGCAGAGTGTACGGTAGGGAAATACTACAGGCTTTAACGAAAAAGCATAATACCAGCGATTCTTCAGGTAACTGGAATTTGCAGAAGGAAATAACGCAAGGAAAATCCATGAGGAATGGAAGAGGCATTACGAAAGATATTACGTTAGAAAGTAGCAGTGATAAAATAGATAAGAATACGGATAGAACAGAAACTGACGGACGTAAAGCGAGGATGGGTCTTAGATCTGACGATTGTCATAGGAGCAATAATACTATTACCGATCCAGACAAGAGCGAAAGCTCTGAATGCTTTTACCCTCAAAGAAATCGCAAAGGCAACAAAATGCAAGATATATTTTGTACAAAAGAAAGATGTAAAATTTCTCAGAGAAATTCGACGATGACGACAACGGCGACGACGACGACTACGACTACTCCTCCTGATCATAACCGAATGTTGTTAGACGCGGTTGTGAACAACAGAAGATCCATCGTTCGTTCAAGCAATGCAGGGAAACGTGACGATTGGAGATTGCTCACTACATTTTCAGAAAGACAATTCGAACTTAAAAAGTGCGGCAGTTCTGACTCTAGAGACTCGAAATTGGTTAGCTACGCCGAGATGGAGAAAAGAAATCAATTGATTTGGATCACGAATGAAATCAGTCATTTATGTAATTTGAAGAAATTGTTAGAAGAGTCGCGAAGGCCAGAAAGATCACGAACGTCTCCAAAGAAATCGAGGTCAGGAAACTGCAAAAGGAAACCGATGGAGTTGCTGACGCACGTACATGATTTATCTAATGGTAAGGTCGATTATTCGCAAAGGAACGGATCAGATTCAGTGGAAGAGCCATGGTCATCTCATTGCAATTTAGCAACGTGTCAACTTTCCAGTAGATCAAATAGTATTATCCAACGTATTAAAAAGCGAAACAGTTGCGCACAAACTGCAACTAACATTACCAGTGCCCTCTCAAAGACTGGCGGTGAGATCGTGTCTGCTTCTAACTTACACAATTCCAGAATTAAGTTAGTCAGTACTGGGATGCAAACTGTCCCTCAAGAAATATCTACAGCTTCTGCTGTGGTGCAGTCAGAAATCGTGCATTATGTCCAGTGTTCGGCGCATAGTGCGCTGCACTTCCAAAACAATCACAAATGCAACGAACAAGCTAATCAATGTTTAAAGTATCACGCCATTCAAAATGTAGTTACCAGTTGCATGCAATGTTTACAGGAGCAGAAGGATCGATCGAGCAGCGTCCAAAAAGTGCATACGAATATAGAAAACTTTCGAGAGGAGAGTCCAGTTAGTTCACAGGCATTGTCTGATCGGATGAATAGTAACTCCTTGTCTGAGGTAATGCATCATTGCGCGAACAAGGAAGTCCAGACGAGTTCACTTAAGCAAAAAGAGACAAAGAATCAAATAAACGCCTCGAGGTCAAAGTCGTGTGATTGCAAATGTGACACTAAAAAGGTAGTGTCCAAAGGATGTCAGTCGTGTGCATCGCCAATAATTGCGTTGGAAAATAACAATGCTCTTAAGTGCGACGAATGTCAGAAGAAGATATTCCATGCACGTGACAGAGATGAAGGGAATTTGAAAGAATGTAGCTGCACAACGGTGTGCGAATGCGATAACGACCACTCGAAGAAAGGTCGGGCACCAATGAGATATAGTTCAAAGTATTATCAGAATAATAATGGATACGTTTCGAGTTTGAATCAAAATAACCGCATCAAGCTGTGCGGATGTTCGAGCGATTGTGTCTGCGAGAACAGTCGCGAACCGGAAATGCAGAACGCGAAAGGATTCTGCAGGTGCCATTCAAATGGGAGAACTCAATACAATGGGTCTCGCTATTCCCGCGCGGAAGTGGAAGACTGTTCGACTCAACTGTGGCCTTATTGCGTTACTAATGGACAAGTTAACGAAACTGCACAGTACAAAGTACAAAGTAATGTAAAATGCAACTGCGAGAAAGATTGTTTTTGTAATGATCGAGCGAAAAATAGCGAAGAATTGTTACGTGGCAGAGCCTGCAACAACGGAAAACCAAATTACGTGGACGAGGCGAATCAAACTAGTGATTCCGATATAAATTGTAAATATTGTCGTTGCTGTGGCACAGCATATCAAAACGTCAAAAACTGTAGTTGTTATCAAACGTATCCAAAAGCCATTGCGTACGAATTGTCGTTCGCAAAAGAAAATGGCCAGAAAAATGATAATCTGGGTGCGTTGTTAAAAGTGCCATTATCGAATTATACTGTTAACGAAGTGAAAACGGATGGCTGTGTTTGCAACATGATTAAAAAAGCTAGCACGAAGAAAATTTCTCCGCAAAATTGTACTTTACAAGTAAGTGGGCGCTATATACAGGGAGTCCTGCAACATGTGGACAATATTTCAGTCAATTTAATGCAAATAATAAAATCGCATAATTATATATAACAATATTTTATCGATTTTAGGATTATTTGTGTAAGAATAAAGCGGATTTTGTAAATAATGCAGAAACGCGTCGGCAATACATGTCGGAAATATCTCATCTGCGACAATTAAGAAAGGAAAAACGAATACAGTTGTTGGCAATGGCGACTACGTCGAATGTTTTAAAATCACCGAGAGCTTCTTCTAAACCAACAGGTAAGGATATTCATTTTTTCATTTCGTTGTCGTTTACATTTTTATTGCCCTTATAACCTTTATATTCAGTTTACGCACAGAAAAAGATGAGCACCGAGGAAATGAGAGAGAGGTTGCGCAAACGTTATCTTCGTTTGAACGAGGTGCGACAGAAGCGACGGCAACAGGAGAAGCAAGAAGAAGCGCGACGTAACAAACTTATGGCCAAAATCTTTTGTAAGAAATTACAGCAAAAAGTACTGAGGGGCCAAGTAGATCTGTCTCAAAGCGTTAGCGTTATATCCAACATGTAATGTTAAAGAAATGTTTGCGCGTGCATAGTTTAAATGTCAATTAGCAGTCTGACAATCGAACAGACGATAGAAGAACGTACAAACTATCTCGCATTTCAGGCTGAGAGGATCATTAAAGATATTTGTTTCTAGAATTCTCCATGGATCTTACTTTTATTTGCAATAATGCATAATATATATTAGCATTGTGTTAATGTTTACTTTATAAGATACACGTGAACGTCTAAGTTTATGGCATAAAGTTTATTTAAGCATTTGTGTGTAACGAGGATTAGAGCGATAACGTAGTGACTTAGATGATCCAGGAGTTTTTGATATAGATCTAAGAATTAAGATATCATAATGCGTTGTTCTGCAAATTTGTGCCTACAATTTATATTTAACATTGAATTTAAGAAACTTTGTCTTGCCAATATATTTTCATATCAAAAATACGTAGTACTGCTTGTGTCAATACAGTCGTTCCATTAAAATTTAACTTTCTGTTACTCAATATTTTGAGCACAACGTTATCTAAATCTGTTGATAAATTAATACAGTGATCGCAAACAAGGAGTACTTTGTCATTCTTGATTGCTCTTGCTAAATTTATTACTGTTACCTTGTCAAGGTACTTGGAATATTTTTGAATTAAAATCGCTACCTGTTTTTTGCGAATTATAATGGAAATTTCCAAATTTACTACGCTTTAAACGAGCGTCACTATATATATACATACATATATATACATATATATATATATCTATATATACATATATATATATATATATATATATATATATATATCTATCTATATATATATATAGATAGATATATATATATATATATATATATCTATCTATATATATATATAGATAGATAGGAAACGTTGCACGTATGTTAAATCTCGTATGTTAAATATAATATAATAACGATAATTTTCATTTTCGTGGAACAATAGTAAATTCACAGCGTTAGAATCTCACATTTTACTGGTAAGATGTTTTGAAAACGAAAACTTGCTGCGTCGAAAAAGCGCACGATTGAAAGTGGATCGCTTGATCGTGGCAAACTGAAATGCTTTAAGGTGATGAAAGTAGTTATTAGTACCTGAATTACAGTACACAACTTTTTACCACTCGTAAGACTTAGATAATATAGTCTCTTAAATTTTTATCTTCAATATTTTACCTTTTTGTATGATGATTATACTCATTTGGTTAATAAAAATAAAGAATCCATATAGGGACAGTTCTTCCGTTATTTTATCCTCGTATCTCACACATACTATGCTAAATTTAAGAAAAAAGATCAGCAACTTCTTATGCGAAACCTACGTGTGCAACGCGGCTGATTTCTCTTTCAACATTCTATTTTGTATCATTCATTCAATGTCCTTGGTCGCTAACTCGAAAGCGTGTAAAAGAACAAAACGTTGCTGGAAAATTGTCTTGTTTCCCTCTATTCACCACGGTTTATATTCATATAATTTGTCTAATGAAACACGTTTTTTTTGTGATTTGCAAAATTATCGACATTCCACGTCGGAGAACGAATGAACGCTCGAGAAGAACTATCCTTGCAGAGCAAGGTAGAAAGAAAAAAGCCGTGCAAGATCGGCAATAACCTTGTTCTAGTAAAGTAATGCCGAAAGAAAAACCTCTCAACGATATTAACTCGTTTGTCCCAATTGCTGCTTAGTCGCTCTATATAAGAATATGCACGGATTTCGAAGTAGTCGATTTCTTCTTCAAACTGGGAACGTATCTTGTTTGATATTATTCGCGATAAGACAATATATATTTAAATATCTATGTGATGCAATATTTTTCCAGTTGATTCAATTTTTGGCTCGAATGCCAGGGCATTCGATAATTTTTGCAAAGTCGGTCCTTGCGTCTTTGATCAACGATCATTACAAATAAAACATTCGAGTGAATTTTTGTGTTGAATTCTTTTCAAAGAAAGCGCGTAAAACGAAAAGCAGCTGTGTTTATCGAGTAAAATACAACTTTATAGGATATAGTGTTTTAAAATGACAACCTTTCAGACCGATGACTTGGACCAAATTCTACAAGACCAATTTACAAGTGAATTTCGTAATGGGTACATCAAAGTGCGTGGTTTTTGTTTACCAGCGAGATACGAAGTTTTCGCAGACGTGATTGAAAACTTCGAAGTCAAGGATGACGATATTTGGGTTTGCAGTTTTCCAAAGACTGGTACATCTTAGTCAATATTATTAAGTCATAAGAGGGTATCAAAGGTTACGTTTTAATTTGAACGACATAACTATAGGGACAACATGGACTCAGGAAATGATCTGGAACATCGCAAATAATTTAGACTTTGAAGGAGCCAAAGTTCACTTATCCGAAAGGTTCCCCTTTTTCGAGTAAGTTAACGAAGCGAAGTGACCGATATCTTTCAGAAATATTAAAAATAATACAAATTATGTGTTCTATCAGGTACTCCATACTTTTTGATTATTTACCTTACGCAAAACTTCATCCGGAAGTGCAGTTACCTCTGTCAACTTTGGATAGCGTGGAGTATACGAAAAATAAAGCTTCTCCAAGATTCATCAAAACTCACTTACCTTTTGATTTACTTCCACGCCAGATTCGGACAGGCGAGAAAAAGCCGAAGATTATTTACGTGGCGAGAAATCCAAAAGATACCTGTATCTCTTATTTTCATCATTGTCAAATAATAGAAAGTTATCGTGGCAATTTTTCCGACTTCTGTCGCCTTTTCCTAGCAGATAAACGTACGTGCATGCTATTACAATTGAAGATAAAAGATGACACATAAATAAAAGTTAGACGATTAGCGATTTTAAAATTCGATATCCATCGATTCCATACTGATCTACTCTGTGCTACCAAAATTGACATTTTATTCGATCGTGAAATTAGATATGTATTTTTGCTCCTTGTATGAATTATATAATAACTTTATCATAGAATTATTATTTTTGTAGTGAGTTATACTTCATATTGGGACCATGTTCTCGATTTTTGGAAGAAGCAGACCACTCTCAATATGTTATTATTGAAATACGAATATATGATAGCTGTAAGTAAACTTAAAAAGTTGCAGTTGCTTTCAAGGTACGAATATCCTTTTTTGTAAAATTTAGGACTTGCCTGGTACGATAAGGAAATCAGCTGCATTCCTTAATAGAACTCTGACTGACGCTCAAGTAAGAGTATTAGAGGAACATTTGAAGTTTGCCAGTATGAAGAAAAATCCAGCTGTGAATTATGAGGATGTGGTCCGAATGAACAAGGAGAAGAAAAAAATCACCGTTGAAGGTTCGTTTATTCGAAATGGTAAAGTCGGCGAGTGGAAGGAGAGATTGCCCGACAATGTGATACAAGAATTTGACAGATTAACAAAAGAAAGATTTTCTCCGTACCATCTCAATTTCTGAACGACGTTGTATATATATTTATAAATCTTTAAAAATTGAAAAACAAAATATATTATATCAATAATGGAAAAAGCTTTGTAATACGGGGGAAAACAATGTTATAATAAAAATATCAGTCAATGTTATAATATCTTTTTGGTTCGAGGCATCGAAGAATATTCGGCATACTGGTTCTACAAAGTTGTCCAATTGTGGCCTTGGTTGAAGGTGTAACAACGCTCGTATCGCTTCCTCTCTCGATTAATATAATCGCTGCGTCCCTCTTTCTCCATAAAATTGCTATTTGAAGAGCGATGAAACCCATATTGTCCCGTATATTGACGTCAGCCCCGTGATCCAATAAAATCGAGAGAATGTCCACGTTCGAACTGTATACTGGACAAATGATTCTTAATAAATATTTAGTAGACTGTGATTTTTACATACTTGTGTGAAATTTAAAGATACGGAAAATTATAAAATGCATATAACATGCAAATATATATAAAATATCGAAAATAAGATAGTTTTTACAATTTCATTATAATTTTTAATAGAATAAAAGAACGTCTATTTGAATCCTATTTTGTTAGTTGTGCTCATAAAAATTGACAGTCTAAATTAATCTTAATCAATCTTCACTTTGATTTCTTTCACCTGAGATCATAAGCGGTGTTCTTCCCTGTACGTCTTTTTGATTTATTGAAACGCCGTAATCTAAAAGAAATGTTACATTCTTCGATCGTTCTGCTACAATCGCATACTGAAGACAAGTCCAACCTCTTCTACAAGTGTACATTTATTAGAAATAAAAGCACAGATATTTATATTAATTGTACGACCTACATATCAACTTTTCCAGGATCTGCCCCCTTCTTCAAAAGAATCTGTAATATTTCTGGGTTTCTGGAAACGTAAGAGGCGTACATAAGAGCAGTCCTAGCCCAAGGTTGAGTAGTAGTATTGTCCAGATCAGTTGAATTTTTCTCTAACAAAAAGGATAAGATCTGCAGATCACCGCGATCGATAGCTGACGTGATAGGCGTTTTTAAATTTGGTGTAGGATAATGTAGATCTATCGATAGGCTACAATTATAGCAATAGTTATTAACGACAGATATAATTAATTAAGAGATATACGTACATTCGTTTACTCACATTTTCGTTAAAAAATCTTTGATCTTTCTTACTGTAGCGAATCTGAGAAGCCATATGAATTGCTCCTCGACCGAATCTATGAATCATAAGATGTTATTTCGAGGAATTAAGAATCATATCAATATAATATTTTACCATTTGTCTGGCGATTAAATTCTGTGTTCAACATTATCGAGATAATGAAATGTTTGAGTTTTGTAAACGTACTGCTAAGAGTTATTTACTTTGTATTGCACTGGCTCTAAATCGATCAAACATCATGCACGTATATATGTACGTACATGCTAACGTTGAATTTAAACGCGAAATACACGCCTTACAAATATTTGTCTCTCGAATCCATTAATAAGATAACACTAATGAGCAGACATTTCATTCACAATTCTTTTTTATTTAATTTACATTAACGAATTCCGAATGAGAAGGAATTTTAAGGATTTGTATAATATCATTTCTTTAATTATTTAATTTTATTATAGAATCTTATGAACGAATTTTCTAGGATCTGAAGTACAATACATATTTTCCAATAAACGTAACATTGTAATAACATTGCAATAATCATTCTTTAATTATATAGAAATTTTGTATGACTTGGAATACGTAAATGGTATTTCCGTCTCAGTAAAAGTCAACATTAATTGTGTTAAACAAATCCGAACTTTGATAGTTGAGATGTTAATAAGAATAATAAAGAAAGAAAGAACAAATAATATTATAATCCTGAGCTCGCAAACGTACATTTAGAAATAAATAAGTAACCTCGGCATAGTGCGCTACAGCGGATGCTGTTTAGCCATTCAACTGACAACTTTATTTTTTCCTCTCTGACTTGCATTCCATTTTAAAGTACCGGAAAGACAGGAGTCCAACGACACTGTCCCTCCAATTCGACAGGTTGAGAGAACCCGTGAGTCGTAGACATCGGAACGCGTTCGAGACACTTCCAGTACACGCACACTTTCTCTTCGAGACAGGAACACGTGCCAAGGTGGCTGGAGAGCGGTATAGTAAGCCGTTCGAACACTCAAAGTCTACTTTCTAAAGACGGTGGCCAGAGCAAGTCGGAACCGCGTCCATTGCAGTGACTGCGTGCCCTGTCGTTCTCTTCTCGAGGCTTCGTCGCCTGGCTTGCGATCGAGCTTTCGTTTTTCCATGAATCTTAGTGGCGACAGAACTAAAATCGAATCGTTCAGGAACAAGACCTGAGGCATTTCCAGCAATCTAAGGAAGATGAAGTGATGGCAGATGTTACGAGGAGGTGGATAGCGCCTGTTCTTGCCACAGTTTTAACATGTGTACTGTTTCCTGTCTGTGGTATGTTTCTCAGAATGTTCGATTATACGAGGGAACCGTATGTTCTGACAGTGGATCGATGGATAATAATTCGAGTAGTGAACGTGGCGTCGAATGACGTTCCTTGACCGCGCGTTGAAATCTCCGCCTGTCAAACGTAGTTTGTGATGGTTTTAGGAAATTTTCCAAATATTCGAGTCAAATATAACAAGTATATCAGCTTCGATCAGTTGTTAATATCGATCGTTCATTCAGTCAAATAGCCATACGTCAAATATAACAGCAATATTTTTATATTCTCTAGATATTTAATATACAGCTAAATATTTAATGTATTGGTGTAAGGAATATTTAACAAGATAATGCTATCAAGCGTCCGTATTGCGTAAACACGATCATAATGAAAACAGTGATCTATATTGTAAAGTTTAATTTTCCTTACTTTCTCTCGTGACCGTGATTCGGAACAAAGAACTCCTAAGTGAGTAATCATTTTCTAACCATAGCGTGATTCACGATGAAACAAAATCAATAGGTCTCGACGAGTCAGATCACGAAGAATACAGAGGGAAATACCTTGGGAAGTTGAACGCATATCATCATCAAGTAGCTGGTGACGTTTACGTCGTTGACGAGTACACGTTGTTGCTAACTTCCTTTAGCTACGATGGCAATGGAGCTGACACCTTTTTCTGGGCTGGTGCGTCGAATCGACCTGGTCCACAAGGTTTCATCGTACCGGATGAATGGGGCAAGTCAGTTTGTTTCAGTGTAACAGAAACCTTGAGAAGAAATTACGTGATTTAAAGATATCTTCTTGTTCCAGAACAAATGTCCTCGATCGGTACTTGAATAAGGATTTCACTCTTACTTTACCGGATAATAAAAGAATAACGGATATAAAATGGTTCGCTGTGTACGATTTGGGCAGCCAGGTATATCGTATAACAGTAATAAAAATTGTTTCAACATTAGTATATCATTGAAATAACCGTAAAAAAATATTTTTCTCAGAATACGTTTGGCGACGTGTACATTCCCGATGAATTCGATCCACCAGTACCGCAAAAGATTTCTCAATTAACAAAACGATCACACGGAGTATCTTCAGGGTCCATCGTAATTCTGGATTCGAAAACCATAAAAGTACCAGAATTTACATACGATGGGCAGGGAACAGACACGTATTTTTGGGTTGGACTTGGTCCACAGCCTAACAGCAAAGGGACGAAAGTACCCGACGAGTATGGCTAGTAAGTAAACACTAGAAATTTTCAAACGAATAGATTTTTCAATTTTGGCTAATTCTATTCTTAAAAAGTAGATTTTCTCAGATAATCTTGTTTTCTTGCGTTTCATCAGCCTGGAATCAATTCGCGCCTACAAGGAAGAAGATATAACGATTCAATTACCTGGAGACATGACAGTTTTCAATATCGATTGGTTAAGTATCTTCGACGTGAAAACTAAAACCAGCTACGGCTCTGTCATAGTTCCAGATGGATTAAACGTACCTCCTTCGTTAGTAAAAGTAATCAATTCTTTCAATCTTCGATAGTTTATTGAAATGAAATTTTGCGTACTAGTAATCAATCTATCAAAGCATAGGTGATCAAGCACACGCAGACTCTACCGAATTGCATTCAACTCCACAAACGATTTCAAATCGGCTGGGAAATTTTTGGTCCGCAGATCACTATCCAATTAGCAGGACAAGTTAGTAAGTATAGTTAAAAACATGTTCAGTTATCTTGTAGCAAACTTAATATTTAAACAGAAGTATTTGAAGAATAATTATTCGAATAGACGTATCATCTTGTAAGACCAAACGTTGAATTAATTACGCGTTGCTATAATACGACGTTAATTAACCTTAGGTGAAAATGAATACATGGCATTCGGTCTCTCTGGTTCCGAAACTTCTAGCCAAATGGAAGGCGCGGATGCTGTGATTGCTTATGTGGACGGTACTCGAGGCTACGCTGTGGATTATAACATCACAGCGAAGGCACCAGTACGTAAATACCAAAAACATTATCAACACTTACGAAGTTCAGTTTGTAATTATTACATCTATTTATGTCTAATTCCAATATTCTATACTATCCACGAGCAAGTGTCATGAGTGACTTGTAGAATGTGGTATAAATAAACGTAAAGCAAAAAGAATAATCGTTTTCCTATTTCACCAACAGTGTGGAAAAGTTCTCGGTCAATATAGGGGAGTTTGCAGAGACGAACTATTCGGAGGTTTAGATAATAACCAGATGTATACTGCTGTTAGAGAAGATGGAATTAGTATCGTTACATATAGACGTACTCTCAATTCATGTAAGTTAGCACATAAAATGGAAGAGAAGTGCTGAAGTGGAATTATATGGGACACTTTATATCGTAGCTGATCCAGGAGATAAAGAGTATCCAACGAATAGACCAGTTTACGTGATATGGGCTTTGGGAAGATTGGATGAAAATAAAGAGCCGACATTCCACGATGTATATCCTAAGAGCGATCTGAAGTTAGAACTAGTTCTTGAAGAACCGGAGAACACGTGCATGGATTTTACGGAAACCAATGAGAAACTAATGTAAGTAACACGCCGATAATTTATATTTATACAGATTCTAATAATTGGAAACTTTATTTTACCAGAGAACCTTGGGAAAAGACAGAGATATTTGATAGAAGTATTCGGTCGTTTAGAGCTACTATTGGCCCGTCTGGGGGCAAAAAGGGCTATCAAGGAATTACAGGTTTGATTTAGAGTTCGAAATATTTCGAATATTTTGATTATATTTATTAATGGAGAATGCGAATATTTCTTCATTTATGAGATACTTAAAGATGTACAAAATTTATAGAATTCATATTTAGGTAGCATAATACTTGTTATGATATTTAACGAATGAAACAGATATTTGCATAGGTTCTTCATTTTTAACTGTGTTCATATAGAAAAAGAAAAGAATTTACGTAAATATCCATAGTTTATTTATTAATGTTTAATATCAAGCAATATATTAGTTTGTTCAATTCGTAGGACAAACATCTACAGGTTTAGCATGGTACATAGAGGGTCAGTTGGTACCAAAACTATATCTGCGTCGGGGATTGACGTACAATTTCCGTGTTCACGGCGGAAATAATCCTCACAGTCCCAATTTGTACCACCCATTGATTATAACTAATGAACCACACGGTGGATATGATAAACTGAGTGATGCAGCGCAAAGTAAAATCAGAGTTTTGGCGGGTGTTGAATTCACCAGAAGAGGACAACCGAGACCAACCGCAGGTTCGTAATAAAACATTTGTAGAGTCGGTCCTGTTTTTATACGATTAATTGACTCTCGAAAAAAAAGAACAAAAAACACATGATAAAAAGGATAGAAGAGATTGCAAGAGTGAGAACTTGGAACAAATTTTTATTTAATTTTATTTTTAATTAATTCTATTTAATACATTATTTTTGAGCAAATCCTGTAAAAATCTTCGATTGAATTTTTATTTAATTTTTAGTCACATTTGAACGTATTTCTTATTTTATAAACTTACAAAGACGATAATTTACGAAAGGAAGCTTCGAGTGTAAAGTGCCAAATGAATATTTTCTAAGGATGCGCCGTTCGAACTGCGTCAAATGAAATTATATCCTGTAAAAAGAGGATCGTGTGTTTTCCTCAATCTGTGTTAAATCAAAATCCATGTAAAAACAGAACCGACTGTAATCGAAATTATTTCGAAAAGAGATACGTAATGCCGGAACAACTTATTTCTTTTAGTTGGGCCACTTTGCTTAAGCAAACACGGTGCCAGAGACAGAAGACTAGATGATGATTTTATGACGTTTAAACAGTTTAATAGAACATTAGTGAGTACGTGTGAACCAGGTAAGAAAATATAAAGTTCCTAGTTCTTTTTTTTTCTTTTATAAATAAATGTTTCTTCATTCACTGTTATTTCTTGTAGGTGAAGGTGGAGTGTTAGAAATTACACCGAACTCTACCTGGCCAGATATCGTTTATTATAATTCATTTACCCATGCAAATATGGGCTGGAAGATATACATACTGGATGCTTATTCGAAAAGCATCGCTGTTACTCAACGATTATCGTTACTTGCAGGAATAACGGCTGTGTTTTTTCGTTTGTTATAAATATAGATATAGGTTACTAAGATTAATTGTACCTTTTTATTATACAAGCGCGAATTGACTGATTTTAGTAAATAGAACGAAGAATTTCATCTTTTATCACATGTGCAGGCGGAATTTTTCGTTCCTAAGCTAAAAATGAATCAAAATCGCAGAGAGATCAATGCATTCGAATGTGCGAATTTATTATAATTCTTTTATTAATAAATATCATTTTAGTAATACGATGAATTTCCAATTTTAATATTTAACGATAATAAATATATTATATACGAATTAATGTCTACTTATTAAGAAACAAATTCTTAAAAAATATAATCTATTTTTAGTACTTTTAGAATATATATACAAAGTAAAATACATATTTAGAATATACATGCATATATGCAATCGCCTTCGCTTGCCTTTTAGTTTTGCGGTGACCTCCAGTTTACATTGTGCAAACATGCACGCGAATAACAGTTGTAATCCAACATTAAGAAGAACTATGCTTAAAATCGAACAAGGAAACTATGGTGATTAAGTAACAAACTACATATCTAAATCTATCCTTGTAATCTAAATATGTACTTTGCATTGTCTTTTATTTTCTTTGATTGTGCGTTACTCCCTTTATCAGACGTAACAGCTCTTTTTATTAGCTCATTTCTATTTCTTTTGTCTGCCTCTTTTTTCTTTCCTTTAATTGCTTTGCCTATCCCTCATCTTCCAGCGACTCCTCCATACTTTCTGCCCAACTTGTCATCCCTTCAGCGTCTCCAACTCTTTTTCACATAGCTCGCGTCACCTCTTATTTTTTTCTTTGCAGCATCTATTCTTTTTCTTCTTGTTTCCGGATCTCAATATATTTTCCTCCTTTCCTCTTGAATCCTGGTCAATCCTGGTCAATCTAGTACTATTATCTTTCCATGTCTCTGGACGTATTTAGATTCTCAGATCTTATTCGCTCTCCTTTGTTCTTCCATCTACATCTATCTGTTACTTCCCAAATTTTCCACATCTCTTTCCCTTCACTTTCAAACCTCTCTACCTCTTTCTCCGAGTACCCACACCTTCTAAAATATTCTTCCTTTCCTTTTCCCCATCTCGTCCATCGGCATCTATCTTCCTCTTCTTTTCCTTCCTGCCAACATTCCATTATCAACATACTCTATTCTTCCTCATTGATTCCTTCGACGTATTTTGTAGCTCTTTTTCCTAAACCTATCCTCGTCCTGTCTCTTTATTTCCTCTCTTATTGTACATATTGCATTGATGTATTTTTATCCACCTCCATAATCATTCTCAAGTATTCGTTGTAGATATAAATGTATCTAGATAATGGAATAAATAAAATCAGAAAAGTTTCATGAAGGTTCGTTAGCCAATAGAAAGAGCCATAGAATAAGAATAGCAGTTCGCCCCTGAACATTGGCGAGTGATAATCGATTAAAGCCAAAAGCTGTAGCCGCAGCAATCGATCACGTGCATGTTTTCCTTATATCTACATAAATCCTGTATAAGAGTTCAGGAAACAGAATTCGTAAGATCGTTTATTGTTTGTCTACAACAGGCGTCGAATATAGGGAGAGATAGCGAATAAGGAAGATAGAGGGATTGAGAGTCATAACAGTTGCAAAAGATTAAAAGCGATGAGACAACACTAATGCGACAAAAAGAATTCCTATATTCTTTGAGATTTAAGTACATCACTTAACATATACGAGTATTGGTACATTTAGTTAGAAAGCGTAAACTTTCTCCAGAGAGAAATCTGTTACGAGAAAGTTAATAAATCGAAATCATCTTTGAATTACATCTTTTTAGCGTTCTATACATATAACGTATATATATAATGGTTTTAAATAAAACGAAATTTGTATCAGTTTGTAATATACAAACTTAACAAAACAAGAGACGCAGTTTCTTTCTAAGATTATTTCACAATATTGTTCAAGGACTGAACAATCAACCGAGTAACATACTTAATTTTCATTGATTTATCTATAATAATTATCTATTATTGCACTATATTGTAGCCATCATTACCATATATGTATACTAAGAGGAAATGCCCAAGAATCGAAAGTTGTTTCCGTTGAAAAAAGAGAAAACTGGTCTGTCAGTGAGCCGAGAAGGTACCAATAAGTTCGTGAACCTCATTTCATTTCAGACTGCAAGACGATTAACATCCTTGTTCGTGTGCCAGTGTTCGAATTCTTTCTAACAAAATTGTATACCAAGTAAGTTGTTCAATTTATATAGATTTGGGCGAAAGATTGCATGATTCTGTTGTTACGTCGAGTATAATCTTTGCAGTGGACAACAAATTTCTTAATTTCACCACGATCGAAGGAGATGTAGGACGAAGATTGGATAAGATGTTTGGCGTGAAACCTAGTTTCCTAAGAGTAGAACCAGGCCATTGTTTATTACCACCCCAATTCGTTTTTCATGGGGTGAATATCAGGGATATGGAGATCTATGACGATGATGTGTGGATGATTTCATATCCGAGAACTGGTAAAATTCGTTCAAATTTATATTTTGTTTTATATTTATACAGTGTGTCCAAGGGTTTAACGATGAAACTTTGCCAGTATATTACAACTAGGGGGAATAAATGTTACATAAACATAGGTCGTTTAAAACTTTATTCAAACCTAAAACAGAAGTACGAATTACAAAGGGAACAATAACGGACTTGCGAATAGATGAGCAATATTCATCTTTGGCCTATTTGTACGAGCTGTGTTTACTATCTCAGATTGTTAAAAGGAACACAATATTCTTATAGCGCTCCCAGAATTAACAAACACTCCATCTCAAAATATCCATCATTCTTGATAACACAAGATTGACAGCGGTCGAAAGTGGAATTTCTTATTCTGTGAAGTTCATCTTTATTTTGCCTCAATTCTGTAAACGCATCATTAATTTTCTTTATCGATTGATCACGTGAACTCGTACTTGGTATCTATGTCATAATTTTTTAATAAAGCTCTAAACGACATAAGTTTATATGATATCTTTTTCTTTTTTTAATTCATAAAATATGTATAATGGTAAAATTTAGCCGCTAAAATCTACATCCTGTAGAATGACGTGAATTTCTATTAATTTTTTAATTCATTGCAGGTAGTCATTGGGCACAGGAAATGGTATGGTGTATCGCAAATAACTTCGATTACAAAAGTGCTGAAACTCTATTTCTTTTACGTAACCCATTGCTCGAGTACGTTTTATTTAAAAAAAAGGAAACAATTTTCATATAAAGTTTTCGTGGATCATGCAAATGAATCTTATCTGTAGAGCTTCGTCATTGATGGTCACAGGGGACTCTGTGGAATGGTTTTCGAAGATGGGTGATTCGGTAAAATACGTTATGAAGATGCAACGACCCAGATACGTTAAATCTCACCTCCCTTTCGATTTATTGCCACAGCAAATCCATCAAAAGAAACCGAAAGTATTCAAACATTTTACAATATATTATACTATAATCAACGATCGTGATATGTTATATAAAGGAGCGAAAATATATGATAAATACATAAGAAACAAATTACGTTAATATTGTGAATTGTTTCAGGTCATCTACGTTGCTAGAAATCCAAAGGATACCTGCGTAAGCTTTTATCATTATTGTAAAAAATTTCATAATATAGTGGGGAGCTTCGAAGAATTTGCTGACTTGTTTTTAGATGACAGTAGTACGTATCGAATATGCATATGTGTGTATATATATATATATATATTTATTACTATAAAAATCTGTCTGTAATTATTACCTATTATTATTAGTATCATGATATCTATATAGCATATATGTTCATTAACAACTACTTTCAATTTAAGTACCATTGACTCCGTTTTGGAATCACGTTTTGAAATTCTGGGCTATAAGAGATCAAGAGAATGTATTATTTTTAACGTATGAAGGAATGAAGAAGGTAATATAGTAATATATTTAAAATCAGACGACTGGTATTCATTCGAATTCATATTTTTGTAAATACAAGTAAAAAAGTAAAATCTAGACATAAATTTGTTTTATCTATTAAATGTAATATCAAGTTTGGGTATTTTTTATATGTATGCACATTATCTATATCCTATGTATTTTTGTGCCTTTAGATTTCTTATAAGCGCATAAAAATTCGCGATATATTTATAAAGTTAAAAGTAATATCACAAACAATGATGTTTCAGGATCAAAAGGAAACGATTAGGAGGACAGCAGAATTTCTGGGGAAAACTCCGACAGAGGAACAAATCGCTGATCTTTGTGAGCATTTAAAGTTCACAAAGATGGCAGTTAATCCGGCCATAAATATGGAACTAATTGTTCCACAGAAAGACGTGCCAGAGAATGACAAATTTATAAGAAAGGGCAGAGTCGGTGATTGGAAAAACTATATGTCCGAAGAACTGTCTCGAAGATTCGATGAATGGACTGAAAAGCACTCGGGCAGAAGTGGCCTCGACTTCGACAAACAAACGGTTCTTTATGATGAGGACTGAAAATAATCTACTGAAGTGTGTATATTCTAAGTTTAGGTTGTACAAAAACCGATATTTATATAAAATAATTACATTCGTTTTAACTGTTATTTTTATGTTAATGTACATATGCTTATATAGCTACATAAATCTGTACGTATCGTTGTCGATAAAATATATTAGAAAAATAGCAAAATATATGTGTGTGTGTAAACTGAAGTTCAGTATAAATTAATGTTATTTACTCATTAATTACGCGAAGCTCGATACCATATATACACTTGTTGTACGACCGGTTTTCTAATAATGGATAGCAACTACAGCTTTTCATATTTAAATAGCTTTCTAACTTCGTGAGAAAAACGGATTTTCGAGGAAATGAAGTACTTGTACGTTTAATTTACCTGAATCTGGAATGTAACGCACTATGGGAATCCTGTTCGAGACTCGCGCTCGAGTTTTCGTTTCGTCGATTCTCAGCGCACGACATTGTATGTCAAAGCAAAGATGGCGTTGATTCGTGTTGTGTCAGGTGTTTAAAATTTCATAAAATTATATGGAAGTATGACATTGGACTGTAGTCGTGACACTTCAGTCAGATATTTAAATCGGTTTTAGTTTTGTGAAAGATCGTCAATTGAAGAAAACGTAAAGGCATCTGTCAAGAGTCACGTGTAATACTGCCCGATAGTGGTATTTTGCACTTAACCTTAGCCTTCACTCGGTATTGTACGATCGTCTTCAAATCTCGTAAAAATTATTTGAAAAAAAAACGTCGATGGTGTATTTTTTATTAGAGAAAAAATGAAAACTTTTTATGAATCGTTTTCCTAGCGATACTAATGGTGTTCTTTTATATCGTATGATAAAAGAAAGGTTTAAAACGAGTCCGTAAAGTTAAATTCGAATTATGCGCTTTTAAACTGTGTTTACGAAGTATTATATCTTTTCTGAGTTGCCAAAAATATTTAGTTGGATGCTGGTAAAATTTACACCTGGCTGAAATGCCCAGGATAAAAACCAAACAAGCAAGTAGCCTTTGGTTAAGGCAACGCGAATTGGGTGTACAGTTCTCTTTGGGACATGCTGATCACTTTCATAAAACTCTTTACTCCTCTATACAACCAGTAACTTCTTGGGATCATGCGTTGTCTGCAGCCGCTGCCCATGGTGGAGTTTTTAATCTTGAATATTCCCCAGATGGGTAAATACATACATGCTTTTAGTTCTATGAAAAATATTATATACAATAATAACATAATATTTTTTCTTGTATGACAGCTCTCTTTTGTTGGCGGCATGCGAGAAGAAAAGTATTTTAATGTTTGATCCTCTGAGGAGAAGCTTGATCCATGCGATTGATAATGCTCATAACGATTGTGTTAATTGTGTTAGGTATGTGTAGATCTTGTTTTCTTAATTAATGTAAATTAATTATTGTAACATTAAATATCTTATAAGAATAACCTTTTTTATAATAGGTTTTTGGACCAACGTATGTTTGCAACATGTTCAGATGATAGTACGGTAGCTCTTTGGGATGCTAGAAACTTAAAGAATAGAATAAGAACTCTTCAAGGTCATTCGAATTGGGTGAAGAATATAGAGTATAGTCCCAAAGATAATTTATTACTAACCAGTGGTTTTGATGGTAGTATATATACTTGGGACATTAATAGTTTCACAGAAAATAGTATTCTTTATACGCGTGTGTTCCATACAAACGGGTTGATGCGAACTAGACTTAGTCCAGACGCCAATAAAATGTTAATAAGTACTACTTCTGGATACCTCATCATTATACACAACCTTAAGTTAAGCACTTTAACTCAGGACTTGGCAGGATTTAGAGTACGTTTCATTTCTGGTATTACATCTTCATATCTTACTTAACACATTTTGTATACAAATTAATTTTTATTTTAGCCAAATATGTATCGGTTAATGCAATCATCTCAAACTACGATACCAAACGTGGCAAGTTTCACGCATCTCTTTTCCCATTCTCGTACACATAACCGAGTAGAATTTTTAACCGATTTCCCTGTTGGTGATGATGCTGAGATAATATCGAGTTTGCAAGTGCACCCTCATGGATGGTGTGCTTTGTCTAGGAATGTCAGTAATGGAGAAAAATCTGAGGTTGATATTAACAATCGACTTTGGTTACATATATTTTTCTTACATTTCATTGATGATTGTGTATTCCAGTGGACTTGTATTCATGACATACAAGAGCGTGATGTATCCAGCACAGCGGATCAGGCGAAAGAAGGAGAGGAGACAGCACCGCAGTTTAACGAAGTGCCCGTAGAAGAGTTCGAGGATTTTCAACAACCTCAACCTTCTCGCTCGGGTATAACATCTTCCTTTTTAATAGAAAGTCCAAACAACCGCGTGAGAGTAGTTCATACTACGTCCGATACGAGATCAAACGCGGCTGGATTTTCAGATAACGCGCAATCAGCTAGGTCTCCGAGAAATAATTGGCAGTCAGTGTCTCGTAGAGCGTCACGGTCGCAATCGAGGAATTCGCGTTTGGACAGAAATGCGACAAGAGCGAATTTCGGCTCGATCGAAGTTAGTTCTAGTTCAAGCTCGTCTGATTCTCGTGTAAACACGGATAGAGACAATAGACAGGGGGATAGGTACATATACGCCGCTGACATTTATGCGGCTGATGAGAGCATACTGGAAGAAGGTTCTGGCGATCAAGAAAGAGAATCAGGACAGGACTACAGGCCGAGACCAAATGTTCACCTTAACTACTTAAGACCACGCAATATAATCGAAAATTTTCCTACCGGTAATATAGAGTTACATGTAAGTACGACTGACGTGTGGGAAGCACACGTAGCAATTAGGGAAGCTAGGCTTAGAAGGGAGAGGGATTGGCTTTCTAGATCGAGTAACAATACTGTCGTTATTATCGGTGATAGAATTAGGGTTCAGAATCGAAATAGGCAAGGCCAGCAAACAATGTACGCTATTCCGAGAAATCGCATGATCCATCAAAATACACCTAGATTAACGCATTACATAGAGGAACCTAACGTTGGTTCCGGTTATATAAAAGAATTATGTTTCTCTGCCGATGGCCGACTAATATGTTCACCGTTTGGTTACGGAGTTCGTTTGCTAGGATTTTCTGAAAATTGTTCGGAATTATCTAACTGTGTTCCTCCCTACAACGAGTCTATACAGTTGAACGAAATAGCGATAAACTCTAGTCACTCTGGCATCGTAGTCTGTACAAAATTTTCTCCAAGGCATTGTTTGCTCGTGTCAGGTTGTCTTAGTGGAAGAATTGTTTGGCATCAACCTGTGGTTTAATAAAATTAATGTCAACTTTTCACTACAGTCTGCCTAGAGAACGTCTTGATGAGATATATTACTTGCCTATATTTTCTTCTTTTTATTTTTCACTTTTTGTTTTCTTTCTTTTTAACGAGGTGAATATCGGGAAATACGAAGATTTTTTTAAATATACAGTTTTTGATACATTTTATTTTTTAGCGTGTTTTGTTATAGATGTGATTGAGGTTAGGAAACCCTTTGTGGCCGAGGGATATTGTCGCGCGCAGTTGAGAAAATATACACGTTGAACATTTGCGTTATTCATTGTTGAGGCTTGTATTTTCTTTAATATACTATAATATAATTTCTTTAATATAATATATAATATATATAAACGTCTGAGCCATTTTCTTGTTGAACGGAGTTTGTTTCCATTGTCTAAAGCACTTTCGTCGTCTTTTATCTTATCAGGTTTAAAATAATATTCATCATTACTACTATCACTATTGAACATGTCCTTTCTGGATCTTTTAGGCATCGTATATAAGATATTATAAACAATATATAAAATATAAAAAAAGCTAGCTGATTTGTCTGGTAATGCCATTGAAAGACTGAAACTCGTTTTGACTCGACCATCATCCTACATAGCAAGTTTACGTTAAACGGAAAATAGGATTTCTAAAGATCTATAATTTTCTTTCATCAAAAACATAATAATGTTTTGTCTGAAATACCCATGCGTAAATACGCATAAGATTATCGCTCAGAAAAATAGATGTACTCCAGAAACCTCAAAATAAGTGTCCGGAACTGTGAACAAATTCGGGCGGCTATTTGCCGACATGCGTCCACAAAGGGTTTTAAGCTAATTATTTGTACGTAGCGCTTTTTTACTCGAAACGCGATAAACGTGGTGAAATATGATTTATTTTATATTGGAATTATATCTCGCTAGTGATTTAAAAAGAAAACAGTCATGACGTTATTTTAAGTACCGTTCAATGAAATCAATTAATTCATCTTGTATATTTAGAAAACTGATTACTGAAACATAGTATTTTTACTAACAGACGTATATTTCTATTGAAAAATTTTAATATCTCAATAAGTCCACGGCAGAGTACTTTTCGTATCATATCGCCAGAGAAAACGTAGGAGCAAGAATGCAGGAAACATTCCATCAACTGATCTGTATATTACACACTTTCGTAGAATATTGGCGATTACATTGCCATTTGCAACTGAATATACATTTTGCATTTGTACGTCTTGTTTGGCAATAATCGAAGGAGTGATTGCGGTTTGCGATCAATTCCTGAATCATTGGTAATAGTGATCTAGGATCTAAGGACAGGAAAAGAGGTAATATGTACCATAGAATGAAATTATTATGCAAGAAAATCAACCTCGCTAAAATACGTAAATACAACGCTGAATATGTAACGTTGGCGTTACCGTTAGTATTAAATTATTTAGCTGCGTATTGCGTGACTATTAATAAGTACCCGAAATTTCAACTAATCATAAGATGAT
Source organism: Bombus sylvestris (assembly GCA_911622165.2). Lineage (NCBI taxonomy): Eukaryota > Metazoa > Arthropoda > Insecta > Hymenoptera > Apidae > Bombus > Bombus sylvestris. The sequence goes on along the minus strand of OU443162.1, from coordinate 2,738,429 downwards.
TATTAAAATTGGTGTTGCTGTTTACCGAGAGAAACGATGCCTTTTCGCGACTGTCGTCGAAACGAAAACCACGCCGTTAATCAACACGACTTTAATCCATAATGAACAACTCGATCAATTTTCAAGTTGTATAATGTAGAAAAAGAAAGAAAAGAAATGGCGTTGCTCACAACTTCAAAGCAAACGCGAATATACGGATTGTACTAATGAACAAATATTTGTAATTTATTTGAGCCATGTCTTTGACTATATATTCATATACGAAGTTTAAGCGTATTTAGATCGATTGTAGGATCGAAATGGATATCGCTTTTATCGTAAACTCTGTGTTCCATGGAACATCTTACGCTCGTACTATTAAGTAGAAAAGAAATCGTGTAACATATGTAAATACATTGTCAACTTAGGTATGTAATAACAATATAAATGTAATAACCAAATACGATATGGTTTATGTTCGTAAGCGTCATATTACTTTTAAGGTTAGAGTGAATCAAACTAATCTTTGGAAGAAGCAGTCTGTAAATGCTCGAAATCGTGAAGTTCGTCAATTTTGGTAAGTTAGATATATCTGTAGTAATATTTATGTTTCTACGAGAAAATTTCAATTCGTTTAACGAAAATTGGAACATATAGTATAAATTATAATATAAGTATAAATTGAAATATAATTCGACATAGAATCAAATGGATATATACATGAAATTAAGAGTCATATTAATTTAAACAAAACAATGTTGGAAGTTATTCACTGGTTAGTTTCTTTCGAATTTTATGGAAATTATTCACTGGTTAATTTCCTTCGAGTTTTGCCCGCGAATTGTAAGATAAACGGGGCAAATTATTTCGCGTGCCATTGATGGTTACTTAAATGTGGATTTTTGATGATATGCAGACTGTGAGTGCAAATGCAGGTTTGTTAACAATTTTCCCTTTCATCGGAAAAACGTGCGAATAACATTGTATTTTTGCTTATCGCGTATCCACTTGACGATTATTTTCGAATAATCCGACTGATCGTGGCCTGCACGCTCTTTATACATATTATAACTATACGATCGTGTAGAATTGTTAATGTACTCATTGTTTTGTAAGATTTGTTTGTTTTCTTTTTCTATATAATAAAATGTTGCTTAATGTTTTTCGTCGGTCTAGGTCGAGTCTCCCATCGTTAACGAAACGTCCCTGTGAACGATACTGGTATTTCGATGAGAATGTGTTTGCTAGTTAGCGAAGGTCTTTTATGTCAATTCCTTATTATCCTTGAATCGAAAGGAATTCGATGATTAAAATCGAGACAGAGGAAGAAAAATTTAATCCATTACACAATCTCTTTATTAACAATTAATTTAACTTATGTACAAATATATAATATACCTTAAGATATAACAAACCGCTGTCATAACACGCAGAATAATAAAATCTATTTATTATTCCTTCTTGCACCTTAACAGTTGAAAGTGTTAACTTCTGTCCCTTCAAATAATCAATGTATTAAGTTCTTGCTATGAAATTGGAGATCTGGCGAACAGTATTAACTAATAGCTAATTTATTTGATAACTGGTACAGATGGCTTGGTACTGTAATAATGGTTAGACGTTCTATCTCGTACGATAAGGGACAATAATTCGTTAATAAATAGCTGAATAAATAAAAAATCATTATCTCGTGGTTAGTTATATTCCTCTCCCGTGTTATCATGTCGATTACATCGTCAATATCAGCGAAGTCATGTACATTACGCGCATTCAGTATATCAGCCTTCCTGAATCATAAGAATGCGACAAAAGTAATGATGTGTCATCCATGATTCAGTCAAGTAACCATTTCAAGTAATTTACAAATATAATTAGCGCCTTCTATTCTATTTCCAATGTATTTCAAACGATTGAGTACCTGCAGAAGTATTATTCATTCGGGAAGCAACTTTATCAAATAACGTGATAAGCTATCACGCCCAAAAATATGTATCCTAAATTAGCAATGATCATTTGACCGGCGTTGACAAATTTAGACATCGAATTTCCATGACTATGATCGTGATGTTCACGGTGACTCGTTTCAGAGCTATTCGTTTGAAAATCTGTAACATGTACATGTCCTTCGTACGGTGATCTTTTTGATCTTTCGACGAGTGTTAGTTTCGTGTTCTTCGTTGTTCTTGCCTCGGGCAAATCTGCTGGAAGACGACGCTTTTCGAGTTGAGATTGATCCGATCGAACTTCTCCGGGAATTGGCGGAGGTAATTCCCCTTTAAATCTTCCAAATTGTGGCATTCTGCTCAGAACGTCCGAGGATAGCTTACTTTTAGAATGTTCCCCGATTCCAGGAATGGATCTGACCAAACTGGAATCCTTCAACATTTTACCATCAAACGTAATTAGCACTTCGGACGAAGGCGAGGGCGAAGGTGGCGGATTGTTCGGAAATTGTCCGGGAAGTGGCGGCAGATAATAAGCGTTCATTCTGTCAGCAGCCATTTCCATGTCATTCGTGTCACTAGGACGCGGTTTCGCGTTCGTAGATTTTTTCTTCGATTTTTTAACGGTTGCAACTGTTGGAACTGGTGGCGAAGGTATAAAAACTGGCTCAAAGTTATCGACTGCTTTATTGTTCAAAGTTTCCCGAAGACGGACGTCTTCTTCTTGCTCTACTTTCTCGGAGACTCTCTTTTGAGCCATGTCTGTAGCTTTCTCGGTATTTCTTATGATCGGTTTGAAGCCACTTTCGATTACTATCGAGTCTGGATTAAACCCCGTGTTTCTCGCCGGCTTTATCGGAGTGACGAATATATTGGGTATGTCCAAGCTGGATACTTTGGTCTCTAGTTTCGTTCGATGTTGCTTCGAATCGATTTTCTTGAGTTTCGCGATCTGTGTGTTATCGTTTCCTTGAGAGTGTCTTTCCGCTGTTCGTTTTCCGTAAGTGGACGAGGACGGTCTGTAAACGGCCTTTTTTCGTTCCATAAAGACCGATCTTGAGGGTAGAGGAATGGTGGGCTGGGGCATCGTCTGCAACATCGGTCGACGTGTCAACATCGGTCTCTTGACGAACATCAGTTGAGTCCTCTGGTCCGGTTGGTGATGATGATAATGATCGGGAAGGGGCGGGTGATAAAGATGGTGGTAATTGGACGCGTAATGGTGAGACACCGGCTTGGAATATGGGATCTGTGGGCTGGCGGTAGCCGGATATGTGTATTTCATCCCATGGCTCAGTGGTCGTGGATTATCTGCAACGAGGTTAGACAATTGCTGGTTAGAGGGTTGCCGAAGGAGTTCCGGTTGGATCTCCATGATTTGTTGTCGGCCAGGATAGGAGGAGGTCAGTCTGGTGACTCCCATCGATTGTTCGCGATAGATCGGTACGAGCTGGTGGTGATGATTATAATGATGATTGTGATGCTGCTGCATGAGATCCCCGTCGAGGTGCACGTGATGCGTTTCCTTCACGCGTACCTCGTGACGATGCGGCACAGCATCGTTTCCCGGCGTGTTGTACGAAGGTCTCAAGGTGTATGGCTCCTCGTACGACGGCGATGATTTCAAGCGCACGTAATTGTTGTTGTTAGCGGTCGTTAGTAACTGCGTGTATGATGTGCTTAGCTTGTCAGGGTTAGTCGCTGGATGATAAGAATAACGAAGCCCGTGTTCGCTATGAGGGTGATGAGAATGTTGAGGCTGCCGGAGGAACTCCGCCGTTGGTGTTACCTTGCTCAACACGCGGATGCTGGGGCTGTTCTCAAGATCCTCGTTCGGTCGCTGATTCATCGGGTCCACGTAGACCTCGTGGTTTTCGCTGCCAGCGGCTTCTCCGGCGTCACAACTGTCATGAACGTTTATCTTCCATCCCAGATAGCGATGTGTGAAACACTGAATATTTGTTGATAATCGAGTGAGTGCATGATTTAATTTGTCCTTCGAATAAACTTACTTAGGTTCTCTTGCGCAATTGAATTAATATCATCAATGAAATTTTACGAATTAATAGTTACAAATTATTAGTACCGATAGATTTTTCTGCATAATCATACCGAGCATGATAATAAAACAAACGAAAGAAGTAAATTTTAGAAATTGTCCTATTCGTTGTAAAATTGTAAAACTATAAAGGAAAAATCTATAACCTGCTGTATTTATCACTTGTCGATTTACTGATACCATTACAATATTATTGTGCAAAAGGTGAATTCGTCCAACTGTCTATGCGACAGTTTGCGTTCACTTACCTGATAGTACACAGTATCAGGCGTGTTCTCATCTGGCACCCATTCTACAAAACCTGGTTCACCATGATCGCATTCCAAAGTCAGCGTACGCTGATAAGCGCCGAACGAAGAGAATTCGTCCGCTAGAGGTTGATTCTGATCTGGCACCCAGTTGCATAGACGTCCGACACCCGTTGGTCGATATACTCCACGTTGACGTTGAGCACCGGCAAATATTTTCACTTTCTGTTTGCCAAGAAACAGCACTTTCATATTCAATTCGTCAACCGAGTTATCAATTTCATGAAAGAGAAAATAGAAAGTTAGCTTACGGCTTTCTCCTCGGGTGTCTTGTGTTGGTATCCACCAACGGGGTCATCGGTAATGTAAAAGGGATGATAACGAGCCGGAGTATCGGCATTTTCCCCACCTTCCACTACGAAAGTGTATTTTTTTCCACGAACCACGTTGATCTCCGGAATTAACAGGCCATTTATATACCATGAAATTCCCCAACCAACGTGACCTGAGACAAATGAGTAACATATACAGGTCTGTCAATTTGCGATTTCTATCATTAACCTACTAACTCCGCAATGTTTTCTTCAGTCAATTTACATTATCGAATCCTGTTTTGTCAACGTTATGAAGAGAAGTTTCAAGGATTTGTTTAATACTTTCTTTGTCACGCTATAAAATTCTTATAAAATTCGAAGGAATTAAAATATTATTTATAATACTAAGATAGGGTATTTCTTTTTAAATTCGTTGTATTGGGCTTATGTATTTATGGGAAATTCGAGGATGCAAGGTGCACAGAGTACAGATAGTAGAGTTACGTTATATCGATTTCATCGGATCTGCTTATTACAAAATCAACTTTATCTTTTTGTCTTGATAAAACTTTCACTAATGTTTTCGTTTTTCGATAACTATAAGTTCCGTTTCATACCAGTAATAGCAGGATAGCCGTGTTTTCCTCCGGTAGGTCCCATCTGGGCATACAATACTCCGTCTTCGGGTTCGTAGCATTGAATGGCTGGAATTTCCCAAGCATCGTCTTTAGCCGCCGGTGCAGGGGTTGCTACACGTTGAGGTCTTCTCGTAGTTACAACTAGTTGCTATTTCGCAAAATCACATTCATCAGCTATTCGAATATTAGTAATCTTACGATATCTTATCTTCAATCAGACAAGTTTGAGTTATTAGACTCTCGTTAATTATTTCATGCGAAGTTTAACGTTCAACTTCAACTCTGTTATTGTATTATTTTCGCCTGTTTTACGTCGCAATATTTTACTCTTTTATAATAATCATAAATATATTTAACGTTTCAAGAACTTAAGATCACAAATTATGCATATCAGCAACGATTCTCTTACATTTTTCCTCAAGCTTAAGAAACTAGTGAACGATAAAAAAGAACACAAGTGGATTTAAAATGATTCAGAGAACGTAACAGAGCCGATATGTCGAAGTTTGGCTGACTCAAATAATCCTAGCTTGCCATAAATGATAAAATACCTGATTGTCACTGTCCCTGGCATCGTTGCTGTCCGCGAATACCTGAGAATGTTCGTGATCTGGAACGGGACAATTCCAAACCGGTGGTCTACCGAAATCGATGAAACGATCGGTTTTCAGATAGTCGGAGTGAAAGCTGACCTCTTGCCTCTCGTTTAGTGGACCGATGGCCCAGATGATCGCCTGCGATCCGTTTGTCAGGATTTGATGGTCCAGTTCATCGTTCGTCTTCAGTGGTCTCTGATACGTGACAATGCTATATCCGTCCACCAGTGCCGCGTTCAACAATCGAATAGAATTCGTGTTCTCCTGTAAAGCGCCGATTCGGCCGGGTAAATTCAATGTAAACCACACGACATTCGACCGTTCTAACTGCACGATGGCAACAGGATAGATGACTAGATGGGCGTAAAATTAGAAGTAGGTAACCTGTATGCGTGTATCTGGACAGCTGCCTCGTCCTCCGGAACATTGAGATTTTGCATCCAAAAAGTAATCGACAGCGTAACCTTGAAGGGTTTGCTTATCGACCCAGGCGACCACGACATCTCCGCCGACCATTAAGCTTCTTTCCGGATTCGCTGATAATCCGAACGCCATGTATTGTCCATCGTCTGAGGATAAGACACACCTTTACAATTGCAATAGAATCAAGAACGTTTATTTGCTCGTACGAGCAAATGAATGCCGAGCAGTTATTATCCAAACTACGATAATTTCAGTTATTACGAATTCCTGTAATGAGTATATCCATTGGAATTGGACTGTGAATTTTTATGCGTTTATCGGGAGAAATGTTCAGAAATGCGCAGAACGTGTACGTACAGTAGAATTCCGTTTCTCTGAATTTGTCGGCAGACAAATAATTCATATAATTGAAGTTGCGATAATAAGGGCCCTCAAGACCGTGGAACCGAACAGGAAAATTTCATCGTTCGTAATTTCGTAAAATCTATTTCCCGTAAAAATTAGGAGATCTAGTTCGGTAGGGTGGTTCCTAATTTACCAAACGGCCCGTTTAAACCGTGACCAGACGTTAATTAGAGTGTGAAACGCAATTTTTCGTGGTCTCTTTTTCCGCAAGAGCGGTTAGATTTGACGAAGGGCGCAAATAGGGCGCACAGTCGGTGTCACAGACAAAGAGGAAAATTATATTTTAACGACCTCGTTCGTTCGACATATGTACATACATATACCCGCTGACTATGAATACATATGTACTGTGTTTTATCAACGACACGAATCGTGGCAAAATTGAAATAGTATATTATCTATTGAACGGAACCAGTGACGAGCTATGGCCGAGTGAGACGAGATAGGTGTGTGAAGTATTGTTAATTAAAAGTTGGGCCGGATCTTAGGCTGGTATGTAAATTCACGCTGCTTTCAATAAATGCGATAGAAGTTTCGTTCTTTTGTGAGACCTACGCGCGCACAGCTCGGGAATATATACTCACCAAGTTTTCCAACGAGTTGGGCGACTATGCTGTCTCCGGCCACGGCCCATCGCACCTCAAAAGCCAGCTTGTCCTCCAGCACTTCGCAGTTCAGTTTCGACTGAAATCAAACGACAAACCGTTTACCATCGTTTTACAACATCGATTCCCTTGCATCTCTCGCGATTCACCGTAACCGGTCAATCGTGAATCTCGTTGTCGCAAACCCTTGGAACTCGAAGCCACTTTTTCTCTCGACAAGACGTTAGAACTCGACAGACGACGTCGTCCAGTGATAAATGCGAAAGCGAAAGAAGAAATTTATCGATGTCGGACGAAGAGAGAAATTAAAAGTTCAAGTTAAAGACAACTCTTGAGGAGTAAGGCAAGGAACTGATTCGATTGTCAAGAAAGTAATACGTTTATTCGCATTAATCTCAAGTAAAAACGTACAAAAAAGGTTGATAAAAAAGTAATATCATTCGGTGCGTGTAAATATAATCTATATCTGGTAAATAGGCATATGCGCGATATAAGCTTCTGTACTTATAAAGAAGAACTGGCCTAGGTAGGAAGGGGATTTCCTCAGCTTTATTTCCGAGCGATATGTCCTCCGTCTCTTGGAATAACGCGCGCCTCCTCTCGGACCGCGAAGATAAAAATAATTAACCCTTGTATCACAGTCGAATAACCATCGTTCTCTGTCCTTACGCTCGACTTTTACAAAAATAATATCTCTTCTTCTTAATACTTATACTCTAAATCAATGGTCTTTAACCACGACGAACAAACTTATTGTACAATCCAAACATGTCATTCATTCACAAACTTATATCTTATCGCTAATATTTGTTATTAGAGATGGGCCGAAACCTGATTTCTAGATTCGCGTGATTCGGATCCGAAACTCTGCGAGGTCTCGAAACTCTCGAAACGCGAAACTTTTGTAACCCGGAATATTTATCTTTTCTCATTTTTTCCTAAGAAATATCTATCTTGCCTATCTTACTTGCAGGAGATAAAAGTCTTAAAAAGTCTTCCCGAGAAATGCAAAATTAACTTTTCCCGATATGAGTCCATGTATTTAGACACAAACTCGATCGAATTCAAATAATACTTTCACAAGTTATTTAGGTGAATTATCGTTTACCTGGGTTTTGAGAGTTTCGAATCACGGAAAATGGCACATGGTTTCGAATTTCGAGGGGTTTTCAGGTTTCTAGTGACCCATCTCTGTTTCTTATTCTTTCATCGTTCTTACGGTGTTACACACAACGCACGAAAGGGTTAAGGCTGTCGATAAGGATTCGTAGCCTTGAAGGTCTATTCCAAGTCTCGAATATAGTGAATCTTCTTCCGATGGTTTCCACGCTTCTACTCGATGTGTTCGTGTAGCGCACGCAGATGAGCCGAGAGACAAACCGATATCCAAGTGTCACTAATATCGACACATGTTTCATACGAACTCGGAAGGGAGACAGCAAAGCGTGAATTATGGCGACTCGTATTGTTCGAGGAGAACGCGACGCATCCACTTCTACGGGAGCGAGATCGTACGTCTCTTAGAATAGAATTCTAAAGCGGATTCGAGAGATTAAAGCCGTGTCTCATAGGTATGTGTCCATGGGACATGGTTTGCGCCTACGTAGATGCTTCATCACGTTACTCCCACACAAGGTAAATTTATTTTTCATCAACGAGCGAGAAATTTAGAAAAGTTTTCTCTTTGTTCGTCTTATGAAACGACGTGTAACTTTGATAAATCTTATATTTTTCTCTTGGAACGTAGTCTTTATGTAAAAATAATACTAAATTAACCCCTTAACAGCTTAGCCCGTGACAATCGAGCCGTTGATTAATTTAGCCGCTTCATACAAGGTGAGCATCGATCAAGTGCCTTGACACGGATATTTAACAAATTTTAGAAAATGGTTCGATTATGGATAAGTCTGATGGACGCTAGCCATTCAGACCGTAAGTGTTACGAACTTACGTCTTTGTGTACAGGTATGTGACATGGAAAAGTTTGCACGCTTTTGTCATATTTGTTTACGAGATAAAAACTCGTGTCAGACTATCAGCTATTTTTCAGAAAGTACATCTTTGGATCTAACAAACCTTTTTTGTTAAATACTTCTTGTTAGTTATATAGTGATGTTAAAATTTAAAAAATCAAGAGATGTACTTATCAGGTATTTTCTTTATGATCTTTGATCAAGGTAAAAAATTTCTACTTCCACCTAACTTTTATTTTTTTATCTTAAAATGACACGTCCAAGCAACTGATGAAACCAAAAACAAATAGGTACTTTAGAGGGATTTCGTTGAATTTGCCGAACTGTTAAGGTATTATAAGGTATTATAAGCAAAAATACGCTAATAAAAATATGTCTAATCGCGCTTCGATACGATTCACTCTGTTTGAGCGTTTCGCTCGTATGCAAGATGTTTCTGTCTATGCAAGTGTCTGCGAATGTGTGTGATTTACAAGCGCGTGTATACGTTACTACAAGCGGCTGTACAAAGTGTAAACCGATGTTCAGAGATTCCTCGTCTAATACATTGCCGGCGCGTGTTGTTAAATAAATAAAGAAGCTAGAGTCATCGTCCCGTGCCCCTCTTCTCCTGCTCTCTCGTGTGAAACTTCGCCAAAGTGGTTGTACGCGACTGTGAAACTTTACGAATGAGCCTCCGGCTAATATTATCCCAGCTGTGCCACCTGAGGTTTCCACGGTGAAACGAAACGAATGATCGTCGGTAAACGCTTGGTGGCCAGCTTACAGAACTTTCGCTAATTTGTCGAAACGTGAGTTTGACCGAGTTCTGTTAGGCAGTCTGATTTACGATTGGTTTACCGTTACCGCGATAAATCATTCGCTATCCTCTTGTCTTAGCTCTTAGCAAGGTACGAGTTTACGATGCAAGCTGGACCAAGTGTATCTTGGATCGAATGCTGTTGATCGGAGCTTCTTCGAGTTGAACGACTAATCGACTATGGAATCGAAAACAATTCGAGGATTTCTATTGCGAAGAAACTGATCTCCCTTCGATGGGAAACAAACATCCCCGCACAAGGAATCTTCGAGCTGTCCGAGAGCAGTGGACGTCGCCAAACGAGTTAAACTGCGTCCTCGTTGAAGCGACAACTTTCGTTGCCCCCTCTTGTTGTTTGTTCCAAACAGTACTCAACACGTATCGACATTTTGTCTACATTGAAGCAACATAATCTGCGGAACATCTGTATTTTATCTCGATTGTGAAGCGATATTTCTTCCTTGCTATAAGTTGTTCACGAGCAAATTCATTGTGAAACAATCGACAAACCGTGCACCGATGGAACCTTTGTTTCTGTCGCGACGTATTGCCGCGTTTCTCTTATTTTTCTTCCATCTTTAAACCTCGTTTACATGAAACAACTTTTAGTCGAACGATTGAGTCGATGTAAACGCAATGCCGATCGAGTCGAAACGACCTGGTCATTTCAGTAGTTGTCTGATGTAAACGCGGCTTTAGCGTACAGACACAGATAAGACACAGACAGCAGCAGCATTCGTTAATGGCAACGAAAATGTGAAAAGTCACCGAGAGACAATAAACTTCAGCAACTTCTTCAAGAAACATGGATCATCAATAACATGTTCCTCGTTGTATCTTCAAGGAGAACGCAGTTTTATAATATCTTTAAATATTCATTAATAACGAACGAAAGAGTCTACCCTTCTGTCACCTTGGAACCGTAAAAATCTCGCGTAAGAATTTGGCTGGGGCTCGCTAGTTGGTTGGCTACGCGATCTCGATCGTATTACAGGCTGAGTCGCGAGCGTTTCGACAGAAGGCTGACCGGATCTATACTGTTCCTGATACGTGGCATCGTCTAGATTCGTGACGTCGTCGCCGTACTGAACAATCGCGGTCGATCTTCCGACCGGTGTCGGATAAGAGGCGGATTGATGCCGGTGAAGCTGCTGCGCGAGTGGTTCTTGGATCTGCAAGCTCTTTGGTATTCGATAGTCAATCGCCTGGACCGCTTGGACCCGATCTTCTCGGTGGAGGATCGGCCGGTAGGTTGTCGGTTGTTGGTATTGCTGCTGAGTAAGCAACGCGCTCGCGAGGGAAGGAGAAAGAGACGGAGAAGCCGGTGACGACGATGACGCCGAAGTAGACAGCTCGTACAGATTTGTCAGACCGAGCGTCTGTCCCTGCCCTCCGCGATGCACGTTCTGCAACACAAGGACAGAGACAGGATGTTATGCATAGGTCTTGCGAGAGAACATATTTTCTTTCTAGGTCTATCGGCGTCTCAATGATTCGTTTCATATCGTTTCGTTTTGGATAAGAAGCAGCGGTGCTGAAACGTTTAACGCGTCCTTCGCACGATAAAAATTCTACGCCACTGAAAACCGAAATCATTGAAACACCAACTAAACGCTAGAAATTGTCTACGTTGGCGAAGACCACGCTTCCTTCTCTGCTTCTTCCGGAATAAAACAGCGTGGAAGCAGGGGACGAAGCGTAAGTCGTTGACGCAGGACTCGGATGTTTGGTCGGAAAATCCGTAAATCGGTGAACGTATTGTCGTTCGGGCGACGTTCGCTGACAACCAGATATCCAGTCAAATATTGACAGAGACAAATTCACCATGGAACAATACCGAGTCTGTATTGATTGCTACCGTGAAAGGCACATTTGTTTCTGTACGTTCGACTGCGTTTACGCGACCGGTTATACGGAAACGCGGAACATTTGTTGTTTCCACGACGGACTACATCCATTGCCGAGCGAAAGAAAATATACACAGGGAGAAAGACGTGGGCAATTTTTACTTTCGACTGCCGATCAATTTTTCTTAAGCTATAGTCCGTTGAAAATTCGATTACAAACACAATCGGATCGCCCTTGAGGAGAAAGGCGGGCGCGAGATGACAGCAAAATGTGTTCGATTACGAAACATTTGGACGTAATCTGGTTGCGAAATGTCTATGGAATATGAAAGTACCTGGAAGTTTGGTTCAACCGAGAGAAACTTACAGGACGTGACGTAAAAGCATCGAATCGGCTAAAGACGATGTAGATCGATCGAGGACCGGTAAACGTCAGCTCGAATCCCTTTCCTCCTGCCAGTTCGAACGTGATTGGCATTTGCAGCTTGTACAATGAAGCCTCGTTCAAGAATTACCCTCCGGAATGACAGGTCGCGCGATGAAGGCTGAGTTACGAGCCAATGAAAAAGTCGACCTCGCCGCCTTTAAAGTTTCTGTACGTACGTTTTAATTAGCTCGTAACTCGATCCCGAAAAGTTGGTCGCAAGATTGGTCGGATTAGCAAAGGGGCGTCGCGTTTAAAAGATCCAAGCCGGCGTCTCTTCTTGCAGCGAGCCCCGCTGACTACAAGAAGCCTTTCCAGCTTACCTGCGGCGAAACTCCGAGCATCTTTAGGGACGGTGGCACGTTAAGACCTTGCGGAATTTGTATATGGCCGAAGTCCACGGTAAACGCCTCACACCAGACGCCGAAGTGGCCGATCTGGTGGATCGTTAGATCCCCGGGCAACGTCAGCACGATGGCTTTGCGATCGTATCGACGTAGTGGCTGCTCCTTTCCGTTCTCGTCTGGTACGCGAATACCTTGCGGCGACGGCGATGGTCCAGCTCCCACCCAAAATTTCGCATCTGCGAAAAGATTTCATCGTATGGAAAGTTGATTATCACGAACATAAGTTGGAGAAACCTGTGCAAGATCGTATATTATGATCATCTTTGTTGGTAATTCAAGAAAACTGACGCTCATTTGGCAATTACTTTTCGCCACATTGAAGGGTTTGTCGATAGAAATTTTTCGAAAATAGGTATACTGCAGTGAATTATAATCCTCTTGCGTTTGCAAGCGTTCCGAACAGTTGAAAGATAAAATTCGACGAGCAAAACGGTTCAAGCGAACGAATGTAAGAAAAATAACGATGACAGTGTCTTTTTTGCGTGTATCGCCACTTGAACGAAGAATTTACACAGTGTATAGATATGGTGACTAGACATATGTTTCATGGTAATATCAATATTATCATTGTTACTTTAGATCAGCTATGCGAATCATTTATATTCAAATATAATTTTGGTTACGTGATCTATTTCGCGAGTTAAAAAGTTATAGAAACCTAGAACCTTAAGTATGGGTTTCCCGTATCGTGTTTCTTCTTAGGCTTTGGTTACAGCGTAACCATAACCTTAGTCAATCGAATAGCGTGAAACTTACCAGGTGCCTCGCCATCATAACTAAAGCTTGGTATCAAGAGGGTTTGTGCATCCACGACGACGATTGGTTCAGAGCTTACTCCGTGTACTCCGTTCAGAGCTGCCAATTTTTGAGGTTTTGGGTAATCGAATCCTCGTGGTATTCTGACGTCACCAAAGTTAACCTGCCAATTATACGTTTTAAAGAAATTTTAATCAGCTTCCACGTTCAATCTAATAGAAAAATAATTTAACCGATGGTAGATAGTTTAATGGAACGAGGAATTCTATCTGACTAGACACTTTTGTACACCATTGTACGATGGCATTACGTTTCCAATAAGTTTCAATTGCATTTGAAACATTTTTATGATCTAACAATTTTTCCAAATATCGAGGCAATATTTCTAAATTTTGGACGAGGACATACATATATATCTATTACGTCAAAGTGATAGTCTCTGAAGGATTATAACACGTTTAATATATACTACAACTACAATGACTACTCCATGCAATAGGTGGTTTGTGCGGAATGTAGAATTCATAAGCTTCAGAAATAATGTCGCAAACAGATTCCATTTTATCGTTTTCCAAGCCCGTCCACGTAATGGAAATTCGACCATTTCGCTGCCGTTCCGTCGTGATCGAGCTTTATCATTCTGGGGTTACATACATGGTATCTGCTGCCGCGTGTCGGACGCTGCGGCTCGGAATAAATTTTCGTTGCGCTGGCAATATCAAGGACGTAAATCGACGATCTGTGCGGACTGTCGGGGATAACCGGCCACATAGAACGAGCGCTTTTGGTTAAACTTCTCGTTCGACTTGAAATTCCTCTGGGAAAAAGTAAATCGAAACTTCGATGACGTCTCGCCGACTTGTTCGATAAAGTCTGCGCGATAATTTAGTGAAGTTAGTAAGTCGATCTTCGTTACGAGTCAGGAATTACGTTCTCGTCTACATGTAACAGTACGCTTCCTAGAATTAATTGTCGAAAGCTATTATCGAAGGAACTGCTTGCGAAATATAATTTGATAATATCGAACCATATTGAGAGATCTGTGCAATTTCATTAATGGTTAAACCATCGAGGATCGGGCAGTGAAATAATTGGTAAAAATTGTATAAACACGGCACCATAAAAGGAATCGACTGTTAAAGCTAACTATGAACTATTAAATCACTATTAAAGATTTAAATAAAGTATTTTATTGTTTTATCAAGATGATAAAAATATATTAAACCGACAGATAGTCCATTTCATAAATCAGGATCATAAAGAAAAGATTGCATAATTTAGGGAAAATTGCTATAAACACTTCAATTTCTCCAAACTTTAAATTGTAGAAAATAGGTGAAAAAAATAGAAATTGAAAGAGATATTAAGCATATCCTTGGTACTAGCTTTCATAACAACAACGTTAAAATACCAAATTCGATAATGTAGATTAACTGAGAAGAATTGCAAATGAAATGTTGCGTTAATGCAACATTGATTTATAACGGGTCAAATAATATTCCTCGTGTCTTGTGATTTATAGACGATAATGTACAACTTTTAATGCCTGATTCTTAAGATCGTAATCGGATTTTCAATTGCTGGTTTGCATTCAAAAACATTATCGTGGAACGATCGAGTGTAATTTGCTGAGAAGTTCGATGTTGTTCGTATGGCTCGAAGCCAACCGTAGGCAATTGCTTTCTATCCTATAGAGGCACGCGTGCCAACAAACTACGAGCGTGAAAGTTGCACGGCAAAGAAACGATACCGGTTTCTTGTGCTGTGCAAGTGGAATCGAAGCGACACCGAAGGTCACGAGCATGATACGTTTCTTACTCACGGAGAATTCGTCGCACCACACGGCGAACCACTTTACGTTGCTCAGCGTCTTGCCATCGGGTAATGTGAGCGTGATGTCCTTCCTACGATACCGCTTCAACGTGTTCGATCTATGGCAAACGAATGGATTACGGTTCTACAGAGATCAACCTTCATGAGCTGTATTCGATTGCTCTACCAAGGCAACCGCGTCGGATGCATTGTGCATAGATCGTGATAAAACTTTCTGGATAAAGAATAGTGAGATGGAATGTAAACAAATCGACTATAGACAATAATTAAGAGCAAACAATTGGAAAACGAACAAACAAACCTAAATATCAAAGATGCATGTTGTGTGTATGTTGATCCTGCTACAATTATATTTTTCTAGGATTATGTTCCATTATAACGCAGTATGATAATCAGCTAATATCTAACTAGTTAAAAGTTACAAGTTAGTCTTCTCTTTTACAATCTCTTTACGATAATATTTCGTTAAATACTCGGACGTCAACTCGGATAACTTGAAACTTTAGATTACTTTTGATACGATTAGATTTTCTGTCTAGATTAAAAGATTTCTTAAGTTTAAGAACAGTTCTTTTCTTTGTTAAAATGAAAGTGAGATTGAGATATTAAAATCCAAGGATTGCAGTAAGATTAGAATATTCCGATTAGATTCTAAAATATAAGCTACACAGATATAAGAACAAGCTTTTAAAATATCGTGTGTCGTCCGAAAGCAAATTAAAAATATAAATCAAGGGATCTAAAACAAGAAGAAATTGACTATATTTGTCAGAAAGAGGGTTTGCCAGCTGCGATTTGACAGAATTGGTACAATTAAAGATTATAAAGAGCACTCACGATCCACGCTCGTCCCGGAGCCTGATTCCGTTTCCATTGGGACTCTTCGATGTACCGACGTAAAAGTAAGCGGCTGAAAAGAAGATAATTATAATTTCAGCTTTCGCTGATTGCAACGAGTTATTGCTAATTATTTAATTTCAGGCACTTGGCCGATCATCCGGCAGCAGTGAATTTGCAGCAACGAAACAGTCACGAATTGCAACTCTGATAACGACCATGTTATTTCCTTCATTTTCTGGATCGTTGGCAACTTTACTTACTGGCGAATACACGTTGCATAGCGGAGTGACCTTCGCCAGCGAACGCTTTCGATTTTATTGAGCTGTAGCACGTAGAAAAGTGAGAGTAGCGTACGAGTCGAAAGGGAGAAGTAGAAGTACCTTTTACAGCGGCGATTAACTTAACTTTAAGGCTAGTCTTACGTCGTTTCGCGTTTACCGATGCACTTCGCCACACGCGATTCAGAAAATTCATCGAATCGTTATGAATCTTTCTATCAATTTCCATTGTGACGCACGCTATCGACTACGCGGATTGGGACACTTATTCGTTACATTTATTGGGAAATTATGACAGATTTGAAATTGATTAATAGTTTGAAAGATCAAGGAAGAAAATAACGTATATATAATTCGTCATTCTTCGATGCATTTCAATTTACGAAGTTGATCAGCATAGCTTCTGAGCGATACGTTTGTCCGTCGAGCAAGTCCCTATCTACTTTGAATTGTCTAACTCGACCAAGCGTGCATTGTCTCTCTGATAGATATGATCGTATAAGAAAAGATGCCATGACGCGATACTACCTGTTTATAGAAGCAGCAACTATAGATGTAAATTAATTAAAAGACGTAACAATGATATATTTTATTATTCGCTGTATTCATGTCGCGCTTGTTGGAAAAGAGTTCCAAATATTAGCGCAATATCTTTTTCCTTTTTTCTTCCATCCTAGATTCTGCAAGCTTGTGAAATTTTCAGAAATCGAAGTAATTCTTCGTTCATAATTTTGCAATTAAAGTACATGGGAAAAACAATCGAGTGTCCTAATAGCGATGGTAGCTGTCGAATCGATGGAGATTCGATGGGAATTCGATGGAACACGAATAGAGACGAAGTCGTAGAGCGATTGAAAGTAATAGAAACGTTCGTAAAAAGAACGAATGAATTGATAGAGCGATCACGTTTCGTCGCGTGGAAAGAAAACGAAGAACGATGGAATAAAACGTAAAAGGGATCCGCGGAACATCGACTGTTCTTCTCGGTTGTCGAATTGTCGATGTAAAACCAGTGTCCTGCTTGAAACGTATCCACCGTCGACGGTCAGAAACGGGGATGTTTCTCTTTCTCGATAACAGTATGTGGTTTTACGTAGGAATCGTGAAATGTCAGGAGTCGTTTCCTTCGACGCGTACGCTCACTCTTTTTCCCGTGGAAACCCCGGCGAGCCGGCATGATCGACGGTTGCACTGAAATGAGAAAGTTTCGCGCGAGCCATAGCCCCTCCTCGGTTACGAACTTGGTGCTTCGCCGTCGTACGTGAAGTCCTTGATGAACAGAGTTCGCCCGTCCACCGCGTAAACTTCACCGCTGACGCCGTGATGAAGTTCCGACAGCTTGCCAATAAGCTTTCCGTAATAAGCTGCGCTGCATATCTCTGTAAACAAAATCGAATTTAATTAATTAGCGCGGATTAATGGCCACGACAACCCACTGAAGCGGCCAGCGCAGGTAGCCGCTTAATAGCGACGTAAATATTTATTACGAAAGCGCAGACATTTAAAAAACTTCAAGACAGTGGCTCACGGAGAATAGCATGGATCTATCTCACGAATAACGAATAGACTACCGATTTTTTATGCACTTGTAAGAAACAATAAACTTAGAAATATAATGGAGAAGTTGATACATAGGAAATTGACAAAATCGACAAGTGGAATTTTGCTCGTTAAATAATGCTCGTACAGAATAAAATATCACAAAGTGATACCCGAGTGATCGGAACAGTTTTCTACCGAGTGTATATTTCTTTAATTATATTCTCAAAAATGTGAATTTGTGTAAAAATCAGCAGACTAATGACGGCACAACCTGTTTATCGAAAAAAAGATTCAGTACCAGCCGCATGCATAAATAATCGCAGCTCGAACTGCTTAGTCCGAGCTAAGAAATTCCGTTTATTCCTGGATCACTGATTCTTGGGATCGATGGACGTTTAACGGTAGTCGATGCTTCGCTCGAAGATCGATTCTACTGTATATATTGTGGGTTTAGCAGGGTAGATCTTTACGAATCGCGAGGGTATGCAGAAGCGAGTTCCTCGGATGTTTGTTGAGCCTTGGCAGCAGTGCGGCATGTGGAGCAACATCGTGTCGCACGAGATCACGGAATGTTAGTCATCTGTTCGGATCTCGTGGTTCTAACTTGTTCCCGACAATTTGCTGGTTCAGGAGATTCTCTAAAATACCTCAACGCCGAAAGATCGATCATTTTCACGGCGAACGTGTTCTTGGTAAAAGGTCTTATATTTACGAAGACTTGTAATCATTCAATTATTCTCACATCACTTCTGTCAGCATCCAATCAGTCCTGCAATCATCCAATCATTCTTCATCATTCGTTGTTGCATTGTTTCAAGATCATTCCTCGTTACATACGGAACATCAACGCACTATTTGCTGATATTACAACTGCGTAAATCGAGTGGCTGTTCACACTGATCCTATCCTAAAATCGGGTTAATCTCTAGCATCTTTAAGGTAGAGCCGTGTACTTTAGTCATTTGTTCTTAGCTTACGTTTAAACTCCTATGTATGTCTTAAGTTTTAAACGATCAAACTTTGTCAGTGGTCTATGAGCGGAAAGAGGAAAAAAATGTTATATGAACATAGGTCTGCAAACGCTTTATCAAAAAGTTACACAAGAAATATGAAAAGTAATCAATTCGGGTTAGGTCCTTAAATCTCCATCTGAAAATACCATGCGCGATTCGAATTCTGAATATCCTTGCCGCGATACACTATCGCTTCTATCGTTCCCCATAACTAAAAGTCTAACTGTGTAAAATCCGCGAACGGTCCATTCTTCACGATAATATTCGTCTATTGCCTCTAGGTTTCATATTTTTGTTCTGACTTTTCTATAAAGCGTTTACAAACCTACGTTTTTATAACGTTCTTTTCTTGTTCCTAGAATTTTTTGTTGAATTGTTCTTGTTCACAGAACAAATTGGCGAAGTTTGATAATTTAAAACCGAGACTGCATACTACATTTTCTTTTCTTTTGTATCGTATTCTACGTTACATCTTTTCTGTACCAAAGGGTTTATCCCCTTTTCTATTTAAATAAACGGAATAAATAAATGGAAGACATTGATGGACAGGAACCTTGCAACTCTATTTCGAATTCTATCGCTTCTAATTCGTTTGCCTATCTCGATTAACTGCGAATAGAGGAGCAAGACTGGTAAACTAGCGTGCGAAAACTTGGTCCGGCAGTTCTCCAGGAGAATGGTCCGAGAGAAAATCAGGGTTAACATTCGCATAAATATGCTATCGCGGCGTATCGAACGTCAAGGCCAATCCCAGTGGCGTGGACCGTTCGTTAGATGCTAACGAATCATGGAACCGGTCGACGATCGATCTCGCATCTAACCCTTTGATCGAGCGCGTACCGTTACCGCTCTCTCGGTCGAACAGGATATCGTCCATCCGATGAGATTGACGCATGCCTGGGTATAAATCCTGAATCGTTCACGGTCGCGTTTTAAACCGTGAGTACCACCGTTCCAACGTTCTACGACGAGTCGAAAACATTGGAAAAAATCGACGCGATCCCAGGAAAATTAGATACGTCTCGGGGAATGATCCGTGTACGACGTTCCGTTGTGCCGTTAACTGTCGCTGGTAATCGGTGATGTAACGTATGGCATGGAAAAACGATCGTACCATTTTGTTCCACCACCTGATGGTATTTAATAATTGAACAAAAATGCGTTGTTAACGCTAAGCCTTCACCGAAGCAACAAAAAGAAACTTCTTGTTGCCTGCTGTTGCAGAAGCAACAGTACTCAGCCTCCAATGCTCTGATAGCACTCGAGTAGTACTCGGATAGCACTCTAAATAATATTCAACAAATATCAACTCGCGGAAATACTTTGCAGTCTCAGTGAAGCAACTCGATCAGACGAATATTTGAATTTCGTGTCGATTTCAAAGCGACACTTCTTAGAAATAATTAAGCTGCTCTTTACCGAAGCAATAACGAGGAACATTTTGCTTTTTCTCTGCTGTTGCTGCGTCTTCTAAATCGATTTTAAAGCGACATTTGCCCCCAGCGACAAATATATACAGAAGAAACATTTGTTTCTCCCGCCACGTGCTGTTACGTGTTTCATTTTCTTCTTTCATCGTTACCGCTTCCAACGAGAACAGGCAACAGGCAGCACCCTTTGTTACCGATAGAAACGCGAGAGAACATGCAGTGAGATGCTGTACAACAACCAGAACATGTTCGAGGAACATGGATCACCAGTAGAACGTTCCTCATTGTTGCTTCATGAAGACGCTTGTTTACGCTCACCGATCGCAATGGTTGTTTTATGCATCTGGCTAAGGTGGATGCATCGGCCACTGATCTCTAAAGAATTTCCTATCGTCACTACACAGCTATCCAATGGATCAGAACGTAGCCAATGGATAGAACGTAACGACGATGATTTTGTTAGTACGTGAATGTCACATGAAGTAGCGGACGATGAAAATTCGCTTTCCATCGACGGACGAATGTAGCCGACCATTAAGCTGTGTAACGTGTAATCTTGAAGCGAAGTCTTGTCATTGATCGAGCTGCTCGATCTGACATAAACTCGCGTAACGAGAGTTGCACGTAGACCCTGCTGATTCTCTCTGGAGAACGCGGCTATTGCCGCTCCTCTAATCAAGCTGCCGGTCGATCGAGCTACGCTTTGCCCTTATTATTTGCATTCACGCACTCCAATGGATCAATCGATGCGCGTTTCCTCTGAAACTTAGAATTAATTCAATGCGTTCGTTTCGCCAGTTGGGATTTTAAACTGTTACACCGAAAGATTCCTAACGGGACGTCATACCATTTTAGAGTTTTGCACGTTCGCTTTACTCTCCAGAGTGCTATCAAATTGCGTATCCATTTGAGAGTAGCTACGAGAATTTTTTATATTTTCTCGAGTAGACAATAGAAAATTTGCCTACTATCAGATAGAAACCTCAGAACTGCGTCCGCTTGAAATTCGTCTATGTCCACTCTCGATAAATTTGCGTTTGGAACTCACGTTTGGAGCTCGCGTTGTTTTTTATTCGCGATGGCCATGTACGACGTTTTAATATTTTTATTATAAATCCCCCGAACCTGTTGGTTGATACGTGGCATGTTGTAAATTTCTTCCCCTTTAATGCATAACTGATGATTAATCGCAGGATAACGTTTAATGCATAATATTAGCTCGTCAGTGTTGAAATTTTAGAGGACTGAAATTTAATATAAAAGGATCTAATATTGTACATGGATATGGTAATTATGAAGAAAATCATCCTAAAATTATAGCGTCAAAAGGAGGCGATCTCTCGCTCATTTTTCGTCCGACGATTTTGGAACTGAATGCTCTGGCGAACGGTACTTCATGGTCAGACATTGATCACAAAGCTTTCAGCAAGATCGGGCTTGAGCGAAATTTACCTTGAAGAGTCAACCTTGCAATAAAAATAACATTCTCGAAAATGTAGCGTGTCCTGGGCAGTCCGCCTTTCTACCAGACTATATAAATATTTCACGTACTTTTATGCGCATATTTCGTGGTCTGAATCGCGAGTGTATTTCTACCGTCGCAATTTGCCGATTACGCGCAGACATCTTCTACCTGGCATCTTTGTTTTTCCCATCGTAAGACCGTTTTAGAAAAGATCAGATCGTATCGGATTCGAGGGTATCACGTAGAAACTAGTCGATGAATATAGGGCGTAGTCGCAGAGACTTTGGTATCAATCGCTAATGAGAAGTCGAAGCGTCAAAGCAGTGTCGCTTTCGAGCTTTGAGAGGATGCATTACGTCGTTGCAGCCGCGAGCCATTAGTGCGTAATTATTGTCGCGGTAACGACAGGTTGGAGCGTGATTAAATTATTATGAACGTGGTCCGTAATTCGCTGGAGCCCACGGGGGGGGGGGGGCGATAAAAAGCGGGCTACGCGGCCAGATGCAATGGGACAGAAAAGAATGCTGAAAGAGAAAGATTACTTTAGACCGATCAAAGCGGGAAACACACGTGGCGTGTGTCTAATAGACGCGAGGACTGGAAATTTGGGTCAACGAGGTTGGTTTAAGATGAGAGAAAAAAGGGAAAAAGAGAGGGAACAGAACGGCAGATACATATCGGACCTTTGACATTTTCATACGAAAGAGAAAGCAGCAGGCGGACAAGCGTAATTGCCTGCCTCCGCATAATACGATTCTCGAGTTAATGTCGCAACACCAGTAGATGCCGGTAGATTCGCGGCAATAGAGAGAAAACAAGGTGTTTCGGAAACGCAACGAAACCCTCCTACCAGCTAAATTTCATCCGGATCGACTCGCGATTCACGTGGTATTTTCCTTCTTTCACTCGGCGTCGCGCCTTTCAATCGCAATATCGAATTTTCCATTTTCTTCCCATGTAATCTTATTTTAAGCCGGTACATCGGGATACGCCCGTTTCCGATAAATCCTATTTATCCGACTCCGTCGGCCTTTCATTCGCTCTCTATAGATGAAATTATGCAGCCAATTTCCCTTCGTGTGTTCCACGAGCACGGTAAACTCCGTGAATTTCTTCTACTTTCGTCGAATTTCAAGTATTAACCACACTGGTACAATGTGAAACGTCGCGAGTCACGTCGTCACGATCAGTTCGTCAATTCGAATCAAAGTTGGAAACCGTTTCCGTCTGACTCTACGAACAAGTCTGGTTGTTCGAGTGATTCCGCCATCTGGAACTTGCAATCGAGAATCTTAAACGTCGAACGCGCTATACCGGTGGATTCACAGACATAGCCGCGATGACAGAAAGAAATTTCATTCGACACGTGTTCGAGAGGATCCGTCGAACAGCTTTCCTTCTACGGGAAGTTAGGTCGGTTATCGAAGCGTTCTTCGTAAATAGCGTGTTCCCTATTTACATAGCGTCTCAATTAAGGTTCGCGAGTTGTACAATTCCGCGGCGTCTCGCACGCGTGGCCACTGGACCGAAACGGGAACCAAAGGAGGAGGTTGTTCCAGTGGCGGATTAACGCCACGTCCAGGCAGTGACCGATTAGACACGTATAAAGGATATTTGCGGAGAATCTGGAAAGGTATGCAACCGTGAAACACAGGTACGTTAGGTATCGTTTCGGTGTTTGCGCTTTATGAACGAAAATAAGGTCCCTGGGCATCGAATTAGGAGCTTTTAAGTGTTTCAATATTTGACATCTCTTTTGGTACAATCGACAGATGTGAGCGAGTTATATAATAGGAAAGATTATATTATTTACTAAGTCGATGTATAGGTATAGTGGCTCGTAAAAGTATTTGAACTTTTTATGAACGTATTACGTGTGTAATAAAAAGAACATTTGGGAATCTCATTAGCACTGTAACGAGCCACGTGATTTATATTGGGACAATCTGAAAATGTATATAGGAGTTACAAGATATTCATCGCAAAGATCATCAAAGTATTTGAGCGGACAATTATTCGTTGTAAATGTTAATAAGCATCGATGTTCGATAGGGTCATCTTTAAGATTTGTTTTATGTTTAAGATGGTTATTCACGTTGTATATTAATTTTATATTAAATATTCGTTTGCTTCAAACTCTTATAATCTCGAAGTTTCTTGAGAATTGAATATTAATCATATATATCTAATAAAATAAAGAGATGAATGATACGTTAATGAATTTATCCGATGTGCTATCTACGTGTGTGTAAGACACGTTGTAGTTACAAATAGTAATCCAATGACCAGAGACTGTAGAATCATTGATAGATCCGACAAATCGATCGAGTTTGTCGAATCGAGCGTGCCTCGCCTGACAAGCAGAGAAATAAGATGGAAACAGGCTGAACTAAATTACCATATCCGCAGACTAGCGTCTTTCCGCGTGTTCGTAGCACTTTCGTAAGCCGAGTGTCGCGAGATCTCGAGCGGAAAACGGCCGGCAGTTTCTTCGCGAAATCGTAACGACCGCGATACCATACGCGTGTTTTTCTTCCTCTTTTTCCGAATCGCGAATCTCTTTCTCTCCTTCGGCCGGAGGAAAAGCGTGGAACGCGAAAGTCACGCTGACGCCGCGAAACAGACCGGCAAATCGAGACGCTATCGTCGAAACAAGCCCTGAGCAGAGTAACGCCGTCGTTAATTAGCTTCGATCATTGCCACGCCAGGTATCGTTCGATAATTTCTTCAACTTCAAATCTTTTCACGCATCAACGTTGTTTCTTTCCTTTCGAACGAGCTCTACCTACATTCCTGTTCAGGAGCCTCCCAATTCTTAATAAAACTGCTCACATTAGCATCAATTAGGTTTCTTCGTTATACGAAATATCAATCTAAACGATACTTTATCATATCGGTCTACTATCATCTACATCTGTCAAATTTTGAAACGAATATAATAACTGTCGCAAGACTTTTGAGCGGCAGTGTATATGTCCTGATTCGATTTGAATTTGGTTTACGATTATTCGGCCGGATATTTGATTTGGACTTCAACCGAAACCAAATGTCATCGGTTTTGTCGCGTGACCTGTAACTGTGTATTGTCAAGACTCGATTCGCTGTTAAATATCGCGAGAAGCGAAACTCTGTCGCGATACCATTGACGCGCGTGAACGGTGCAGGTTCGCTTGTCGCGCGCACGCAATCACCGACGACACTTGGCGAGTGATGTTTCGGTCGAATGGGTCTCGCCAACACCTTTACACCTTTACCCGATTCATGTCGACGTAGAAACAGGGTAGCACTAATGATTTCGTGACGGGTTGTGGATTCTGATGACGCGATTTTCAGTAGGTTTGAACTAGGCGTCCGCTACTACGCTGTAAGCCACCACCCCCTTCGTAAATAAGCCTCCTGCCGAACAATTCGAGCAGCGAACTTTGCTAATAATGGTATCATGCTGCAAGCGTGTTCGGAATACCGTGCAAAGTGGCGAAGCGAAAGGCTCCGCGCTCGTTGAGTTTCCGACTATGCTACCGGTGTATTTAGGGACAACAATTCTCTGTTAAAATATAGAATTCTGTTGGCACTCGATGAAAATCACTTTGAGTGGAATAGGAGGAGCTTGAGAAAGCGTTGGATATCGTAGCTTGGAAATTTTCGTTTCGATTATAACCGAATAAACTCACGTGTCGCCAGAAGAAGATAAATCGCTACGACTAGACCAATAGAGGAGAGCCGAGTCGTGGACGATGTGGGTGATTGTGTCGTCATGGCGTCTTCGTGGTTACTGCCGTCGAAAGTGGCCGTCGTGGAACCAGGTAGCTTTGTCGATCCCACTACGATCACCGGCTCGGCTTGCCTCACCTCGCTCTCTCTCTCTCTCTCTCTCTCTCTTTCTCTTTCTCTTTCTCCATCTTGTTCTCGTTCTCTTCACCTCCTCTCCCTTCTGCTCTGCTTGCTCCTTTGAATCCGTCATTTCACCTCGCTTTTCCCTCTTTCGCCCATCCCTCGGTGTTTTCATTCCCTCCTTTCCTAGATTACTCGTCGTTCCTCTGATCCTCTCTGGACCGCACGTGGAAGGGGGCACACGAAGAGACGACAAAGTGTTATTCCTAAACTCTGCTCCTCTTTGTCTTCCTTGTCGTATATTTTTCATTCTATCAACGATATTTGTGGCCACTCTAATATTGTAGTTGTCTTGTAATTGATAGTTGATCTTCTCAAGGCGAAGTTCTGTCTTGTTATTGTTCTTAATTATTCATAGTAAAAGCACGTTTTTACAAATGACTGTGTAGATGGGACGTAATTTATTGACGAATTTGATAGATTACTCTCAGTTAACTATTATAACAATTGATCAAATTTCAGACCAATTTTATTAAGAAAAGAATACATGGTAGTTTTATGGATGAGGGTTCACCTTACCGATTTCATCGATTTTCAAATATACTGTCAAGTTCAACATCCTGAGTTCGGTTTTAGTTTTCGAGGTGTGTACATATATTCGCAAAAATACTTCTTTTGCTACTTTTTATCTTGCTACAGATAAACGCGCATGGCTACAGTTCGTAACGAGTTAGTTGATACAAGTTAATTACTAAATGTATATTTAAAAAGCACTGATTATTAGAATAAAAATATCGAGTATGAGCAACATCGAGCTTCGAGTGTAGTTAAAGTAGGCGCTGAAGAAAAATGAGAAACATAATTTCTCGTTAACGGAGTAGCAGTACAACGTTTTTATCTATGTTCTGTTCCCTTGGCTCTGGCTGTCCTCGGCCGAGATTGTGTTTTTCGGTGCTTTCGTGGCGCACCTCACGACGAATAGGAATGAGGCAGGTCAGGTTGGTAGTGGAGGAACACAGTTGAGTTGTACACCGCAAGATCTCGACAGGCCTGGATGCTGGTTGGATAAACCGGGAACAGAATAATAGTTGACACTCAGGTGGGCTGTCTTTTTATGACAAGCAGCCAAGGACCCTTAACCCCTTTAACCCTTTCGATACGAAAGAAACTATAGTTAGTCATCTATGGTCGTACGACTGCTGTGCGCTCTTACGGATGTGAATATCAGTAAAAGAATAGAACAGATATTTTAAAAAATATTGTCTGCATCGTTTTTCATTTCATCTTCTTCTTCCGCTTTTTTCGTATTCTTGACGCTTCAGTTATAAAGAAAAGAGAAAAAGGCAAGCATCGCAGCAAACACGGAAATCCAAGGATGAACAGCGATTCATCGTCGTCGGAAGATAGTATTAATTTGATAGATGAGAATAATTTGTATTAGAGGGAAGGCAAAGGAACGGCAAAGGTGTTTAGTATCTCTGAATTTGAAAGCAAAATCGATTATTCGAAGAACCTTAATCATGGAAATTTTCATTGGCCTTGAAAGAATGTTCAATCGTGGATTTTTTAGTTTGATATTTCAAACTTTGGAATTAAAACACAAAACATAAATTCATCATTGGAAATGCTAGATAATTCCCACTTATTTTCTCCAACGGAATTTATTGACTTTATTATGGAAAAAACTATAATAATTATTGGATACAAGAAGTAAATCATAATACCTTTCGTAGTAAAGTTAGAACAAGAAGCACGCTCGCGTCTCGATCGCCCGTACGGTGGCAGAATGTTCAAGCGAGCGAGACCGTATCGAAAGGGTTAAACAACGACACCATCGTGTTCTGCTTGATTTTCCTTCGTCCCTGTTGGCCATTGGAAACACGCGGTTATTCGCTTCCTAAAAATATATAGAGTTATCGAAACGAGCGACAGGATCGACGGGTTTCCTAAAATAAGCGTGACAAATCCAAAAGTATCGAACTTCGTTCCAACGCGTATGTCATTCTTCTCGCCATTCTTTTACATATTTTAGATCGCTATACTCGCCATGCAAGACCTACGTTCTGGTTTACGAGTGTTACGACACCTGCTAGTTTAGTATGAAACGTGATAACCTGATTATTAGATCGTGAATGTTATGCAAATTTATATTTTTACGAACATACGATCAAAAGAACGGTGTCCGTGTAAAAATTACATTACGAAGTAATCTTACCAATATAATACATTGACACGTTCTTTGTAATAAGAATCGACTTCAAGACAATCGTGTAAAAAAATTCGTATAAAAATGAAAATGATGGCGTGGAAGATCCTTCAATCGTTACGAACACCGTAGATGAAAAAGAAATTTAATTTAATTTTACTTAATTGACAAGATTATCGTAACGTTGAATATACGAGCTGTTTGTAGCGTGATACTTCGAATCACATAATTTTTTTCTTCAACGATTTCCAAATGATTATTCCGGTTAACCCAATTTCTTGTATGAATGTCCTAATACTTCTGGACGTAAGTGTACACGTCAAAGAGTAATTGGATATTCCCGACATCGCGTTTTAGCTTAAGATAACAGGATAGGATGGGGATTAGGAGTGGGAAATAAAGTTGGCGGAGTAAAATGCTCGTCGCAGCATGCAGGATTCGTGTCGGCGAGTGGATGTTTAAGACGGAGTGGTTGTTTAAGATGAGTGACAAAATCATCATTACGCTAAGATACAAGCTGTCGAGGTGAAGTTGCGTACATGTATCGAGGTAAATTTGCCAGGTAAAACGAAGTGGCCTTTCTTCCCTGTTTACTGTCTCGTGTGAACAAGGAAAATCGTTGAAAGAAGCGCGTCAGGAACTCGGAACTCCGCATGATTCGCGAATAATTTTGTTTCCCTCTCGTATCGTAAGTTTGCGTGAAAACTTTCATGGGTCGTGTCTTCGAGTCCAAGTCGCGCTTTCACGCGCCAGGAATTTTAATTCCCGTTGATATTGTTCACGCGTCCATTCGAATTAAAATTCTTTCAAAATGAACAAAACGCAATTGAAACCTTTTTTTCTCAAGCCGCCGTACACGACAGTATTCATGGAACTATAGAGACGCGGGCTTCCGTGAATGTCCTGAGAGCCAGGAAATGGATCGTACGCGTGTCTTTCGTCGCGTGCTCTTGGCAAAGTAGAGATATCCTGTAAGCGTCAGACACGAGTCTCATACATGGTCATACATGTACAGTCGATCGAGAAAGTTGTTCGAACAGATAGAAAACTTTCATGTATACATCATAGGCGTTATATAAAACATTTTGAAAGCGTGATTATGATAGAAATTGATCGGTAAAGCATCCTGATCAATTTTAACAGGCTACGTTTCTATAGGAGTATTCTTCCTCTATAGGAGTAAGTTTCCTAAGGAGTATGAAATGTATAATTACTTATCTGGATTATTTAATGGGAAAATAGAAAAATTATGTGTAGATTTAGAAACACTATCATCCATAATACTTATCCAATTAATTAATCGATCTTCGAAAATTATTTCTACATTTGCCTCCTTAGACGCGGTAATCTACGAGCAAACTAATTATTTCGAATAGCAATAGGCATGATAGAAACAAGTTTCTTTATAGACGGTGTTAAGTTTATTAGAAAAATTGTCAAATTCTTGTTGTGAATTTAATATTATTAACGTTTATACTTCAACGTTTGCGAGGAAAGGAAAATTGGTTGCTGTTTGAACTTGTAGATATTATATTGGAATGGCGATGGATGTAGACGTCGGAGTGCCACGTTAACGCGAGGTAGAAGGCGCGAACAAAAACGCGCAGGCCGATTGTCGACCCTTGCCGCGATTCGAAGATATGCAGAAACGATTACACGCGTCACTTGGTCATTGTCTTTTGTAACAATGGCTGGTTACATTGGTTTAGAGTGTCTTGAGAGAGTGAGACGCGACGAGATAATAGGTTGCACGTGCCGTCCGCTGGAAGGATCTTTCTTCCTCGTCATAAGCACTCTCTCGTAGCCTGTGATTAAATTTAATCTCGTCTACATTACGAGTAATAATTACAGAATAATTACGAGAAGGATCCACGGAACCGCGGTGTCGGCGTCTTTCCAGTTTAGAAAAGAACGTTATTACGGAACCAACACTAATTACGATGGCAACGCGTTTAATGTTATATCAGCGTATTTGTATTCGCAAGCTAACGTCGATTCGGCGAACAAAGACACGGTACGAGTGAGTCGAAACTACGAGTCAAGTTCATTTCGCCTTCACCGGCTCATGGTGACCAATTAATAGAACTTAGTATAGTAAGATCGATAATTGTAAATCAAAATTTAGAATTTGGACGGTTCGTTATTTCGCAAATTTCTTACAGATATTCTCCAAGGAATTTTGATAATTTATAAAATTTACCATTTAAAATCGGACGTTTCAAAGTTTAGTTATTCTATTTTTAGCAACTAAATATTTTTAGAAAATTATTGCTTCTCTCATCAGATACTAAAATTTATTCTAGGAAATTACGATTAAAATTATCTTTCACGTATCAAGGTTCATTAATAGAGAGTCGCCAATTATTGTAGCTGTTATTAAAATATTATATAAATGCAAAAATTACTAAATTTAGATCCTGACCCAATTTTCTGTGCGACTCCAATTGCACGCTTATTTTAAACGTCTTCCTTTTTGCATCGGGACTCCAACGAGAAACCATCGAGCATCGTCGACACACGCGTCAGTCCACAATATCGAATGTTTGAAACGTAGCACAGACCTGATCCCTTGTTCCGTACAACCGAGGAAGCTCGTCCATAACACAGCGTTTGTTGAATCGCAGGATTTCGTGGCATCGACTGCTCTCCATTCTTTCATGGCTGGACTGGCATGCGGGCCGATTGTATTCCTACAGAAACTAAGAGGTTTCTGCTCAACCTAGAAACCGCCTTTTGCGACCCTTGGACGAGCAGAGAAAAGACTGGCTAGTAATTAAAAATGATTATTACTCACGCGAAGATCTTCATCATCGTCTTCTTTCTAGTTTGTTTGCATTTATCTTCAACGATCAAGATTTATCGATATGACCGTATAATGGCTTGATTCTAGCAACTAATTATTTTCTGAATGTCTTACGTGTTTAACCTGTCGAAAATTCATTTTCTTTTTTTTCTTTCTTTTATCAAAACTTTTTTCACACACGTACGCGCGCGCGCGCGCACACACACGATTTTACGACTTTCCTGAAATATTCTTTACACGGTAGAAAGAAAACTGTTGTCTGCGAGTCGATTGTATTCCTGTTGAACGAGCAACGAAACAGGAGAATCAGCGGCGTGTACGTCGAAAGTGAAATCAGCATTGCGGATTGTTGCGCATAACGCGTAATTGAAGACGCCAAGTGAGGATATGCTACTCTTTTCACGGTTGCACAGCAGACACGGTAAAACAAGTCTCTCGAACGTTCTAATACCATTTTCTCGGAATGATTCGAACCGCGTACCATACCAGATTGATCGATGTTTTCTGTGTTTCGTTTCTGTGCGCTTTCCGTTGAATCGACGCAACAGCGATTACTACTCGCGTCTGTGTTTCACTTGCACTTGGCCATGTTTATTAGCGAGAGTTAACGAGTCTAGCCGATGAGTTAACGAGAGAAAATTGTTTTGACGAGTGCGCCGCGTTTCCCACAGCCTCCTCGCCTCCTCGCCTCCTCGCCTCTCTTTTTCTCGGATGAAATTGATTTTCTAATTTAGTCACTGCATCGCGACCGAGAAAACGGAAAGAAAACAAGAACTGGTTGCGCGGCACACTTCTTCGTTGAATCGGAGCGCGGTGTTCAACGACGACCAAAACACCGATCGAATATCACACGGTTATGGTTCGCTTTCTTTCAGCCAAATCCTCGATCAATTGGCCCGGATTAATCATAAAATGACGAAAGTTTTCGCAACGTCGGCTTGCGTAATCATTTTTGGATAAGCGGAATCTCTGTTCGAAGAGAAAAGACGAGATCGAGAGAATTCGGGGCTGCGACGGTGTTATGAAACGAAGAAGAAATCACTCGTCGTTCCATTCATTCTCCTCTAAAAATGGACTTGCCGGGCCTCTTCTGATTGCATAACGTCCGTCGCGCTTCAGTCCTGTGGTTAATCGCGGCCCGCTAACGTTATTACGCATTCCGCGTTCACAAGCTCCGAGACACATAATGGGAAAGTGGTCGGAGATAATGGGACGAGCCCGTAAATGGAAGACTTTCTCTGACGGAAGCACCGCGGCCGCGGCAGGGTCAAAGTCTACTTTGAATATATTATACTATCTGCATAAGAGCTTTGACGCTCCAGAACATCTTTATTTCTTCGCCAAGTATCGTAGAACGTTATCCAGGTCAAAGGATCGATGTAAAGTAAATTTTGATTAGCTGAATGTTTGTAGAAGTGCGTCTTCGTTGAAGCAACAACGAGCAACAACAAACAATATTCGACGAATACTAATTCGTAGAGACGTTCCATCCAACATCGAAGTAACGTAATGAGAGGAGTGTTTGGGTTTTGTTTCGATTTCAAAACAACGTATGTTCCTGACAATTATACAGCAACATTTGTTTTTGCCGCTGCGTGTATTCTATTTTTCTTTGGTCTTTACGGCAGAAATATTGGACGACAACCAGCGACATTTGCGCGCGACACGGAACAATTAACAGAAAGTTCGTCGTTGTCGTTTGAGCGAGGACGCAGCTATATGGATTCACCGATGCATCAGCTGGTATCGTGCAGCCGATCGATAGCGCGTTAAAGTTGCTGAAATCAATGCTTTAATAACGTCGTTGTTCAGGGACATTGTCTCGTATTCCTTTTGTAATACTATCAGTGGATAAGAGAACGGCTGCCATTCACTTCGATGCGTAGTCTATTAGCGAAGACTTTCAAACAGCTCCGTAGGGATTCGAGTGCATCGATCGAACGCGGCCAAGTTTCTTTTGCTTCGCGAGATTGACAAAAGTTGAACGCATACGCGTGCCATAAATGGCCGTTTAACCAATGGATTATCTCGCTTTACGCGAGCCAGGCGTGCCTGTCCTGTTGCATAAAACACTCTTAAGTATGCATAGAATCAGCCATACGGAACGATAAGACGACGAAGCCGTGAAGTAATGGGAAAGATTATTTATGGATTACGATATCTCTATATCTCCAGCTGAATTACGACGATCTTGGAAAGTTCCCGTGGACGTGCCTTCCTGACACAGATTTCGCCTGGAAAATTCATGAATTTTAATTCTTCATAAATTACGAAAAACGCCGAGTCCCCTAAAACGGTGACGATCGCTTTCCAGTATTTTACTCGGCGGAATCTTTTCAGCTGCAATCTGCTTGTGGTGTGGCGTTACACGTTTTTTCGTGTTAGCCGTACCATCGCGGTACCGTTTTATCTGCATGACAAATAGCTACGATAGATTAACCTGCTCATAAAGAACCGCAATTAAAAAGCTCCCAGCGATTTTGAATAGAATTTAAACGCAAATCTGCCTTGTCTCTCTTTTATTGTTATACTGAGCGTTCTGTTAATCATAATACAATGATTGGCAAAGCAAGTGATGTGGTTGTACGTGAAAAAGAAAGTTCATCGAGAATGTATGTGACTCTTGACCAGACACGATCGATTTCCAATTTCTCATTTTCTTCTTTAATACGAACGAACTTTCGTTTACATTTTCGATATTATTTCGACACGTGAAATAAAACCGGCCATAGATTGATTCGTTAGTATCCAGTTAGAAATTAGCCAAGTTCTTGTATTTCTAACAAATTTTCAAACTTGAGAATGAACTCTCGACGTGGACAAACTTTATTCTAAATTTTTTACTCATTTTTCATTGCTTTATTTGTTACATTGATTGTACCATGACTATTAGACCTTGTAAATACACTTAATAAGGACCTACATCTTGTATATACAAAAACTTAGAAATGAGAAGGTTCGTGGCAAAGCTGCACGACGAATGTTGATTGTAATCGTGATGAATGGTAATCGAGTATCGATCGTGGGATTGTTATTTAAACAGGAAGGAGATTTAAGACCACCCACCGAGGCAAACAAAGGATGTGAGTATGGTTTTAAAGATGTTCCACGTCGCGCCGAGTTTCATTTAGACGAAACAGAGTGGAAAATGTTGAGCAGGTTGTGTAGCCGTCTTTGTGTAACCGTTGCAAAAACAGCTCGTTCTTACGTAACAGATCCTCTTCCCTTGCCGAGATGAGAATGGACGGACGTGAGAACGAGGTACTGCAGGAAACACGATAGCCGAAATTTGTAAAATTTCCAGAGGAAATGACCGAACCATCGACTAACTGAAAGGTTCATAACGCAAACGTTTCTCGTGCACGTTCGTTATTCTCCGAGAAGCTAAAAGAATAATCAAGCATCTTTATGTCTTGTTCGATACATTTCTACCCTTTCCGACAAAATATTCATTACGTTATGTAATTTCTATGAACGCCTGTTGCAATTGTATCTCGGAAGAATTATATCTAATTAAATCACCAAGTTGGTCGAAATAAAAGTTCTTACAGAACCGGTTGATTTTCATTGGACGATAAATCAAGACGTATAATACCGTTTCAAGGTATTGGAACATTTGCTCGTCTTCGACAGGATGTAATTTTATCACACGAAAAATATCGCTTGTCGTGATATTAAAATATTAAGGATAATATTTATTCTATCTTGGTTTCTACAAAACTTCGTCGGCTGTATCTTCCCGCCTGACAATTTATTTTCACTTCTTGCTGATTTCACATTGAAATATCGTTTCTTACATTCGTCAAGCGAATAAAAAAATCGATAAAATGCATCTGCGCTATGCTTTCCCTGTGTGGTCTTCGGTTATGAAAATAAACGAGCAGATAGGAAAAGAGAAATAATTAAAGGAAACAGATTTTCCAGACAACATGTTATCGGAAAACGGAGAAATCAAAGCACTAATAATATGCTAACGAGATTCAGGATAATATGCTAACGCGACGCAGTACGCGCGAGAAAGAAACGCCCGCCGTGTGGAACATCTACTCGGTGGCCGCCGCTGATATTTAATACTTTCACTCGAACTCCTTGACCTGTGCACAATTGCACGTGGACTCGCGTGCAACGAAGCGACCAACGTACGCACCGTCACGACTGCATGCACGAGTTGCGTACAGGAAACGCGACTACCAATTAATACCAGCCACTTTCAGGTGTGCCGACGCTTTAAGGCTGATCCAGATCGATGTTAGCTTCTTCTTATACGGGGCTTTCTCGTCTCCTGCGAAATTTCACTCGATTTACGTGGAATGGATTTGATCACGCGTCGAATAAATCATTTCTGGAAGTAGAACGATCACGCTTGTCATTAGGATAATTAAACACTTGTTTGCTCGGCAAACGAGGAACGATTACTCTCGAGCGCAAGCCAGGGAAGAATGCACGGGCACACGCGTGCATGTCGCAAGTTGATGCACTCGAAGATGATTGATACGGCGTTCGCTCACATTAGTTTACGCAACGAACTGTGAAATGAAGAAACGGATCTGTAGAAACGCGATGATCGTCACCGATATCGTAGCCACCATCGATCAATATATTCCAGCAACGAATAAGCGAAGAATACCATCTACACACTACCGTTCGTAGATGGTAGATTTTCACGCATTTGTGAAATGGAAATTTAACGCTGTAAAGATACACATAAAATGCAAGGATATATAAAATATTCAAAGTAAGGGTATACTCCGTGTAATATTTAATAGACGAAACAAATATCTGCTTGGCTATCGTTTCTTTAATACCGTTTATGGAAATATTAATTTAATTGGTTAGAGAAATATGGTTAGAGAACTGTTTAAAATTTATTATCTGGCTTGAAATTTATATAAGCCACATAGAGGTTACAGTATCTTAAGATAAATAAAAAGAATTCATACATTCGACGTAATGAAAATCTCATCTTTATATTTCGTTGATTTAACCAATTTTTGCAATCGCGTTAGTCATTTTTCTACCGTGTTTGTTCTTAATCAACTTCGAATCGATTTAAATTTTACGTAAACTTTTCTGAGATTTGCATCTGTTTTGTGTAAGGCTTGTTCAATGAAATTTAGGTTAGTAGATTGTGGGAATCGATACGATGCTTGTAACTGGTAGAAACAGTTCTTAGAAATCTTTATCGTGTTAACAGGACCAATAATTTTCCTTATAATTTAAATCGATTGTCATATTTTATGCGAAGCAAGATGTTCCAATATCTACGAGCAGCAGTGTAAAAGTATTCGATGCATCGTAAAGTATTTGAAGTGGTGTACGGAATGTTTTCTGTTTCGCGTTTTATTGTCCGATCTATTGTACAATACTGGGCGACCGTGCCCCAAAAACGTTGCTTGCAATATAATGTACAGCTAATGCACGGTTGGACTGTTCCGAGCATTACGTTATTAAAACGTTTTATTGCGCTCCGGAGTAATTCATTTTACGATTTGCCGCGCTTCTGCCGGCCTTCTTAATTACGCGCAAACGCGATTCTTCGCGAACGAAACGCTCGTAACCGAAGACAACCATAGTCCAGATACTTTGAATCAAGGTTATTCTTACGGCCGAGCCACCGTACCGTGCAATTTCGCGGCTATAATAGTAAAATTACGACTGTCTGATAGAATTTGCCGTTCCTCCTTCTCTTTTTCACCAATCGTCCATCCCTCTTGCTTCATTCATTTCGTGGAAGAAAAGAAATGACCACTACGTGGAAAAAACACAATAAGTTTCCTATCTTTTATAGGAAGACAATTTTTAAATTTCAAAATTCGCTTCTTATCCATTTTCGAGACGAAATACATGTGTCTTGTCTCGCTCTCTTTATAATTGTACAATATTCAATATCGAAGATACTAGCAATTGCTTCTTGATAATTATATATACCTTTGCTATTTTTCTTTTGATAAAACTTGGTTAAGTAATTTCTAAATTTACATTATCGAACCATATAGATTCTTTCAATTTTCAACTAAATTAAATTCCTTTTTATTAGAAGTAGGATAAAGGGATCAATACAAATTGTACGTATTGTTCTAAAACATAATTGGATTCTAATTCAAATATATATTAAAATTCTTTTACTTATTTATAAAACGATGTTCGAATCATAAAATCGCTAACGTGATACTTATCAGATTTCTCTCTTATTCTTTTGCTTGTTTTTTTTTTTTTCATTATACGACATCGTTGTTTTGCATCTTCGCATCTTGTTCTTTCTCCACGATAAGAATCTCAAAGTTTCGACCCCTCTAACGTTCGAATGTAAAAGAGGAAAGTACTTTTTTGCCTTTCTTCCTACAACGCGACACGGACATGGTCGATCGTTCCTTTAATTAACTGCTATTCGGATCAACGAGACACGGAAATTTCACCGGTTATATCAAATTACCGGTGGCACAAAGAGATTGAAATAACAGGAAATCACGGTAAATGGGGGCCACGTTACAGTTTTGTTTACGAATGCTTTACCAGGCAGGAAACGAGCGGCAATTCCGTGGAAAATATTAGTAATACTGTACGCGCGCCGCTTCCGTGAATAACTAAAGTCCTTTCCTTTTGATTGCCTGGTCGCGACCAAACGTTCCTAACTTTTCAATACGAGGTCACCGACTTTTCGCCGAACGACGCATTATTGTCCGTTGAAAGTGGAGCGTTGGTTAGCTTACAGGACCGTCGGATCGCCTCGTCTATTCAAAACAGCTAGTTAACGCGTCACGTTTAATTCAGAAATAAATGTACACGTTGATTCGATGTGTGGGCTGGAACTTCTCATACTTACGCATCGAAACGAGTAACAAGGTCTTAACCCTCCGTCTGCAGCCTTGCTTTTTTACTGATATTGTCTGTATACGGAGCCGCTTATGTCCACGCAGTTCTCGTTTCAGGCTTTTGCGTCTTAAAGTATCTCAAGAAATTCTTAAATACTCTTTCAAGTTCCTGGAATATCATTTTTATTGCTACACGTTACTCTAATCGTTTTAAGCAAAGCAAAATTTAGACAAAAGTACGGAGAAACTGAAAAATTGTTTGAAGTTACTGGTGGGAAATGACCCAATATGCGGATGGAGGGTTAATAAACATGAGTCCAAATATCATTCGTTTCGAAGTCGCAAGGTGATGGTAGCAATGTGTGAATTTTATCGAAACGTACAAATTAATGGCAATTTAATAATTACGAACAGCATTTACTGCATTTCTTATGGAGTCACAAATCCATACATCCAAAGTATTACTTCGTACTGTTTATTGTGCGAACAGTTCAGAAGCTACGTCGTTCAATTTAATATATTAAAAGATATAAAAAAAGTGAGGACGTTAGAAATATTGTGTTTCTTTCGCTTAAGTTAATTCACTTTAGAATTTATTACTACTTACGTCATCTTCTTGTGAAACTGATGGATGAATAATCTTATGGAAGCGAGTCAATTGTTTCTTGAAAGTATAATAATCCTGTACTATGGAAATTCATATTTTCGTGAGTATGATTGAACAACTGGAACTTGGAAATAACAAATTCTTACGTGTATCTTACGCAAATTATCACGAAAATTACGTGCATAAAAATCCACAATCTATCTATTACAAAATTTATTATGCAAATATCGCTGCACCTTTACCAACAGACTTTTTATTTGCCTCGAGTGCTACATGCTTCCGAAGTTCTTCCTAAACATTTTGAAACACACCGTATATAGAGAAGAAGCTGAGTATGGTCGTGTGTGGCTAGCTCCAATCGAGAAATGTATCCTTGAATCGTCCCAGCAGTGGTTCTATCCTGAGGCGATCGAGAGACCAGCTCGCCTTCGATTTGACTTCATCGGGAGCCTGTTCGTATACGTTGTGGGAATTGAAAAAGGCCGACCAAGATGAATCTACACGGTTCGTTTTGTCCGTGCTCTACTAAGTACACGGAATCCTCGCTACAACCAGTAGAATCGCACGCTACGAGGGACCACACGATCACGGCAACACAAAGAAAGTTGACACGAAAGCACCCTTGTTAAAGTTTCCGATTAACCGAAGAAACTACGCGCGCCACGATGAAACTGTCTCGAGTAGAGTTATCAGCCCTTAGACGCGGCAAAGTTCACGATTCTAGGATTTTCGTTGATCGACGTAGAAGCATTGGTAGAACGACGATAACCGATGTCGAGGTATGCAGTTGTTTCGTAACTGGAGGAATGCTCGAGCTAAAAAGCCTGTGACAGTCGCATTTAGAGGAGAGTATCATCCGCGATTGTGTTTCGCAGACGGGAGAATAGGGTTTGACGGCAATTTGAGTAATTACGTCGACCCAGTTAACAGCGAATTCTCCTAACCCAGTTCCTGTAAAACGCGGATTACAAAAGTGGCGAACCGTGGGCGCATATTCTCCGACCAACCCAATCTCTCAAGGGTTCGTGGCGTGAGAGAATAGCTACATTAGCGTGATAAATTGTAGGGATGAAAATGA
Source organism: Bombus sylvestris (assembly GCA_911622165.2). NCBI lineage: Eukaryota > Metazoa > Arthropoda > Insecta > Hymenoptera > Apidae > Bombus > Bombus sylvestris. Next base: position 2,699,275 of record OU443162.1, on the reverse strand, counting down.
CCTTTGTATAATTCGAAAAACTCGATCAAGTTCGTCGTTTTTCTTATCTAATTTCATTTATTTATTTCGTATACGGGGAGAGATTCCCATTAGAGCACAAATAGCGTAGGATACGTAAAGGACACGAGCGAAGTAATATGATAAAGGAAACGAAAAATGAGAAAAATAAATATAAAGCTCCCAAAGAAGTGAGATGATAGAAGAGGGAAAAGGAAGAAAAAGGAAGAAAAACGTTCTTATAGGTTTTACAAGATCTCATAAGTTTGCGATCTGAATTTACGAGTAGTTCGTGAATATTTTTGTAAATTCGTATTTCCGTATAAAACCACACGAAAGAATAGAATCTCGGCAGAAATTCGTTTCACCCGCCACATATTATAATAGATGCTAAATTTTGCACATTTTATGCACTTTTGCATATTGCACGCGCTCTTTTTATTTTGCACTTTCAAATTTTCCATAAATACATAAAAGTCAATTTAATGAAGTGCTCGTTAATTAGCCTTATATACATATATTCGAGTTTTAGACGTGATTAGCAGAAACGAAAAAATATGAACGTCGCGTGATACGCGAGTCGCCCTATAAAAGTAGCGAAAAATGGGGAACGCGTTTCGCGGATCGCGTTTGATCGGGAAAGAGACATCGCAACGACGATCACGATGTCGAGTTCGCTTATACATTGATTAAGCACCGCCGTAGCGATATTACGGCGCAATATTGCACGATGCAATCTACTGAACGATGCGCTGATAAGCCTGTGACGTCGAACGCACCAATTTATGAAAGGTTATAGCGATGGAGTTATTCGAATAGCCCCACAACTGGAAATTTTTCAACCACGCAAAAACCATGAATCGTTGTGAATCGAGATTCGAACAAAGGAGAAAGTCACGGTTGACCTTCTATTTTCTGACCACGCGGTGTGTGAATTATTGCGTTTCAAGATCTGAAATAATCCATAAATTGGATAATTATGCAGGAAAGGCGACCTCGACTTTAATATCGTCGAATTTCTTATATATCTTAGAGAGCTGGGTCCTAAGTAGTATGTGCTTTGTCAAAGGTGTGGGACAATGGTGGTTCAAAAGTTAGGTTAGATTAGATTTTGGGGAGTCCGAACCTAACCTAACCTAACCTAACCATACCTTACTACTATTATGAGGTCGCTATTCTGTGCAAATGCATATGCTATTTCATTTTCAACCATTTATATTGGAGTAAATGTAACGTGCCAAATATCATTTTCTTTCTGTCGTAACATTCGAACTACGATCGTCCTACGCCTCGGACAAAATGCATGTTACTCGGCACCCTCCCCTCTACAGTCTATTCGCAATTCAATAAAATTGGAGTTGAGGCCCCCCTTTTTTGCATAATTATCATAAATTACGCGTGTTAAAGGAAACCGTTCCGTCTGACGTCTCGTGGGACGTGTAACACATGAATCAAGATTAGAAGTCGTGATCTTTGGAGAACCGAAGGTCTTCCGTATTCTTCCAAAGGGAATAATGGAATTTTTTTTCTGTTCACCCGTTTGGCATACATAGCATAGACAGATGCACGGCGACGTGCGTTCAATAACGATTCTAATGAGTGTCTCTGGCAGAATTGTAATTTAGCGTAGGGAGGCAGGGCGGTGTGCAATGTTCTGCGTAATCTGCAACATCCTTCGGAAGAATCGTTTTCTAGATACTTTTCAGAAAGCAAGTGGGTTAAATGAAACTCGACAGAGACGAGTACACTGATTAACAAAGTTTTTGTCACAGTGACTGTACGAGGTTTTCATGTGATTGCATCTTTCATTACGTAACCATTAAATTTGCGATATTTAATCAAACGCTTTGAAATCGTCAATTTATGTGCAGAATATATAAGCAAATTAAATATTCTAGAGATACGTAACAGTACAGTAAAGCACAATTTTAAAATACTTTAGTTATATGTATTTGGTAAATATGAAGGGACAATAATGACGAATATTGTTCAAATATTTTAGTTGTAAAGCAACAATAGGTACTAGTTTAATTTGTAATCCGCGTGCATTACGTCAATACTTTGCACAGACTGTTTAATAAAATAATGAGACCACATAACATATGACACGGTAGTGCATAAGGAGCAAATCGGAAAGGATGTTAGCAGCGAAGAAGACAAAGAGAAGAAACAAATTATTAACATGTATGGTGGTACACGAAGGTATACAAACGCTTGTAGACATGTTCTATGAATATATTTGAAAGTTTGAACTTTCATTAGCACTACGATGAGATTTAACTAGCACATATCTATCAGTGAAGTTCTGAAACAAATCTGAAAATATACCTCTATACGAATTACGAAATATTCAGTACAAGTACAAAATGTATCAAACGATATGTTGAAAAAATACTAGATATTTTGTCGACCAGTGTTTACGGTTCCGGTTCTTTCCGAGGCGAGAAAAAAAAAAAAAAAAAAAAAAAGAAAAGAAATAGCAGAGGCTAAAGAAATTTCGTGCGACGGCGAAAGTTTCGCGTTCGGTCACCCGATCAAAATCAAAATCAGTGGTAGGGAAAGCGATAGGGGTCGACTTTCTCTCGAAACGTGCTGGTCGGTTTCTCACTCGCAGACTCTCGATTTTCGATTGGTAATGACACCTGCCGATTCGAATTAATTAATACGCGCAATGACATGGCGAGATGTCGCGATTGACAATAATGACATTCGCATCGTGAGATCAGCAATTTACCTCGTCGTCGCCGTGGAGATTCCATTCTCAGACGTTCTGGCATCGTCCCGAGAGAAGAGAGTACCGCGATGAAATAGCATGTCGTAATGCTCCAAGCGATCGCGCTAGTCTCCCTGGCGAATCGCGATAATGCTGTGGTTACGGTGTTACCTATGTAACACGATGCATGATGATGATTATTTAACATATTTGGTATATTCGATAACACTCGTCATTCCTGCAGCACGATATACTCTACACTACCGATCCTGACCATGGCTCACTGCTTTTGACTAGAGTCATTTACATAAATCTACTTATCGAATATGCTTGTCGAATTTTATATATCTGACTTACCAAAGAAGCTAAAAACGCACTTTGTGATAATATTATCCTACTTGTACTGAAATAGTACTTTTAATTTTATTATTAGTATTTTTACTTAGTAATTAGTATTTTTAATCACGCAGAAAATGTTACACAGATAAAATGACATGAGAAACGACTGGAACTATTTTATTTTCTGTAATCTTTTATATAATGGAATATTGTGACTTGGTTAATTTTTAAAAGGTGATACCTTCTCATCTGAAAGTCAAATATATTTAGTATAATTAGATTTGGCAAAGGTATTTTAACTCAAAAATTGTAGATAACAGCAATGAATTTATTCCGTATGATCATCAATACTAAAAATGAACGAAACTTTAGATTTTATCAAGTACGTTGATAGTTAATGCAAATTGAATGTTTTTTACGGTCTTTGTTTTCTAGTTATATTATTATCGATTTTTATATGTGTATATCTTAAAACATAGAATATTAAAGAGAATAAAATTTTTTTACTAAACGTAACAAGTATAATAGATATCTTAATACTTATGTCTGGTATATATATGTACTTTGGTAGTTCGTACGTAACGAAAATCTTATCTTAGTTTGGAAATTGCTCGTTGAAACCGCTATTTCCAGTTGTCGAAACTTCGCTTCATAATTAGAATTAAGTCGAAGAAACGAACCTCGCTGTTTGCGGATCATTGAACAGTGAACGCGAATTTCTCATTCATTCGCGCCATTTCACAATCGATTCGTCAATTGCGCGGCCGTTTGCCGTGGCTTTTCCGTCCTCGTCGCCGTAAAAATCGGGCACAAGGAATGAGGTGATTTACTACAAAGATGCGAAGATGATCGACCTTGGTGGATTCGAGAGTTTCCTCTCACTCGACGCAAATCGACGAGTCGAGGAAGTAACTAGTCAGCGATTATACTTGTGTCTCCTTAAAGCTGCGTTTTCGCTGAATCAACAACGAATCACTTTTCGTTGCCTGTTGTTGCGGCATGTTCCAAATAGTATCCAACAACTATCACCTCGCAGAAACATTTTCTCCGCCTCGAAGTGACCAAAGCAAAGAAATATTTTAGTTTTGTTCCGATTTCAAAACGACATTTGTTCCTAGCAACAAGCATACATCGAAGACACTTTTGTTTCTCCCAGTATGTGTTGCTGCCATCTGCCCATATTTGTTTTTTGATCCAATAAAATCTATCAATAAGCAGCAAGTTACCAGTAACAGGAACCCGAAGGAACATGGAGAGGAACATTGGACAACATCCAGCAAAAGTTTCAAGAAAAATGTAGAACACCAACAGAAAGTTGCTCGTTGTTGCTTCGATGAGGTAGCAGCTTTACATTTGCGTGTATACAGCAACAGCAACAATGTATGTATTTCTTCAAGTTGGCGAAAATGGTCGGGATTGACAAAAATAACACTGACCTTCCTGTCAATGTTGCGGATCGGTCGTTCTAACGTGATTCCGATAGGCATCACAACTTTGTAATTTTTCCACTTTTTAATTTGACCTGTATATAATAATAATAATATGTAATATGTAATAGCTGTACGCGTAACAGATCGCTCGAAGCGATACCGATCAACGCACAGGCTACGTCACACGTTGAAACGCGAATTTTTTCGGCTACTTTCTCTAACTTATTTTGATGTCGATTCAAATCGTCGATTTTCGCTTGGGAGCATTAACCTTTCCTGCCAGTCACCGTTTCATTTCGTCACGATCTTACGTCACCTTGTACATACGCGAGATATCGTACCTATCTACGATTTTGCGCTCCTAGTTTCATTTTGCGTTTACATTCTACCTGACAACCTTGTAAAGTAAATGTCCACTTTATAACACGTCTCTTTTCGTTCGCTTCGTAGTCAATTTATTCGCTTTTCGGTAGGAGCGAGATCATTCTACGGAGAAGTGTAAATCACGAGAAAATGACATACTGACGAACGAGCATCGTCTCGCAAGCGAGCATCGTAACCTTAGGAACAAATGATACCAGATGCTTATTCGTATAATAGATAGGTTCGCCTGCACTTTTATTGCAATACGAAAAGCAATTACCACCATACTTTATCTCTCATCTATTCTCCGCTTCGCATCCTCGATGCGAGCATCGAGACAGCAATATCGTTTCTGTCGCGTTTGTTAATGAAAATTGAAACGGCGGGTATTTTGTAAAAGCGTAAATGAGTGCTGTAAATGAGCAACATTCTGTTCTTTCGCTTTTTATCTTCCATTTATGGCAATAATAACCTTGTGCCTTGAGACTGAAGTGAAGCGCATGTAACAAGTGAAATGAAGATCGTGAAGCATGAGAACAAGATATTCTTGAATTCAAACGCAAAGAGAATGTGTGATATTTACTACGGAATTATCATTCGCATAAATAAACGGTATTTTTAATGGCACAGAAGCTTGCAAAGGCGAGTAGCGCGTGTAATAATAGTCCTAAAATGCGAGACTAAGATATTTGTGAAATTGAAGGTAAAGAGAATAGGATATTTGCCATAAGATTAATTAAAAATATTAAATTATTTGAAATGATACGCAAGCTTCAATGATCGAATTGTGATGAAAAAACGAAAACCCACGGCAGACCTACAGATTTCTCACTTATCAACTCGATTCTCTTCAGTTATCCATTCATCTGACGGAGGTCGCCGTGACCACACTCGCCGTGCTCTCGAATTATTATATTATAGCAATTAGATCTCGCGAATGGTCTGAATTGAAATTTTGAGCATTGGGAATTTTTCAAATTACCTTTGTAAAGCTTTTTCGTCGACGATGCGCTTATGAAAATACTAATTAAAAAGGCGCGAAGTTGAACGATAAAAAGAAGCGGGGGACGAGCGCGAGACTGAAACGTATTCCAAACACGTTTTGTGCTCTGTCTAAAATGAATATTTTCATAAGCTAAATAGGATTGGCCCGGGGGAATTTCTGATACTTTGCAACGAGGCTTACCCTCGTTGCAATTAAACTGTAATTAAAAATGTCGTCCGTCCCTCTAACCGGAGCACTTTATGACGAACGACGGCGGTCCGAATTGCTTGAAAAGTCGTTGCGATCAACAAGTTTATTTCATAGCGATACGTCACAGTTCGCAGTTGAGAAATGCGATCGCAGATGCATTGAAGCAATTAAAGTTTAATTAAGCCACTCGCGCACACACTCGACGGCCACGACTGCCATTAATGTCCTCACCGTACCTGCGTAAACGCGAACACTGAAATCTAATATTCGCGGTCGATGCCTTTCGGTATAGTCTAACGTGCCTTTTATTAAACCACCACGCGGCAAGGAATGTGGTTATTGCTTTCATTCGAAGCAATTTTTCATCGAGGAAGTGTATTAGATCGGACCACGTACCCGTCCGCATTTTTGACGAAACTTTGAAATTTCATCCTTCCGTCCACATTGCTCGTCTATCTTTTAATTCCCACCAGTGCTATTTAAGTAATATACTGTCGGATATTAACGCGATTAACGTTGCAACTATACGTCGAATTTTGTTGTTTTCGTAACTATCGAAAACGAGCCAACGCTTTTGATAAAGTTAACGATAATATTAAAATGGGAATATCATTTCACATCCTTATTTAGATATTCAATTTTTCCATTAGATATATAAATTTATTTGTGATCATTTATGTATAACACGCAGAAAATAAAAGGACATTTTTGTTGGTCTTCTGATTTCGATATCACTCGGTGACAAGTAAATTTCTACTTTAATCGATTCAGCTCTTATTCCGCACAATAGGAAAGGAATATATTTTTCCATTGATTCTTATATACGTTTAATAAAAAGACACAAAAGAGATTATACTACTAAATCACGAAACAAAAGGAATTCATAGAGACAGTGTCTCGTAGTGCTAAATATTCTATTGCCAATTAAATCGCAAGAGAAACAAGATATTATTATACCAGTATAATGCTCATACGTATGCTTAGGTACACATTATTTACGTGTCGGTAGTTGCAGTGTTAAGTTAAAAGCTGTCCACCATTCAAAGAACTGTTTCTTTTTTTTTCTAACTTGATCTTCGTTTGTTCGGCAATATTTAAAGGACAAACACACTTGGACGCAGCACTTGTACGTTTTCTACTTCTTCCGAGCGGAGTGGAAGAAAATTCGGTGTGCTCGTTAGTTGAATGTGTAACAACGTAGCGAGCGAATGGTTAATGAATTAAATGCAAGCGAAAGCCATGTAATTTTCCAGGTTTACGGGCATGCTTGCCCGACGCGTTGCGCCTACCTTACAAGCTCTTGCACAGTTAGATTCGACGAGGAGTTGAATTTCGTTCCTTACACTTGATAGTCAAAGGATGTTTACAATTTACTTACGTCCGTTTGCACACCGTCGTCGATGCTCGTAAGAACGTCGAAACTGCTTGACGTGTGTGCTCACAAGCGCTCACCCTATCACCAGGTGCGAAATTCCTAGCGCGCCGATTGTGTGTCCCTCTTGGCTGTCGATTTCTCAACCTTTCGCAAACGTCCAGCTAAAGAATAACAATGTTCCTGAGTACGGGAAACGTCGGCTACGGGATAATTAGAAAATAGGAAATTCAACATAAAGAGAACGCCGTTAACCTCTTTGTTACATGAACCTTTGCTTAATCTCTGAAAGCGGATTGAACACGACGCGTGGATCAATAAATTACCGCTCACTTTGAACTATATTTAAAGGGGATATCTTTAGCACACACATGTACATCGAATTGCGTTCTGAAAATGTATAATTTCGCTTGATCGCGGTTTTATTGCCGTCAATCTTCGAGTACTAATCAATTTGCTACGTTTAGACCTGCTCTTCAGTTTTATTTCCGTGTGAAATTCTAGCCAGACAGTTTAAACGCTAGATGTACATAATTCGATGAAGTAATAAAAGTATTATTTATTGAATCTATTTCGTCGATTTGCGTCATAAATATTAGGAAACGCGATAATTAACCCAGATTTCCCGGGAAGTGATTAATCGATTAGAAATACGTATCCATGCAAGGTAACGATTCGAACTTGAAAGCTATTTGCAAGAGTTGCGGAAAGTAATAGATTAACAATTATATATTGACGCCAATAATCCTGTTATTTAAACGTTATTGCGGAAACTTTCGACAGGAAATTCCGAAATTTGCTTTATGGAATCATTAACGAAACGAATACACAAATAGAATAAATACGATGGATGATCTAATGATACGAATATCAAAATACGCGGGAAATGGAGGGAAAATATAGATGAAAGAAAAATTTCATTTTATCTCGAGACCCGCGATATATGGATTGTTTAAATCATTGTTGATATCCGTAACATCAATTGCAAATAAAAACTAAAACTACCAAACAGAACGTCGGGTTCCAAGTATTTTGTTTTCACAATTTATTAGAAACCGGCAGAGGTTTTTGACAAAATCAGCGTTGATTTTTATTCAAATTGAAATACGGTCATATGTTATAATCTACGATTAAATATGGTTATCATTAATTTATCGTTACCACGTCTATTCAATTCTAATCATCTATGAGCAATATATGTATTTAGATGGATATCAGAGGAACGTAGTTGCAATGTTAATAACAAATTAGAAGAATATTTACTGTACAGGGATTGTAAATTTTTTACCTAGTTTGTGTTTGTTACGCCTTATACCAAGTGCTAGTTGACAATACCGACTCTTATCTCCCGTTCTCTTATCTCTAGTGACAGTTCAATTCGGGTTTATTAGCAATAGTCGACATGAAAAGTATAAACACAATGACATAATCCAACGTTGAATGCCCGAAAGATAATCGTGTTTTCCCGCTTTTCGGCATGCTTATCACGGTTCACATAATTCCGAGACTTATAGTGGAGCATTATACCACTAACATGGATTTGCACTTCGCCAGTCTCAGGACGTGATTCCACAGTAGCATCTCCTGGAACCAAAGTCTGGCGGGCATCCGAGGAACACCGAGAATCCATACGCACATACCAACGTGATATTCACTTTACTCCTTTTTCATTCTCCTAGCTAGACGATGGACGATTCGTGGATCACATTTTTTAATTCACTTTGATGTTACAAGGAAATACAAAGGAAGAATGTGTAACACGGTTGCAAGTGATTAAAGGGAAAAATTCAAAGGAAACGTTGTTGCTTTAAAAGATAAGATTAAGAACGTCCGTTATATAAAAATATCGTATATAGTCAGTTTGTCGCGATATCATTCCATTTCTCACAGCTAACGGTTTCCTTTTTCCTTACAAAGGACAAAGCTTCGAAATGGAAAAGAGAGGAAAACGTTGTACGACGACGACGTTCAGAGAAGAAGCGTTTTCAGTGCTTTCCTCTACGCGATATTTCGTAATTATTGATTCGATTAGAAATTCGATATTCCAAAGCGTCGACGGCGTGTCTCGTATAAAGCGTTCAACTCTTGGCAGAATGTAAGGAAATTACGTAATTTCCGGCTTCCCTGTCACGAAGCGGTCCTCGTTTCATGGTCTCGCGTAAGGAGTTCTGCCGCTTCCAAGATGCATCCGACGTTTGCCTATCCAGTTGTTTACGCTGTTACTGACACGTTCAATTTTACTGCGGTCACTTCAGCTTCGAGCGACTATTTGCCTCGGTGGACTAGCTCGCAGACCAATTTGCCCTGTCGCGATTATAATTAATACGGTGGAACGTATCACGCGAAGTAACCAGCCCGTAATAATCTCAATCTGTCTGATACTTTTGACTTGTTGCACTGGCCATCTCGCGCGAATATCTTTTCCGTGCTTGTACTCGCTGATGAATTTCCGTTTCCAAGTATCATGTTTGGCTCACCTTTGAAAGCCATCGATTTATCGTCGGATCACCCGTCGGATTCGTCCGACAACGAAGTGAGATAAAGCTGCGCTATGTATGTCACGCCATTACCTCGATATATCCAATGCTTTCCATACTAAGCAGCTATTCTGCAATGTCGTAAAATTTTAACGATAATGTCGCGACGGTTTCCACTCGCCGATATATACGTATACAATACGCATCTGTTCGTTTTTATTAAGTCGGCGACTCACGTTATTCGTGTTAAAAATTATGCGATGATAATTATTCGCATGGTTTTTAAAGGGAGGTGAAGGGCGTTTGATGTTTTACGTATTCCGTTTCGTACATCGATATTGTCTATGCGTTTCTGTACGATAGAAACAACAACCAGACTCGAAAGCTAATCTTATAAAGATACCGCGTTCTATAAAGTTGACGGGCCACGGTATTCGCATTAAAAATTGTACTACGATAATTATTCGCATACCTTTTAAAAGAAGGCGGTGGAAGGTGCGGATGTGTGCATATTTCATTTTGTACGTCGATATGATTCGCGTGTTTCTGTACGATGCAAACAACGAGCAAACTCGAAAGCTTACCTTAAAAGGATATTGCGCTAACTTCTATATATGTTTTCGTTTCTCTGTCAGTCTCCTATTCAGAATAACGTTGACCTGGATTTACATTTTTCCACAGAGCGCACTCAGCTAAAAATGTTTGCATGTATACGACAGCCCATAGAGAAGTTGCGTTTACTTAATGGATCCCAAGGCGATATATGTGAATATCTTTTATTGTCGCTGCGTACCACAAACTTCGATCGTGCGAACTGCAAACGAAGCATGTCTCCGCATTAGGTATCGAGCCAGATGAACGAAATAACCAGAGCCAGCGTGCTTCCTTTATCGATTCATAAGATACATGCGTATGTAACTGCGATATTTGGATGAACTTATAGCGGAAATGGCCGTCGCTATATTTTCGTTGAATGATTTATATGCCGCTTTAAGAATAACACGTATACGATAACAGTGACAGAACAATTTCTCATCTTGACCGTGGTAAGGCAAGATGCAAAGAGCTGTCTAAATTCTCATCATTCCTCGACCTACATTTCTCCATTTTTGCAGTTTCATACGAGCAAAGTTCTCTCTAGCGATAGTTTCGACGCTGTGGTGCACTTGTTTGCGAAGAAATCGAAGAAGCTCCAAATAGCGATGAAGCGATCGTATCAAGATACGACGATCGAAAAGAGAGAAAAACGAATCTAACGGAAAATGGAGCAGAAACCAAGTGACAGAGGGTAAGACGCTATAATTTATGTATAATTAAAGAATTCGACGACTAGAAAGGGAAATCTTGCCATTTTGACATATCGCAAAAGCGTAGAAAAGAGTAAGAGATTAATCGATCAAGATCGATTAGAATCAATCAGAAAAAGATCCAAAATATAGAAAATTAATCATCCCATTCCCATGCATAGCTCTGCTAGGTTTTTTTTAATTGCTATTATTTTCTAAATGTTTCCTTTTCATAAATAGTACAAACTTAAACAAGAACTGCAGACTTAAAGAACTTACCTCAATTTTGAATCGTCTGAATCAAAGTTTCAATAAAATTCTACTACCAGACATACAGTGACAGATAGAAGATAGTTCAAAACTGATACGCTACATATGAATTGAATTAACTTTTGTATTAGCAATATTTCCCCACACTGGTAATAGTCCTCTATTCTGTGAAATTGTACGTATATTACATTTATTCATTGTCCTCATTAAATGTGAATTCATTTCGTAAAATTGCCATGTTTTTCTACTTCATAAACTTTCTTTCATCCGCCACTCTATATACACAGTGTATATAACGAAATCAGTATGCCAATGGGTTAGAGAATTCGATGAGAAGCAAAAAAAAAGGCACCGTAAGAAAGAGTAGGAAATTAATCGAACAGGCACACGAGAGATCCAAGGAGTACAGGAAGCAGATATTAAGGTGAAGGAGAATGTAGAGGTGCAGGAATACCGGGTGACACTCGCGTATAAAGCAAAAGAAGGGGTGGTAAATAAGGGATAAGGAAAGAGTGAGGCGCGCAAGGGGTGAAAGGAGAAAGAAGGAAAACAAGGAGGAGGAAAGAAGGGAAAGGCAATAGATATAGAACATAAAGATAGAAACGTGTGGTACGCGTACGCCCCGCCCTCTTCTCGACTCGACTCGTCGCCCTCCTTCTCCCTTTTCCTCTCGAACCCCTGGCGATAGGGTTCCGTTGGCCGTGCACCCTCTTCGACCCTCTGTCGGTGTAGCTTTCTCTGTCTCTCGTCTTTTCTCTCCTCTTTGCGCTCATTCGCTAGCTTACCTCATACCATTTTCGATGGATCGATGGTAATTCGGGTAACCCTCCGCGGCGTGGCGCCACCGTCCCCGCCACAGCAACTCAGCCGCTCAGTCGGAACTCGGGTTTACTCAGTCTACGACCGTTTGCCACGAGACTTCGATCACATCGTTCTTCCCTCGTCTCTCTCTTCCTCTCCTCCCTTCTTTCTCCCGCTTGAAGGACAGAAAGCAACTACCACCACCACCGCCACTCGACGCCGTCGACGCCGACGCCGCTGCCGCCACTATCGCCACCACCACCGCCACTGTCACCGCCACCGACGACCGGAGAGACGCACGTAGTCTAAACGTGAGACTCGTACGGACGTTGTCGTCGTCCTCGCCGGTTGCCTCTTCGTACACTCTGTTTTTCGAGCCAGCCCTCCGGTTGTACATCGACTTCGTCCACCGTCAATCTTTGCCTCCGATCAACAACAAAAAGGTCAGTTACATTAATATCCCATTTTATCCGATGTAATTCACGCATCGTTGTATACACCGGTGATCACCGTAACTCTCACATTTCCGTTATTTAATACGCGGTCTATATGCTACGTATTTTCTCGCTCCTCCCTCGTAGTCGTCGTTTTTCTACACGTTCCGTAGAAAGACGTGTTATTTATACGGTCTCCTTGTCCTTGTTGATACAACAATACACGCGAGGTTGTTTGACGTTATCGGAAATATGGCCATGTTTGTTCTTTATCGTGTCAGACGATCGAGCTGTGATATCTGTAAGAATTTCGACGGACGAAACCTGGTGGAAGAAATCCGCGGGAGGTATCGAAATATTTTGAACACGAAGCCGCGTCGAGTCGAGTTGCAGCTAAGTTCACGATGCATCGCGCATACCCAAATACGTTGTCGTCTCTCGTCGGCGTATTTTCTTCTCTGTTTTGATCTATCTGCCTCTCTTCTTCGTGGCCGCGAGAGACACCAGTTCCGGTGCTACAGCTCGATAAAACGCAAGGGTTAGGCCGCTGCAGGTCTCCTCCATCGATCTTGAACGCTAAGTCGCCGACGTTCGTGGCTTTCCACCTTCTCTGGTGGCCGTGTGCACGGTGCACCCGTCGTCAAAGTCTCCGCGCGATTTCCCCGCGGAAACCTCCGCCACGTCGTTATCGCTCCCTTCGTCGCATGTATCCCGCACCGTACTGCCTTTAACCTCCTGCCGTGTATTTCGCTTCGACGAATTTCGCGTTGCTAACGAGCCATGGAAAATTCCGCACGCGCATCTCCGATCCGTAAACAAACTCCTAAATGAAATTGAACGTAAACAATTCGAGCAGTAACATTTTTTCCTCCTCCGCTCTCTCCGGCCTATATGCGGAAAGATACGCTCAGTTGGAATATTTGCGTACGAATTTTACCGTGATGTTTTCGCAAGCGGAACGGTGGAAATTGCATTCCGGGCAACCGGAATGTTATGTTAACGTAGCGTTATCATTCTCCGTATTGGGTAAACCGGGGTTCCATTAGGGAAATGTAGCTTCGAAGGGTCTTAAATTGAGTGGCAGTTAAAAGGGAACCATTTCTGTGATGTATGCGGCTTGATGGTACGTTGAAGGTGTATCGAGAGTGCATCGTTCGTTGCTCCGAAACGAGCATGTTCTCGAGGATAATCCATTTGGATCGATGTCTAATTCAGCAACCATCTGCCTTCGATATTTACGTCCCTTTCAGTAGCGCGAATGAACTTTCGCTATTCTTATTAGCTTTGAGAAATAGAAACGCAAATGAATGGGCGAAAAGATGCCAAGAGTTCGTTTTCGAACGTTAGAGAGATACAACGGTGAAGGAAAGAAAGTTGTAAGGATAAGCGGTACAAAAAAGTACTTCAGCCTTTGAGAACAGATTTATTTGACAAGAACGATTAAATTCTTCGGAATTAACGTAGTAAAAGACGTTCAGTACGAAGTTACTATTAATGTATTAATGTAATGTAAGTTACTAGTAATGTAATTAATGTAATGTATGTAGTAATGTAAATGTTGGGGTTAGGTTGTACTCGTGCACAAGTATGAATTTTAAACTTTCATGCTGCCCGCCACCGCAAGGAAACGACGAAGGAAAATCGGAGATCTTTCGTTCCTTTTTCTACAATTATACAAATGGGAGCATAAATGGACGCATAAGTGGAATGGTACAGGCAAAAAGTCTTCAAAACTAATTATTCGAGTTCCTTCGTTTATTCGTTTCGTCGTAGGATATTAAGCGGCATTGCGATTATCTCGTACCGCGTGAAATTCCTAAGAAAATATAATCTTCCGAAGGTACAGCAATCGAGGGAGGTTTCCAGCGTCTCCACAAAAGTTTTCAATATGTAGATTCGAATTTACCAAGTTCAAGTGATATTTAAGGCTCGAAACTTGCCGTGCGAATTATTCGCAAATCCATTTGTTGGTTGGCGATCGTCGAACGTCTCTCCTTCGTAACGTAACGTGAATTCTAAATTTCTTTAGCAGACATTTCTCAACTTCAAGAAGTTAGTTTACCTCGAAAATTAATTTCCTTTTGTCAAGCGGTGTTATTACCAACTTTACTTTATACTTGTTAGTTGGTCGGAAGGTTCGATTCGTCGTTGTCACAACCATTTGCCAACTCTGTGTCTGCCTACCCAATCTCTGCAGGTTCTCCAACCATTTAACTTGATAAATGTACGTTGCACGGCCTCGTAATTAATGACAGAGGTGATACGCTGCTGTCTGATTATGCGAATAGGCTTAACTCCGGTGCAATGAATCACAGACGTCTGTCGGTGGTGTGTCTGTTACCCCTGACGATCGTCGAACATATTCCAAAGCGTCAATGGTTGACTTGTTCTTAGCCGGCTGACCGTGGATTCATGAATCACGAGACGTCAGTTCCCGGACGAAGTGGTATATACTATCCCCGTGGTAGAAAATTCTCTCAAAAATCTCTCGTCAGTTGCTCAAAGATTCCGGATTTACACAGATTCACGCGAGAAAATGATTTCTTATCTCCGGACGTTATTTATCCCGGCTCACGCGAAAAAATGATTTCTCACAATTTAAAAAGTAAGAATAATTCGATATTGGAAACAGGTCGAACGTATAATGAAACGTTTGCTTTTCGTCAATTTCTCAGTTTCATTCTTTGAATTTCTATGAATTCGTTCTTTGCGAGAGGATGAAACAAATAATGATAACTTGTGAGATAAAAAGGAACAGTTTTTGTAACGTCATCACGTTCGTATGTCTTTTTGTTTTTTATTCTTATTTATTTATAGACGCGAGAAACTCTAAACGGATAAAAAGAAAGAGGACATACAGAGTAACCTATAAATAGGACAGTGAGATAGGTCGGATAAAACTCTAAAACAAGGTAGGAGCTTGTATGTGTTGAAATAAATGAGGCAATTGATGAAAAAAGATGGGTGGCTGCAGTAGGCATCGATCAGTGTGGCTTCTGAACGGTTCGTCCTTCAGATAAATTGCAAATTATTCTCCGATTATTACCAGATGCATAATTATTTCATTTATTTCATTTATTGCGACACGATAGCGTGTTTAGATCGCGTAAATATAGTTTGTCGAGGAAGAAAATACCCGAGAACGAGGAGTTAGATTCTCCCTCTATCAGGCAGGGATTTTCCCGTTCTTTTGACTGTGAAATCTAAGTTCACACGCGTCGGAGCTCTTTCTCACGGCCCTAAGAAAATTCTGTCTGTTCGCATAGAGTGGCCTCTTTCCGCATTCCTACGGCACGTAGCGTCGAAATTGAGACGTCCTTCCTAGGGAGTAACGTCTCCTCGGCGTTCTGCCCGACCGCATTACCATTTTTCGGCAATCGAACCGAATCGATAGCTCGCTACTCTGGCGCCGTTGCTCCGCCGCCGAGGCGTCGTTAAATCGACCCCGATTCGACCCTATAAATCGCGTGTAAACTGACTTTCTTTCTATTTCACCGTTTCGTTCGAATGCTATCTTACCGGTCGTAATTTACATTTTGCGTCAAGGAGATGCTGATTTCAGATAGTCCAGTCTGAGACTTATTACGTTCTCCAGAGTGCTTTGGGATTTCAACGAATATCCGACTGGAATCTTGGCGTTGATCAGAAATAATGTCGCGATTAGCTCTCTCGATAGTGACTCGAACGTTTACGATTTATGTGTATCTTATCTATATCGTTGAGAATATTGCTCGAGTTCTTTCAATATCTGAGGATTTTACTCTTTCAGCGTGGATTAAAATCTCGGGGTGCTGCAATAGGTATATTTGAAAAGTAAAAAAGGAAGTCGATTCATGTGGATTTTGTATATAATTATTTACCTACTGGCTAATACGTACTCTTCATGTGGTAGATATTGAAATAGGAAATAATGATTTATTTATGTATCCTCGGTAAAATTATCAATTTTAACAATTCATAAATTTGCGAATAGCTTCAGCGAAAGAGTTATTGGTATGCTGGACATTCTCTTCAAATATTTCAAATCTGTTTCGTTTGTTAAAATAGGAGCAAGATTGAATTCCAAAAACTCGAGAATCGCAGTAGGGTTTGCGTGAAATACGGTGACCCAATAATAGACACGGACAGTCGATCGCTTTAGTATTCGGAAGATCGTTCGAAATAGGAAGGCATTGTCATATTTTCTACAACGAATGATTATCCGATAGTCAAATTGCTTTGTCGATGGGATGATTCTTTAAACGACGCGATGTCCTCTTAACCCGGTCACCGGGCAGCGTAATGGACGACCCACCCACTTTCTTGGCTGACCAAACACCGTCCGATACTACTAATCCCTGCGCCGAAAAATCTAACCTGATCGACCGATAATCGAATATCGGATTGTACTGAATCATGTTCGGCAAAATACTGAAACGTCAAAAATATACGAAGGGAATAACGTAAAATAAATCAACGAACGTTCTAATAATGAAGTACGGGAAGCTCGTTAAGCGGAACAATTCGTTTCTATTCGAGGCATAAAAACGATTATAATAACGTAGCGAGGGTTGGAGAGGCGATAGCGCATACAAAGATAAATTACAGGCCATTGGCTTGAATTATACTGTTTATCCACTCGCTAAAAGTGAACCCTCGAAACGGTGTCTTTCTGCTGAAAGAAGTACCAACCTCGTTACCATTAAGCAAATTTAGCAGTGATATTTTTTTCTAAGTGAGGGCGATTTCGAGGGTGTAGAGGGATGAAGACAGACCGATGAATAAGAGAAAGTGGCGGTCTGAAGGACGAGTTGTCGAGTAAGGCTAAAGAGGGGCGACAGTTTTCTCTTAACAAATTGGAAAGCGTACATACCTAATGGCAGAGAGCTTTCGTGGAAACTAATTTCGAGCAGTCTGGACTTACGGGCCCATGAGTTTGTAAGTAATTTTGGAAAGGCTTTGAGAGGTCGCGATGATAATTCGACCGGCGTCGGACTTAGGCGAACTAAGGGTAGGTCGTGGTGCGCCGGCTTCGAGTGTTAGATGAAAGAAAAAGGGCGGAACCGAGCTGGAAACAAACGGAGACTCCAAACGTATATTACAAGATTCGTAACTTACCTCGACATCGATCGAAGCCGATTCCAGTGGCGAATGTTCTGAACTTGAACGAATCGAAATCCTTTAATGATCAGACGTATAGGTAAGCTCATTTAACACGACATGCATAATGATACAAGCACATTGTGCTTTTCTCTGTATATTTTTATTAACTCATTCACTGTTTACTAGAATTACGACGATTATTGCATTAACTGTGAAGCAAAAATTAGAAGAAAATCGTTTGATTAATTATTTAATCCTTAAAATCTAGTGGATTTTTCATATTTGTTGGTCGATATATAAAAATTTTAGTGTAGTAGATTTTAGAATAGATTTTCGAAAAAAAAAAAAAATACAAAGTATAGAGGTATATAAAATTGCTAAAACAAACTTCTCGTTATGATATTTGGAGCGTGTAACAAACATCTGTATTTACACATATCTTTAGACATGTTCATAAAAATTTGAATTTGCAGAAAAATCCATTGTTTTAACAATTTCTATTTTTTGACGTGCTCATGCGCTATATCTCTTTATTTGTTCATCAAATACTATTCCGTAAATCTCTGCTCATACCACTCTTTTGGCCTTTTGATCGCGAAATACAATGAACAAATAGCTTAATCTATTTAATCAAACCACTTCGATTTTGTTGTAACGTGTTTGCGTATTTAAAATGATCTTTATCCTCCGAGCTTCAATTCCTATTTTAAGCCACCTTTGGTTCGTTACTCTGTGTACATGGTGTTATAATCACCTTGTTTTTCAACGGTTCAGTATCAATTGCGTCACTTTGCTGTTAAACGCTTGATAGTATTGTTTACTTTGTAGCTTTTCGAAGACCTTTAATGTGTAGGATCTTGTTAGGAAACTATTACCTTTTACTTTATACACAGAACTTTGTAGTTAGAATTAGGATCTCGATAGGTACATCTATTTAATCGAATGAACAGGATAAGAAAGACGACCGAGAACATTTAACCGAATTCTCGTTAGCTCGTCCATTGTGGGAAACTCTAGAGCTGCTGTCAGATGTTAAGATATGGGCGTGAGGTCCTACAATCAGGGCAGTCTTTCAGACGATTCGAAATAAGCCTCGAGAAATAGGCAGGTACGAAGAAAAAAGACAAGAATTTTATTGCTATCGAATTGTTGAATAAATATTAGCTATTGTAGTTTCAAGTTGTTCGTTTTGAAAGAATACAGAATTTCATCGTCGAACTGATAGATTGATCGAAAGATTCCAGTCAAATAGATTCCTCGCTTTCTATTCCAAAAATAATAAAAAATATCCGGAAGGATTTTAACTAAACAATATTACAAAATAAACAGTTGTTACCTAATTATATAACATTACTTCAATTTTTTTTAAATATTATGATATAAAGCGAAAAACCTATCACATACACATTACTGTATTTTATGTGAATCGTAATCTACTCATTTTCTCGAAAACTAAGAACAAAACCGCGGTGTCGCAGAAACCCGTAACCAGCGTACCCCTTCTACATGAAATGTATTTTGGCAAGGAATAGAATTAAATTTTTACTCGGCGTTCGTACACTTGGGATTGCCTGGAGCACAATAGTTCCGGCGGAACGCAAACAGAGGAACCAGTGCATCCGGTCGTCGATTTTAAGATACAAACTCTACACACTGTTTTTCTCATGCAGTTTCAACATTCGTTGCCGGCTGTTATCCTTGGCATCGTGCTCCTTTTGTTCCTCGCGTATGTCTCTTTCGGCCTTTCCTCGCGTTCGTTTTATATCTCGCCTCCCTTTTGAAATGACAACGCACCGAGAGAGGGCATTCGTCGTCCTAATTCCTGCTTTTTCTTCTTTTTTTCTTTTCTCTTTCGCGAAATTGTGTGCTTCTGCATCGCGGAGACGATACGTTACTCACGTTCCGCCATTCTATAGATAATTTCGCAGACGATGCATAACGCGTGTCCCGTCATTCTAGATAATTTCGTTGTGTCGTCGCGATTGCACAGACACGATGAATCGTTTTCGAGCCAAGCCCTGATTATCGATCGGCCACGGCATATCGTCAACGATTATCAGTTTCGAATATAGCCTGTGCTATCCGTTGCCTCGTATATCGGCTATCGCCTCGTGTACACCGCCGTCAGCTCGATTATGCTTATATATCGATAACGCGATTGGTCCCACGCGAAAGATTAAACCCCTTGTCGCCGTGCAGTTCACGGAAAGTTTCGCGTACAATTTCACCGAATTCGGCTGTGTATCACCACCTCGTAATCGTCCCCGATCGGAATGATAAAATTTCTCTTCCCCAAAATGATAAGGTACGCTCCAATAAATATGAGAACACTCGCTGGCCTCGTATTGAGCACGATAATCGATGCAGATTATTAGAGAAATTATTGTAATTTTGAAACGTAGAACGGGGAATTGTGAAAATTATTTGCAAGAATTTTGGAGAAAATTGACAAACTATATGTCGCAACAGTACTGTGGTGTAAATGTCACTGGTAGCATTTGAAATGAATTACATAATTCAGAGTTGAAATCTGTGTTAAAAATGTAACTAAATCTGTTTTTCATATGACGTGGTGCAATCGCAAAATTTCAAATAGAATAATAAAATAATAATAGAATTATCGTTTAAAGAGACAAGCTCTTTATTTGTAAATATTTTCACTGAGAAATTACGGATGGGAGATTAATAGAAAGTTTCTCGAAATTAATAGAATTTGTAACGTTAATGCAAGCACTGATATTTAAGTATTTAAAGTTGGTGTGAAAATAACGGTTTCGTGGATGTAGAAATTAATTAATGGAATGTTCAGATTATTGACAAGCCTCTTTAAGAACGACATGGTACACGTTTGATATCGTACCTATCGTAAAATATCTAGTTTATCCTTTGATTTACTTTCTCGATCTCTTTTTCTTTTTATATCAATCTAGATGATACGGCCAGAGTATATTTTATGAAGGGCTTCGAGCTTAAAAATAAAAGGCAGATTCGGGATGGCTGGAAGAGGCAGCCGGCGATCGATCTGTCCATATTTGTCTATTTGCTTTTAATCTCGTAAAGGAGCAAAGGTCGAACTCCGTCCGTAAGCCTATTAATCTTTAGAAATTAGGTCATCGTTGTTGTCCGATATTAACCGGCCAATCTTTTTGCTTCGTAGATGGAATATCTTGATGTTATTCCTATGGAAGGTATATCGATTTTGTGTCATATTCTCATATTTTAGTTACCAGTAGGTAAGCTTTATCGTGGAAAAAAAGCGATATTCCATGTGAGTTCTTAAACACGTATTGTATTTGCCTTTAAACAATTCCCTCTGGGACACACGTGTGAAGGTGTAAGACATTTCTTAATGATAAACACATGACAAGCGACACGCTAATCGTCAGTCGTGTAATTTCTTCTAGACACAAGTATTGCAAAAATCTTCAGGAAAGTGAGAACGTTTCGTTCCCGTTGTAAGTATTAAACTGGTTGAAGAACTTCTGAAAAATATTTTCCTCTCTTTTTCTCTGTGTCTACGTATCGTCCATTTAATTCTACGATTTTCCCCTGTCTATTTCTTAACTGATTAATGTCTCTTACAAAAGAGTATTGGCTGCGTAGAGTGTACGAAGTTAAAACTAAATTTGCAAAATAATTTTTCGTTTTCCCCGCTGACCTCTTTTAAACTGTACTACCTTTGAAATATACGTGCGATTTATCAAAGAAAAAGATAATATCACATTGACAGATAGTGTACGGAATATTTTTACCAACATACTATCTCGTGCAGCGAGGAAAGGTTTTCTTCTCTGGAAAGTCGCTCAATTATTTATCCTCTTTAGCCGGTATGGTTTGTCGGTTAGATATCCAGGAGAAAATACAATTCTAAAATTCGAACGAGCGTATCCGATAAGGCGTGCGAAATCTCGGGAGGCAACAACGGAGAAGTTCGGGCAGGATTCCAAGATGCATTTCGACTGGTCGAAACTCGGGTATATTCACGTGTCTACGCGGCAAACCCCGTGGTTGATACAATTCTCGCGAGCAACGCCAGTGGAAAGCTACAAATGCCTTCATAATGTACTTCGGTTGTCCTGTAGACCACCGAGATACCACTTCGAGTCCATCGGTGACGGTGCAAGGACGCCATTTGTCAAGAAAAGCCGTGACCTTTCGCGATATCGCTCGCCGATTGACCGTGTTCTTTCGCCCTTTTCTTCTTTCCCCAGTTCTACGAACCGTCTCGCTTTGTCGTCCATTTTTAACAACCCCGTCTCGTTTAATCGTCATCCGAAAGTATTCAGACACCTGCTCACTTCTGACGCGATGTAATTTAAGTAGAAAAATACGATCGAATCGAACTGGGACGATTTTATTCTTCGTAATTAGTACAGCTATTTATAATACATTTATGGCAATTAAATGTATGATATGGTGGTTGTAGACTGGTGCGTATTAAACGTCTATAATATCATTCATTAAATTTTGTCCTATGTTAATTATCAGTCGCATCAGAGAAGAAGAAATATGTTATAAATAACGTATATTTAAAGTTAGGAAGATTTATGATACAAAATATTAAAACACTATAGTGTCATCATAAATAATCGGAATATTCTTATGTGATGTATTTGTATGAGCTTAAAATCGCAAATGGAAGTTATGTCTCTCTTGTAATTCGTAGAAACAGTTTCTAGAAACTCTTGTATTATTATTTTACACGAACGCAAAATCATGGCCGTCTAATTGTTCCTTTCATTACTTAAATGATTTGTCGTATTTTATATTATACCAGAAGATGCCCTAATCCTCATGGACAGGAATATAGGTAGTAGCACGAACAGTAAATAATAAAACGTTTCACTGTTACGTCTGTTAATAATTAATTTAAATTTGAAGTCTGCTGATCCCATAAACATAAATTAGTAATTAATAGCTAATTTGTAGCCTGTCGTAAAATTCGCGTAATGTTACTACAATTTCAAAGTATTCAGACGCTTATGAGCGATATAATCGCTGGAAGATTTGCGTATGGCACGGTAAAATAAAATAAAAATTCGTAATGGTAACAGTTTCGAAGATTAGTCCCATTCCTTGACCCGGTTAAATTTAGTCCGGTGTCTGTTTTTAACGGCTGTAAAAGGGATGCTGCCAGCATGACTGGAAAGATAGACTTTCGACAGAAATAACTGCTTAAACGAACGGATATAATTCACTCGACCTATATCGCTAATTCGGTAAATGTAATCTAGGTCGATCGAAAACGGCAACAAGATACCCGCAGAGGAGACGAAAACGTTAAGGCAATAGCTCCGCTGGAAATATCGCTGAATAGCGATATTCAGTCGTTGGGAAGTGGTTTCGCGTCTCTACATTGGCGAAACAATGTAACCGTATGAATTATGATTTAACATTCGCTGTTTCAATAACGGAAACAGCTAGCAAAATATTTCGGTTGACCTAGATCGAGACGTGATGTCCGTTATATGCGATGAACGTTATTAACGTGCGTCTGTTATAATTGATAACGTTCGAAATCGTGTTAATTTATTTTTCGCGAGAACCTCTTGCTAAGCTAAAAAATACGCCGTGTCTCGTTTAATGTTGGCGCATAAATGTTGGGGAAAGAGATGAAATTCAGAATGTTCCAATTACGAGAAGCAACGAATCGGACGCTTTAATAAATACACCTCCCCCACCCTAAAAAAAATAGGAGGGATCAACGAGCATAATAATAATAATTTATCGCACGATACACATTGGGGGATGCTGTCAGCTAGTTATCATCAATGTCATGCTAAATCTTCGGCTGCCGACCTACATTATAAATCAAGGATTAACATCGACCGCGATTCAAAATCCTATTACACGAGTAATTTATGTCTCATTCAGAGGGCAAGCGGGAATGAGAAAAAGAAAAACTTTGTGGCGGTGGGCCATTTGACTTCGTAATTTCTGCGGCCGGAAGCTACAGCCCCGTTAGATGGAACATTTGGGTAATAAGTCGACGAGGGGAGGCTTTATCCTTTTTGCAATAGTCCGGCGTGCGTTGAATTTCCCGTGAAACCGTGAACTAAAATTTTACAATGGTGCGTGGCTGTCATGCTAAAGTAATTAAATTACCCGTACTTTCTATATCCATTATGGCGGCGTAATGAGAGTAACAAAATTATATTACATTACCAACTTTAATATAATATATTGCACCGGGAATTTACATGCATTAACCATATTGATACATTACGTATCATTAAATTACCGTGGTTATTGTTTCCGAATATTCAACAGCCCTTGTCCTCTTCAAAATGCAAATGTTCTTAGAATGGAAGATCCGCGGTGTTAACCACGAGAATCGTTCCTTCTTAAGTTTTATCCCCCCGTGTAGTTCCTGACCGATATATTACGCGAATGTTGAGCCACTTTAAAACTTTCCTTACCACGACTCGAATAAATCATGATGCCGTACCTCGTATGGGTAACGGTGCGTGATGTACGGCTAGAAGATCCGTCCGAGACATCTTTGAGGTTGCAAATAGCGTTATTTTTCACCAGACCTTTTGTCTTTCTTTCTTTTTTTTTTTTTGTCGTTGCAGGCGTTGTAGCTAGATCTGACCATACATATTCTAGTTGGCGGCTATTTTTCTTGGAACCCGAGCCCACCAGTATGTTTAAGTTCAGACGTTTATTTTACGATAAATTATTATACCGCGTCGTTGTAAAGCCTGCGCGTACCAGGCAACTGATACGGTTAATATCGCAAGCTCTCCGGTTTAATGTTGTTATTTTGTACTATCCAACTATAGTCACTGTACAAACGAAAAAATTCTATCCGAAGAAACTTATTTTCGCACGTAGAATAACCCGCTGCCTATCGTCAATTGTTGTCTAGTCGAGAATTAATTAAATACACGTATATTCGATGAATTTGCAAGCTGGATTTTCCTCGAAAATGAAGCCTCTAACGCGTTGCCGTTATTCTCGATTTTCGACTTATTTCGAGTTATGGAATCTGCCTGACTTCACATGTACCAGAATTTAGAATGAACGGTGCATGTTGTACGGCGAAATGCTCGTCTTGCAACTCCCGTCCTGTTCTCAGTTGAATCGTAAATACGGAGACGAACTTGTGTCTCAAAGTAGGAAATACACGCAGGTGTCTGTGCAGATGTAGCATGTGCATCCGCCTGAGTTACGGAGTCGAAGCTCATTCGCAGAACGACAAATTACCAGTTGGATTAATCCGCCGGATGTCTAGTTGCACATACTTAAGATGCATACTACCGGTGCATATAGATAGCTGCATATGTAGGAGGATGGATTGTCTTCGTTGCACAATGAATCTGCGCACTGTCTGATGAAATCCTTATCTGTTTTCCTTCCTACGACGCACAAACGTCTCCGTTTCCTTCCAATTAGAAAAATAGACGATACATATTTAGTAGTTTGTTTGTTTCTACTGTACTCTTATTGTTGGTTCCATTCTCGTACTACAGTTATTTCGCGCGTGTTAAATTTTTGAAGTGTATATTTCGATATTAATCATCGTCGAGCGGAGACTGGATTATTGTTGTTACGAAAGTTGAATATTTTACATCGCGTAACGATAAAGCGAAGAATCGAATAAGGTTGACATTTATCTGAATGCGATAAATTTGCATTTTGCGGAAAATAAAATCCTTTATACGTTAGCTTGTTGAATAATGAAACGAATAATTCTACGTATATGTAAAATTATTCAGGATTTATTAACGGCTAGAGGTGCTGTTGAATAGCGTTTATCAAACATACAACTAGCTAAACAGGTTCGATGTTTTGCCAATTGATTTGTCACAAAAGGATAGATTATGTGTCGAAGCTAACTACGAACCAACATTGAAACCAAGTATATCTCACGTACGACCGGACTGCAGTATCGTAGTTGTGCTTTTTACACTTTGCAGGAAATTTACGTTGAAAAATCACGTATGCGGTTAAAAGACACGGGAAAGTGGTTGCAAGAAATATGGCCACGTCCGTGCAAGGATTAAATTGTAGCCTTAGCGGGATACAGAGTCATTACAGTATCTCACGAGCATAGGAAACTAAATCTAGACGACACGAGTCGTTGGTAGCAAAGCAGAAAGCAGCTGACTGTGTTACACCTTGTCCCACTGTGCCTGATCTAGAACAAAATACATCTTTTCACCGATTTGGACTAGGTTGTCGTTGCATAATATACTCGAACTCGTGGTCATCCTTTGAGAACCACTTGGACGTGAAGCTGGCTACTTTCGTAGCGCTCATTCTCACATCCTTTATCGTTACATTTTTCTTTATCCTTTCTCACATTCATCCTCCCTTTCAATTGTCCTTATTTTCTCTTCTAGTTTAGTTTCCTCGATCTTCCTCTATCTCTGTCGTCTCTGCCTGCTTCGTTTCCAGTTTCTCGTAACACCATCTCTATTCAACCATCCAGAATATTTTCTCTGCTCTCTCGTCCTTTTCGACGGCAGCGCACGCTCGCGTTTTCTGACTGACTGTATCTTCGTCCCGCGCCCGCTCCACCTTTGTCTTGATAGTTTGAGTGGCGGTAACGTACCACCTCCTCGTATCAAAATATGGCATCGAACGATGCGGTATCTTCCTCGATGAGTCACTAGCGTCGCGCGACCATATACCGCATAGCGATTTACTACGCTCCCCGGAATTATTCTGTTCGTGTAAGATGGTATGCAAATACAGCGATCCATGAAATTGATCACTTTCCCAATATTGTCGTTGCGTATAAATTGAACGGTAAATCGTAGTCGAAAATAATCGTATCTTCGGTTGTGTTTTATTTTTTGATAGAGTTCCCTTAAATTGCGGTGCTATATTTACAGAACATTGTACCTTTTTCGCAATGTCACCGCGCGAAGAAGCAGATTTCAGTAATCTCTTTCCATTTCCACGTGCTTACTTTTTGACGCGTCGATCTCGTAATTACAAATAATCGCGTGTCTTTAGTCTTCCTTCGGAACGTTCCAAATTTATTTCAATATGCTTCGAACACGAGCTACCAAATACGAGAATATATGGTGTAACGAGACGAAAAAGTTATTAATTTGAATATTGGAAATATTTGATCAATTGCACGAACTGCGCTGTGTGCAGGATAGAACGTACAGTTTAGAAAATTAAGCGCAGAGATTGAATTTCACGGTCTGATTACACGTTGGCCTCCCTACGTGCGATGATTATTCACAACTGTTCAACTTGTTTGTTGCTTCCTCGCGTTTGTTGCCACCGCAATATTTCTCTTTCAGCCCGATTTGATATATTATATAGCATCGGACATATCTGAAATTACTAACCAGACTTTGCTCGGCGATCCTCGAAGATGTACGAACGTTTTATTCTTTTTCCTCTTTTACATGTTGAAAAATTTGGTTAATTAAATTTGGAATATAAATAAAGCAGTGGTTTTTACAGCGGTTCTTTTAGACAAAATAGCTCCGAGGCTATACAACTGCGGTGAGATATTTTTAATTACACGCGGAACCTACAGAATCGAGTAGAGTAAGAATTCGTTGCGGATCTCCCTCGGGTTGGGAGGATGAGACCCGATTTTTTTTTTAAAAGGCAAATTATTCTTGGTGAAAATATTATTCGCTTCCCATTGGGAATTTTCACATTTTCGATTGAAAGCCGCTATCATTACCTTTTATTACAGAAGAATAAAAGAGTATGAGAAAGTGAGCCAATTATTTCGCGTCAAGTAGCCGGTAGCGAGCGACCGGTTTCTTTCTCTTAGACTTCGATTAAGAGTCTTCCTCAGGGAGTTTGAACGAAAACGGCCATGGGCTCTATCTATATTGTTCTTATTCCCAACTAATAAATTTTGCTTCTGATGAGCTCATCAACCGTCGAATATTGTTACTACACGGAGCCTATTTTTTGCCAATATCTTGCGCGATAGTCGCCTCGATCGTTGTAGACTGCCGCGGAATTGCTCTTCCTGTATCAGAGTCTTTATCGATCGCAGCATCTCCTTTTTAACGGAGAACTCGTTTTTCCTTTCAGATTTTTCTTTCTACAAGTTTCGAGAAACAAATTTTTCATCCTTCATTTCTGTACTTTTCATATGAATGGTATTTTTTTTTTAGTAATTTACAACATTTGATTTAAAAGCACAGACAACTTACACAGATTTACAACTTTGGACAATTTCTTCGTAAATAATTACAGAATAAAAAGTACAGATTTTTTCGAATGGTATTTATGCGACAGTTAGCTTTACTTTCCAATTTTTCTTTTTTTCTTTTAAGGAAAGATCTTGCAAAGTAGAGGAGCTATTCATTGTACATGGAACTTATATTCTTGGAACATCAGTTGATAGCTGTCAGTCTCGGCAGGGGCTGGCATGTTTGAAATAAAATATTCTTTTGAAGCTTCAGTCTATTATCTGAAACGTAGCGTAGGATTTCTGGAAAACTTTAATGATCGTACAGACGTCAGCAATGTGAAAAAGAGAGATTTTTTTTAGATGTCTTTAGAAACCTCTAACAAGCCTCTAAAAAGTGATAAAATTTCGATACAAAGGATATTCGTTAAAAATATGAAGAAGATTGAATGTGTAGTCCTGAAAATTTCATGACAGCCAAGTCAGAAAACAGTTCTAAGAAATACGCAAGGGAATTTTTAAGATAACATTTTCTCTCTGCGAGCTTCATCACTGTAACTTCGTCAGCAGTTTGAATTTTGATAAGCCACGTTAACATCATTCTACGCATCTAACGTTTTAAGAAAATTATGAAAGAAAACTCGATTTTTCAACTCAATTTTTGCAAGAGAAGGAAGAAAATTTGTCATTGAGATTTAATTGAAGAGATATTCCAAAGGTATCATGGAACCTTCGGCTTTTGATTTTGTCCGACCCAATACTTGCAATTATCCGTGTATCACTCGCCTAGCGTTCCAAAGAGGCAGAGAGGAAAAGAGAGAGAGAGAGAGAGAGAGAGAGAGTTCAAAGCGGATCACGTGTCGTTATGATCGGTCGATACGAAGCGAATTCCTGAATTTCGAAGCACGATTTATGGAACAAATGGGAAATCTTTCACAGCGACAGGATCGAATCAAAGAAAATGGAAATTTCTTCGATCACGCGTGTCGGATCCGTTGCTCGATATTTACCTACCAATTTTCTACTCTTTGAAACTGTTACAATCCACAGAGGAAGCTTTACGCGTTCAAAGTATTTCCTCTGCGTCGTATTTGTCGTATTCTTTCAAGCGTAGAGAGCGCCGATCATACGAAAAGATTATCTTTAAAAATACGTATTTAGTACAGTAATCTGGCGGAAAGCTAGGGAAAATCCGACATACTCGTATGTTTATTATTCTCGACCTGTGCTGTTCTACCATTGTTTTTATGCTAAGCACGGTTTTTTATTGGATTGCCGGGGGTTACGTGTTTTCTAAATATATCCAAATTGAAACGAGCGGCACGCCAGCGTTCAAGGCACACCGACTCGCCATTTCCAGAATTGTATTCTCCACGGGATTTCATCACGTTTCCCTTTTATACGCACCGATTTACCGACAAAATTGGCCCGACAACGATTCCTAACTCTCTTTTATTACGTTAAAATTGTGAAACTGTTAAATCTCTCGAAATCTTGCCTAAACTAAAATATCTATCGCTGTTGCGACAATTCGAACGACAGGAGCTATTTTCACGAACATTGTCGAATCTCTAAAGCGATGAATAATAATCAGACCGTGGACGTTTATGTATTTATCGGGAATTTAAAGACACAGAAACATAACGAACACACCACAAATGCAAAGAAATATAAAATATGCAAAGTATGATACTCGTTATAACTTTTGATTGATGAACCAATCTTCTGTTTGCTTTCTTTCTATTTCTTTAATTGTATTCGTAAAAGCAGGAGTTTGAACGAATTCGAATAAAATTTACAACGATAAAAATTTCTGAAATGTTCACGAAAGTGTTGAAAATATCTATACATATACGCTACTAAATTCAAATAGAAAAGCAAGAGATTGGCAATATAAAATTGATTGACAGCACATTGAACTTAAATTTTGTAAAACTGTTCCTCCATGAAACACGAAAAATGTGACTTGCGAGGGTCTACGATCTCCATGTGAGGTTGCCTGATATAAAATAAAAAAAAAAAAAGCTTGACTTGAATCGCACGTTGTATACCTGCTATAATCGAAAATGTCTGAACACTTATGGTGTGTAGTTCAGAGGGCATTTTTACGAATATTGACGAGTCCTCAATCACGTTGAAAATTCGAGACGATGAATAATAGGTTCGTCGAGTAACGTTAAAGATGGGATGAATATCTATCCAGCAGATTAACGATTGATCGCTTCCCTCTCGGATAAGACGATAAATTTTTGATTAAAACGCGAAACGCGCGGCCAAATAGCATCCGCATGTACCATCTCACAAGTTATTAGCCTCGCAACGATAAATGAGTACCCTTTAGATGATGCTCTCCTATTTTAATGGAATCTCGCAGCATTGATGAAGACTCTCTTCCGGCTAGAATCTGCCTGGGCGAAGGATCACGTAACTATTAGTTAAATGCATTTAGTGTCTATTAGTGGCGCGTTTCCGCGTCGTGCTATGGATGACTAACAATCTTTGACGGTGTTCACGCAAAAAGGGGCGATAGCCTGCGTCAAAAGGCGTGAAGCATCTCGTAAAAGCATGGAAAATTGCGTTATGAATGCACAGAGGGTTTTAATGGACATTTTGATGTCCAATTACCACGACCATTTCGCTTATAAATTAATTTCTCACGAAGCGCGCCAGCCTCTCGCGACTTCCTCTTCGCAGATGAATAGACACCTTTCGACTTCCATTTGGTCCGGCCAGTTGGACTGGATTGAATTATTTAAGAACGGCTCTTGTAAGGAGATACTTCGCTACCAGATGCTCTTAAATGGACTGTCAGTGAGCCGGCGTTTTTATCGTGAAATTGAAATTGCACCGCGATCCGAAGATAACTGAATATTCGGAAAACGCCACTTTGCTTCATTTTCTTGCATTATTCCGACCACTTTCCACTCGATCGTGCTTCTCCCGCGATTAACAGTTTTTTAAGTTTGAATATAAGACGCTAGAATATCGTTGCAAGAATCGGCAGAATAAATAGCAAGCGGACTGAGTTGCTGCCTAAATTCTGTCTGCCTCTTCGTTCATATAAGCCGGCTATTAATCTCATAATAAATTGTGCTTTTAAAGCGTAGCGGGAGGAGAGGAATAACATGTTTTCGTTAGTTGCTACAGTAAAATAAAAAATTGTACGCGGACTTTCAGCTATGCGACTCTTTCGAACTGGCAGATTATTTAAGGATTCACTGTACTTTCTTCTGCACATTCTAAAATATTCATTTCTATAAAACCTTTTGCTCTATTCTGCAACGTTGTTTCGACTTTTTCCATAGAGAAAGTTGTTAAATTGTACACAAGCAGAAGAGATGAGAACAGTTCGAGAATAGATCTTCCCACGTGATAACTCCGATATAACAAATAGAAAGTCAGAAAATTGTGTAAGGCAGAATTCTAGTAAGTGAAAAATTGGCCGGAAATTCGACAGTCTCGATGCTCTTCCACCGAGACCATCCATCCTTTCTTCGCTTTTTTATGTTTGCTATTCCACTTCGTCCTTTCTTGTTAGCGTACACCCTCGAGTTTTCGAGAAGCTGAAAGACGCGAAAAACGTAAAAGAGGATTAGAAGAATCAGCTGTTCTCTCTTCGTCTGACCAGTCTCAGTGCCGTACTACTTGTTCTGCCGAGCTAGTTATACTACTTGTACCCGTAACAAGTATATAAATATTTGCGATAACAGTATCATGAAATTTAATCGAATTTTCAAATTAATGACAAATATTAATTAATTAAGTTACAATATGTTATTAATTTACAATTAAATAAAAATACATCAACGGACCCGTACGTTTGTACCTGCTTCAAATAACGTGGAAGAATCTTATTTATCTGACTCATAGTCTAAAATATTAAAAAATTATACAGCTTTTAAAATAATAAAATAATTTTGCAACTTGTGGTAATTACGACTGCCAATTGTGACTCGTAATATTCTATTTTATATAATTGTAACGATAATGAAGGATCGCAAAACTTTTTCTTCTAAACTTGTTCTTTAATCTGCTTGAATGATCGTGTCAAAGAAAAACAAGTGTTTGGATATTTTCTAGCAACATTATATTTTTCCTTAGTCCATTCGAGATTATCATAAAAATCGCAAAGCTATTATTTCTTTTTTTGTATTGTAGTACATATGTTAGGTCCATGGAGGATTTTATATTTCTGTCTGTTCGCCTTTTGGATAACCTGGTAAATGAATATGCAAGACAAGAATATAGTAAAATTGCTCGAGCCAAAAGGTACGTTTAATTAAATTGTTTTGCTTGACCCTGCGCGATAGCCCTTTGTACGTATGAAATTTAACATCTTCTCTCATTATACGATATCATGGCTCGCGATAATTTAGTTTTTATCCAGCATGTTTTACTCTGGTAAAAATTTCTACGCGTTCAGCGAATAATCGTGTTCAGCGATTTGCATCGCATTGCGCTTATGCCAATTTATTAAATGTATGATGGATTTAGGGATTTCATCCTTCTTACTCCTTAACACGTTCACAGCCACGCGAGTTTTATATGTTTCGCTCTGAATGTTACAATATGTCGAAATATGCTGCACCGTAACGTCTAATTTTTGCAAAATATTATATTATATTTGGGTATTTTTCTGAAAATATCGTATAAATCGTATGTATTTAAATCACTTGGAAATCACAATTTAATCATAATTTAAATCACAATTTGGAAATCTATTATGGAAAATGAAATTTATCTTATTTTAATTGCTCTGAAAAATTTGGTGACATGGGTCACTGACGATCGCCGTAACACTCGACGTGTTAACGATTTTCTCATTGTTTCGCGAGCTTTTATCTCGTTTTCTGGTAATTTCACGGCTGCTTCTTCATGTTCCACGCTACCTGCCTTATATTTCGGGGTTATATGCACGCTGCTCGCTCCCGGAGAAACTTTTAATTAACAAAAATGGAAACGCTTAACGTCACTGGCTCGCTGATATTTGCTAAATATTTTATGTGGCGGAAGAACACACGGAAATCTGTGAAATGGATGAAATTGGACGTCATTGGAACTCGTTGTTACCGAAATCTGGTCGTGTCGTTTTTACGGCGAAGAGTGCGACTACCTATTCGAGTTTCGCGTTTCTGACTCGCGACACCGACGTCGGTATGAGTGATTCGAAGCTTGGTCTCTACGTTTCATCCAATTTCTACGACCTTGCCGTACATATGCATTCTATCGCGTTCCTTTTGTATTTGGTTAAACGGCAACGACATATTTTCGATGGAAATAGAACGGTCTGAATATCCAGCCACACCTTTGCTGTGGAAACTGATATGCCAGGGATACAGCTCCTATTCTGTCTTTATTCGCGATATTGTTGACGTTTGACAATCGAATAAAGAAAAAATTGCATTAAATATTTTAGTTCTTGTTTTGTTTCACGTTAACCACGTTTGAATTGATTAAATTGAATTGATAAAGATCTATGTTCTTTTTATATATTCGCAAAATAAATAAAAATTTTCTAGAGAGAAAATACACTTGGCGCCTATGTATTTGACATATATTTGTATAATAATATTATATAATTCATTATTATTACTGTTAATGATTATGGATCTTTACCGCCGAAATAAAGGTATAGAAACACTAAATATTCATTTAATATTCACAATAAAATAATTATGCATTTATTTAGTGAACGATTCCAACAATATTAAACGATACAATCTCGCACGTGTCTCAGCACTTCCTTCTGACACTACCTTCCATACCAGATGCCCTTCCACACACGATTGACTGCAGAACAGTTTACGTTCTTTTGTCTTCGAGACGCCGCGCACACACATACCCATACTCACATACTACGCAGTCAACTCAGCACACAAAATTACACATATCTCAACAATTATAATAGGACTTTTTGTCAGGAGGTTTCCCGATCTATAATTTTTCCTAGAAATATTATAAATTTATAACGGTGCATTTTTAAGCATCTCAATAATTTTCTGTGAAATACGTTGATAAAAGTTCTCTTGGTATATATATATATTTCCATATGAATTTCATTTTGTTTTTATTTGATATAATTTTTATACTTTGGTTATTGGTAGTTCTAAAATAAACTTCCATTTCTTCAGTGATATTCATAAATATTTAAGTTTGTATGAATATTCACATTAGTCTTCGTTTGAATTACGCGGAAGCGTAGATGCTGCTACGCATGTGCGCGACGATGACGCGGGCCGCGTGTTTTGATTTGAGAAATGTCGTGTCAGACGTCGAGTGATTCGCAATTCGCAAACGACAGTAATAAATACAATTTGTTAGGACGGCCGACTCTGTTCCTAGACCAGGCCACACGCCGTGGGCAAGCTGGCAGCCAGATGTCTTCACGTCCTTACCGCGTACCCTCAATATTCTTAAGTACCATCCATAAACCTCAGGAATTTCTGGCTAAAGGTCCTTCATACCGAACAAACATTCTTTCATTGATTTATATTTTCTAAACTTATTGTGCACCACGGGTTGACACGAGAAAGTCGGTTTTTCTCACGTATGCGGCCTCCCACTAGCGACTTCATCTCGAGGGCGGCTAGTACCCTTCCTCACCTACCAACACAGCAAATAACCAATTAACAACGAAGCCTATTTCCCTCTCTCATAGCGAAACCTTGTCCTTAACGAATCAGCTCATCTCATGTCCTCGGACCCATCCATCACTAGCTTTCCTCCGCCACCGCATCATTGCCAAAGGCGACTGATTTACCATCTTTCGAACGGTCAACACCTTTGACCGAGTTTCTACCATTATATCAGTCACATACTCACTTGTACATACGCAACAGCGTAACTATTCATTACAATATTGTTGGAATAAACTGTTAATTATATATTGTTATATCCGAGTCACAATCACTTTAATTACTCCTGTTATCCTAAACGAAATAGGGGATTGATCATTTCGCGGCGTCGATTATCTAATCGTAACGGGAATTTACGACTCCCGTTGACGTGCTTCTTCGCGATCGCGTCTCTCCGCGAGTGAACGAAACACAATTATTACTTAATAATAACTAGATTCGTATTTTTGATCTGTAATAAATGTATAGATGAGTATAGTAGTATGATGTAATGTATTCGAAAGGTGCTATTCGATTTGTTTCGTAATATTTTGTGTTTAGATTTCTATAGCTTATATTTATTTCTATAACTTTTATATTTGTATAACAGTGAACTTTCTGGACTACGATTGGTAATATCGAGAGAGGATCTTGAAAACGAAAAGAAATGCGATGGAAAGAAAATCTTGGTTTAAAAGTTACTATTATTCATTAGTGTAACGAGCTGCGTTACGTTTCTCCAAATCGTTGAAAATATTTGATATTACGGTATGATATATTCAAAGCCTTGATATTAGAGTCTTTTATGCATTTGGCGGTACTCAAGTGGTCATAAATTCGTAACGTATTTTGACCACTCTAAGGGTTTGCAAGCACACGTATACTCACGGTAATATACCGCAATTCGTGAGTGTCCATGTATAAAATTATGCTGAAAATAATTAAAATTGTTGAATTTCCTCGTGTATGGTCGGATTTAATTGTTTAGTAGCGAACAATAGTGTTTCGAAAGAACAAAAGCGTGTTAGTAAGAACAAAAGATACATAATAGTAAAACGCGGATTGCGAAAGACTGGAAATTAAAACATGCACTTGAATTCATTCGGAAATGAATATGCGCTATTCGCAACAATTAATAAATCGTTCTTCGTATCATTTTAATTTTTATATCCGTTCCTTATGCGTATACTTTCGTTCTGTATTTTACCTTATTAACATAATCTTTATTACAGTAGCGTACAAATACCATGTCAATTTCCATTCAAACTGTAGGATTTCACTTTTCCGCGTTTGATTGATACAATATAACCGTTGATAATTGCGATCCCCGAATTGTTTTAACAACGTAGTACAAATAATTAACCGTAACGCAAAGCGCGATTAAATACGATGTGATTAGATCGATTGACTAATTGTTCTGTATTAATCAGTTTCTGTATATAGACCATTCGTTGTTTGAAAATTGTACATTAATCGCGTATAGGGAAATTGCGAAATTGAAGAAAAGTGGAATTCTGATAGCTCACAACAGTGGTTGTCGGCTCTCCATCAACCGCGAAGATTTTACTTATCAACGCAAGGATTAAAAAGGTCTTCTTGATGTACACGATGTCGTCAGGATATTCATGACGTCTTCAAGATTAAGAAGATCTTCAGAATGTTCTTCGTAAGCCACATTCCAACACCTTTTTTCAACGACATATGTTCACATATTCCAACTATGCTTAGCGATCGTTATTCCTTCGAAGAGATCGAAAAATCGTGCATCCTGTTCCTCGCGTTTCATCGCAACGCCCTTTTGTCTGGTGCACCCATTATCCTTCTTTCGTGTTCTGCTGCCCCCTCCGTTGACATCACCCCGTCGTCGTCCTCTCACCCCGATGTCACTCGAACGTAGCAACTTCGTTATCTCCGGCTACGTCCGTCAACCCCGTCAAACGTTTCCGACGCTTTGTGCCGCGAGTTTCGCTCGCGTCAAGTTCGGCGTGATCGGCGACGCCGGCGTGGCGAGTCGACGTCGACGATGTCGTCCTCGTAGTCTCGACGGCTTATCCGTTTAATTAACGAGACAATGCCGAGGTTGGTGGAGATTGTACGCGGCAGGTCCGCATGGATTCAAAGCGGACAATATCGTTATTGTTTACCCCGCTGGTATCCACGTCAGTCCTTCGCTCGACGCAGCCATCGCGAGTGGAGCTGAGCACACCTGAAATGTGCGGTAACCGAACTGCGAAATGTTTCGAATTTTTCGCAGCGCTCCGCGTAGCCGATCGTCGCGCGTTGCGCTACAAAATTTGAAATATTAAAAAGTTTTGAGCATGTTACTGAATAGGGAACGGTGGGCATGTAGTGGCAAAATAATCCTCCGGATTGCCGGATACGCGATAATAATTATACTGCGGATTTTTACATGTTTATGGTAAATTTAAAGGCGCAAAAATAATGTATAAAAATAATAATATCCAAGGTGGAATGTGCTCGTAATCATTTTTAATAGGATAAACAAATTACTATGTAGGTTTTATTCGTTTTGTTCTCTTCGTAGAAATATGAAATTACATGAAAAACGTATAGTCCAACGATAACCGTGTAGGTAATAGTCGTAGCTGTTTTCTCAATGTTATTGGTTGAAAGTAGTAGCAAGAGTACTAAATGTACTTGTGGGACTAAATGATAGAAGACTTTGGACGATTCTGTAAATTCATGTACATTCAACGGAACGAAATTGTACTTTGCCATGTTCTATGGGCTCTTGGAATACGCGTACAATATTTTCGAATGACGAAGCTGATACGTCTTCTTCGCACGAATCCACTTCGATTTGTTCACGTAACTGCAAATTCCCGATCAGACTATTTTTTGATGTCGATTTGATAAGAAAGAATTAAAGGATTCCCTATACGCGTCGAGAAATAAATATTTCGGTAGCATGGCCCGTTACATGTTCGAGAACCACGAATATCCTATTCTTCAAAACGTGAGAATAATACGAAACACGAAATCAGAAGGTTTGATCCTCCATCTGGAATACGTATCCAGCGATCTCTGAACTTATGTAACGGATAGCAGATGGCTGAAGACATTTCGCGAAACCCTGGCCCTCCTCGCCTTGAATAAACGAGACCCTTATTTCGTTGAATGCTTGTACGCGCATGTATTACAAATTTTGGGACTGTTCCGGATGCCGTTTCGGGAAATCTATTTCAGAATTCGAGGAACGATTGGTAGAGACGTAACTCAATTTATCTGATGCTACCTGATGGAACAGTTGTAGCGATGTAGAACAGTGTTTCTCAATATTCTTCAATCGCAACTCTCTCTTATGACAGTCAAATAACCGGTGAACGCCTTTTCACGTCACATATATGATATATTGTTTCGTAATATATTCTATTTAATATTCTTGTTGTTGCGATCAAAAATCAGTTTCATTAATAATCCTCTTGGAAAGATAGTGGACATACCTAGTTTCAGATGAAAAAATCTTGAACTAAAAGTGACTGTCTGTAAAACACTTCGCAATCTCTTCAGCATGTTAACTAGCATCGTGATCATTGGAGACTCACGATACTAGATTTTGCAGGACAACTGAGATAAGATAGATTCATGGACCAAAAACCTTGAACGACGTGAATGATTTAGGTAGGTAACATCGTTAGAGAAAAGTGTGCAAACACAATTCAGTACAATACTTAATAAAATACAATAATAATAATTTGCAAAATATTCTGGCAACGTAATATTTCGTACAAATTAAACGCTACAGTGGAGTATATTTACAGTAAAGTGTCGCATATTATCGTATTGTATAGTGGCAGTCAACGTTTAAGAATCAGAGTTTATAAATTGGGTATCCAAACTGCAATGTCTAGACGAATCGCAATCGATGATGACTAAATTTTTAACGATACTACACCATCGATTTAACGATTTTATCGTATAGTAGCGTGGCACGCTCATGGTCGCTTTTTTGCGCTTAAGCGGGAGTATGTAGCTTCGAGACCGCATCCACTCCGTAATTTGCATTTTCACCGGCAAAAAGGGGTGGCTCGGGAGGGAAACACGGTTACGGTTTTGCGTAGATGCTTTTACGATGGCCGCACGCGCGCGCCACGTTAATGTATGCCTCTGCATGGCGGGCATCTTTTTCACAAGCGCATTCACTATCATCGTTAATGTCGTGTAACAACATCGAGGCAGACGCGGACGCGGCATCAACGCTTGTAAATATGTGGCGGAGCAGTCTAACAGTCGGAACGGCATCTCGTGGCCAGGAAATTGGGATTAATTACCGGGAGAACTTGACCGTAAATACGCGGCCCGTCGAGCTTTTGTGCTAACGCCAACATGGCCAACTTCTTAACAGAATTACGCGTGGTATCAACTGAAACTTCTGAAAGGTGAAATGAATCGGATTAGCCTGAATGGCGAAGTAGCTGCGAGCAACTTGATGAAATTCTCGTACCGTTTTTCACCCCCGCGGGCTTATTTCGTCCGTTGTGTCGAAATGTGGCTCCACTTCCTCTTTCTCAATCGCATCACGCGCGTTTCGTTCCTAGTATTTACCCTTAATCTTCTGTCACAAGCGAATTTCATTTACACGTCTGAGCTTTATTTAGATGTGGACGAGAAATCGGTTTTTAA
Organism: Bombus sylvestris; assembly: GCA_911622165.2. NCBI lineage: Eukaryota > Metazoa > Arthropoda > Insecta > Hymenoptera > Apidae > Bombus > Bombus sylvestris. The sequence continues at coordinate 2,660,135 of OU443162.1, read as the reverse complement.
CATTCTCTTAATAATTAAGACGCGTATTTCTTGATATTCTTGTAAGGGAGACTGGCCGCATTAAAGTTGGAAGCCGAATACGTTCATCGTTAAATGAATAGATGAGATAGTTTGATAAGATCGACGAAGGTAACGAAAATTTTAACGTAATCAAGTAACTTCCTATTCGTCTATAGAAGCAAAACATGTTCGTTTGGAGTGTGATCTAAGACCTATACACGATCACTGAAGACTAACCACGAACTATAACGCGTAGTTCAATGCCAAATTGATTATAATTATCGCTGTGCTAAATAAAGTGAACGCTTTGCAAGTGAATAATGGTTAAATATATAAAATTGTAACGTAGGTTCATAGATATTTATATACATATATTCTAACAAATATAACAACAGGATATATCATATGTCCGATATATATTACATATTTTTGCATTATATTACATTATGTTATATAATATAGGAAAATTAATATAATACACTATATCATATACGAAATATAGAATTGGGACCAAGGTCAAGTTACAATATCCGACGTTCGAAAATACTATTCCATTTGCATTAATCAATTATTATTATACTTGATAGCTGGTAACGCAAATTTCCCAAATCATTTGCCTCATTATCGTGTACGATCGCGAATATAGTCCTTTCCATCCACGAGAACGATTCGCAATTCGCAAAATCCGTAAGATCCTCTTGTGGAACGTAATCGGGAGCCAGAAAGAATTTCAATTAACGATAGTCCGATTACATTCTGTAGCGAAATCTACGTTATTACGCAATTGGCGTTCGATGAAGTAACATTGTGATCCAATTTATACGCGAATCCTGCTCGTTAAAAAATGTTCATACCGTTGTACTTTTCTTGCAGAAATGCGGGATACCCTTCTCATTGAAATTTCTTTCAACGAATCGGTGAAGAGAATAGTTTTTACGGATGTTGAAACAGTCCGCCCAATCTCCTATGGGCGAATTCGCTCGTTTGCATGGCAAACCTTGGAGATGGTATGATTTTTTAAAAATTTCCGCCCGAGCGAGATCTGGGATATAATCTGTGAGATGGGTAACCGCAACTCCGTTTCCCGGATGGTCCACCGGTGGAAACTGTTTTTGTGGATTTTCCCAATATATCCGGTTGGTTTTCTCTGGTTGCTATCCTCGGAAGAATCAACGGTCTGTTCGTCTATGTTCATGCAGTGCATAGGGATAGATAGAACTGTAGGAATAAAAAATCCTGAAATTTACAGTTATTATCATCGAGTTCGATCGATACAGCCAACGTGCTTTAAATCCATTTCCACTCGATACGCAATCGTATAATATCAAATATAATTTCCCTTTTAACGAACAGCTTCTCCTTTTTCAGGATACAGTCAGAGATTGAAATTTTTCTTCTTTGAATCCAGCATGATGCTGATATATTTTTGCGGAAAATATTCCGTCAAAGGACTGTCGTTACACTATCTCCGATTTCAATTTAATTAACGATTCGTGGATTGACACACGGCGAATGGTTTTTCAGTTACTTTTATCCCGATGCTGGAAGATGCATTTTCAAATTATCGTGAGAACTACGTATTGCGTGTCTGTGAACATCGATAAGCCATAACATTTAGAAATTGTATCATGTCATCGGGAAGACGCGTTTGTAGAGGTGTCTGAACTATTTCGTTCACGTCAGCTGACGTTACGTATTTTATCACACATAGCGAGTCTTTAGAACAGACCTGGATTGTTTGTTTTCTTTTTTTCTTTTCTTTTTCTCCATTTACAACCGAAGCTTGCGATACAAGGATCAATATGCTAATAATTCAACGAATTCTCGGACATTTTTCTATTTGTTTCTAAAGGACATTCTTACAGGGCCACTCACGGGATGCTTGCTCATCCTCTTCAGACGCTTGTCGGCATTGTTGCTACTGTTCCGAGTCGAGGAGCCTTGTTACGAGTCGTCTCAACGCGCGTCCTCCCGCTTCGTCTCCTCGCCTCTTCGGTTTCTCTTGGATGACAAGCTTTTCGGTTTACAAGCCAACGGGTTTTAATTAATTTTTACGGCGCTCAAAGAATCCCTTTGCCGCGGTGTCACCTGCCAGCATATTTTCATCTTTCTCACGGACATATCGTTTAATATCACAGAGTATTTTTATGCCGCAGCGTGATTCTTTTCTTCGTTTTTCCAACAATCGATGCATGACTTTGGTATAGTTTCATCGTAGCCTCTGAATAATATTTAGTATAGTTCGATATAGTTTTTGATGTAAAACGTGAACAGTAATTTACAGTTAAAACACGAACGTATTACTCAACATATTTGTATTTATCATATTCATTTATGATCTCAATTTTTGAATACATCATGCGTGTCACGCGGATAATTCTGTATGACGTATGACGATACGGCTGTCACGGTCGTAATGCTAGTCTGAAACGAATACATTTACAGATATACATTTCATAAAAGTTACAAAATTATTTAAATCGTTAATCATCCATCTTATCAATATCTATATTATACGTTAATTTTTTAACAAGTATATATTGTTGGTAAATGTCTCATTATTTTTATACATGTTTCCAGTGTAGTTACAAATTCTACAAGTATAATCACGATAGTTGTTTCTCATTATACTCAATTTTACCAATACTAACGAAATTCTAAGAAATTTTGCATAATCCACGTAACATATCTATAAAAATCTTCTGCAACAAGTGATCAAATACTTCTTCGAGTCATTCCACGCGTAAATTCTTGCAGATTCGACAGATCATCGATTAATCTTCTTTAATTCTCCTTCTGTCCGCTCTCTTGTCCTTCGTTTAGTGAATAACTACTATTTGATAGCGAGTTGGCCGTGAGTCGACCAGCTTCCGTAGCTTCGCTGGTTTCAGCAACTTTTGTAACTTACAGTATCCTCTCTGCTGCTTCTGATTCGCTTATAATGCCAAAAGCAAGTTTCCAAGCGAGTTTTTATCGATAGCACTTTAGCCCAACTTGGTGCTTTGTCATCGTTCAGTCTTCCCTACGAATTTGTTAATACTCTTACGTTTCTCCCGCCAGCGGAAAATAAATCCCTAACTTTTTCTGAATCGATGGAAATTTAAACAGTTCGCTAAGCATAGTGATATTTTCCATGCTTCCATTCGTGAAATACGCAACTCGGTTCACTAGATCCACAGCGCTTTAATACTGTACACGATCGCTCGTAAGTATTTAGAACATAGCGTAGATAATAATAATACATAATAGTATGTATGTGTATATAGGTGTATGCAAAAGTTTTAATCTTTTCTTTTTTTAAGCGATATAATTTTTCATGAAATTGTTTGGTATTGGTCTACCTGGAACGCCAACTTCTTCATGATCGATTGATAGACGGTAATTTTGCAAAATTTGCGAGCAGGATTCTCAACAGATTATATTCCCTCTGTAATTCGTACAAACAATTCTACAAAATTCTTGCATCGTTATCTTGCACGAATGCAAGATTATGCTGGATTAATCCTTTGCTGGGCAATTTAAACTGATTATTGTTGGTTGCTTTATACGAACCAAGGAGTGGAACGAATTTATGTGAACTGAATTCTTGCGAACGAGGTACATTTCCGTACCAATAATCAAGAAAAATCGACTTACGACGATCATACACGCGAGGAATTTACTGAAATTCGCGAATGGCAACACCCGAGTAAGGTATGTCGATACATAGTTATAACGTGGATCGAGAAGCGCGCGTCCACTGGAAACGAATTTGCGCTTTTATCGCCGGCGCTTTTGTTCAGATTTCGCGCGAACGGAGACGAAATCGAAAACAGTATGCGCGCACTTTGCTTAACTGCACACAACGGAAACCGGTCTCATCCCTGCCAGCCCACGAATTTCTCTCGCTGGTTTCCTGGCGCGGCTTTAATTACGTCGATTCGTGAATCGTATCGTGTGTCATTGGCAAAACGGCCAGCATGCAAAGCACAGCCATTATCGGATGGGCTAGCGTTGCAGCGTATTGAGCCTTGCTATATCTCATGTGTATACCCCACACAATGCGATAGGCCGCGTAGGGTGAAACGTGGCGGTTTGCAACTAACGGGGAATCGTGTGTACGCCGCTTTGTGAGAGGCCAAGCATCCAACATCGCGTCATTGTGAGCACGGAATTCCGTCGAAAACAAGGCGCTGGAATTCGTTTGTTGCCGTCGAAGAATGTAGGCGCGGTACTGAAGCCTGGATTTCCAGCCAACTAAAGTTGCTATGCGAAGTTTAATTTGTTCCTTCATTGGTGTATCGTGCTGTGCCATTTTCACGGACCTCCGGAACATTTGAAAGATCGGGGCAACGTCTTGCATTTCTTTCCCCGGCCCATCCATTTCGTTCGTTGATGTCTCGTTACGCGGCTTTCCAACTGCGCCGCTTAAATTCTGTTTCCTTCTCTTCAAGGCATATTCTATTACTTACACGGGTAAACACTTTACGTTATCTTGCCGGGGAAATGAATTTTTTATGACGTAAATTTGCTTCTCGCTCGTTGCCATTTTTGTTCTTACGTTCCAGCGGATGTTCAGCTTGGATATACTATATCGGATATACTCATGATCATGAACGTTAGCATGGATGCTAGTTTCGTGTAGGATGTGATAATCGGTGATTTTGTATTTATATAGCACGGCATTCGTGAAAGTTATTTGTGAAAGTTACAAGAGAAATCGTACGTGTTGGCTGCCACGGTAATTTAAAATTCATTTTGCAGTCTTTTATGAATCAGATGTGAAATTTAAAGAAGCTTAGTTAATACGATAAAAACATAACGTAATAACTCCAGGGTTTAAATAAACTCCAAGGTAGAATTAAAGTTTCAGATGAAATAATATAACAAGTCCTTAAGGTTTTCACGATTTTCTAATGATTATTCGGGTTCCTAATTTTCCGTAAGGAACATCAATGTCCGTTTAGAATTCAAATTAACGCGGGGCTAGCAGGACGTGGCTTTACGCATTGTGTTACGCCACGAGACTTAGTATAGACCGTATTTCTAACCGTCACTCGCGGTCCTACAGCATCGCAGACAGATCGTCTTATCTGCCTAACGAAAAATATACAACGTATCGACGAGCGCATAGTTGTCACCAAGCAGCGAGTTCTAGAAACGTCAATTTTGGACCGTTATTTCATACACATAAAGAAGGTGGCATACGTGATCACATGGTAAACAGTGGCGTGATCCGAGCGTAGTGGGGGTCGTCTCCTACAGAAGACAAACAAATGATCTAAGGGCGATCAGTCTCTTTCGAGAATTCTAATTGCATGTATCGAGAGGTCTAACGAATAAAGTCGCTAAGTCTAACGAATACAGAGATATATCAGAAAGTCGGGTCGAATTGTCTGTGGGGGCACTCGACAGTAAAATACCACCAATCGACACTAACTAGTGTCAGACGACGGCAGCGCAGTGGTTAGCGCCTTAGGTTACGAACGTTCGGAACTCGGATTCAAATCCCGCGACTGGAGTCCGATATTTTTCTTCCACGATACAAAATCGGGAGAAGATACGGTAGTGCCCCACCAGCAGCAACATCTCCTACCAACAACCAACAACTATCACGGTCTACACGACGCCTCATGTCTTTAACACGTTAATTGTATTCATCGTCAAATAATTTGTAACATTTTTATTATTTCATAATTTATTGTTAAACATATAACCTATATTAACCTGTTGACACAGTGTTAAATTCATTGAATCACCTCTGTTATCTTAACCGAAACAGGGGAACGATTAATTCGCGGCGTTGATTATACTAATCGTAGCGAGAATTTACGCCTCTCGCTGACGCGTTTTCCTCACGACCGCGTCTCTCCGCGAGCGGTTGTAACATTTTGGTCCTTCGAGCCGGATTCAGTGGCAAGTGAAAAGTGCACACCAGTGACACCCACTACCATACAGTGCCATGTGAATCCAACATAATCAGCGGCAGAAGCGTTACCACTCCAGCGAAGTCAGTAACACCAGGGCCGTCAATTCGGAAGAGGCAAAAACCCGGTGGTTGAAGAACGCAATCACGGAACCTCACGCTAGCAACTAGAGAGCCAACTTCCGTAAGGAAACGTTTCCCACGTCAAACCAGACACACACGGTGACGAGCAACAGTTAAACTCACAACTACAAGGTAAGCTCGTTCATTGTATTGTCTTTACAATCCGCGATAAAGATGGAAAACACAAACAAAATTACCTCCTTGCATCGGAGACGAGGTGTCCAAATCGGTCAATTTACTACCATATCCAAACGACTCGATGAATACGAACAATCCAGTCAACAGAAGAAGGCCTTTTTAATAGCCCACAAGGCGCTGCTCGACAACTCGTGGAAACAATACCGATTATTACAAGAAGAACTAGAAGATTTAGGCGAGGAGGAGGACGCGCGCGTTTCCGAAATCACAAACGTATATTACGATCTGGTAGTACGAATACACACTCTCATGGATGATACACCAGTATCGTCGTCGAAACCGCCAAGCTGTGATTCACCTAATGTCGCCGAGCCGACTTCGATTAAATTGCCAGAAATCCATTTACCTACATTCAACGGTACCATTGAAAATTGGCATTCTTTTTATGACTCCTTCTCTTCCACAATAGATCGAAGTGAAAGACTGACACCCGTACAAAAATTTCATTATCTTCGATCGTCCTTGACAGGAAGGGCCGCGCAAAGTATCCAATCGTTAGACGGTACTGAACTCAATTATTCGATCGCTATTGACGTTCTTCAAGAAAAATTTGTCTGCCACCGTTAAGTCTGCATGCGCCACTGGGACCTGATTTTCGACTATCCGAATATAACTAAAGAGGCACCCGAAGCAGTAGATGATTTTCTCGAGACGGTTAAGGTTAATCTTCAAGCCTTAGAGAAATTAGGTGAACCAGTCATCTCAAACGTCGTTCTGATCAAATTATTCACCTCAAAGCTACCATCAGCCACCATTCGTAAATGGCAACGCATCCTACTTAATAAAAAAATGCCGTCATACATGCACTTGGTAGACTTCCTAACAACACGAACGAACGGCGATAGGACTAGCTCAACATCAACCGCGATAAAAGGGGCGTCCGACCAACATAACCGTCAGCGACAAACCACGCCGCAAACCCACATATTTACCACTACCAATAGGACGTTGGTGTGTCCAACTTGCCAACACGAAATTTGGAACCGCGTTGTCTTCAAGGCAAAGTCGGCCAAAAAGCGCTTTGAAATAGCCAAAAGGGCTTCGCTCTGCACCAATTGTTTAGGCAAAGGACACTCTCTGGCTCAATGTTCCGCCGATTCATGTCGCATATGCAGACTACGACATAACACGTATCTGCGTCAAAATCAAGGTCATATCAAAGCAGGAACACTTCGTTCGAGACGAACATCCACGTCTCCCCGAACGTCACCACGATCGTCTATCCGTTCGTCTCCCCGAACGTCTCCTAAACGCGAGTCTCGGTCATCATGATCAAAGGTAACCGGATCAAATATATTGCCTAGCCCCCAAACGACAAGAGAAACAATGACTGCCTCAGACGACTTTATTAGGGACCGAACCACAGAAAACGGATTCATTGACTTCGCTTCCTCCTAAACCATTGCATCACGATCTGTTAGTGACAGCGCAGGTTAGCATCCTGAATAATAAAACTCAACTATTCCGTTCTAGAGTTCTGCTAGACACCGACTCTAGCATGAACTTTATCACTGGAAAACTCGCCAAATCATTAAACTCAACCAACGGAAATGTTCAGTCCCAATCGGAGCCCTCGACACGTTATCGACGACATCGAAACGTTATATCACGGCCACGATCACCTCAACTGACGGTACATACGAACGTACACTGACGTTCCTAATTATACCAACCATATCGACTTGGGTTCCAGATCAGCTCGTAGATCGCTCAATAATACAAATATCTAGGAATCTCCAATTAGCCGATCCAAGATTACATAGACCTGCTTCGATCGATATCTTATTAAGCGCCGGACCAACACTAGCATCACTCTGTGTCGGTCAACTCGTCATCAGTCACTCAAACGGGCCCGACTTGCGTCTGCAGAAAACTCGATTTGGATGGGTCATCGGGGGGAGCCCAACCTCGCGATCATCAGTACACACGTTTCACGCCTCCACGACGGCTTTACAGGGGGATCTCGCCCGTTTTTGGGAAATCGACTTCACACATTTCAGAGGCGGAACGACACTGCGAGGAGCATTACCGAAATCACGTCCAACGCACCAACGAAGGGCGATACATTGTCGCTCTCCCATTTAACGAAACAACTCCTTCGCTTGGATCTTCTAAAGCCATGGCGATGAAGCGACTCACATCTCTCTGCCGTCGGTTCCAACGAGACAAACAATTCGAAGCCGACTATCACGCCGTAATGCAAGAATGCGTGGAATTAGGACACATGACGAAGATCACCACGGACCATTCCACTGACGACGGATATTTTCTGCCACATCACGGCGTGATCAAAGAGTTCAGCCAAACTACGAAACTCCGAATCGTGTTTGACGGATCAGTACCAACAACCACCGGAGTTTCATTAAACGACATACTTCATACGGGATCGAAACTACAAGAGGACTTATTTCTCATTCTCCTGAGATTCCGTTCTCATCAATTCGTCCTTACAGGCGATGTCGAAAAAATGTATTGACAATTTCTTGTGGGTCCAGAGGATCGAAAATTCCAACAGATTTTGTAGCGTAACTCTAAGGGAGAAGTTGACACCTATCAACTCAAGACAGCGACGTTCGGACTATCAGCGGTCCCTTATCTAACCATTCGGTGCCTCAAACAATTGGCGAACGACGAGGGACATGAATATCCGCGAGCGACGGTTAGAAATACGGTCTATACTAAGCCTCGTGGCGTAACACATTGGATTGAATACGAAGCGGAAACTGAAAAATCTGCCCTTCCCTGCAGCATCATTTTACCGCGAATTTTCATTGAAATTTGCGCACAGTGGAACCAATTTTTAAAGAAATCCGATTTCACCGAATTAATCTTTCAAGCTTGGCCGCAAAAGCTTTACATGAAAAATCATTCGACTCTTGGCGATATTTCATATTTCTATTATACTCCCGACGGTCACCCATGTTTGTACTTGCTCGTGGGAATAAATACGCTTGGTCTGGAATCTGTGCTTGCCCCCGGCACGTTTTCATTGCGCTTCTTTCTGATTTTCTTTGAGTCGCGTATTTATTCTCGCATTTTAAATCGACTCATCCTCCCACCAGCCTTCTTTTTGTTTATCTGTCCCTTTCTCCGTGTTCAAGTAGATGAGGAAAACGCCGTAGGGCAATGATAAATAATTTCCACGGTTTCCCAGAGCAATTTCCTTTTTCTCCGTCTCGTAAACTACACGCCGCGAAAAAAACTTTGTAGAAAGGATATCTCTCCTCGCGTCCACTGACCCTTCCTTTAACCGGCCATTTATTACAGAATCAGTTTTTTCCCCCTTTTCATTTTTAATTATTTCTTTATGCATCTGTTTATAGGATAAAGTTTCTCAGATTACCTGCAAGATAGTATTCAGGTGAAAGAAACACATTGTTATGTTTGGTTGCGTGGTAAGTTCAGCGGATTTTAAGAAGTGTTTTAAAAACAATGTTGAATATTCACCATTTCACTTGATTACTTTTATGGCGCATAATAACATAACGGCATAAAATACTTTCACAAGATCTTTTTCGTGAGATTTTTCGTTTTTCCCAGTAATCTATTTCTTGATCTTATATCTCTTCAGGATATTCAATTTTCTACCGCTGAAAGAGTTTCATAACAATAAAAATAAATGATAAAGAGTTGTTATGTTATACCCAGCTTATTAAAAATTCACTGCGGAAACATCCTGCGAAATATATACTTGCAAGGAATGTCTCGTAGCTTCTACTTAGATCTTCGAATTCGTTCAAAATTTTAACGATATAATCACAATCATCGTGTTTCATTACAATGCCAATGGAATTTCAAGATATCTCGCATAACATATAACATTTCTGCAATTATTACTTGTACTTTAGTGAGCTATTCTGCGTAGGAATTTTTGTTCAAAACTTTGAATATCATTACTGCAAGATTTATAATACCGACACCATCTATCTACTGCGTTATTTCTTTCTTGCTATCGTGTTTCGGCATCGGATATCGTTGCGGTGTTTTACAGGTGCTTTTATTTTTCGCAGTTCTTCGACGATATCGCAGCACGTATCGTGGCTACCGTTACGGCAAAACGTCGACAAACAGTCTTAGTTGATCCCGCGCGTTAGCGAAGAACGATCGAATGCAGCTGCTCCCTTTTCTACCTTATCTTCTTTTGTTCCCGATCTTCCGCGAGGTAGAGAGGCGCGACACGAAGTTGTAAACCGGTCACGTCCTGACTGGAAATTATGTTCGAAAGCGAACGGATTGGTAACCAGGATATCGGGTGAAATAAAAGCTGAACCTTCTTCGTGCCAACCAGCGTCGAGCTCATTTCGACCCGTGTTTCTTCCAGTCGTTTCTTCCCTCGTTTAACGAACACAGTCAGAGGCTTATTCGATTTTGTGAACTCACGATTCGACAATTCGTTTTGTTGAAATTATTTCGTTGACAGCCTAGAATTTATAGAACAGAATACGCATTCAAAGACTCGTAGGGGAGAAATAGTGAGAGTTGCAAACCGAAAGTTTGAAAGAGAAGGCTCTTCACCTCAAGTTTCCTGGACCTGTCATACGCTTCTTTTCGTAAATATCACGACACTCGTGTTAACACAAGTAAAGGCGCAAAAATTAGTTAAAATTATGCAGACGTTAAACTAGAAAGGGGCCATGTATTCGATATCACAGTCAATTAATCAATTCACAATAATCTCATCAATCTGATATAACGCAATTAATTGCCTTCTTCTCTTCGTTCTACAATATATATGCATCGTGTCTTTCGATCGCCATTTTCATCAATTTCGACATTCATATTATTACCATGTATCTTGTTATCTGATTCCACGCATGCCATAGGTGATTTAATAATACACACTCAGATTTTGAGTAGATTCACCTTCGATCTTTTCAATAGGATTTAAATTAAAAACCTGTCGAGGCTCAACACGCAACCGTATAATTTACGTACATTGGATCGTAATCTTGCGTGAATATAGAACTCTGATTAATTAATTAATCGTTTTCTTGATACTTAAAATTGATTGGTCGTGTCTCGTATGAAACCAGCAGATGCCCTGCCATGAACGGAAGTGTAGATAACGACATGTGGTCGCCATTCTCGCTCTGATTCTGTTGAAAGCGAGAATAAAGGATCATAGACACGTTCACTGCGAACGATGAAATAGAAGCTGAAGTCTTGGCGGGACACCTTTTGTGGGGAGTTGAACTAACATGGTCGTGTCAGTGGAAAATTCTAGAGGCTTTGCCTCGTAACGTTTGATGAAAAGCTTGTTTGTATCCCTGGAGCACCACCCGTGACAGTCGAAACATATTTCATAATGGCTGAGGGAAATTCCGTTGCTCTTCGCGGCTGTCCAACTTCAATAACTAAGGCTGGCCCCCCGTAAGGCTATTTATTTATTTATTTATTCATTTATTCATTCTTTGACGAACAGAGTCAACTCGACTAGCCCGCTAATACTAAAATATCGACTGCTTTTTGTCACTTTGGATACTTCACGTGTTCCATTATACATCTCTTTCTTTCTCTCTCTTTCCTTTTTTTTTTTTTTTTTTAAACGTGCTTTCGATTTTTTCATCGACGCTTCAATTTATCAACTTTATCAACTTTTTATCGACAAAAAACAAACTGGCTGCCGACGTTAGTTAGATCGGCGGTTCACAACGGTTGCAACGAATGTCCAAGTCGCTTAATTTGTTTCGCTAATAATTGGCATGCATATGAACGAGTTTATCTGTTCCGACGTTACACCCGTGACTTTCCCGTTGATATTTTACCGCGGCGTAAAATGCAGCGCGTTAATAAACTGCAAGTTACCGATTTAAATGGAGAATTTGTTTAACATAGGAAAATAAATACGGTAAACGCGACGCTATCGTGAACAACATGCGCATCACATACGTGAAAGTCGTTATCCATTTGCATGATTTTTGAGAATAAGAGAGGATTTTCTGCTAACTATTTTATCATAGTACGGCATTCGCGTATGTTTGTTTTCTACGACTACAATATTACCGTGGAGCTCTGTAAATTTGTTCCGGAGGTAGACGCTGATGGAAATTACACCTGGTAGTATTTCGTCGAGCGACAGTACACAGCAAACACTATCAATGTGTTTAGGGTAGAATACCGAATCCGTACTCTATTATCGATGACAATCGAACAAAGTAGATTACAACAATCCATGACGCTTATTGACTTCTCTAAACGTGATCTGCTTTCGAGATAGTTTGTTCGAATCGAATCCTTCCCTCTTGGCACGATCTTTGTTCTGTTTTCTTTTATTTCTGTAATTTTCTATGCTGTACAAAAGATTTTCTCTATTATACTACCGAGTAGAAACTAGCACATAAATTAAAGCATACAACCGCTGATATATCTTTATCCTGGATCGTATGCACTTAGTAAAATGAATTAAAATATTCCGTTTCTAATTTTTCAATAAACCTAAGTGCTTCTCATATTAAATTCCTGACAATGTTTCTTAGATGGTTATCGAGGAACGCACGAGCAAAACATGAGAAATTAATTTTTGTTGGTTCTTTTATGTTGATATCACTTGATGGCATATGATAAGTAGCAAATAAATTGAACAATTTGTTAGATTTCAGGATATTACACTTAGCTTCTAGCCTTACTTTTATAGCAGAACAAGATATCCAACTAATTTATCAACAGAAACAGGTAGAAATTTTTTGAACGACTTTTGTCAAATTTGCTGAGCTGTTAAGGGATTAATGCTAAAGTACTGTAAACTCCGGGTTTCTTGTGAGTTTCTACCCGTAGTAATCTTTCTCCTTTCTCAAACACGAAACTTTCTTCTACTTCGCCAAAATGTATAACGCAGAAGTTGGTAACGGGTTCTCGAGGACGGCACTTTTAAATTAACTCGCATTTGGGTCACTGAATGGCGCAATACACAGCAACAAAGAAAGTGGACGAAGTATCGTATATGCAGATATCAGATATGCAGCCTAGACAGGTTAGAAGCACGAAATCTGCCTTCGCTAATTAGAGAACGATCGGCCCAGTTCCATAGCGAATTTCAAGGAAAAAGGAGAACGCTTTGGCTGCTGCTCTGTCCGACGAATCGACTTTGATACAGCCAACAAACGAAGGCCAACATGCATTAAACATCCGATCTGATCGAAGGGATTTAATAATGCAGAAACGTCAGGAAAATCGATTATATGAATCTTTGCGATCGTAACCAGTGACCGAAGCAACGTTTTGAATGTTTAATGGCCACGATGCCTGAGCATATGATAATATATTTATATTTAATGCTTGATCTGTTCTTTGGGATATTCTCCACCGAATCGTATTCCTCTGTCGTTCGACAATCCCTAGAAATTTCCTAGAAATTGTAGGAAAATACGGAGAATTCTTGTATATATCCTTCGCTTCTCGTTTAAATTGTACGCTAAAGACTTCCTTGAAACATTAGTCCTGAGACGTTCGTTCCTTAAGTTTTAGCTTATACTGTACTTTCTTTAATATTGAAAAATACCTCGTTGTAAGAGCGAGAGAAGTAAAAAAAGTATCTAAAGTTGCGTAAAATATGAAATAATCGCTATTGATACACGTAATTCATTTTACATTGAACGTTTCGCTGATACGTTAAAATTCTTCTCGTTTGCATAAATAAGAGCAAGATCGTAATATAAAAGTTGAAGGGTCGCAGCGGGGTTGAAAACCTTTTTCCCGGCTGAGGCTAAAACAAGATTGAAACATAAAGAATTAAAAAAACACCGCGATAGAGTAAACCCGTTAATCAGCGAAGGTGAATCAACTCGTCGGTCAGTTCGTAATTTTTTAAACGGAATTGTCTCCCTGTGTAATACGCACGCACTTCCTCGTAGTTCCCAGTAGTCTGCGGACAATACGGTGGCGCGAGAAACGAGGCAGGGAGAACGAAAAGCGATAAAGGAGAAAAAAAAAAATAGGGTCAGAAGAAAAGAAAAAAGTGGATGGACTTAAGCCTTCGTGTTACTGTTTCTCGTGTGACAAGGGGCGAAATAAGAGGATACGGCTAACCTTTACCAGGGGCGAACAGAGAAAGATAGAGCCTAAATCTGCGCGTCTGACACTGGAAGTCTTTCAGAAAGGGCCGTCAATATTTCAGAAAGTTTTTCAGCCGGCAGGCCGTGTTCCGGGTTCGCGCGTCGACAAATACTTAGACTCGCTTAGCCCCGCTTATACTTGCCCAGCGTTTTATCGACGACCATGAAGACACAGGCTGTCCCTTTCGTGTTTTTCTCCTGCTTGAGAAATGGCGCCATTAGAATGTCCACGACACTTGCGTCCCCACGGTATTATCCCGTTATTATGCGATTCCCGCGTTGTTGCGCAATAACTCGGATGTAGGGTGCAGAATGTAGGGTGTTTCTCGAGTTTCTAGGGTGGCGAGAATGGGCCAACGATCGATACGTTGATTATGATACGTTGATTTAGCAAAAAGTTTGCAGATATAGTTACAGTTAATAGCAAAGCACCATTTATTTGAACGAAATTGTAGTTAGCGCTCTATTAAATGAAATTCTGTAAATCCAATCTATCTGAATGTGAAATCCTGTTTATTTCCCAATAGGTTCAGATAAATGGAGTTGCGCTGTATTTAGTTGACAATCTTTTGGCTTTTACGAAATTCTTTAATTCATTTTGGCATATTTAGTACCCGATTTTGGTAGTAATTAAATCAATACAGAAGTCAGTATTGGCTGGGCTTTATACGAATTTTGTACATTCCCGTTTTAAAACGCCCCGTTCCGTTTTGTACTTCGAAACAAATTTGAAACTCGATGGAATTAAAATCGGCAATAAAATTTCCAGTAAAGAAACATTCAGTAGTTTCAAAAATTATGCAGATTTGCTTCAACTTCACAGAATGTGTCTATCATTACGTATATTCTAATTCTAAACGTTACGAATATTGGCCAGTTACGCTCTTCCCTGCGATTGGAAAAATTTATAATTCACAATGCATACTCTATTTTATCCGTAGAGGGAAGAGTAGAAAAATCGTTTCCAAATCAATTTCCAATTCACTTGGAAAAAATGTTTCAGATTTATTAAAGAGGGGAAGCTAGAAGAATAAGTTTATAAATCATAAGTGCGTCGAAAAAACTGGCGCGTTTAAGCGTTAAATCGATTCCCATCATCCTAAATATCGGTTAGGTTCGACACCTACTTCTATAATACGATATCTCTGTAATACTATAATAACTTGTACTTACTAAAATGAAGTGAATATCGCTACTGGTTTGATTTATTGGTACTCTACGTGATATTTCACACACCCTCGAAACAATAATACGAAAATTATCATATATTTTCATTGACACGTATTCCCAGCGGAGCAACTGGTTCTATTCGTAGTTAATATAATTTCAAGGACGACCCTAAAAAGTTTAATTAATGCGACCGGGATGAACAGGTTGGATCTGCATCCTGTTCGTAAAATATACTGGCTATCATTTCTATCTGCACATGTTCACCACGAAGGCGGCGCGTTCTTTATTCGTCTGAGCTTCACTTGGGATTCCTCGGGTAGGACGTTGGAACTTTCCTCTGGAATCTTATCCTCTGTTTGCTGATAGGCTGAACGAAGATGTTCATGTCCCCCGTGCACAGAGAATTCTCATTACGAGGCAACTTTGCATTTAAATGAAAAAGTAGTTTTCGAGTGGGTGCATCCCCTTCTGCCGATAGAACGTATCTTGATCTCCGGTGCTCGAAGCACTTTAATTAAAATTACGAATTCCGTCGGTGAGTTTTCACGCTGTTTCTTCTAGATATTCCGCGCGTTCGACTCGGTTTATCGTTTCATTGAGTTCTTCCTGTCTAGAGCCCATTTTTCTCCGGCAAATTGAAAGAGAAGAAACTCCGCTGCGAGACTTCTTGTTCTAGAGAGGAATATCGTAAGGTAGCTTTACTGCAAATTGCACTGTAGACTTGTATAGGAAAACCTATAATTCTTTCTAGGTCGGAATGTATATGCCCGTTCATAAGTACGAGGATATTTGGAGAAATGTAGGTAAACCTAACAAATCATTATGAAGTTATTGAAATGTATATTGCGAAGGACATGGAAAACTATCGTGAACTTATAGCAAAGCTGACAAATCTATATTTATCAAGTTTCTCGATTACTACTTTAATCAATTTTGGCATTTGTATTATTATTGCATTCGCTGTTATTCGGTTCAGCGTATGATTTTATACGATTTTGAACACGTTGAAGTGGTCGCCACTTCTAAGAAAACTCTACATCTGGTCTTTAGTTTTCTCAAGCACTGAAACCATCGACAGCGCATAAACAAGGGACTGTCGAGGACAAACCAAAAGTGGTGCACGTGCGGCGTTGGCTTCAGGGTTTTTCAGTTATAGAGTAACACTGCTAGCGTGCGGATCTGGACCAGCTCATATATATTGTATTCCTTCTTTGTATTTACACTTCTGCTTAAAATATATATTTTTTCTATCTTACAATTTATCCACGCGTCTCTTTGCATTCCTATACATCTAATAACCTCAACATTACAGATGTTTCGACCGTCCGCGGAGAGACGCGATCACGAGAAAGCGCGTCAACGAGAGTCGTAAATTCTCGTTACGAATGGATAATCGACGCCACGAACTGATCGAACCCCTTATTTCTCTTACAATAATAAGGGTGGTTTGATTGATTGATCACACTGAATTAACAATGCAAATTAATGTTTATTTCAAGAACTTATTGACTAAAGTTGTACAGATGAGCGAGGTAGGTTTCGTAATTGACTGTTACAGAGATGCATATCGAGTTAATCTTCGAAAGAGACTAACTGCCCTTCGATCATTCCCTTGTTTTCTGGGAGATGACCCCCCACTACGCGTGGATCACGCCACCGTTCGCGCCTAAGATCACGTACGCTATTGTCTCTGTGTGGACAAGGAACGGACCGAAATCGAAGGTTCAAGAGCTCGGCGTTTGGATTCTATACGCGCTTGCCGCTACATTGTATGCACCCGGTCGATCCGTCAGACGAACTGTCCGCGACATTGTAGTATCGCGCGCGACGGCCAGGAACACGGCCCATAGCAGAGTCGGTCGACGTAACAACAGACTTCTTGAAGTTTCCTATCTGATTCACTTGACATTTTCTTACCAGACTTTAGCTTAGAAAACTGTGCAAGCCAACGCGTAATTATGGTTGCAACCTCTGCAAGTATTATGTATGTTATACGAAATGTATCGAATACTTTTGTCAGCTTACGCATATTAAGCGATAGTCTTGCACAAATACTAAATTCAGATCAGTTAATCGTTTTCTTAACATTTTAGATTGAATGTCACGTTTGATATGAAACAAGCAGGTGTTTTAGTACTTATCACCCGGGGTATATACTTGATGCGTGCAGCATAGTAAAACAGTAACAACGGCAACGTAAAATATTTTAGAGATCCTTAGAGAGGCGAATCTCGTTGACCAAAAACGTCGTTAAAGGGAACGGCCATGATTCTTATTCGGTAGCCGACATATAGGTCACGGTACTTAATTTACATAGTTTGGTATTCTGGCGAGTTCCGTGCGAACTTTGTTCGGATTTATGACGGTAATGAGATTTACATATTAAATTATCTGCGCGAGATAGTCATACCCAGCAGTTCTCATACGTACAATAAGTTTCCACGCACCTAATTAAAAGCCAGTTCCATGTCTCTTCATATCTGTTAAGCATACGCGTCACGTTGTTAAGCATCGAAGCGGGGCGTTAACCTACTGTCTATATATTATCATTATATATACGTAATATCGTAAAATCTTCTATTTATGTATCGTAGAAAACATTTTGAAATTTCATTAACATTAACGAGACTCGACTATCGTAATTATGTTGATAGAATTTGGAACGTATTTGAAGATGTACGTAGAAGTTACGAGGTATTTATTGGGAGCGGAAATTTCGCAGAGATCACCAAAGTATTTGAATAGTCTACTCCTTACTATATTAATTAGCCGGGATATTTAATGAGACCATTGTTAGCCGTAATGAGCATGTCTATAACTACTACGTTGTATATCTGTTTTTTATTAATTACATGTCTGCGATAAATGTCATTTAATTTCTATATACATCTCCAGATTGATTCCAAATTTTGCCATTGTGCTCACATGATACTCGTAGCTCATTAACACTGACAAAATTTCAACTTCAAACTTCGTATAATGTACATAATACAATCATAAAAAAATTCCGTGGAAAGTGTCCGAATAACTACCATTGTGAATTTGTAGTAACAGTACGTTGCTTTTGCCAAAGTATGGAAATTAACGATGAACTAGTAATTAGAAGCAACGCTCGCCAGATGATTATACAAAATAAAATCATTGCATAAAATCATTTACCTGTAATTTTATAATTAAGGTATATTTTATCAAAAATAAACGAACATCCGGATACTTTCCGAGCACCAGCGAAAACCTCGCTAATATGCTTCACGATGATGAAAAAAATGCCTACAACTAATCGAATTTCCATCGCTACGTTTATTAATTCAGGGAAGATTCTGACACGTGATCAACCAATGGCCATACCTTTGACAGTGCTTGAGTTTAAAGCCTCGCAAACTTCGCTACACAGATCGCCCCTATTGCCTTCAGTCTTGAGTTCACTGAGCCTGACATTCTATCAGTTTCTATAGAAATCGAAGTAGCAGTTCGGGCACCGCTAAGTCCTTGCGTACATTCTCAATAAGACTGACAGGACTTACGTCTATCCTGTCCGTCTTTTGTGGAGATCAGCTTTTGATTTATATGTCCTGATATTTTGCCAAGTTCCATCTACGTCGAAAGAAGTTGCTAGATCTGTGAGAGTATAGCATTCGCTACATCCACATTCTTGAGATACATACTCATGCAGAAAAAGTGATTATGTGTGGTATGTAAATTTGGTTTATTGGATATTTCATATAACTGACGAATAGCAGCAAATACAGCGATTATACAATTTTTCGATTGCTGCGTTAGAAACTCGGACTACTTATATTGATAACTTGCACTGACCATTTGATTCTCGCTATTCGACGATTCAATCAGAATCTGCTGCGTTTTTCTGATCGCATTTCTTTAACGTTAAAAAATAACTCAAGTGCGAACTTTGGTATATTTATATGATTTCTCGTTTCAATTTCACGTTTGACATTTTCCTAAAACAATACTACCAAGTCCTTTTTCTTTGCTGAAACAAGAGCAAGATTGGAACATAAAAATTGGAGAACTGCAGTAAATTTGGCGTGCACAATACATTCTTGTCACGCCCAGCCAAGTTTCCACGTATATTCTCCGTGTCGATAAATTACTCAGTTCGCTGTATCACCTCGCACGAATCTTTACGCAAATTCAGGGTCATTCGTGCGACGAAGTATGCTAATTTACGCGATTATCAATACAAGACCTTCGGTTTTCTCCATCTCGAGACATTATGCAAATTGCCGTGTCATCAAAGAGTACGAAGTCCGAAACGTGTTTGCGAGTTGCATCGTAGATGGCCCAGTGCTCGGGCCTAATCTCTGTGTTCGTTACATGGCTTCGATTATTGTTAAATTCCCAGTCGCTGGCGATTTTCACATCTGCCATGCGTATCAATAGATAGTAATTCGTCGAATAAAAAGAAGCAGAGTTCTACTGCGACGTGTTCTTGATGTCTAATTTCGTTCATTCGATAAATTATATCGAAACACGTTATAAACCTGCTGAATAATATATTAAGTAAATATTAAATTTTAGTTTAAGATAAGATAAGTTCACTATAGAACGTACTTTAAGGCTTGTTTTATTGCTTAGATAAGGGGGTGCATATAAAGTTGTCGGATATTTTCCCAAGATCCTTTTTGCTCACAGTTCTGTATTCCAACAAATTTGCTGAAAAGATCTTTCTCTTTCGTTTATATCGCTATGAAACTGTGGGATTTTATGCAATTTCATATCTTCATTGGCATAACTAAAAAAAATGCAACCTACGTAAAGATTTGTTTCACCCATTAGAGAAAATAACAGCTATAACCAGGGCATGCACCCTTATTTTCTCACGAAACTTATTTCTTATCAGGTCTACATTTCATTTTTACAGTTTCAGATTTTCGTAGTCACGTGGAAGCACTACTAAACGATAGGAAAAACGTACTTGGGTCTAATTAATTCGTATGCAAATGCTAAGATAAATACAACAGTGTTACACTTTTTGTAGTCACTGTACTTCGCTTTCAATATTTTTCCTCTTTTCACGCATTCTATATATTTTGTACATTTTTGTATGCTTAAATTTTCCATTAATGCATAAAAAAAATAAGTCTAGTACATTGTACACTTCGACGATTCAGTTGTAGTTTTGGGAATGCTTAGTACGTAGACATCGGGTACCGTGGGCAGAGGTATTCTTGGAGAATCCAGGATGCCATAAAGAGGTACGACCTACATGCTAAAGCACATTTCCAACGACATCAAGGCGTGGTGAAGGCGCGTTTGTCGACACTGGATATCTTCTCCTGTAACCGGCAATTAAGTCTAATTTCCGTGAGACCGACCCAGAGGGCCCTTCTACGGCTAGCTCACGACACCGTGACTGGATTGCACCGTTTCGGACTCCTTCTCCTCGTCCTTTCTTCCTGCTCGCCTCTTATCTCTCTGCCTTTCACCTTTCTCTTTCTCTCTCTCTAGTCTCCTGGGGTGTGGAACTGGAGAGTGTAACTTCTCACAATTACCATGATACACCCAGAGCTCGGTAATTCGATCAGAACTACGGGACAAGTTGCGCGCCACCACGGACCAGAAACTAGAGACTGCACCTGTGCTGTCGGCCCGGTCGAACTACTGATCTTTCCTACTCGGCAAGACGTAAAGAGATTTCTTACTGTTTGCCAGCCGTCTCAGTGAAATTGTAGAGGGTAGCAGTTGCTGATGGTCCTGGAGTTTCGAGATTACTTGTAGAATCGTAGCGTAACGAACAGGAAACAGGCGTTGGCGAGAAGTCGTGGATAGAAAACAACGACATAGAGTACATAGATCGAGCTAGTGCTTCCAACTTTTAATGTAATTTTCATGTTGTCAATTTTTGTATGCCGTGTACTGCGATACAGCGAGATTGTGAAATTGGTTAGAAGTTAAAGTAATCGCGAGTGTCAGAACGTTGGGACTACTAGTAGACTCGTAGCGTAACGAGCACGGAACAGGCCTTAATGAAGTGTGTGGATAGAGAACAACGAAGATTACTTAGACCTACTTGCTATTTTTTTATTTTTACTGCAATTTTCACGCTATCAAAATTTTCTGACAGTGACCGTACGAGCATAAACCCGTGAAACATAATAATCGAACATTACAAGGGAACAGAAGGAAGAAAACACGACTAGATGATGACGAGTATCAAAGCGACGATTTCAAAGAGAGTAATTGAGTTTCTTCGAGTTCGAAAAGTTAATAAGGTTAATCGCGGTCAGAATTTGATTTTTAAATAAATATTGGACCAACGCAACGTTAGAAACTAAAGAGTTAACCATCGTTGACGAACAGTTGGCGTGGGATCGTAATGAAGATAGCACGCTTACTACTCTCCTCGTCGTGATTTATAAATGAACGCCTACTGTGCTTATAACGTATTAAAAGAGACGTCGGGAGTTTCATCCCTGTCGATCAATTTCTGTGGTCCATACTCCCTGTGGTTAACGGAACCACCGCACCAGGGTAGATTATGAGCTGTCGCGTGCCATTAGACCGACCTTAGTGGGGATATGACACGAACATTTTCGAACACCCTCCATTGGCGACATTTGTCAGTTACAGCGCTCTCGGGGCACCGATCGTTCAGGCTTCTTATCGACTTTAGTAACACGTACTTGGTTTCTCTCGTTGCAGACAGCTTGATCCGATTTGCCTATCGATTTTCCAATTACGCCAGCTCTTCCCTATCAACACAGTCTGTGCTCTCTTCCTTCGTCTTTTCAACAGTCTTCGTGTGCAATATTGTAAATTGGAAAACTCATGGACCAAACACCACCTTCGTGTTTGGCTTCGTGCAACACGCTTTTATGTTTGTGCCGGTTATGAGATTGGCCCGAATTGCCTTCGATTTTCTATTTCTTCATCTTCGACGGTACGATCGCTCGGAGCGACCAATTTTCGAGATTCGATTCGTCGAGAGAGGGTGGAACCAAGCGGCTCAAGGTAAGGAATGAACAACAAAGGTTAAGACCTCGGTGGCTGGACCACGGGTCAGAAAGACAACAGGGTGGATCCGTTATCTGCTTTTCTTTGGGAAACTCGCTTTACCAGAGAAATGCATTGACGAAAGAAATGGTGGAGAAGGATCAATCTCGGGTCGTAAATACGCTGGAGAAGGGTCGACGCGGATGAAGATGGAATTTTCCAAAACTCTAGGATCTGTGAATCTCGTTACTTAAGCTGGTCTTAACGAAAGCCTGATATCCTTGGCTAGTCGTTTAAATATAACGACTTGATATACTGTCTAGCATGGAATACTAGCTGAATATTACTGGAGAATATACGGGGTGATCCACGAACTGTTCGTCATTAGACTTTAAGTTCGTTTTCATGGATCAACTTGTTGACCAGGCAAGTCGAATTAAGACGTTATTTGCATTCCTAACTTTATGGCTACGACAATCTCTTTAGTTATAAGTCTTCTACCTTTTGATCGGAATTCATTTATCTTTAGTTCTACGATTATTAGAAAATTAGAAATTGTTAGGAAATAACCCGGCCATGTTAAAAAGCAACGTTTCAAACAAGAGTTCGTTGATCTCGAATAAGTGGACTACGAATGTTTATACGTAGGAATTTCAAACACGCAAACATCTCCATACTATTTGAAATATCACGATGACCAATTCGTAGTCTACCCGGTATACGAGCCCTAAATATCGCGGGTGGAAAGTACATATTAAAGTAGGGTTGCTTCTAAGGTCGTAACGTTTCAGGCTAATGGTTTTAGTTTGGCGTGATTTGTGGATCATTTCCGGCAAATCGAGAACTTTCACTTCTGGTTAGTCATCGATGAAACTGCCGGTTGATAGACGATCGCGTCAATGTTTTCTCCCCTCGTATGTTTAAACATTTCCTTTAAAGAAAGTTTTAGGTTATTAAATCGATCTCGGGCTGCTCGGTTCGAGGATAAGGAAGTTGCCCGGAACTCCTTGCAGGCGGCAGACGGTGCTCGTTCGATGAAAGGTATAAGAAGCTTTAGCCGAAGAGAAATTTCCGGCTTCGAACAACCGGAAACTTGGACGGACTTGATAAATTTGAAGGGGTCGCGGACACGCAGCCCTCGTTACCGAAATTCCTCTTCGTCCAGGGTTAATGAGGAAGGTCAAAGATGGCTTTCATTTCCTCCGTGAAGCGAGATGTCGCTCGTTAATGCGCCAAGGCGAAACTTGTAAGCGTATCTTCCCAGCACGACGTTATTGTCTCCTAAAAGGACCGATCAGTCAGCCTCCGGACTATTCCTCGTTCGGAACTTTCTTTTCTCTTCTTTTTCTTTATTCACGGCCGCTCTCTCGCATTTACTTACATTTTTCGGCCCCGAGATACGGCTGGCTTCTCGGCGTTGAACAAAAGTTTCGTCGACACCTCCGAGACGACTGCACGACTTTTCGGCTCTCGGGCAAAGAATGGGACTCGGAGTTGGAGTCAACTTCGATTCCATTACTGTGACAAGTTTTGTGTCGCGTGTATAGAGCCCTTTGTGCCGAGAATGTAAATATACAGAGCAAAAGTGTAAACAAATAGGCAAGGGGTGTAAACAAGCGAATAACAAACAAATGAGGAATGCAAATAATGAGGGCGAACTTGTACAGTATCGTAGATAAATAATAGCATGTATGTTAAGTTCATACAAAATATAGTGGTAATTAATTTGGATGATTGGTCGAGCAGAATTTTGTATTCCTATAAAAATATAATAAATATATTTATAAAGAAGATTTTTATAGTTTTTTGATCAAAATGCGACTCGGAAATTAACTTGTATAAAGAGAGAGATTCTGAGAACTTGAATCATAAAATCGCTGGAACAAAGACAAATGTAAACAAGCAAAGGAAGAATGTGAACAGGAATGTTGCACATGTATTTGCAATGAGGATAATCAGGCGCGTTATCGTTCGTCTTAAGATAACCAGCACAAGACAGCTCGTTTCGCAAATGAAAACGTTCCAGTCTACGACTCGAATTTGCAAGCTCTAGGACGGTGATTATTCCCGCTTCATCTGATAAATGTTACTGCCATACTTGTTCCCCCAATGTGTTGTGTATAATCCAGTTTAATCTGGGATTAGACACATAAGCTATGGCTTAATCCAATGCACCGAGAACGTGTTGGTCATTTGCATACGCAGCCTCGTATTTGGCTTAACAATTCGCGAAGATGTTTTCCGGACTCTCAGTTAACCATCCAATTCTCCTACGTGCCTCTTTAAGCGACGTCGTCAAGTTAATTATCAACTCGAAAGATGAAAAACGTACGATATAAACGATCGATGTAGCTGCTAAATACGTTGCAGCACGAACAGGACACGAGGATCACTTTATGGTCCATGTAAGATCCATTTAACTTGCCTGAAAGTGTTATCGTAGGAACTCTGCAGGAACATTGTAACGGTTAACGAGGGAGACCAAAGCTTATGAACTGGATGATATAATTCGTAGTAGATTTACTTGTGAAACAGGAATATAGATATTTGTTCGTTTTTCATAGTTTTGTTAGATTATATTATAATTTAGGAAATTTCGTTACTTCGATAAATATTTTTGCTTCTGCAAATGCGTTGTTGCGTATCGGGTTAAAAATGCGAATTTACTCTTTTACGTATAGTTTCAGTTCTTCTAACTTTCTTCAGTCAGAATTCCAGTTCTATTATGCAAAATTATTAAGGTCGAATTTTATGCTCAAAAAAATATCTTCTTTCCTGCTATGGATATCCTCGAATAATTGTGACTCGTGTAAATTGTTGGCTATTACATTTATAGAGGAACCAGGAAATTCATAGATCATACTACGAAGAAATAATAACCGTTTCAGGCAATTGTTTCAGAAGAAAGCACAATTTAAAAGATTATAAAATTAGTAAATTGATAAATACACTTTGATGATTCCATGTATAATTAATAAAGGAAAATGTTTCTTAGTTCTAGCGGGCAAATGATCGTACATTTTTTCGCTGCAGCTAGGTTTTCAATTCTTGCAGAAGGTAGTGTTATAATATTCAATTTACAGTACGAAAATAAACAAATGAATTCGTTTATATTCAATAAAGCATGAACACTTGAAAATTGAATCTTCCATATGTTACAACAGGATACTTTTATAAATTAATTTTGTACAACTCCGAAACTCGCGTGCCGTAAAAATTGAAATTCCATCGAACGATCTCGAAGAGAAACGCGTTAATTTAACGTAGAATGTGAAACATTCAGAGCATTTCAGGCGGTAGACGATGAAAAAGAACAAAATAGATGAAGAGTAATAGTTGCGCGTTACAGACGGAAGCGTAACGAAGATAAAATCCTTACAAAGCATTGCTCCTTCGTACATTCCGAGCAAATATAAAATGATAGCAATAGCCACCGCGCGTCTTTGATAATTCCTCCAGCAATGTGCTTTGCTCCAGGGACAATTTTATATTTCGATAGCTATTAAAGCGTGACGCAAGATAATGAGCACGTGGGTAATAAAGTCGGCGGTGATTACGAACGATGAATCGCCTCCAGGGACTTGGAAGAAGGATATCAAGAATTAAAGGACAGAAGCTTTCCAAAGACCAAGAATAACAACTAGATTGCTTGGGGACCAGCTATGACAGTTACCGCTTCAAACGAAACACTGAAATTATTTTTAATGTGCGAAGGAAGCTAAAAGTGTTTGTCTGGTCGAAAAATGTCATATTCCCCTTAACACATCCGTTACGTAAGATTCAGATCCATAGCCTTGTTCATAAGTAACAGGGATGTTTCTAACGAAATAAGATAAATTTGACAAAGCGTTACGAAATTATAAAATTAAATTCTTAAGGATTTTATTAGGACTAGTTTGGTATTTTGGATTGTAAACTAGAACGACGTAATAAAAATTATATGATACAAATTATTCAGGAGACAATTAATTGATTAATGCGCTTAATATGAAAATTTGGATGGTAGTTATTTTTGTTATTCTATGTTCATTATGAAGGCATCCAATGAATACAATTTTGATGATACAATTTGTTTCATAAACGAAAATATTATAGATGCAGAACCTTAAGTACTCGTTTTTGTACAGGTTTTCCATAATTGTTTCATTAACAATGAAATATTATGTACTTAATAATTACACGTGTAACAATAAGATATTTCATAGCAGACTTGTAACTGTTTTAATATTTATGAACACTGGTGTACTTTTGGATTATGCTCGCGGTACCGATTTGAATCTAGGACATGAACCAGAAAGCTCGAAATTGCGATAAAATATTTCACAGTAATTTGTATGAAACACACATTTTATGTTTTACGATGTAAAAACATCTAGCGTATGAGAATTATTCGTTAGCGTTCAACTAATGAAAATCAGAATCGCGGTGAACGTGTTAAGAAACAAGACGAATCGTTCAGAAACTCAACTCAACGCGTTTTCTTCCAGCAAAGCGGATTTTCAGTCGAACGTCGATATTTGTGACGTCCATTCAACGTTTGCCAAAAGTTCTTTCATGAATCTCGAATTTTATTCTGTGTACTTTGTAACGATAGAGTGTTCCAAGATATCCATTCGATGGGAATCGCAATTTGCCATTAAACTGGATATATTCCATGAAAATATCGTTCCTACGTCAGCTGTTGAGTGTCTGAATGTTTCAATACTCTCAGTTGAGAGATAGAAGGAGCGTGATGTCTTTCTGGGTCAGCTGGATGGGATGGTTTAAAAATCAGCGGAACTATTTCACGGCTGGCGGGGCCATTAGGTTGATAAACGTTTAATGAAGTTTTAGAGGTGATAGCCCAAGATTCGCGATAGAATTTTTAGTGGAAGCACTCGGGAAGAACGTGACTTTCGCCCGTAGCGATTTATCTCGACGGTGAATTGTTATGAATACGCGCATGGAAATACCAGTCGTTCCCATCTTTTAAATTTACATCGTATTTCGTTGCTACATCTCTATGTATAATTTATCTGTTTTAACTATGATTCGAGTTTCGCAGACCGATTGTGTAAATTATTGTACGTAATTGTGCTGAATATCGACTTTATCCTTCCTTCTTTTATCAATGTTCGTATTTGCGAATGCTTCAACACACGCATTTGAATCTGTCTGATAGAAATGTAAAAATGAGGAACTTTTTGGACAATGAGACTAAGATGAGCCAAGATATATCGAACCGAGTCTTGGTTTCGATTTCTTAATATTAGTAATAACGATTTTTAAACAATCTTTTCTCTTGTTATTCATTAATGAAGTAAGTGAACATTTGGTTCGCTGAAAATCTCGTTGAACGATACGTGTTTTACATCCGTGTAATCATACGTAATTGATGACGATCCTTAAAGAATCTTTCTCTTATACATCGACGAAATGAATAAAAATTGATTTCTTTGGGAAGCTCACTTCATACGTGTTTTACATCCACGTGATCACGTGTACAATCACCAATGATTCTCTATATATTCTCGCCATTCGTCAGGATTCTGGAACGCCCTGGGGAAACACCTTCGTATTCATTCTCGTATTTAAGCTTGCCTGACATATTATTACGAGAGAAATTCCACGAAACCAGGCTTAGCCTTACTCAGTAGAATACGAAACTTGTCGTTACATTTCCAATAGCAACAAATTTCTCGTTTTACACTTGCCAGTTTATATAGTCCTTTACGATTTCTACTCGCCTGAACCTTCTTTACGTTTGGTCACACATTTTCAGAGAAGTCTCGTTGAACGTGTGAAAGTGCGGCACTTTCGGGATCGGTCTTCAGATGATGTTTCCCGATAAAGTTGCTTCGCAAATTTTACCGCTTCCTAAGTTTCCGCGAAGATAGCCCCGCTTATATAGAGACAATATAGAGGCGGTAAAATTGAAGACCTCTCTATACGTGGTAGCATCCACGTCGATAAGCTGAAGTAGCCGCGGGCTGAGTTCCGTAAGCCGATCAAACTGGAGTGAGTTTATATCGACGGCAAAGTGTTCGGGTTACTCGGGCTATCTTCCTTCAATCTCACTCTGATAACTTGTTAGCGGTGTTAACTGCTTTGTAAAATTGCTATAGGAAAGTACTTGCAGGCTACCGAAGCCCCGAAGATGTTAATGTCTACCGGTGTGTTGTCTCTTCTAACACGATCTAATCGATACCGGCCATCGATCTGTTTGCCTTTGAAATCTAGTTGTTATTCGCGATTCGTTTGGTCTTGCTGAACGTGCATCCCCTTTGCATATATGTAGTTTTTCTTTAGATAAGAATATAAAATCTGTATAGGACCGTATATACATATGTACTTAACGCGTTCGTGAAATATACTGTGTGATTATGCGTTTGGAAGAGCGATACGTGTGCCTTATCAAGTGAAACTGTTCGAAGCTCGTGGGAAAAGCGAAAAGGAAAGGAAACAATTTTCATATTGTTCGTGTAAATACGAATAAAAATTAAAATCAAATAGCAGAAATAATTTCGTAATTATTTGATGGGTTCAAGTAACTTTTACAATCAATTAAAAATACTTGTTATAAGAATGATAAATAATTATATAGTGTATGTGTGTTTGTATGTGTTGGAGAGGGGGTACGCATGAAAATTGACAGAAACTCATCGAGTGACTCAATAGAATTCAAAATATAAATTTCTGTTTGTTGCAGGTACAGTGCAGTTATCACGATATTTTACAACGGTGAGTCACCAAACAATACAAAGTATGTTGTATAACTTTCCAAGCAACTAATTTCTAGTTTCAAAGACTTGCAAGAAAAATCACTAAATATAAAAGTCAATCCGATGATTTAGCCGCTATATGTTGGACGTATTTTTACGAAATCAAATAAAAAAAGGAAGCAACGTTTACAAAGTATTACTCGATTTCTTGCAACAGTAAAATTTGTTTCGCCAGTTCTGGAGCTTTTTAGAGAAATTTTATTATTTCAGTAGAGAGGACGGTACTATTTTTTTTATTTTCGTTCGAAGAGTTTTGTTGGAACAATGCACAGCCATTGTCCGGGCGTTATCGTTAATTTACGAGCTCTGGAATCGAATTCTGTCGTTCGCATGGTTTTCGATGTTGTTACATGCCCGATCCTATGAAATATTTACGATACTCGTAGATGTTGTGCGAAACGAGTTTTGAAATTTTTGTGGCCTGCACCAGACAAAATCGAAACCTTCCATGGCTTGGAAAATCCGGAAAATTCTCACTAAAACACGGTCAATTTGGCACGAAGCAGGCTGTGTGGCCAAAAACTCAGCTGCTACTGGAAAAAGTAATGAGTTCGTTCCTTAACGAGCTCTTATGATACACGTTGGAATGGAATATCAGTTGGCCACATCGCATCGACGCGACAGCACACGTTAGTTCTCCTTCGTTAACTCTTTCTAAAAACAACTTTTACTGTGTAACAAGACTTTCAACAAATTTTCTTAAAACTATTGTTTTACGTGTTCTCATTTATCTATGTTTACAGTGTCGATTTCATAGTAGATCGTATAATCGATCTTAAAACAGGTAATACATAATTGTTCGACATAGCAATTATAAGTTTCAGTAGTTTGTTTGTCGATCGTACGATGTACGGATTTAACAGTGAAAGGGTTAATGCATTCGCCGTCACTGAGCTTTCTGTTTACGCCACGCCTTTCACCGGTCACCAACAAGCGATAAATGTTCTAAAGTGTATCACGTAATTAGTTACACATAGCCGAGATCGTTATTATTTTTTAATGATACTGAGAAAGCGCAATAAACAAGTTGCATCGATAGACAATGTAACATTTTTATTTGTGAAAATTAAAAAAATATTATTAACATAGGCGTATCACGATAAACCGTATTAAATTATGGCAAATAACGGTAAATTACGCAATGTTCACGGAATGTGGTTATCTCTTTTGTAGAAGTTTTGGAAATTCTTGACCAAATTTTTGCACACACTTTCCGTAACGTCTTTTGCATAGTCGTCTGGTTTATCGTGCGTTCCTGTATTTTGCTTCGTATTTCATGACGCTTGTAAAAAGTGGTGACATAAGAGGCGCGGGAGCAAGCTCTATGAAAATACGCTTGCCGATGAATGTGTTAACGCGTGCGCGACTTTATACGACCGCGATACGCGACTGATAATGAATGAAAAAATTATGTAACGCGCTCGCGAGGCATTATGGTGTTGTGGGAGGGAAGAAACGATGTGTAGATTACTGAAGAATGTCTTTTTGCCTAGCTAAGATAAATGAACTGTCTCCTTTCTACGGGGCAAAGTCACGAATCTATGAAAAATGATGCCTCTTGCCTGCTGCCTTAAATGAATTAGGTTCGTACGTGGAGAATCCACGCGTGTACGCGGATGATGAATTGCGAAAATCGCGATCAAACATCCCCACGTAATTTATAACGTTACGAACTCTACGATGCGACGTCCAGTGACAATTAATTGATCGAATTTGTGTCGTCAATAATCAGCCGGTTGAACCTATCGGGACTAAAAAAATGTTAATTCGACATAACAAACTCGTTAATCATTGCCTGGTTGACGGCTATCATATAAAGTAGGTCAAATTAAGATTTACTTCGTTTTGCTTGTTTTCCGCGGTATGATTCTCTTCAATCTACATTAATTGATGTTTATAGAAGTTTGATGAGAAAATCAATGATTTGGTCCTTCTTGTATTATTGGATTAATGGCGTAACAATTTTATAAGCCAATCGTTAAACAGGCAAAGTTTTATAAAAAAGTTTCAGAAAATACTTGTCGTCTGATTATTCTGTTTGACTTTAAAGTATATAAGAAGCTTATAAAAGTCTATAATCTATAATACGTAGCTTGAAAATTCATTAATATCATTACTTGGTAAACTAGTATGCAGAAGAGATTTAATCGCGTTTAGTCACCTGTGTTCTTTCATAAATTTGGACAAAATTTTATTGACGCGATTGTATTCTATATTCAATGTTATTCAAATATGTTCTAAACATCTTTTTGTTGATAAAATAGAAGAGTCAGATTGGAAAAGAAAAGTACAACGATCGCGACAAGGTTAATTGTTTTCAAGGAGAAGCAAAATTTTTTCGCACGCGATCGTACTATAATCGCTGCTTTTCTTCCACATATTTTATGACCATTAGCTTATATTTAGGGAATACGTTGACAGCCACGAGACATCAGAATTACGCGCGAATGAAAATTACGAAATTCCCTCCTGCGGAAAATGTATATTCTCATACTACCATGGGTTGTCGAATGTGTTTGATTAAGTTTGAGGATCGTTGTGTTCTCGTCACTCAGATTAACCTACAGTGAGGAGTCTTCGACGGTTTTCTATTTATTAAAAATACATACTTAAAATTCTGTGATAACAAAATCCTAAAAGAAACCTGAAAAAGCTGCGAATTATAATTATTTGCACACTTCTATATTATCAAATTATTGTTACGTTCTACAAGAGTTTCCATTTTAGTAAAATTAATATTTAATAGGATATCCTTTCTGTCAGATAACTCCGATATCCTGCATCGTTTAGAAAGGTAAAATCGTATAAATAATTGGGTCTATCGTGATTGTTTTATCAAAATTAAATCGACCAACGCCAGACGAGAAGCAACACTTATAAATAGCAATTTAGGGCAATCTCAGTAACTGAATTCTTAACCTGTACTGTTTATAATTAATTCGAAGAGACTTGGAGAAAACTGGGGAAGCTGGGATGTCGATATTCATTAATCGGTACTCAGGTCCAATCGATATCGATGGCTCGTTGCACCCATCGAGTCACGGTTTAACTTTTTAACTTCTTCGAAGAAACGTGGACGTACGCGAGACGTCACCGACACAACCAGAAACTTTCTTCCCGGTTAAAGTCATCTTCCATTGATCTTCTTACTCTTCTCTTCGTCTTTCCTTTCCCCCTCCCCTTTTTTTATTAATTCGGGACTCAAGCCCGAAACGATTAAAAAGTAATCCCGTACTCTACGAGTTCATCTTAGTTTTTCTTATCGTCGAACTTTCTCGGACGACGTTTGTCAAAGCAAAGGAGCGCCGCGATTCGGTCGATAAGAGGCTCGCAAACTCGACTAGATAGGGAAGGGGAGGAGGGAAAAATTTTGAGCTCATTACAGAAACTTCAAGTTTCTTCGTTTTCTGGGGCCGAACTTCTTAAGATACTGCTCTCCTCTCTTCCTCTTTGTGAACGGCAGCCACTTAAGCATTTATGTAAATTCTTTCCCCTATAGTTGGCTCTTTGATCCATTTCGTTCTCTCTCATCTGTCTGAAAAGGTGACCCAGATATTCTTCAAATCCTGCGACACTTTTGCCGATTAATTTTTTCCATGGTGTAAGTGGTCTCTCCTCCTCTACGGAGCAAAATGGAGCTGAAAGAAATTTTTCGAGTAACCGATGCGTGCAATCGTATCCTCATCGGCAAAGTGCATTCGTCGGAAACGTTTGGCGAAATTCGAAAGGCAGAGGCCAACTGGCTTTTCGTTCTTCGTCGAGTTTTTAAGGTGGAACCATGTCCGTCTAGTTATTTCGTCTTCCATTTTCTCTAATGGCCCGAAACTCGTTACTCATTGTCAGTGGCTGAAGTGGGTAAAGGAACCGCGGAAACTTTTCAAGAGCTGACCATCGGCGTTCCTTTAATTACACCGAGTTTCGAGCACGCTCCTCGTGCTCCATCGTTCCCAACGATCCGAAATTTTGATCACCTTTCAAATGTACGCCACGCTATCCACCACTAATTTTCCGATCTGCCCACCGACGATTCTTCTCCGTGAATTCCATCGCCTCGGCCAACTTGCAGCCTTGGTTAAAGATCAACCAAGTTTCGCAACCATCGAGCCTGGCAATTATTTCCCAGAAAATTCCTGGCGTGTTTGCCCAGCAATCGCGTTCTCCTCAACATCGCCGTGGAGTATTTCGCGTACATTGGCTGGCTTATTAAGTTTTCGCCGGGTACATCGGATTCAGCATGTTCGACCAAACTTCTTTTTACCACAAAATCTACACATCTTTTTTACATATCAGTTGAGTGATAGCTATGGCTACTAGCCTTAGCCGCTTAACAATCTGTCATGGAGTAGTAGCGTAATTAACAGTTGTTTGTAACAATATAAATTAATATAATAATATAATAATATAACAAATATAACATATAATATATATAATATAACAAATTAATATAATAATATAATAAACTAGCATAATAGTAATAATATAATAAATTAGTATTAACACAGTAAAAGAGAAGGGAAAGATTGCAAAATCCTCTTGGTTCACGATGAAATCTACAGATTTAATCTAATGGTACGACCAAGCAAATACTCGTTTTTCCCCGACGTTGGTAAAATTTAGCAAATCGAAACTGCAGGTGTGCATTCTATCGCCGAATTTTTGCTAAGGCGGAGCAAGACAGTCTGAACCCACCGTAAAGATTTATCGAAGCGTTTTTGAAGTACATATTACGGAGAATCCGAGAACTTGGCTTATCAATATGGATGCGTTCAACTTTTTGCATAATGGAGAAACCATCCAACGTCTCTCTCAATGTGAACGATCATTAGAGTAGCAGACGTCCGAGAAGAGAGTCGATTAACTGGAATCTCAAGAGTCGACAAACTAATTGAAAGAATCCTTTCCGTTAGTCCTCTTCTGTCCTCTTTTTATAATTTTCCTTTTTCCTCTCTGTCGCTCGAAGTCATTCTTCTTTATCGTTTACGTTCTCTACCCTATCGTTGATTTTTCCTCGTTGCTCGATCGAAACCAAATAATCCCTGTGAATTATCTTCACTGCTTCGAATGTTAAAAATGGGAAGAGTTCCTCTGTCAATGTTGCTTCCAAGTAATTGTTTTACAAGATTTTCGACAGCCACTCTGATAGATTAATGATCTTCCTTGCGATGCGCTGCTCTTTCGTGCCGAATGCACTGCAGAACTAAGCTGATTGTTCTCGTCGTTGTGTCAGACACGTGTCAAGCGGCTGAAGCTGAACGATTTGTACGGTTTTTCATTCGGGGCGTTTAACGGGGTAGGGAAGTCGCGTTTCATTTAACAGACACACCCACGATCATAAATATTAAAAGACTGAAAACAAAGTGTGAAATATTATTAAGAAATTATTAGAAGTTTTAAGAATCGTTATTTCGTCTCGATTAGATGCAATATTGATTTTTTTACAATTATTCAAAAACAGCGTTATTTTAACGAGTAGCAACGAAAAAACTGAGACATTTCCGATCGTAATTAGCTGAGTCAACTGCATCTAAGTTAGCACAAATAGCATGGTGCAGAAAATTCAGGTGTAGAAACTAAATCCCGTTATAACCTCTGTAACAGCACAAACTCATGAAAGACCGAGTGGAATTAAGCTAATCATTATTGGCCGGCAAATATTTGGCAAACAGTCCATCTCGCTTCTATCCAGCATCTCTAATTTGCCTTCTACTCGAGCTTCTGTAATTGGGGTATAGTCTGACTAATTAGTAACCAAGAGATGCTACCTGTGATCACTATTCTGGTGATCTTTCTCTCTCTCTCCCTTTCTCTCTCTCTCTCTCTCTCTCTCTCTCTCTCTCTCTTCGAACGAATCGCAAATATTATTTTAGAAACATCTTTTTCCATTGTTTGTCTGCCTTCAAGATGGATGTTGCCGTTTCTCAGGAATCGTTTTCGTGTACGAAGCCACGAATCGTACTTATATTGTGTGCAAACGTGTGCGTTTCGAGAAAACACAAAGCCACTTCTGAAAACTGTTCAAACATCGCACTTTACTCGGTCTGGGAAAACTCGGTTTTACTCTGATTTCTTTACATACGTGTAGCTGGATCTCGATCACAGTCGCAACTTTATATTCTGCATAAAGTCTTCGTCATTGATTTCTCTTCCTTTTTTCCAAACTGTTTTGCTTTGTAACCTGTTTTCGTATCGATGAGTAGAAAACAAATGCTCGGAGCAGACGCGAACTTCTGTGCGATTTCAAAGAGCAGATTTCCAAATTGTGCGAGACCAAAGAACGTTGTTATATGTTTCTGAATTTCATAATAGTAGATTACTTACTTATAAGTATAAAACGCAAATATATATATCCACAAATCGTTTAACAATTTGTACTAGAGATAGAAATATGCAAAGCTAAACAACTAGAATGGAAAATAGAAGGAGACTACATATCATGTTTTTTCAGCGAGCACTCAAAGATTTAACTTCGCTCTCTTCTCCATATCATTTTCACTGAATCGTATTTTTTAATATTCAAAAATATCTCGTTTGAGGAAAATACAAAGGAATCGTTATCAATATGTGTGACTCTCCGCTTTAATTTTATATATTATAATACTATTACTATATTAATATATTACTTGGACCGTTAAAGGCCCTTTTATGAGTTGAGCAAAATAGCAGTAGTATCTCCTTTCATGAATATAGATATTCAGAAAGTGCAGCGCGGTACTACTTGTCTATATATTCGTGAAACATCAAAAATCTTTTTGCTAGTTGCTCGAAATAGTAATATATCTTCTTAAGAATATAAAAATTCAAAAACTATAAAAAGGTTAATGATTCCAGGGAGCTCGGTGAACCCTCTTTGTGTTGTTTTAAATACATATTTATTCCTATCTCTATACTGCCAATAATAACCAAAAAGAATAATCCTATACATTCTCTTCGCCTCTATGTTCATTTCGGTCTCCATTAAAGAACCAGATGGATACTTTGGAACGAGTCGTCGAGAACGTCAGGTATTCCCACCATAAAGCGGCTTATCAGCCTGTTATTTATGCACCGTCCTTCTCGTTGAGATCATTCATTTATTGTAACCGTGTACACGCGCGCAGGAATATCGCTTCGTTACTCATCCTGTTTGAAACGTCGCATTCTGCTTACATCCCACGCAACAAAAGAAACGAGGAGGATCGCTACCCGCGTCGTCAGCTTGCTAAAACCGACGTAAACATCCATCGACGTTTTTCCTCGGTTCCGCGTCGCATCCGTTTCCCGTTGCTTTTCTATCTTCTCTGCCGTACCCTGGTCACCTATTCCTCGTCCCTGGTATTTTTGTTATCGTAAATTGCGAGTGCCTGGCGCGATGTTTGTTCCAGCATAAAGTGATATTTATGTATATATCCGTTCTACCCGTCGTCGCTTCCGGTTCCTGTTGTAAACGCGATTATGGTGAGGTGTTAAGACGACCAACGGTCGGCTAAAGAAATTAGAAGCAGCTAGACGCTGCTGCATTTAGACTGCATTGTCCTGGGTCGTAAACGAGCACGTGAGTGTATTGCGCTCTGGCAGACCCTTCGCATTGTCGTATTCAGCTTTGTTCGAGAACGTTGTGTTCACGGACAGTGTCATTTCTACACATGGTTAAAACTCGCGTTAACGTGCTGCTGGAAACTCGAGGCCCAAGACAAACCTGTCGCGACGAACGACGCGGAGGTTCATAAAACTTATTGAGATATGTGTAATTTTGTGTGCTACACTGGATTAGCCGCGTAGTAGTGACACACATATATGAGTATATGCGTGCGCAATGCCTCGTAAAACAGAGGCAATGCAGAGAAGAATGCAACTGTTCCGTACGCATAGTAGAAAAGAAGATGGTGAGACAAAAGGAGAATTGAGATGCGTGCAATCTACTTATCTACGAATATCTTGTTAATCACATGTTACATAAATATAAAACTATTTTAATATCATTTCTACATGTAAT
This sequence comes from Bombus sylvestris, assembly GCA_911622165.2. Taxonomy (NCBI): domain Eukaryota; kingdom Metazoa; phylum Arthropoda; class Insecta; order Hymenoptera; family Apidae; genus Bombus; species Bombus sylvestris. Next base: position 2,623,001 of record OU443162.1, on the reverse strand, counting down.
ATGAGTGTTTCCATACATTTATTTCGGCGATTAAGATCCACAATTCTCAACAAAACTATTAAGTCGTCCGAAAAGTTTTTTTCGTTTTATGAGGAAATAATAAACGCACAACGTTTCTATTTTATATTATTTTGTTGAATTACGTACGATTTTGTTCTATTGAGATAGACACCGCGACATTTAACAGACTTGGTTTCACGTTTGTATGAAAGTGCATTGTTGTAAAAAACGTTTGCGAAAGTAAGACACTTTCCGGACAACCTGATACTATTCGTTCTGTTTATGAGTAGGAGGTACCTGGTGATGTGTACGGAGAACGCGATAATTGGTTTAGATTGGCAAGGAAAGAGAAATTTGGATTAGAAAGAAATGAAAGGATTGGACACTGAAAATTACTGATTCAGGATAGCAAACATTTCTAGGAAGAGTGAATAGACAATTATTCGTTGGCTGTTATGATATCTTGACAAATTCGTTGATGAAATTTGTATACATATCAAGGTATATTAGAGTGAAATGGTAGGTATAATAAGGCATATTAAGTAGGAAACTGGGTGGAAGAAACTAGCAATACGAATGTCAAGATTGATTAAAGGATAAACGATATGTGTGTCTTTATTTATGGTGTTAAATTTTAACGTATAGTGTCCTCTTTACAAAATCAGCTGAACAAATATCTGCTGTTAACTGCTATTCTTAACAAATTAATAAAAGGACAATTCTTCTTATAAAATAAAAAGAAATTTGATCTTAAAGAGACTAAACTTTTTCGTAATTTTTTACGTTTATTTTAATTCCTTTACGTTCGTAATGCTTAAAAGGATAACTGCCCTAACCAATCGTCGTTTCCCGGTCTCGAAATTTTATAACTCAGTCTGTTTGCTTTTCGAATAATTTATCAGTTGCTCCGAGGCAAAGGGATAGTGTCAATGCAATAAATTTTATACAACTACGGTGCACTTTGTTGCAGGGGAAAGAGTTCCCGCATTCGATTGGAATGAAACATTTTTTGACCTAACTTCTCTCGTGACGACCCGTAGTCCGAAATAAATTCGAAAGAGGAAATCGATGGTCAAAATGGAGAGCGCGCTGTGGCCGCAGTAAATGTTGACCCTATGCCTCAACTTTTCTAATAATACTGCGTTTCATCAAATTTTTCCACCTATTTTTTCTCTTTTTCTTTCTCTCTCTCTCTCTCTCTCTCTCTTTCTTTACCTCTTTTCCGAGCCAAATAACTTTCGATATTATTTTCGTTGAACTAATTTCAATGAGCTTCGTGATAGTTTGAAATGAGTCAGAATTATCATTACACAGTGAGCTAATACACAGAGTAATGGTAGCGATTAACAACTAACTACGGTTTTAAATCCTTATTTTATTAGATTACTAACTTTCCTTGGGCATAGGAACACATAAATTTTGATATTCAACTATTTTATTAAACTGTTAGGTGCGTCGTCTTATTAATATATAATTTTAATGTGTCTGTTATATTTCTAAGGAAAGGAAAATTTTATTCTGTTTCGTGAGTTTTTAAACATTGTCCAATATTTGTTTAAATGGATGGTGAGTTTTTAAAAACCAGGTAACAGAAAAATTGAATTCTCCTTTTAATTCAAACTGCCCAGATGAGGGAAAAATTAAATTATTTCGGAAAACATCACAGGAAAATGTTAGCGTATCTGGATTATCATTTAACTGCAAAATTAAAATTTAATAAATGCTCCACAATTCCAACTATGCTGATTTTAATCATTGCAAACATAGATATCATATAATTAATTTTTAACAGAAATAAAATGAAACGTAAAACGATCGTTAAGTTCTAAATAAAAGAATTGTTATATTCAGGAAATTCCAGCGCCAAGTATACTTATCTTTCCCAGTTAATAGATTAATTATTTGTGACCCAATAATAAAGAGGCGTAGCGTTAGGAATCTCGACAAGCGATCTCAGCATCTAAGTAAATTAATGCGAGTTTAACAAAAATAGGGAACAAGTCAAAAACAGCACTCTAATGATAAACAAAAAGCAAAATTTTATTATAACACAGGAAGAATTACCATCAATGGAAACAAGAGACAGTATCATAAAAAGTATACGAAATCTGTGAAAACGTAACTTTAGACGAGATGGAGTTGAACTACAAAGTTGACAATGTGAAACGCGATACATACGAACTGTGTGCGACTAACTGGATGCTTTTTAGGAGGTTACTATGTCATGGAAGCAACCATACTCCGCAAGTTTCCTCGTCGTTGTCAATTTTTATCCTCCGTTGAAATAACTTTTGATCTTTATGACGCTTGCTCGTCGCCGCAACGCTTCCTCATCGCCGCAACGCTTGCCTCGGTTGATTTGTCTCTATCAACCGCGCAAATAATCGCGATGCTTCGCGTTAATTCTGCACGAGTGTTATTCGAGTGTTCGACTGAAAATAAAGGATGCGTTACGATCCGTATCGTATACCCGATAAACTCTAGCGTGTCGAGATACTCGCAACAGTAGCTGGACGTTTATCAGAGTGACGCGGTCTAAAACAATAGTCTTGTGTACATATAAATTAGCTCCATGTAAATTCGCTCGGGCGGCTTTTCATCGAGGGCGACAGTTATTTATCGGAGGCACCTATGCTACACTCTCTGGCCACCGAATTAGAACTACACGTAGAAATGTCTTGTCTAATGTAAGAAGAAGACCGAGTATACGCATCGATTACGTCAGACGAATAGCAAACTGTTCTTGGTTGTTCGCGTTATTACTAAGTACCTTAACGATTATGTATCTGTAGCAGTTATTTATGCAATTTATTACTAATACATCGTATCAAAGAGAATCCAAGTTAATTCGCCTGCTAACTCATCATCGACTATTGTTACGACGGCCGTCTCTGTTCCTAGACCAGGCCACACGCCGTGGGCAAGTTGGCAGCCAGATGTCTTCACGTTCTTACCGCGTACCCTCGATATTCTCAAGTACCCTCCATAAACCTCAGGAATTTCTGGCTAAAGGTCCTTCATACCGAACAAACATTCTTTCATTGATTTATATTTTCTAAACTTATTGTGCACCACGGGTTGACACGAGAAAGTCGGTTTTTCTCACGTATGCGGCCTCCCACTAGCGACTTCATCTCGAGGGCGGCTAGTGCCCTTCCTCACCTACCAACACAAATAACCAATTAACAACGAAGCCTATTTCCCTCTCTCATAGCGAAACCTTGTCCTTAACGAATCAGCTGATCTCATGTCCTCGAACCCACCCATCACTAGCTTTCCTCCACCACCGCATCATTGCCAAAGGCGACTGATTTACCATCTTTCGAACGGTCAACACCTTTGACCGAGTTTCTACCATTATATCAGTCACCTACTCAACTTATACATACGCACCAGCGTAACTATATTCATTACAATATTGTTGGAATAAACTGTTAATTATATATTGTTATATCCGAGTCACAATCACTTTAATTACTCCTGTTATCCTAAACGAAATAGGGGATCGATCATTTCGCGGCGTCGATTATCTAATCGTAACGGGAATTTACGACTCCCGTTGACGTGCTTCTTCGCGATCACGTCTCTCCGCGAGTGAACGAAACAACTATACTATTCGATTCACAGACTCGAACACAGTATTCGAACACACAATACATGACACGGTAGTGCATATGAAGCAAATTGGAAAGAATGCGAGTTGTAATAAAAGAAAAAAGGAAGCAAAGTATTTAAACGCTTATCCTGTGAAATTTTTTTGAATATGTAGCACGCTTTTTTATTATTATTTAATTTGTATTTTACGATTTGTCCAGCTGGACATTTGGTCAATTTCTCTAACTTAATTGCTAAATAACATGTGGATGGCTACCCCCGGAGGAATATCATCTTCGAGTTTGACTATTTTATTTCTTTAGTGAGGTCAGTGGCGTGTGTTGCATGTGTAACACGAAACTTTTTAAAATTCCATTACTACTGTAACTGTAAGGGATCACCGTCGTTATTATGTTGCTGACATTCGCAACCAACTTGAAATCCTAATCCAATGGCCAGGGCGGCCGAAGCATCCAACACACGTACTGCTATTCGTGCGTTTCAATTTCATAGATGCATCGGTGTCCTTTATGCCAGGTGAATTGCAGGCCTTGAAAGTACGTATCCGCTTTTAAGATACGCCGCGACTGCGTGGAAACGCAATTTCCCCGAAACTTCCTCCACCTCGATTGGTATAGACGCGTGAAACCCAGAGTTGTTTGTTTTCGGTCAGAATATGGCAGAGGAGAGCATGAGCTGGCGGTTTCTATGTGTTTATGCGCTTGGAACACGAACGGTGGAGCGGGTTATCCTCGAAGAAGATCCTCGGGTTGCAGTCTCTTGTCTCTCCCAGCGCTTCTCAGTTTTAGATTACAGTCGTGAGCAAGCGTCTCGTCTCCCGCTTGCAGCAGGAACAACTGGCGTATCTCGTGTTGCCTCCTCGAACGGAACCACCATTTGCCGAATTATAAACAATACGTTGCAGGCTGTGTTTGACGGCCGACAGACAAATAGCTGTGCCGCAGCATGTGGGCCCTGGAATTAGAAATGAAAGGCAGAATGAGCGAAACGTGCAGGCGCCTGCACCGCGTTCACGACGGACTCCACCATGGAGATGAAGTTTCTAATTACGGAATTACAGACTATATGACCACAGACCTTCCGAGGAGACTTATTACCTTGCAAAATTATTAGGAAACGAGTATATTTCGAGGTGTACCTATAAAACGGACGGCATAGATCAAAAGGTATGCTGTGTTGAAAATTATTCGAAACGCAAATAGGAATCGGTGATTCATTTAATGTGCTTGTGCCAACTGTTTGCTGGAAATTTGGCAATACTCGTTGCTACAATTTGATTGTGGCTATCCTTACGACGAGCTAAATATTTTAAATTGCTGTTTTACACTGACGCAATCCTTAAAATCCTTCAAATTTAATTGTCAATTACGAAAATCATATTACTTCATATAAAATCATCTTTCTTCCTTTATTTCGTTCTACGCATGTTATAGACGATTTTATAAATCAGATGATTTTGAGTAGATTTCTTGCAGTACACCGTCTAATTGAATTTTTTCAACAGGATTTACGTCGAAAATCTATCCAAGCGTCAACACACGATTATTATAATTTACTATATTACTGTCATTTTTTCGAATAGATCTAACAATATTCTTTTTTACACATATCGAATTACTGATTGATCGATCGTTTTTTCGATACCTCGGATTACTTTTCGCGTTTCATATAAAACCAGCCGGTGTCCTAATATTTACGAACGGAGATGTATATCGAGTTGTTGCAGTTTCGTTATTTTATGTAGGTTAACAGGGAGTTTGGAGAAGGAATGGCCGGAAATGGCCAGTTTTTCAACGAGTCAAGCCAGCACTGTTTACGTCGGGAAACTCGAAAAGCTTTGGCGAGTGGGGAGGGCCGATGGGGGAAGAGGATTTAAAGGATCGCGGCTGGGTGGGTCGTGCAAAGGATTCGCGCGCTCGATTGAACTCGCAGTAGTCTCTTCATCTTTTCGTACACGCCTGTCCATTTATCTACTTCTTGGCCTCCTTCTTTGCATTTGAAGACCTTGTTATTTCTTTGAAATGGCTTGATATATGGGACGACTTAATATCGCGCGTCAGTTCATTCAGAAACGAATGCCTCTTGTCTGACTAATGCTCGAGCTTTTCCCTTCGCGCGATGCGCGCACTTGCCATTGTTCAAAATATTTCCGTGTTGCCGTAACTTCATACCTTTCGAGCTCGAGAGATACGCTGCAGAGAAATTCGTGTATTCGTATTAATGCTCGCGCTGTTCTATTTCTTTCGTTTATCTCTTACGTCGCTTTTTCCTCGGTAAATTGCGTTCTCGTTGCCTCCGTATGTTCCAAAGTTTCGCGAGGTTTGTTTATATTTCCCTTTCGGTATTTTAACAGAATATTGTAATTAATACGAAGCGTTAGCTCAGTGCTATATCTAATGAGTGAATATTTGCTCTTGTTTCGCAGCTTTGTTAAAATTTTTCATTCGCTACCATAAAGTGCCTGTTCCTTTCTCTTTCTCTCTTTTTTTTTTTAAACAAAGAAGTTGATTTTTAACGCAACGCTACAATATTGCCAATAAATAAGCGCTCTTGTCTTGTAGCTTTCATAGAATCTTCAATTTGCTATCTCAAAATGTCTGTCCCTTTTTTTAACTAATAAAATTGCAATGTCTTCGTGAGGGATACATATGTTACTTGTTAGAAGTTTATTATTTTACGATCGAGAAAACGTCAAACACTTGATCATTGATATGCAAACACGGTAGGCATATCTTCATTTTAATTCCTGGAACTAAGAATCAAACAAGGCTAGCGTTATGATGTATCTATAACAGTTACGATAGTAATAGATGTAAAAAGATACGAAAAAGTAGAGTGAATAAAAGTTGTACATTTTCTAAAGAGCTAACCGAGAAAATTTTGTTAATTATTTATTTGATCTACAAAGTGTATCAGTCTCTGAAGTTTCTCTATAAGGTCTACGTGCAAGTAGACATACATTAAACTTCCAATTTCTTATACACCATGAAATTATTGTCATTAATAAAGATCGTTAATGTATCTCTTTCCTCTTTATAATTAACTTTTAAAACTTTCTACAAGAGATAACAACCAGCAACCGGGCACTCGTGATTTTTCCTTTGCGTTTTCCCTATCTCCTCGACTTCTTCGTTCATTTCTTCTTGTAATACGGGGCAATGGAGTTCCGGCAAGCGACAGAACGTGTCCGCTGGAAAAGTAAGTTCGCCAACGTCCGTTTGCCACTGTTCAGATAGCGGGAAATTGAATTTTCGTCTTTGACGCGCTACCGCACGCGACAGAAGGTGACTGTGCAGGTCCTCAAACGTTTCCGACCCTTATCGCAGAGATGGCTCTCGGTGTTCGTTTCAAATCCGACCGCGATCTCCATCGTTGATCGAGATGAACGGATCCTTGATCTAAGATTTCCGTTTCCGGTTTGATTTCCGGCCGAGGACGCTCTGGATATTTGATTAGCGGATGCCGCGTATTTTACACTTGAACGTCAAGCCACCGAGATCGATTCTCATTTTCTAAGCATGTGGAAGCCGAAGCTTTCTACGTTTTCGATATTTAAATGAGACCGCAATGGAGATTTTTTAATGCAGTGGAGGAAGATTGTCGACATCTTTCACGAGTTTAAAATACGAACATCCCGCGTATAATACGATACTTTCGCAACACGATTTCAACGCAACTACAGGATTGTGAAAAAAGCTTCTTTTGTAAATATATAAACATCTTTTAATATGTAAATATGTATATAGCAGTTTTAACAAATGTTACGCTGTTTGGAAAATTCGTAGCGAAAGTTAAGAAAGACTTAACTAGAAGTAGACCGCTTGTCATTTACAACTGCACAAGTCATCTTTTGGAAAAACTTTCATCCTTTCCGGTGGTGAACTTTTAGGTAGCTTTTTCAGTCTTCTATAGTGTTTCATTTCTTAGCTATGTTTTTCAATTGTGTTCCGTAAAGTCCATAATGTATAAGAATGAAGCTAAATTAGATAGAGATGAACAGCTCAGATAACGTGCAGCATTTCATGGATGTATAAGGCTTAACATTGTCTAACCATAAAAAAAGAAACTTCTCTTATTAACAAATGTTACATGCTTCTCCTTAATGCGTTTTATTATATGCATTTAAAAACAGTATTAGTTGAAACATTTCATAATAAGGACACTGCGATATTTCCGAACAGATTAGAAAATGAAATTGAATTGAAGGTTCGATGTTAGGATACTAACCCTTTCACTGTGAATTAAAACGATATGCTGCAGTGAGTGACTATGTTTGAAAATATATATATATATAAAAAAAGAATTTCATATGGATTTTGGATGTAATTATTCATCTATTGGTTAATACGTACTCTCTACATGATCATAAAATAGGAAATACATAATGATTCATCTATCGTCGTGACAGTTACAAAGCTTAATATGTGGCACTCGACGTATGAGCTTCGCGAAAGAGTTAATGATAAAAGAAGAGACTTTCTCTCAAATTCCAATCTTCCAATCTTCTCTTACACTCTATCACAAAAAGTCAAAGGTTTTTTTTATTATTTAATTTATACTTTACAATTTATCCAGCTGGACATTTGGTAAATTTTTCTAGCTTAATTGCTAAATAACATGCTACCCCCAGGGGGATACCATTTTCTAGTTTGACTATTTTATTTCTTTAGTGAGGTCAGTGGGGTGTTTTCTTTTTAGTCTTCTTTTCTATGAGAGTTTTGCTCGTTTCAGTAGCCAGCTGGTTTGGATGTGTTGCCGTTCTTCCCTTGTATTTTTCCGCGTACCTGCTGATTTCTTCTTTGACCATTGGTATTTTTAAGTCTTTGCGTATATCCTCGTTTCTGACATACCATGGGGCGTTGACTATTATTCTCAGTGTTGCGGCACATGAGTTACAGTCAGTTGTCTATCAGTTATCAACCAGTTATTATCATTGAATTTTACCGAGTCATTATTTGCGAATTAACGGAGTATACGAGTCTTTGAGTTATCCGCGGGCATTTCGTTATCTATCTTAGCGATTACGATTGTACGAACGTCTATCGACGGTACTTATAAACATACTTGACGGTTGCAATAGCAATGTTTTTTTGGTATTATAATTTAAATTCAATCTCCTCACATCAGTATCTTCGATTGTAGTAACTCTAGTTTATTTATGTGTCTCGTTACTATTGTCCCCCACAGTGGTATTCCTTACATCCAAATTGGTTCTATTATCCTTTGGTAGACTTTTAGTTTATTTTCTATGCTGAGTTTAGAGTTTCGACTAGTTAGCCAGTACATCAGTCTTCTTTTTATCCGTATTTTATCTATATAATTGATTTAGTGAAGAGTCAAAGGTGAGCGCGCAATCGCGAAGCGAAGACGATGGCCTTTGCTGAGATCAAATATTTTGAAGGCCTGGATGCATTTACGACAATTACATTTCTTCGGAGCGACGCGTAACATGGCCATGCTACCGCAAATATGTCGATCTTCGGTAGCGGCAAAACTCGTGGCACGTCCCGTTAAATTCTCGGTCAAATTTCCGCGAACCTTCTATCCGTGTCGGTTAGCCGAGGTACGCGTCCCTCGACGTGGCAACCGCACTTTACTTAATGCAATTAATGACTCACTTAAACGTCTTGCTACGTCGCAAGTCCGCC